>JACCHY010000004.1:0-1200000 GCA_018907195.1 Dolichoris vasculosae | reverse complement strand
TTATTTCTACTGTCTATCAGTATTTTTTTTATTATTATTATTTAGGTTTTCCCTCTATAGTTTAATTGAACACTTACTATTAGCTTCCTTCTTTTTACTTCATATACGACCTGCAATAAATATTTGGAAGTATTTTTTATAAAATTATGTCTTATACGACAAAAAATGTTAAATAAAAACAACAATGATAGCAAAAAACAAAATACCGAAAACCGAAAAAGCAATGATCTTATATGCATACATACAAAAATAACTAACATTCGAGGCAAAATAATACAGATATCGGTATAGGAAAAATAAACTTGAACTTGTTCTAACTTATCGTCTTTATGATATATTATCACTCGATATCTCACTCCGAATCCTATGACTCTCTAACCCATAAACGTGTACTCGTGTAAGAAAAGTAAAAAGGTCGTTTTCGTTATTAGATCTTGCAAACTTTTACTAAAGTAGTGATTCATGACGATAAAGGTAGAATTATGAAAATTATTGACACAACAAATAAATGTATGTGCAGGAAAATTAATAATAACTGAATAAGATAAATGATTATTGGCAAATTAAATGAATATTATTAAGAATATAAGAAAAAAAGAAAAAGTAAAAAACGTTTTATAAATAATAATCTCATGCATCTCGTAATATTAAATATTCATAATGAACTTTTTTCTATTTTCTTATACTATTTATATTATTATGTTACAACATGTTATTTTTTATTTCTTATTGTTATTTAGTCTCGAATTTATAATCTATTTATTAGCTTTCTATTTAATAATTTATACATTATTTTACAAATTATTGAATTATTTATTTCTTAAGCCATAAATAAATCTAATATTTGAAACAAAAAATTTATAGATTAATTTCTTTCAGATCATAAAAACGTCTCTACAATATATATCAGTTCTTCGAATTATATACAATTAATTATATACAATAATAAGTAAAAAATTATATTAAAAGATCTGACAGTTTGATTAAACTCAAAATATATTAAGATAATTTCTAGATAATTTTGTAAATTTTTATAAATACATATCATTTTATAAATTATATAAGAATTCAGTGATCCTTTTTATATAAAAATATGAGAATATTCCAAAAAGTACAAGAACATTAACCAATACTAATAGACAAATTATTCTTATTAAAAAAATTCAATGTCGTACTAAAGAAAAGAAGAATACAGATGTGCATATAAAAGAAAAATCAGATAAAAGGAAGACCGAACTTATAATGGTCAAGATGAATTAGAATAACGGTTAATGAGAAGATAGTAAAATCAATTGTAGAAAAATAAAATAAAAATAATTGAATAGACGATCTTTTAATTAGCTTAACAAAGTTCTGAATAACAAAGGTTACAAAAAGTATGAACAAGAAAAGTCTAACCTTTTTTTATAAACACTTCTTATTCTTTTATTTTTACTGATTTTTTTACCATGTTTTCACACGTCACGTAAATATTCATACAAAATTAAATTAAATTAAGAAAACATAAAAAACTCGTATGAATACTAATCATTCTGTAAAGTAATGTATAATAAATTCAATATATAATTAGTGAAGATGTAAGTTCTTTGTTAACCCATTCCTTATCTTTGTGATACAATTACTGGGAAAGCTGAAGACAAATTAATAAGAATATAATACGTTCTGATACAAATATAAATATTATGAATATAACAATATTAAAGAGAATTTATTATTTACCTTAATTTCAAATTCATTTTATATTTTATGAAAAATATGAAAAATGATTAAACTTAAAATAATCTGAAATACGAAAAGTTACTTAAAATATACCCAACAATTTTCCCACGTATTCTTATGTTTCACATACTTATTAATATCTATAAAATAAAGATTCAATGTGAAAATTATGTTATATAATAATTAGTTATACAGAATCGATTCAATTAAAATCAAATATGTAAATATCATCGATCTATACCGATAAACTTAAGTGATTTAAATATTAAAAACGAGTTCAACTTTATATTTATTTAGCAAAAAATATTTTATAAGTAGAATATTTATTTAACTTGGAAAAAAGAACGTTAAAATCAGGACTAAAATTTTTACAATATTTTGGAGCAGATTGATTTTATAGTACGAAGCTATAGTTTGATGAATCATTGTAAGAAAAATATTAATAAATAGACAAATTATATCATTTTAAAATAGATTGAGTTTATCATAGATAAAAAATATTCATTTTTAGAATGGTATTGAAAAAAATAGATTATAGAATACATTTATTTTTCTATAAAAATAAATAAAAAAAACTGAAAAAAATTATTGTGATAGATTTAATAAATAATTAATAAATTCTAATTAAACGATGTAAAAACAGTTTCCAATTTATTTATCGAAATTCTTCACAATATTATTTCATTTTTAAAACTACCCAAAGCTCAGCATATTTTAATCTGTAGTATTTAATTATGATAACAATATTAGATAAACTGTAAAGTTGGTTCATTTGATGATTGTGTACTTTTTTAAAATTACATGAAACATTTTTTCAAGCACTTTTATCTTACGGTATTTAAATTTACTTTCACTACATTTTATCGAATCAAACTTTATAAATATAATTTTCCAATAATAATTCTTTATTTAATTGTTATTATCGCACATAAATATTTACATTTTTCGCAGGATATGCGTGTAAATCACAGTACTACTTTATTTCTATCATTAATATAATCCATTTCTTAACATATTTATTAAAATTACGTTATTATTTATCGGGGTTAATTGTTATTACCCAATTTGCATTCTATTTGAACTATTTAACTGCACAGTAGAACTTTATCGAGACTCATTTTCACAAGCTATGCGTTTTTCTCGTTGTAGCGAAAAAAAGCGTTTGCACCTTTCGATGCCAAAGCATCAATTTAATCTTGTCGGTAAACTCAAACAAGTTTATATGTTTAGCAACAGCATAATATTTTACTTTGTAGCAATGATGTAGACGTCGGGATCTCTAACTTAAGTCTGGCCTCGTTTCCTAACTACGCTCGTAGTCGTACACTTATTCGAGTTCAACCCTTTTTTGGCTATGACATCATCCCTATATTATTTTGCGTTATTTATACAATCGCTATAGACATGGTACAGCGCTTGTTCGGGAATTAAAAAAGGAGAACCGCAAACTTTCTCCGTGATGAAAGTGGAAACATTTTTGCTAGTTCTTTCACTCCGACGTGATTCTAATCGTTTACATTTGAGTCTTTTTTTCCTAATCTATGAAACTAAATTATTTGTACATAATATAGCGCAACTATTTGCTTTTGAAGCTCTCGCTTTGTATTTTTTACAACGCCACGATTCTGTCATAAGTTTACACAATTGTACTGTGGATTACGGCGAAACATAACAGATAACCGAGAGGGGGAAAAATCCTAAAACAGCGTTGTTCGTTGTCTATATACATGTCTCAGTCGTGTACTTGATTTTTATAACCACGTGTAATGAAGAAGTAATGTAAATTTCTACAATATTAATTAAAACAAGTAAGTCAATACAAATATATTTTCTTCTTTCATATAAACAGTCCTCCAATTTTTAACGTTACGTAATATATACGCGTATATAAAATTGGGAATTTATTTATTAAATTACCTTTATTACGATAAATTTTTTTATTGCAAAATTTAAAAGCTTTGTAGCCGTCGGTGTGAAAGGGAGGCATTGCATGTGTGTTGTACACGCATGAGCATTAACTTCAGCCATTTAATAGTGTGAACAGCTGACAATATGTCAAACCATCTACAAATTATAAGTATCAAAATTAATTGGTAGAATTGTAAAAAGAAATTGAAAATATTTCAATTTAATGTCATTTAATAAAAAAATCTATATTACAATGCATCAAAAGCATAAGCATTGGGTACTAATGAAACAGCAAAATTTAAATACAAATTTGAAAATCATCTATACAGAATGAGTGTTTAAATATGAAGAAAATTCATTCCTTTCGTGTAAAAATTAATAGAGAAGTAGTATAATTATTAAAAATTGAAGCCTTTTTAAAAATGTACAAATTAAACAAAGTGAAACTAATTTAATCAGAAAACTTGCCAGTGATATAACCTTAAATATACCACGCATCATTTGGATTTATTTCTTCTGATTTAATATAATGTAAGTAAAAAAAAATTCTTTCAAAATCATTTCATGACACTTTAGTGCTATCTGCAGTATTCAACATGTTGGAAACATACGAGGAATTATCGATCGAGAATGTGGCTGGATGGATAGCCTCCGTTGCTATGATTTTTGGAGGTATTATACCATTCATTCCACAATATAAAGAAATTAAAAAGAAAGAGGATACCGAAGGCTTTTCTTTGTATGTCTGTCTAACGTTACTAATTGCAAACACTTTACGAATACTTTTTTGGTAAATTGTAATTTTTTTATAAATTTAAAATCTTTGATAACATAAAATATAATTAATAATGTTTTTCTAGGTTTGGTAGACATTTTGAGTTACCATTATTAATTCAAAGTATTCTTATGATAGCCACTATGTTTTTTATGATTAGAATTTGTATTAATATTAGGAATAAGCACCAAATAATAAAACAAAAGGATAGGTTATTTACAGGTTTGTATTTTAGTATTATTATATTTAATTAAGTTTTATATTATTTTTTTTTAATTTTTTTCAAATAATTTTAAATTTTATTAATTGATTTTGTGAAACTTTTTTATAGTTTATAATTTATTGAGTTTATAGTAATTATATTTAATTTCATTTCGTTTTTGTTTAATTTAAAATGAATTGGAATAGATTTTGACTCTAAATTCTTTTGGAAATGGACAGACTTCCAGTCCTACGTAAATTTTATGCTACTTTTTGCATTTATTGGAGCAATGGTGATGTACCTTTTAATAGATGTTCCGATATTCGTAGAATTAATTGGAATGTTTGCTTTATTAACCGAAGCTATGTTAGGGCTTCCACAATTTATTCGAAATCATTGTAATAAATCTACGGAAGGAATGAGGTATCGTAAAATAAAAATAGTATATCAAAGTAAATAAAGAACATGTTTAATATAAAATTATAATGGAATTAATTTTTATTGCAGTATTGCAATGGTAACTATGTGGACCATAGGAGATACGTTTAAAACTTTTTACTTTATACAAAGAAATGCACCAGTTCAATTTGAAATTTGTGGAGCACTTCAAATTTTAATAGATTTAGCAATACTTTCTCAAGTTTATTTGTATAAAAATAATACAGTTCTAATAAGGCCAACTAATAGATTAGATTAAAACTTCATTTTATACGATTAAAGTGAAAATAATTTAAAGAGAATTTATATAAATTTATGAATTTTGATTATTTTATTAATTTATACATAAATTATTGAATAATATAATGAGTCAAACAATAAATTTTTAAAAAATAAGGTTATTTTTTAATATAGTTTTAACATTAATTATGGAATACATATTTTTTAATATTTTCAAACTTAGTCAATTCTATGTAAGTTATAAAGTCGATTTTATAATACCTTTTAAGATAAAGTAAATAATTTGTCCATTACATTTTTCAATGGTTTAACTTGGTTTACTTATAAGTTTAAGAGAATATTTTTGTAGTTAGCAAACCAAATTTTATAGAGATTATTTTAACTACAATAGTATTTTTATCTTATGTCTATTTGTACCGTTTGTACATGAAAATATCCTAGTCTTTGCGATAAAAAATGCGATGATTTGTATACGTTAATTTATTAAATTAATCATTTGTAAATATTAATCCTTACTCAATATCAAGATTTATAAAAAAAAAATATGTTTTTACTTATAATTTTAATATCACGTCAATTTTAATTTTTCTTCTTGGGCTAAAAGTTGATTTTTAATCTTCTGTAAAAGTTCTTTTTTTACCACATCTGGAACACGACTTCTCGCTCTACTAGTAACCATTGACAAAAGTGCATCGTAAGTTATATCTTGACCATTTTCTTTAATGATTTCCTTACAAATAAGCTTCACTTCGTCTCTCCATCCACACTCGACCAGTCTACGTCTTAATAATTCTTTTAGGCTAAACAATGAAAAAACAAATACATGAATAATATATATTTTTTTTATAGATGATACTAATATATAATAAAATGTATTTGAACGTTCAATTACATTTATCGGTAAATTGCAATTATAAAAACTCACCCATCGCGATCTCCAGCTTTTACCAATGTTTGATGCGGCGAAGTTTTCATTTTTAATTCTGTATATCAAAATAACAAATATAATTCGTCAAAAAGCTCTAATTTCGGTTTGCGAATTAATCTTATGTTATATCGAAGTTTAGGTTATACAGAAAAATGAGTAAACACTAGCAAACACCATTGATCGGTACAATAAGCAGTGTTTTTACAATTTCTTTTACCAACTTAAGTTTTGGACAAATCAGTCTTACATTTATCTAATACTAGATTTATCTATTTGCTTTGTGCATTTACACAAATGTAAAAACGAAACTTCATTTATTTTCTTTGATTTGTGACGAAAGGTGAAGAGAATGTCAGTTATGTTATTAGCCGTGAATATTTCTTTAAATCTTTAAACTATCTACAGATACCGTAACAGAGTTATCTGACATAGATTACAAGAAAAAGATATCGTTATAAGTTAATACAGTTAATACTTTTTCCCATGAATTATGTTTCTATATTTTTCTACATTTCTTTCAAAAACATTTTCTAAAATAATTTAAGTTATATCAAAAGATAATATTTGAGATATGAACGAACATATACATTTTTTATGAAACTTATTTTTTCATTTCATTTTAAAAAATATAAAAAATTCTACAACACAATATTTTTTATTATTAACCTGCAATAAAATAAATAATAATTAATGAGAAATATAATTGACATATAACTTAAATTATAAAGAATAATTACTTGTCTTTTTTGAATAACTGTACTATAATTACTTTCGTGATATTTTTAGCATTATCTACATGATATGTGCGAAATATATATTCATAATTTCTTCTAAAATAAATGTAATTATATTTTAAAAAATTATTTTAATAAAATTGAATTTTATTCTTTTATAATACAATACGATGATTAACAAAAATGAATAAAAACAAATAAAATAAATTTTAACGAGTATTCGATTAAATTAGATACAATTTTTTATAAAGTATTATAATTCAACTTGATAAAGTATTTTCAAAACCAATTTATTAATTTAAAAAACTAGTGAACATGTAACCGCAAAAAATATTCAAAGCGTCGTGATTAATTTTTAAATATGTTAATATTTATTACGAGTATTTTCATAGCATTCAATTAATTTTTTTGTTTTTTTTTTTTGATTATTTGATTTGATTATTTTTCAAATTTGATTTTTCAAACTGTCTTTCGCATGAAATAAGATATCCATTACAATTTTAATATATATTTTGTGGTAGCCTTTAATAGTTATAATTATCAAATACCGCGGAAATATTATTTCTGTAATAAGATAAAATTGTTGCCTTTGTGCACTTTCGCGTCAATAAAAAAAAATACAATATGCATATACGAACAAAAGTATATATATATATATGTATGAATTAATGCAGGAATGCACGATGCATTTACGTATCATTACATTAAATCTGTGTACTACGTACATACTATATTTTCATGTTTACTATATTATCTTTGTTCTAACAAATGTTCTGCTTTCATTGTTTATCTTATGCGCGTGCGCATGTGCGTACAAATTTACAATCTCCCAATCGTCATCTGTTTACGCATACCTGACAAGTAATGCACTTGTGTGTGTCGATTACTATGAAGTAAAGATACACGATGACAAATACTGCAGAGTAATTAGAAATATAATGGAACTTCAAAATGATTTCGAAGAGAAAAGCGTGGATTGCCATAAAATTTAACAATAACTTTTAAAGAGTCATTCGTTACTTCGACATACGTAGTTGTGTACAAAGATTATTTTACATTATGGGCACCGAAGATGATGTTTGTTGGTTTCACGGAAATCTGTCAAGGGAAGATGCAGAAAAATTGCTTCAAGAAGGTTAATAATATTTACACTCTGTTTATATGTTAAAATAAGTAACAAAATTTCTTTTTAATATAGTTATAATTATCCTTTTAGAGAATCAAGAACAAGGAACTTTTCTTGTAAGAGAAAGCAGTTCTTCCATGGGAGATTACGTTCTTTCGGTATCGTACGACGATGAAATTGTGCACTATCAAATTAGAAAACACGGGGAAGATGCATTTTTTTCGATAGGTAGATTAAATTTTTTATTAAAATTTAATTTATTATTTAATAGTTACCTTATTTAAATATACCTAAAATATTTCGCAATATTCAATTTTTAGATGATGAAACAACGATACATGGTTTAGATACGCTTATAGAATATTATCAAGAAGAAAATCATGGGCTTGTAACAAAACTTCGAAAACCTTATAAAGGATTACCACCACCCCACGATACAAGAAGACACGGAAGGATGAATTTATTGCACAGAGCCACGATTCAAGTAAAATAAACGATAATCTTATAAACTAAAATTATTTTATTTTATTTTATGTTACTCGAATTATTGTTTTCAGAGAAATTATACGATAGTGTCCGAATTATTGAAGTGTGGCTATAGAAGTTTAGATGCTAAAAATCAGCTTGGTCAAACCGCAGTGCATTTGGCTGCCAAAGGTGGAGCCGATGAAATATTGAACAAGCTTATTCAAAGTAATGCTAGTGTTAATTGCAGAGATACCGCCGGTTATACCCCTTTACATGTAAGTGTAATATTTAATATTAAAAATCAAAAATCAGTTTGCTCTAAATTTTTATAATATAAATTAATCTTATTTCTTTCAAAAGCCTAAAACAGTAGGATATTTGTAAATCAGGTAACATTTATCGTAAATTACTTTTACAATTAATCGAATGCTTAGTATTGTAGATTTAGATTACGTGTATGACTGTAAAATTATTTATATTCTTTTAAAACTGAAAAATTTGTTACTTTTACAATTAATCGAATGCTTAGTATTATAGATTTAGATTACATGTATGACTGTAAAATTATTTATATTTTTTTAAAACTGAAAAATTTGTTTTTATAAATATTTAATGTATTATTTATATAATTAATATATAATTTTTAGTACGCTTGCCAAAGTAATCTTCCAAATACAGTAGAAATATTAATTGCCGGAGGTGCAAATATTCAAGCTCGTCACACAGAAACAGGTATGATTCATAATTCTTTTATCGCTAAATTCTTTTTAATTTTAGATTCTTTTAAAAGATCTGTATTTATGGTTCCTTGTGTTATTCTAATATTGTAAATATATTTTTTTTAATAAGGAATGGTACCTTTACACGAAGCAGCGAGCAGAGGTCACGAAGAGGTAATTCAAATATTAATTTCTGCAAATGCACCTATAAATCCAAGAACGTCGGCCGATGATGTGCCAGCAGATCTTGCCAAACGAAATGGACATGTGGAGTGCGAAAAAATTTTACGTAATAAGAATTTACTTTAAAAAATTAATTATTAAGAATTTAACAAATAATTTTTTAACTTATCATAATATATTATAGGTAATTATTCTAAGCCAACTAAAGAAAAATTAAGTAATTGGTATCACGGAACATTGGATAGAATGGAGGCTATAAATCTTTTGCATAAGAATGGGGATCTGGATGGATCGTTTTTAGTTCGACTTAGCGAAAGACACGATGGGATTCGTGTACTTACAGTTATGTACAATAAACAAACCTACCACTTTCAAATACAAAAGCGGGTAATTAAAATAAGCGTTTAAATTATATTTCACGAGTTTTATAATGTACTAATTAAAAACTTTAATTTATTTATAAATATAGAAAAATTTTTTATTTATCGATAATGGGCCATTTCTTCCTTCCTTGGAACATGTCATAGAACATTATCGTTGTATGCCCGATGGACTTCCAGGACCTTTAATTCATCCAATTGTACCTGTACCTAAGCCTCCAATTCCTGAAATGCCTCCATCTATATTTAATGGAGTAAGTAATAAATTTAACAATGTTCGTTTTATCGGATATTAAAATAATAATGATTATATTTTCAAAGGATACTCTTCGAAAAAAGAAAAATTCAATTCCTAAAAGTTATTCCGAGCAATTGGAAACGCCATATTTACACCCTAGTAGTTCAAATCGATTGGATAATAATTGTATTAATCAAATGAATAATAACGATTTACACAGTGCAGTTCCTGCAATCGTTAAAAATGAAGACTCGGTGCCTATAAAACAGGGTACGTTTTAAAAAAATAAAATGAAAATCAAGTACCGCTTCGAAAAAATTGTAGTCTTATTTCGTAATTCCTTTTTATAGGATTTATACCTGGGGAAAATATAATTCTCGGAGAAGTATTGGGAGAAGGAGAATTTGGAGCTGTTTACGAAGGACTTTACGATTCGCCATCTGGTTCTCAACAACCCGTAGCAATAAAAATGTTGCGAGATACTCATAATGCAACTACCCGCCATGAATTTTTAAGAGAAGCTCGATTGATGATGACTTTCAATCATCATTGTATCGTCAAATTAATTGGATTTTCGGAAGGTCCACCTTTATTAATGGTATTGATCGATACAAACTTAACATAATTATAATACTACTATTATATTCAAAGTATTGTTAAATTTTCAGGTACAGGAATTGGTGTCTCTTGGTTCTATGTTAGCGTATCTTTTAGAATTTCCGGATAGAATTAGTCCAAACTATGAACTTAAAATTTGGGCTTCGCAAATCGCTTGTGGTGAGTAAATAATTTTTTCATTTAGATGAATAACTAAATTCATTTTTAATGCCTTAAATTTAATGTTTCGCAGGTATGAAATATTTAGAAGAAATAAGGCTTGTTCATCGAGATTTAGCAGCCCGAAATATTTTACTAACATCGAGACATCAAGCTAAAATAAGTGATTTTGGTCTTTCAAGAACGTTTGGTTCAAATGATTATTATAAAGCCACAGCCGGAGGAAAATGGCCGATAAAATGGTTTGTATAAATTATATATGTAAATGGTAGTGTTACATGTAAATCTTAAATTTTTTTTATGATAACATATCGTAATTTTAGGTATGCCCCCGAATCTTACAATTTTGGAACATTCTCGCATGCAAGTGATGTATGGAGCTATGGAATAACGTTATGGGAAATGTTTTCTTATGGAGAACAGCCATACGGAAACCGACGCGGTGCTGAAGTAAGTAGATAATTGTTAACTGATATGTTTAAATTTATAGAATTTTAGCAAAAATAAAAGTAATGAAAATTTCATTTATGTAAATTACTCAAGATTGTTGTTTCATGTTTCCGGTAGTTCTATAATCCATTGAATAATTTTAGTATAAATATTTATAGTGTAATTAATTTAAAAGCAAATATTTTTTTGTATTATTTTTAATTACGTAGTTTTTTAATTTTTAACCACTTGAATTGATTATTTATTTATTCTTTTATAAAATGATAATTTATTTCAATTGTTTTTTTTTTTTATAAAGGTTATAGATCTCGTAGAAAAGGGTGAAAGGCTCACTCAACCAGAAAAATGTCCAAATAACGTATATGAAGTTATGCAAAAATGTTGGTCGTATTCTCCGTTAGATCGACCCACGTTTCAAGAATTACTTGATATATTTAGCAGTGATCCAGAATATGCCAATATCCAAGAACTTATAACAGCTGTCGATATTAGCTGATGGTTCTCCAACGAATGTGTATAATTTTATAACTGATATTTCAGAAAATTTTACAATGTACTGATAAACATATACGCTTTGAAATTTTACATAGTTTTAAGATTTTTTTAATACAATATATTATATATTTAAAGTGTTTAAATATATTCTATAAAAAGCAATGTATAATATGCATTTACAATACAATTTTTGTAAACTTTTCTTTTTATAAGGATATAAAATAAGAAATAAAACACATTTTTTAAAGAACCGATGAAAATTTATTATCACTGTTTTCAGGTTGTATAATTTACAATGTAATTATTTTAGCATGTAACATTATAAAATGTTGTTCTAAAAAACATTTTTTTTACAATGTACATAACAAAGAATGCTAATTTTTTTGTAGTTCAAATTGTAATTTTAACATTAATTCGCAGCAGTTTAAAATTTAATTATTAAATTATTATACGAATTTCTTTGGAATTTAATTGAAACTTTAAAATCAAAAATATTTTAACAATAATAATTAACTTTCACTTAACACATCGATTGAAGTGTATATCTCAAAAGAATATTTTAATCATGATTTTGTCAAATTTCAGAAACAATGTACGATGCAAAATAAAAATTTATAATATAGATGACGATCATAAATTTTTTTTTAATAAAGAAACTAATTCATTTAACCTTAGAGACAAAATTCAAATTTAAGCCAATACCTTTAATGGTTTCTAAATATATGTCAATTTGTCATTAAAATGAAACTAAATTATGTTGGTACAAAACATGTACCAATATAATTCAAGAAAAATACGTTACTTTTTATTTTAGATGTTAACAATACTTTGTTTAAAATTTAATATATAAATTACTTTTAAATATCTTTAATTTATTTACATATTTTAATAAATAGTTCTTTTATTCAATAATTTAATGTTTTTAAATAATAACATCAACTTTTGTTAAATAAATTAGCATTTATAAAATAAGTCTGGTACTCTTGTTTCTATTTGGAATAAATTGTATTAAACTATCACACTTTTTAATAGCTCCATTTTCTAAAAATATATTATAAAATTGGTAACATTTAGTAGCGATACATAGATCGTCATATTTTAATATAATTTGCACTGAATTTATTAATGTTCGATTTTTTCAATCTATCGTAATAAGAATTTTATTTAATGAATTAATCTGAGATTTAATTTTATAACTGTTTTATTTCATTTTATATTAACAATTTCAATAAACATTTCTAAAAAAAATGTTCTTATTTTCATCGATATGTGCACCAAAAAATAAATTTATCGATAAAAATTAAACTTTGAAATGAAATAACAACGCTCGTGTTTTTTTATAATGCATTTCACAAGCTAATAAATTATCACCATTTATGAATTTAATACGATCCTTTGATCTATGTACAAATTATATACATACAAAAAAGATAGACGTCTGTGCTTTCGTGTGAAGTCAATACACCTTCCTTTCTATTATATTCTCTTGATTTGTAGTATATCAACGTCTGCCTGTGATGTAATCTTTTTTTGTTCTTTTTGATCACCAAATTTTTGAACTACTTTTTTAATTGAAATATACAAAAGATAAAATACACAACTATAACAAATTGCTAATAAATAATATTCAGGGGTAATTAAACGTCTTTATTTATGTTTTATTTCCATACAAAAGATTACGACACATGCAAAATCGCATCGCAAAGCGACAGTTGTTTCAGCTTATATATATATAAATTACGCTTGCATTTAAAAGTAGAAAATAACGAAAAACATAATAAATAATAACGGAGACTAACTCTATGTACAGAACATTAAATCCCCGATTTCATCATCATCCCTGCGAGGAATTAATTAACCAACGTATCGATCCCGCTGAATCAACTGATTATTAGCCCCCATTTTGCATAAGCTTCCAAGAAAAAAGTCTCGTCTTAAACGTCGTATTTCTTCGCATACATTCGGATTAAAAAGTAGAAAGGAAAATACTTTAAATAGAACGTCAACGAACTTATTTTCTGTCTATGAACTGCTGCGTGCTCATCGCTCATCCAACGTATTAGACGCAATATTTCACAATTTAAATTCCGCACCAGTAGATTCCAATAGAACTGGAAAGAGAAATGCACCTGAGAAATCAAAATCAGATTGCGATCAACAGGATAGCCGTGAATTAAGAAGTTCGCGTAGAACACCGAGGAAAAAGAAAGAAAAGTAGTTGATAAGAAGTTGACTTTGATATAAGTAATAGCCAAGGGTCTTGTTTCAGAATAATTCGCGTTCGTGCAACTAACATGGTAAAGTTAGGATATCTTTATACATAGTTTCGATTACAAATATGGTACAAATTTGGCGATGTTAATTATTTAAGTCCGAGATTCGCGAATTTACTAATAAGGTTTTATTTTGTCATGTTTTCATTTTTTAATTATATACCATTGGTTCAAGCATTCCGTGTATATTATTTCAATTTAATCAATAAGCAATAGCTGAGAATCTTGCTTCAAAACAATTCATGTGATAAAGTTCGGATACTTTTAGACAGTTTTAATTACGGATATGAGACAATATTCGGTGATATTAATATGTAAACCATGTACATTGTACCATTAGTACAAGCATTCCATGAATATGGAGAATAATATACGTAGAATCAGGGACCTTGGCTAATGCTTATTATTATTAGCCTTTGTCTTCCTTTGCATCTTTACTATTTTATCGAAAAAATAAATTCGCACAACATATATCTCTTATATACATATTCGCCATTACAACGCAAGAACAAAATCAATTAACCATCTTACGCTTTAATTTATTTATATTTAGCTCTTTTCATCGACATTACTCCACTTTTTACTCTCGCTCACATATACAATTTTTATTTGTCACGCTGCACGCGTGTGCGTGCACACGCACGCACGCACACGCTCGATCATACACGCATACACACATACATACATACACACAAACACATAGAAGTAGATATTATTTTTGTTTTTCTAAATCTCTTTCTAACTGTAATTTTAAAAAGCACGTTTCTACCGAATTAAAATATAAATGTAGCATAACATTGCACTTTTCGTAATTCTTTTTGCTTTAGTCATATCCTCTTTCTTCTCTTCCATGAATAACGCCATTACCAAATTATACATTTATTTTCGAATTATCTTATACCAAGTTTCCAAAAATCTATGAACAAGTTTTGTTCACTTCGCTGAATCAAATTCTAATTTAAATAAGACTACCATATGAGAAAATACGATTACTTTTATTTTTTTTATAATATCAAATAATAATTCTTTCAAACTTTCAAAATTGTAAAGTGACGTTAAAGAAGATGCAAAAGGAATAAGATTTAATTTTAATTGTTTAAAATTTAAAAATAATCTTTCACACTGTTCTTTCTTCTCAATTTTGAAGCTCAAATACCTTTTTATTAATAATAATACAATTGATAAATAAATAAGATATAGAAAAAAAGAATTGATATTCGCATTGATATAAATTTTCAAAAAAATTATAACCGAATATATTCGTTGTAGAAGTATTTTTTGTACATTATGCTCTGTTAGAGTAAAAAAATTTTGTTATAAAATCCGATAAAATCTCGACTAATTTCAATAAATTTCGAATAATTAACTTACAAAATAATAAAATTGTTAGTTACGAAATCGTTTATGTAACCAACAATCGACAAATAATATTGATAATAAATGTCCTATTATAATTAAATTTTTAATTATCTGTATAAGCTTTTTATAAAAATTTGCGTCATCGGGACAAATTTATAACATACTAAAGTAAAAAATATAGCTCAAACTATAATTTTTACGTCAGTCAAACGTGTACATTGCAAATCTAAATTAAAACAAAAAGTATCGTTAAAAATGGCACTTTTATAATTAAAAATTTTGTAAGAGATTGAATTTATATATTTCTTATTAAGTCGTAATAAACAAATGTGTGAATAAACTTTGTTAATATTAACAATGAATGAAATTTAATTAATCGACCAATTTAATTTGATTTATAACAAAATATCGCACACTTAAAAATTCCACAAACGATTCATATTCGGATTTCTTGTTTAGTTTTGGAAAATTTTAACAGTTGCTAATTCTAATTCAAGGCAAAGTAGGTTCTGTTCTCCTTCTTAGCGTCATCAAGGTGGCAGTACAAGATAAAAACGCCGATTGTCCTGTAAATTACAGCTCGTCGACAATGAGAAAGAGAGAGGGAAAGGAAGAGGGGACAGAACAAGAGTGAGAAAGAGAAAGTGAGAAGAGATAGAGAAGGCAGCTGGAGCACTAGAACAAGGCAAATTCTTGATCGAACGAGGAGCAGAAGAAGGAAGAAGAATAATAATTCGTCCATTCGTCTTCGTGGCCTCTTTCTCATCTCTTAGTAGCTTCTACAATGATGGGCGGCCGAACAGCTTTTCGTTATCATTGGCTTTCGTTTCGGCAAAGAAAAAGAAAAGAGAAGATACGTCTCTAGCCCTCGTCGTCACCGCGCTATCAAACCTGCCCACCGACGTCGGCCTGATATCTCAACGTGAGGTATTCCGCGGCCTCGGTCATGTGGCTGATGCTGCGGTGCAGACCACGCAGATGACGTCTGAAGTTCTCGGCCGCGAGGTTCGCCAGTCGATCGCTAGGCTCCTCGCTTTCGAGGCCAGAATCGTTCTCGATGCCGGTGTCGGAGTCCGAGTCCGAAGCCGAGCTGCTCGAGACCATCGATGAGGCAGACTGGAGGCTCTGCATCGACGTGGTGGACGGGCACCTCGCGTGACCGAGGCGAGTGTGCTCCAACGCGGTGACCTGGGTCTTGACGCGCCGAGGCTCGTGCTCCTGCAAACAAAAGCGAAGATTAATAATCGAGAAAGCTGAGACGTTTGGGAATAGAAGATTCCGGAAACGAAACTTTTACGTCGTTCAATAGGAAATAATAAAATTTATTCAAAGCGAAACGAAATTTACGAGATTGACTGTATTTATAAACGAATAAAAATTGATAAAAAATTTAACGCATAAGAAAACACGATAGAGTACAATTTTTCGTTTCTACGATTGACCGCGTTTCGCGTTATCAACTACGAGGAAAGGACTAAAACGAAGGAAGCACTATAATTTACCTGATGGTCATCGGCAAGAAATTCGGTGGGGTTCTCCTGAGACCAGAGAAGTTCGACCTTCATTTGGTTAACGATATTGTAAAGTCGATACAGATCGGTGTTGCACAAACTGTTTTTGATGCTGGTGCAACCATGCTTTCCGGCTTTCTCGCAGATGGTATCCGTGGTGTCACCAACCGCCAAATCCAGCAGGCGGCTTGGCACGAGAATCGTTTCCTCCATTTCGTTAACGGTACGCACGAACCTTTCCATGCTGTTAAGGATGCTGGCGTTACTGAACTCCGATTCCTCGTGCCTGGCGATTCTGCGCAGACTACATCTGCAAAACGGCAAAAAAGAGATCGTTATGCATTTTTTTGTTATTTTTTTACATTATAAAATATTCAGAATTTTTAATACGATACGTACGAAGGAGGAACTTTTGCGTTCGTTAAAACATTCGGAAGCGAAATATCGCCTATTTTTTACCGTACGCTATTATAAATTTCTAAGAAATTTAGTAGAATTTTAACTTTTTTCGATATAATTATTCGTTGAATAAACTCATCGACAGTGAAATATATAATTTTTTCTTTTATGTTATTGCTGCATTATTAATAACTAAGTTCAAAGTTTGCATCAGTCGAACGTAATTACGTATCTTTTTGTCGATTTTAATTATAGATTCATAACATTCCAATGATGCAAATTCCAACTATTAGCAATAGATTTTAATGAATATTCATTTCAATTTTCTCTTGTTCAAAACAAGAAAAAATTTAAAATTTACACTCTTCTATAAAAATAAAATAATATAGTACATTTAAAAATGGTTAAAATATAAACAGCTATAAAACTTAGCGACGTAAAATTTTTTTACAATGGCGTAAAAAAGTCTTGGAGACGTAAAAGAAATAATTAAATGAGAATTAAATATAAAAGTTGTCTTTAGAGTAATATAATTCAATAAAAAGTAATGCAAAACTTTGATTACGGTATCATAACTTTTAAATACGCAATATTTTTAACATAACTAAAGGAAAAGTTATTTGACATAGGTTTAATGATATTATTGAAAACACCCTCGATTAGGTTCATATAAACTAACTGTCGACTCAGTTTGATGTAACGTCTCGTAAATCATTAAGCGATAAAAGGAAACACATTTTCAAAGAATATCAAATTTGCAATATCAAATCTCAAATTGAAAATATTTGCTTTGCAATACAAGCGATAAAATTTAGTGGATTCTATAACAGAATATTATTGTTTAAGCAAAAATCCAAAAGTTAAATATATGTGAATTATGATCGAACGACATCGATCGATTACTATCAATTATTAAGAAACAAACACAATGTTTATACGTAAGCGAAGAGCATTATAATCACATACATCTTCTAATTCCACGAAATTTTTCTTTAAAATCATATCGACGCAAACATACGCACGCGCGCAACACACATAAATTAGGGCAAACGAAAAAACCCACCGATTACTTATACGTGCATCGTCATCGTGTGCGTAGCTTTAACCAGAAACAATCAAACCCGTGTAATGACATTGCGCTTACAGAGCATCAACGATAATATGCAAGATTATATTCACGATACAAATTTGACGGGAAATTTATCTCATGACGCACAAAAGTCAAATAGGTGTGATTTAATATTAAAAAAAAAACGAATTACGCGCGCGCTTCTAACTAATTAAGCGTCTGTTATTAATGTGAAAATAATTACAGATAACAATGTATTATTTCGGATAACGATAAGAATCAATTTTCCTAAAATTCTGCTTCAACTTAGATATAAATATTGACAATGAATACTAAAAATCATCGTTCGCAAAAGTAAATACTTAAAAATACGAATTTCGTTAGGAAATAGAACAAAACAAATAATAAATCGAAAGTTTCGTTTAAAAATAATCGACAATTACTTTACAAAATAAAAGAAGGAATGAGCATCTTGATGATTGGTCATATTTTATTTACTACACATTTCATAGAATTTTCAATGAATTAAAATTCTACGTTTACACTAGTAGTGACTTACCAATTCGAAATTAAAACATTTGAAATTTGAATATTCGAAAGCTTAAAATTCTAGGATTTTAAATATAATATTTTTGATCGATCCCATTCGAATTTTAAAAATTCTCAACGATGAAATAAAACAAAATCTATGTCGAAGCACCGATTCGAGTGATTGATAAATAAGACAAGTGTAGTTACCTCTATTAGTATAAACGCATTTGATTTTATAATTATAGTTTAAAAGTCCAGAGAAAGAACGAGCGATGTATGTGTGAGCGTGCGCGTGTGTGCGAGAGGGATAGAGAGAACTTCAAAATCATTCCAACACCAAGCGAAGAAATTTCGTGAGTTGACCTCGATTATATACTTCGCCGTAGAGTGTACGTATAAATTGTAATATATACTTCTTTGCACTTCGGTTGATGCTGACTCAGCATTTTGCGAAGACGCAAAAATCTCGTTTTTGATCTTGTCAATTTTTATAATTTTGTTAGAAGATTAGTTATTAAAATTAATTGTTATTGGAAGTTGCTCGCGTTCGTTAGAAATTTAAACGAATTATCGATTGTTTTGCTTTCTAAATTATTTTATAAAATAATATAAAAAGAGAAATATAAATGTGTTAAGTGCTAAAAAAAACTACGTTTATTCGTACTTTCTTTTCCACTCTCGTAAACAATAGATTTTCAATGTCATACCGGTAACAAATTTTTACCGTAAATATTTCACAATTAAATGTTCACTCTAAAAAATTTTAAAATCGGAGTGAAGGTGGAATAAAAATCTCACTTTAAGAATTTTATAGGCGCTATGATGACATACTTTCGCAATGGTGTATTTTATTACAGCGATCAACGCTAGTAGTCATAACCAAATCTTGTCTTTAAAATCGTGTATCGCTATTTTTCATAACTTTCATTATTACGCACGCAAACATTGCTCAAGATTCCTAGCGATATACGCACTTTTCTAAATAATCGCAAATGAAAACGTAAACCTTTCCGTTGTATTCGTCGAAAGAAAATGTTGAAGAATCCATCCTCGATTACCTCCGTGTTTTAAATTTTAAAACGTATCGAATTTAAAAGAAATCGTGTAAGAAAATGATAATTAAGCATGACTTTTACGAACAACAACGAGTCAAAAATTACGTTTCATTAATTTTTCACGACAAAGCCTCAATGTCGCGCTAAGAATTTTCTCTGCCAAGAACATGACTCATTAGTTAGGTCGACTATTAATGAAACAATGTCTCTATTTCTCCCTCGGTTTTTTATTCCGACACCCCCTTCCATTTTTCACGAATAAACCGTGTAAAGACGCGACCACTCGATGCGATAAGCCAATGGCTCGCGATATCAATGATAAATATGCGCTCGCACATTTGCCATGCACAATCCGATCGACCCCTAGGCGACACGTATTATACCCGACGTGTGTAAGCTCCGCTCGCGGCATTGTATGCTAATTCCACCTTGTCTAGATATTACGAACATCGTAAGTCGTTCGTCGCTCGAAATCTTTATCACGGCTACGGCGCATTAATAATTCGAAACTGGGTCGGTAGATCTGACTCGAGGGGCGAACGCCGCGCAGCGTTGATTCAATTATCCATTGAAGGTTCGCTTTCGTTTTCTACGGACGCCGATTCCTAGTCTTGTGTAAATCGCCTACGCCGGATACGAATTCGCTTCGGAGCGTAAAACCCGGAACGATACATATTCCTGAAAAATATATGTAAAACAAGAATCGAAGACCAGCTTGAAATAACGACAGGAAAATGATTTCCCGAGACTCGACGAATCATCGCGTATTACGAGCGATGCATCGGTAATCATAGCTTGTAACGCTCGGGTTTCCTTCCTGCGGGAAACACGCTAACACTCGACAATTATCGTCGACCTTCCGCAAAGCTCGAGTCGTTGCTGACGAGGGCCATCCGATCGTGCGAACGATTACGTCCGTCCATCTCGATCTTGGAATCGCGGCTCGTGCGACCTGTTGCGAATCTCTCCGTAATCGCAGCTCGTCGAAATCGCGACACTCGCTGACGTAATTGAGCTTCGTGACGCGAATGCGCATCGCGGGAGGAGCTCCGAGAATTCGGCGAGGCTTACCCGCGATGTCGAAGCATCGATAGAAAGTACGCATCTTTGCGGACGAGAGATAGAGAACAGACAACATCCTTGGACTCGGAATCGAGTTGTGGTGCGTCGTCGAGAAACGATTGGGAGATTGAGAAGTTGTTGCCCTTTGTGTCTGGACGCGTCGTCGATGCTTACAAGCGGATTTCCCGATTTTTCGAACAATGGGCTTAGATAAGAAGCGACGGATTTGACGGTTATTGAATTAGATGAATCGACTTTCTTTTAGCAGGAAATGTTTGATTCCAAGGATCGCCATTCTTTTTTTATCGCGTGGAACTGTCGCTCAAAATACGACGTCGCATAACTGGAACGTAATGCCTTTTGTGATTCCGTTGAAGGATTATTCTGGTACCTGTCTTATCGTATATTTTTTAACCTCTTTTCGAGTGTAATACTCGACGATCCATTCCATTAGATAAATGTGTCGGAAGATAACGAAGCTACAATGTATTTTTATTCAACAATTTCTTGGATCTATGAATAGATAATCTTGATTGTAACGACCCGAAACTGCTTTCGAAGTGCGTCCGAACTTTGCGAATGTTTAAAATAAAATTATTTCACGGATATCGAGTCTATCGATTTCGCATCCGAATTTAAAAATCACGCTTTAATTATATTTTTGAATACAGATTTTTATTATCGTAAAACTTTTTATTAACTCTTTATCTTCATTTGATAGTAGTTATCTGTAAAAAGAAGATACGAAGATCAAACAAATATTTAAATATGTCGTTTTTTAAATTTCTATATATAAGCATCGGCGACTGTTTTCAAAAGACAAAATATTTTCCCAGAGAAACTTATGTCAATCGTAACATAAATTAATTAGTCGTTTTTTTTATTTTTTTTAAATACACAATTTTTATTAGGTTATATCGTACAAAAAACTGCTCTCATAAAAAATTGATTCGTAATAAAAATAAACGTTTAGACCATCGTTAAAAATTAAGTAAAACTCTCGATACAAAATTCCTCGATAGAAGTAATAATTTCTCATTGATAATTTTTTGTAACGTTTATTTGATTGCCTCGACCTTAGTCTTCGCGCAAAGTTCGTAGAACGCATTTCGTGTAATCAAGAAAAGGTACGTTTTTATTCAGAAAATTGAAATAAACAACATAAGATATTTCATGCAAGAGTTAGCGACAACGGTCCATGATTGGAGAAAATTACCCTGGACCGTTGCTCGGAGGGTCGACCCTGAGAATGAAAATTACTGGAAAGACTCGAAATTCAAGGATTCGAAGACTCGAACGAGAACCACAACGGCAAATAAAAGACAAAGCAGGAGTGGTTACTTTTTACGTAAACAGGAATGCGCAATATAAAAACGGCAAGAATGTAAAATAATTAAAATGTATTATAACTCATCGTTAAACATTATTTTATAAACGGATGTATTAAATCTCTTTATGGATTCAATCACAGATGAAGTTTATTTCTTATCGTGGTAAAACATAAATTTATAATTCACAATTTAAATTAGCAAATTTAAATAATTCAAACAAGAAATAAACACTATTTACAATATTTCATAAATAAGTAATTAATTTAAATAAATACAATTTGTAAATTACACGGAATATCTCTTCTCGTTTAATTAAAATATAATTAAAATTTCAAACATCTTAACATTTAATTAATCAGTCGTTATTTTAAAATATTCCTTTGTTACCTATCACTTAAAAAACTTTCCTTCTATTATAACATTTTTATCATAAATAAAAAGTGTGATTTCGGTAAACGATAACAGAAAATATTCGTTCATCCTTCCTACGAAAACAAGAATATAGCTTTAATTCGCGATATTTCTTACAAATTAAGAATTTTTTGTATAAAATATTTATTCAATTTTAACAACATATCGCGAGATAAGTTAAATACTTTACTCGGTTTAAAAAAACAATTGTAAATAAATACGAATAAAACGAGCAAATTTGACGGTTATGATTTATTTTACTTGGCTCCAAAGCTTCGCAGACGTTCGATAAAAGCTTAGCAAAGTAATCATAACATAGTCATAGATAAATCGATTGTTTATTATATTTGCCTAGAACTTGCGACTCATGGAAAATCATCGTTTTCTTATTTCCATTATCTCCCTCTCCTTCCATCTCCCTTTCGTTCCACAAACATTATCGACCGGCCTATAAAACACGCTCGCTAAAAGGCCGGACGCGAAAAAAGAAAAAACGAATCAAAAAGAGAGACAAAGAGTAACGCGTCATCAGTACCCATCACAAATCGACCACGTGCTCGGCACACGGTATATCGACTCCCATCAAAAACCATTCGCCGACAGGCCTTCGAGACCCGATCGAACGCCGATAGTTCGATCGGCTCACGGCGTCTGCGAGACAAGATCATGTTCCGAGCACGCCAACTGCCCGTGACTGAGTCCGCGTTATTCGTTCCGAGAGTCGTCGTATCTCGTTTGGACACATGAGCGTGTGCGCCTAGATAATAATAACTCGAGATGAGCCAAACTCGCGATAGCGGCGCAACTGCTCGCACGCATTCTTACCGTGCGCGCGATTTCGTTTAATTGCCGAGAGAGGAACAGCGTTGATGCTTAGCTGCTCGTGTTATTTTCCTCCCCTTTACTTTTTTTTCGTTCCTTTCGAGCGACTGTCACGTTCTTGAGGTGGCGTCATGCGTGTGCCATGCGCGTGAACTTGAGATGTGACATTGAAAAGTAAGGCGATGCGTGAAATTTTAGGCATTTTTGTATCCTTCTTTTTTATTCGATCGAAACGAACGCGCAATAACTTAAAACGATGGGTTCTCTCGCATAAATTACGTAACTATCACGATGCCAAAAATAAAATTATACGCTTTGAAATTCTTTTGAGTAACGAGGATTAAAAATTTATCAAAGATATCCAATTGCTGATTATAGCGTCGTTCAAGGAATTTGCTAATAATGCTCCGTAGCTTTTTTAAATACGAGGATTGTTTTACAGCAAAAGCCGAGGAATTCGATATAATTTTAAATATGCATTTTTCGAATATTTAATAACGTGCATTATAAAAAAAAGTATTGCGTCGATAATTTCATAATGCGAGAACGAATTGTATTTTTATTACGTGAATCGGTAAATAATTTCTAAAACGTCTAATAAATTCTAAGTATGTGTTTTTATATATAATTAATCCGTACGCGATATCGTAAGTATCGATTAATTTCTCAACGTTACAAATAAATCAAATATTTTATTTAACTACATTTAAACGATGTTTCGAGCAACTAATGAATGAACACACGTATATCAATTCGCTGAAGAAATTTTATATCATCAAAATGAATGATACAATTTACAACTTGAACGTTTAAACTACAATTATACCAATAATAAAGAAATCCCAATTTAGCGTTATTTATGCTCAATTATATATATTATGCGTTATTATTTAAAACGAATACTTTAATGATAAATTATCGTTTATTATTTATTGCAAAAAATCAAGAGAAAATATTTTATAATCTATTAAAAATGGATAAAAACTCAGAAGCAAAGTCGTTAAAATTTCCAATCGACCGGCTCGCAATATTTCCGCATACTTATTCCTGCAAATAAACTTCCCTTTTATATACCGCGCCATTTTAGTGTGACAGCGCAGCACTTTTGTCTATATTACGACAGACAAAAAGCGCCTCGGCAAATTGAATAATCTCTCGCGACAATTGCATAATCTCGGCTGCGTGTACCTTTCGGTGCACTTGTACCCAAGACTCGATATTCTTTCTTGCCGTCTTTTTCTCTTTCTCTCGTTTGGTTTGGTTTCATACTTTCAACGACGGTCAACCGATGCCTTTGGAGCAACAACGCCGAGCTAAGGTTATGTCAGATTATCGGTTGTACGCGTCGCTATTGGTGTAAAGTATTGCTTGTGTCACATTCGATGTAATATCACACCTGTTAAAAAAACAGTTATTGGATAGTAATCTGTCACCTATAGATTGGAATTCGCCCGTTCGATACGTATTGAAATAAAATATGTTAAAATAAGAATAAGAATCCCCGTATATCTATAATTAATATGTACTCGATATCAAAATATTATTGCTTTATATTATTACGATGAATTCGATTAAAAAGTTTTTTTAAAGTAGTGATCGGGGTTAATGACATTTATACGATTAAACATAGTATATCGAAACCACACAAGTGTTATTACTGCTTGGGTTATTGATAACAATCTGTATAATTTGAATTTTTTGTTACATTCTAGTCTTCAATGGAATTATTTATTCTGAATCTTATATAAATGGTGTAAGTGCTTTTTTACACATTTATTTATTTTTCCTAATTATATTTATTTGATTTAATATTATATTTTATATTCATAAGTATTCGCGTAGAGTTTAAAACATTAATATAAAATTATTTATATTTTATGGTCTTTTTTGCGTTAAAATTTGTCAAATTTTAATGTTAACTTAAAATATATCTGGTTTGCAAATGATTTAAACTATTTTCAAATAAAAATAAGACATTAAAATATAAAATTAAAAGTCTTAGTTATTATGAATATTAAAATGTACCGTATAAATGTAACATTGTATTATCGTGATTGCCAATTGTATAATTTCGTACACGATGTAAAATCAGAGCAAACAATTAGATTAATTTAAATTATTTACATTGTTCGATAATAAAACACTCGCAAAATTACGCGGATGACCGAAAGATTTAGAAGTTTTTTATAAACGGGGTAAATTTTTATATGCGATAAAATAATAGTTGCGTATATATTTGTAGTCATAAAATATATTTTAAGACATTTTCAATATTGGTCCAAGAATGAAAATAAAATAAATCATTCAGCTCTATCGTGCTTAATTGACTAACCATACTTCTTGTATTTATGTTTGTTTTGCTTTTATTTTAATATGTGCATTGTCATCCGAGTTCATTGTACATTTAACTTTTTTATGACAGTTAAAGCGCGAGTTAAAATGCTTTTGAAATGCGATATTATGCGAATAATGCTTAAAAATGTCACTAAATAATAGTACAATAAAGAATGTCAATTGAGTAATGACACTTAATGACTGTCTTTTTGCTTGTATAGAAAATCGTGGAAAGAATTTAGAGCACATATTTGAATACAAAAAAAATTTCAATGATTTATTACAATCATTTACCAAATTCATACTTCTTTAAGACATTTCTTTCTTTCTGGTATTAATTTAATTTTAATTAATATTTTTTTAACTAAGCATTTTATTATCAATTCATTCAAACATAAAAATATGTATACGTTTATTAAGTAATTTCTTTTCACTAAAATAAATATTCCCATATATAATCTCATCGAAATATATTTCATTATACGTATTTTTTTTAAATATTTTTATAATAAGAATGACGCTATTTTCAACATTTTATGATTGATGTAAATGTAATTATTTTTACAGAGTAATATTTTACAATACTATAATAATTGCAAAAATGATAGGAATTATATTTTGTAAAACATAGAATAGAAATTTATATATTGATATTAATACGAACAACATTTAAATTCAATAGCAGGAGAATCCAAAACAACGTCTTTAATAAATAAATAAAATATAACATATCCAAAAATATATGTAATCTTCTAGTTATGTTAATATAAAATAGGTTTAATTATATACAGTTAGCAACGCAGCATATTATACTATAAAATGCATCCCAAAATCAGATTAGCTTATTACCTTTCACATACATATGCGTAAACGTGTACATAGTTACTACAATTATACGTTACTACGTCCTTTTTAGTTATGCAGGCAAATTATAACGATAACATGAGATAATTACTTTAAGAAAATTATTTTCATTATTAAAGTATTAGTTATAATACATTTAGATAGATTATATAGAATTATATAATATATGCATCTACATTTAACAAAAGAATTATGAATCACATACAAGCTATTATTAAATTATATCTTCAAAATTGGTTAGTAACTGATTTCATGGAAAATACCATTCGTAAAGAGCATGTCAAATAAGAAAGCTTAATTAATCTAATCACTGTATTCATTATCAAAGCAATACTTAAAAAAAGTATTATATCGCATGTTTTGATGTTACTTGTCGATAATCCTAAATTTTGACTGCTAATTATGAAAATTGCCTTTTTGATTGATTATTCAAACACTCAAAAATTCCTATTGACGTTATTTATAATTTTTTTAATGATTATAATATCTACGTTTTAAAATTTTTATATCTATCGAGTATTACGCTGATTTTTTCGATGTAAGCACATGATTTATTTAAGTAAACGAATGTAAAAAGATAATCTTGTGTATATTAAGATTTCTTATAATAAAATATTATAAATATTTGTTAAAGAATTTTCAAATAAAAATGTATGTAGATATTTTAAAATCAAAGCATTGATTATTTCATCAAATCTATTCATAAATAAATCATTGTCTATAAGTGTTATCGACTAAATATTTTATAGTAGCGATGACATAATTATTTTTCAGGTTGCACTTGAATTATGTCCTTCATAAATTTATTTTTAAAATATAAAAATATTTAAATTCTTCAAATACTAAGTATAATTCTCACCGAATAACTAAAAGAATCTATTTTCATTGAAAAAAATTATCTCCGACATCGACATATAAATGTTTTCTCGCCATTTAATTGAAATAAAATAAAGGAGAATACGTCTAAATATTCAATAATTAATAACGATAGAACATCAATACCTAAGAATAAATATCGCAATATATGACAGTATACTTATTTATTTTAAATACAAATAATGTTTAATAAAAAGAAAAGGAAAACGATTCCAAATATGTTATACCAAATAAATTAAGACGCCATCGATCTTTCGACATTATACAATACATGACCTTGAATTCTGATGTCGGTGACAACACCAATATTGAGTTTCAACAGTAAATTACGAATTGTTATTCTTTACCAACTATTGAGAATCCACGTTGCCAAATTATTAACTCCAAGTTATCAGTTTATACGTAAACAATATCCACGTTACACACAACTATGTAATATGTTTATTTTTGAATCATTGATTATCTCATACCGGGCATTCGTGAAAATATCATACGACTCGTCGGCGTTTCTCAGGGAGTTAGATCGGTACCTTATAAAAAGACTACACTCGTTTCTTCTTATCCGAACACAACCGTTATCACTTTCGTTAATTTCGTAAACCCGGATAAGCACAAAGAGTAATCGTCTGCATGCTACAACCGCGTGCATAATCCTCCTCCAGGAGAAGGCGAACTGCAGTCGTTATCACCGAATCGCGAACGATCCCCTGGATTTTTCCCTCCTTTAGTCGTCGTCTTATAGAACACCGCGAGACACACGTACGCATCGTATTACCGATCTCACGGCGCAGTTGGGCTTTCGGTGAAAGTAAATAAGTGTGCGTACGTAGGGTTAACGAACGAACGCGTGACGGACGTCGTTCGTTACGTAAAAATGACCGTGGATCGTTGAAACAACGCATTTTGCATCGTTCGTGACGAAGCTAACTCTCAACGCGTTTGCATTCGTGTGCAATGATTGAAATTGAAACATCCGCGCTCGATGGATTAAAAAAAGAACCAAGCTTTTTTCGCGCGTTCTTTCTCATTCGACTTCGTTCGCTTTTGTAGCCGAGCTCGGCTGGAATTTATATAGGAACGAGTTTATTTTTAAATTTGCAGAGCAGGGTATTCTGACTCCGGATTTCCGGATAGTTTTTAAGGTGCATAACCCCGGTGCATAACAAATTCTACGATAGACGATAGTTCGGTCTTGGCCGAACACTCGAGACATTGCTTCTGCGAGGTTTTAATTTTTTGAAACGAAGAGTGTAATCTTGGCTGGATGCTTTTTTATCGTTCTTATGTCTACCGATAGAGAGAATAATTTTTTTCAGATACGGTAAATGTATTATTTTCATGAGATTTGTAGCACTTTGTTAATTATTAGGTTCAGTGTAGTCTACAAAGTATTATCGCAAGTATTTTCGAAATAAATAATAGATACTTATTTACAAACTCGTACGAGTGCCTAATGAAGATTTATCGCAATTCTTGCATTCATTTTTCTGTTGGTTATTGCAGAACATTGAACGATAATAATTTTATAATCACAGTTAATATTACTTAATGTTAAATAAGCGTATGTATCACTCGATACAAAAAGTTTACAAAGAATACAGCAAAGCAAAACTTCCTTATACTTACGATGATTTTCTAATTATTAAGTCACGATGACTGACCATTAAATAAAATAAAACTTTGTTTTGTAAGCAAAAACGGAGAAAAAAAATTTCTAACATTTATCCAATGCGGTTTTCCAAGAAATAAATTAAGACGGTTTAAGGATTTAAAGAATTATAATTTAGTTTAAATGTTTTTATAATAGCATAACTTACGTTTCGTCGATGTATTTAATATAAAAAATATATACCCGTATCAATTTTTAGATGTCATTTTACGCATACATAAATAGTAAGTTACACCTGCAAAAAAGAAAGGAAAAAAATCCTTCTTGATAAGCGATGAATCAGCTTTCTATATAATCATTTCGAAGAATGCGAAGGATAACATCCGAAGCAAGAATTTAAAAATTTTGCCAGTCATGCGCTAATGTTTTGCCCCTCCCACAATTCTTGTGCACTTTCTCCGCCAAATACTCGCGTGATCGAGTGCGCGGAACAAATTCGGAAAAGTCTAAAAGAAAAAGAAATAGAATTGCACGAGTGCAAAATCTATTCTTACGGATGACCTTCGTCACGAATTTTTAAATTAAATTTTCTATCCGAACGAAATTCATAAAACGTAAACGAGTGCCTTTACGTTGGAGATTTTATTTTAATGTGAACGAAACGTCGTTTTCGCCGTATAACGAGATTTTATTCCTCTTTTGACGAGAATGTTTCATCGAAAGCGAAAAATCAAGAGCTTATACCTTTTATTTATATTTCTACTTTGAAATTTATGATCATCTCACGGATACGACTATAAATTTCATTACGTATTGTACAGAAAGAATATAACGAAGCTCTAATTTAAAACTACATTTCTATTTGTATTCACTGAAATACACGCGATAAATAATTTTTTATTTTAAACTACTATTATAAATTATACTCGTTTCTCGTCAATTTTAATTTTATATTACACAACTATACATTTCTGAAAAATCAGTAAACTAAGTGTTTTTATTGTTGCAATAACATTTTTTATCGTATTTACGTTGTATAATAGTCAGTATGGTTAGTACATATTTTACACGTATGCGAGCTACGAAACAGAAAAAAAAGTTCAAACGAAGAACCACGATGTTTTATTTATTGTTGATTTTAAAGAAATTTTTTAACGCAATTCTTTACGCAGTCGTTCTTATTTACAAAAGTAAAACGGATTATCATTACAAAGTTTACTCCACAAAATCTACATAAAACTTTTTCGCTCGAACAACTTTTACCGCGTAGCATTGTGAAAATAATAAAAAAAGTTTATAAATTCTAGAAAAGGAAGGCCTCGACGGCGTAAAAAAGAAAACAACAGTTCCTCCGGTGATTCCTAACGCTAAAAAAACATATTCCCTCTCGTGTCCACTTACACGCGTCCCGGGCGCGTAAATTTCATTTATCTATCTCCGTCATTCACTCGGGTCCGGTTTTGTAGATTATACACCGTAAACCTCTTTTCATCGACTCGGCGTGATTTCGTCAACGAGTCTCAAGTCTCAAGCGACCAGTCGCCGACTCTCGAGTCGATTTCGCTATGTCGCGAGCTTGCTTTTCGTTATAAATTACGCCGAGCTTTTTCCCGTGTCGTTTTCTTCCTCTTTTCATCTCGACGTCGAGGGGAACATCCGATACGATCCTAATAGAATTAGGGCCATCCGAGTTTTCCAAGTCAGCGGCGGTGTCGGCGGCGGCGGCGACGATGACTGCGACTACGACCGCGGCGACGTCGGGAGAGGAAGACCCGCAAGTCACCGACAGCCGGCCGCGGAAAGAAAGGGAAAGAGGAATGTAACGCGCTGTGGGTCGCGAGTGAGTGCGAACTGGGCCATCGACGGCACTTACACATAAATAAGAGTCCGTGTGTGCTCCGTGAAAGGTACCTGCATTCTGATTTCACTAGATTATTTTGGTTCGCATCACCGGATAGTGGCTCCGAACGCAAAGACGTCACTGACCGGCCGAGCCTCCGACGCGTTCCGCTTTCCAAGTGGCACACGCGACAAGTAGACAACATTTGACGACGACCGAGACGATCGAGACGATCGAGACGACCGAGACGACCGAGACGACCGAGACGGCGCCTCGTTCACAAGGAACGTTTAGGGTGGAATTCGCATCTCTTGAGCGCCGACGAGCGCCGACGAACGCCGATGAACACGAGCTCGATATCCTTTTTTACACGGGAACGTTTATACCCGGATTTGTTTCTACTTGGGAGTTCGCCACCCGTAAGCTGCAATTTGCAAGTCTTGGAAATTATTTTTTTAAATTACTTTCCTTTCCTTTCATTTCTTCGAATTTTATCGCTGAAATTTGCAGTCCCGTGGATTTTTCGAATGGATGCGCGTCGATACGCGATTTCATAAATATAAACGGCTTGTTTTATTTGTTTTAAATAACAAATATATATTCGTTCGATCGGCGGCAGGTTTCTGTATTTTGTTTTTGTAATTCGTATTCCCGATAAGCCAATGTTATATTTATAAAACTTATAGAAATAACTGACGAATTGGTGTTACTCCGTCGCCTGTTCGGCGGAAATATCCTTTTACAAGAATTTCAGTTATCAAAAACACGGAGCGATAAATTAGATTACGTAAGAATTAAGACTCAAGAATCTAATAATATTGCTTTAAAGACGATGTTTTTTTTTATAGTAATAGTAACAAAATTGGGCCGGAACCTTCTATGACCTAGATAATCTTTTTATATTACGAGCATCGAGATGTCGAGATAAAATGGGAAGCAGCCAATTCTACTTTGAAAAATCGGTAGTAGATATTGTACCAGCAGCTGAGCATAAATTATTAACGCGATTCATAGCGAAATGCATTTTTCTGTGAAATTGAAATTATTCGAGCCGAATGTTTTATCTACGTAATTAGCTATTTTCAGTTACCTGACTCTCATTTTTTAATCTTCATTCTTAGAAATAATAGGATTGGCACGGCACTAGTATTTCGTATTACGATTTGAACGGTCTAACGAAAAATTCTATAGTCGTACGCGTGTTCCCTACACGTATGCAATTTCAACAAAATTATTGATATTCTACGGAGGATAAAGACGCAATGCATTGGAACGTAAAACGTTGTGTAACGTTATCACAATAACCTTGACTCGACGAAAACCGGCTAACTATACCAACCAGCAGCGCGACTAAAAAATTAATCAAACTAATAACAAACATCAATAAACGAATGGTTAAGTACAATGAAAAAGATTGCGTATTCGTACTTGCAATGCCACGATAACGTCCGGCTAGACAAATAATCGACCCTAGGGCACACTTTTTTGTATATAAAATAGAATTTCAGATGGTTGTATTCACGGGTTGGGAAGAGGAAGGAGGGTACAATGCATTATGTTTTGCGTTGATGCAAAATCAATGTGCACAAGTGCGACATTCCTGTGGATTGGTCAAGCGCCTTCGTCGCCGAGGCTCGGAATTTACTTCTCCTGCTACATGGGCATGACGAGTTCGGGGATCTTATTCTTTCCTTAAGTGCGTTGCTTTGCGTTTTTACGTATTTATTGATTAAAACAATTCTCCACTTGAATATTATAAAACGTTACGTGTACTTGCAATGTAACTATTGGAGTACGTACATGATATCAGTTACAAGTTTTAATTCATTTTAACATAAGATTATGTAGTTAGTAAAATGACTTTTTTTAATTTAAACGTTGAATTGTTTAAAAAAATTTTATCAATAAATTGTTTTGCACAGAGAAAACTACGATCCGTCATATTTCAAATATTTAATAGTTACTGTTTTAAGTTTTTCAAACACAAAGTTTTGTTAATTCGTTTTATTGTTCATATTTTATGGTCTAAAAATGATAAAGCGAATAAAACATTATTTAATAGTAATTACACAACGCCGTTTGATTGAAAAAAATTCTTGAAAATCCTTCTAACTATATTATACAATTATTTTTGTTTCGTTTAACCGAGCATGTTATTAATCGTGTTATATATTATTTTGTTTAATAAAACAAATAAGGAAAATTAATTTCGAACCTTTTTTAAAATAATAAAATATCTAGTATTATATTAAATCATACTTTTGTTATAAAACTGACATTATTTTCATGAAGTGTAAGCAGGTTTTAATATTTATTTCAATAAATTAATTGGATAAGTATTATTTAAAGACGTTATAAAAAATATGTTTGTTATCAAAAACGTCATAAATTTACGAATACTTTAATAATTTTAAAATTTCTTTTCTAAAACTTTCAAAACTCCTAGCATCTGAAAGCTCGTGTAAATCAATAAAATAATAAAACTGTCATATCTATTATAAAAAAAAGTTACTTTGTCTGAATTTTTTGCATTTAAATTATTTCCCAGTTATCTTTGTAATATTCTAGTTTTTATTTTTGACGAATATAAAGTATTGAAAATAAAATCTGCCGATTCAACAAAAATGTACGTAGATACTGTTACCAACTACAAACTTCAAACCTTGTAAAAAAGTAAGATATTAACGTTTATAATTTGATGATGAATGTAAAATTTCAAATAATTAAAAATAAAAAACTCAATCTTTTTCAACTGAGCAGATTGAAAAGTTAAATAATATAATGTAAGAATAATAACCTTCGGTAAAATCAAAGATATATGTTTACAAATAAAGAACAAAAATTATTGAATTATTTTAATCATTTTTTAAAATATACAATAACTTTTATTTAACGAAAATACACAAATGTTTAATAAATTAAATCCATTAAGGACAAATATTGTTTTACATTTAAAATATAATGTATATTAATATTTTTAATTCTGTATTTATCAGTTTATATATTTGATTAAAACATCATTGCGATAAAAACATTGTTATGAATAACTTGGGAATAATTATTGAATCTATTATTTGTTTTATTGAATCTTCTATTTATTTAAATGTAGTTAACTCTTTTATAACCTCATATCTTATTTTTAAACGATTAAAAAAATATAATAAAATTTCTAAGTTTTACAAAGCATTTTTCTACGCTTACTATTTTCTATATTAAATGTATCAGATTCAGCTTGTATACAAAATCAGTAAGTTATCAAACAAATACGACCGTTGACCTCATTTAAGCAATATATCATTGCAATCGAAAAAAACTTGGTCATTTCACATTATCTTTATATTAGAATGTAAGTCTTCTCGTGGTCTTAGATTGTACCCGATGCACGATTAAACTTGTCTCTCGTGAAATTGATATCATACCAAATTACCAATTTCTCTGAAAATTTGCGGAAATCTACCGTAATCAATGTTTACGCCTTTGTTACGAAACATTGTATACCTTAGCTACTAATTCTATTATTTAGAGAGATATTTATCTTTTTCCAAGTACCAAAATTTTATTTTTTTCATTAATTAATAAAAATAGAGAAATAGTGGTTAATAACAGTCACTATTTGTTTATTCCATCATGCATAGATTTTGAAAATTTATATAGGATGTAAACACATTTAAAATGATTTAAAATAAATCCATGTATTTGAAAGTCAAGTAGAAATCGTTTACTTTTTCCTTTTAGTTCGCGTTAGTTTTAAAATACGAGTATGTATCGAATTTAATTTATTAAAAAATTTAAATAATATATACATTCGTATATATTACTTAAATATTTATTCTGTAGAATAGGTGTAGCAAAAGTAAAGTAGTTATAAAAGAATTTATTGGAAGAAAAAATCACTCTTAACTATACACGTCACATTTAACACAAATAATCAAAGCACGAAAATGCATAATTTTAAGGCAATAGCGCAAAATTCGAAGATCCAAATTCCGTCCTTATATTAGATTTACTTAGACCCTAAATATTGATTAATACATCGTACAATATTGCAAAAATGCATCGAATCGTAGAAAATTTACTCAAAGTTTACAAAAATTCACCTTGGCAAAAGTCAAACGATCGCAGGAATTAATAACATTTTTTCAATCGTTAGGTCGACGTAGAAAACAGATCAAAATAACTCGGAGCTTTAGCATCGAGTTTGCAAAAAAAAAATAACATTTTGAATCCGTACGGTAATCGAAGAACGCGCGAGCAAATGCAGCTTGAGCAATAAAATCTTAAGCAAACGGCGCGGATCCCCGACGACTTGGTTACCAAGCCAAAGGAAAAAAGCAAAGAGCCCCATCGAAAAACGATGCTCGGATCGACGTTACATTTTTTTTGCACATGCGGAGGTTGAAAGTCGTAACGAGTACAGGGAAATTACATTACATCGAACCGTTTCTCCCCTGCGACGCGATTAAACGGTTTGGCATCAGGCCACGCTGACGCATGCGCTCTGCGCTTTTTGGTACACGTTAGCCTCTCTCGAGTGTATGCGTGATTGGGTACGTACACGCATAGACGAGCCGCAAGCCATCGGACAGGGACAGAAGCGGATAATACACGTAAAGGGAGACAGAGAGACAGAGAGACAGACAGACAGGGAGGGGGAGGGAGAAAGAAAACGAGAAGAAAATCCGGCCAGAAAGAAGGCAAAAGGAGAAAAACTACGACACTCGGGGAATACCTTTTTCGAAAGCGGAGACTCCACTTTTCTCTCGAGGTCGTTGTTTTTTTTTTCAGCTGACAACGACACCCGAGTCTCGTCGCCGTCGTCTTGGTCTTCGACGTCGCCGTAGCCTCTCACGTTAGAGAGCAAAGACGCATCGGTAGCAGCACGGAATGGCCGAAAATTTACGGGTCAAGGGCTCGAGGTGTTCTGGTTTTTATTTCCCTGGACGGTCGTACGCAGGGAGCGGAAGAAAAGAAGGAAGGAAAGAAGGAAGAAAGGTAAGAAGGAAGGAAGGAAGGAAGGAAGGAAGGAAAGAAGGAAGGAAGGACGGATGGATGGAAGCAAGGAAGCAAGGAAGCAAGGAAGGAAGGAAGGAAGGAACGAAGAAAGGTAGGAAGACGGAAGGAAGAAGGAAGGGAAGCAAGAAAAGGAGGTGCCGTTTTTTCCTCGGTGGACCCCTTCGTAAAAATCGGGACACATCGGCGCGCGCGCGCACACATTACATTCCGCCGACGCCTTTTTTCCCTTCCGCCTCGTTATTTTCTCCCTCCTGGAGTCAGGGATGACACGCGCGAAAATCCCTCCGAGTCGAAGAAGCTCGATCGGGAAATTAGCCTCCCGAGCACGATAAATCGAGATAAATATAAAAAAACCTCACCTGTTGTTCTCGGCCGTGTTGCCGTTGCCACTGCCCATCTCTCCGTAATTCATGGTCTCGAGATCGAGTTGTAAAAAGAAGGCTCAGCGACTGAAGAAGACGATGTCGGATGTCGGTCCACGCCTTCCTACCACCCTGCTACTTCCTCGTGGATCCTCTTCGCCTCGGTCTGGTTATCTGGCTCGCTCGAGCGAAATCAAAACGAAGCAAAGCTTAGCAAAGCGAAGCAAAGCGACGAACGGCGGACACAGAAGGACGGTTCTATACTCCTATATCCGAGCGAGAGTCGCACAGGAGCTCGAGCGCCCGATGAGGTTGTAACAAACGACGACTGCGAACTGCTGAAACTGATCGCGCGCGCTCTCTTTCAGAGGAACTGCTTGCGTGCCGCGTTACTCCCTCCCTCTCGCACCTCCGTCCTCTTCTCGTGTCTACGCGCCGCAGAGCGAGAGGGAAGAAGAACGGCATGGCACCGACGATTCTATCTCCCTCTCGCTTCGACTGTCTCCTTACTGGTAAGGTGTCGTCGCGCGGTTTAGAGGGGCGGACGGATCAGCCGTAGTGGAAGGGATGCAGAGCCGACGAAGGGGAACCGTCGCCGGCGGACGTTGTTCCGAACGTTGTTGTCTAGGGTGCGTTGTCGGCCGGACAACCGCCCGTACCTCGAGCGAGTCGATGATCCTCGTCCTCGTCTCTCGCGCGATCCGATTGAAGTTACCCTTTCGAGCTTGGATCGACCGTTTGGCTGTTTTTTTTATTTCGTTGCTTTTTGTTTTTTTTTTTTTTTTGGATCTTTTTCTCGAGATAGGAACGCGCGAAAGTATCTCTCCGGGTATCCTTTTATTTTCCGCTTTTCTTTAACAACGAAGCCCTTGTTTTACGTTTTACTCGAAATTTCATTTTTAACCGTGTCGATCGTTCCAATCCATTTTCGTCTGTTTAACGCCGATTTAAGATCACTCGCGCGAATTAACCTAAAAAACGTGTACGTACGAAAAATTATTGAATCGAAGTTCGCTTTCGATAAAATTTATCCGATGCACGGCATGTTTTTGAGTTACCTACATTTTATTCATAATGTTATAAATTTTTATTATCGATGAGAATATTTTTCATCGCTGTTGAATGAACAATGTTACTCTGAATTATTGAAAAAAAATTTATGTCGATTTTACATCTTCGGATATTTTTCTTGAGATAATTCAGTTTATAAAATAATTTCTCAAACTTTTAAATTTCTTTTTCAATTTTTAAATTCGATCCAAATTACCAAAGAAAAATATAACTTTTAATTCATTTTGCAAAATTCTTAATTTTTCATTAAGACGATATACGTAATATATATGTAGAATTCAGTTTGTTAGTTTAGAGACACTTTGTATCGTTCAATAAAATTTTGCAATTCATAATTATTTAAATAATATTTGAAAGTTGATCGAATATTAAATTAAATGAAGAAATTATATCGTTAAATTTCTATGTAATTCAAGATGTTTTCATACGATTGTGTATTTAAATATATTGATTCGGTCGCAATAGTTCCATGAAAAAAATATTCTGAAATAGAATGTATTAATTTTAATTATTTAATCTTTAAAAAATTTTATAAAAAAATATATAATTGTGAGTGTTCTTATTTTCATAATTTTCAAAACTATCAACTTTCGTCTACAAATTTATAAAAAATAAATATCGAACTATATGATGTCTTATTATGATATCTGTATTTATGTATTTATGATATCTAGTTATGACACTATATAATAAATTTGTTTTTAAAAATATTGTAAATAATTTTGTCATTATTAATGAGAATTTTAAAAAAGTTAAATTTATTTAAATTTTATTTATAACGTGTACATTTATTAATATTAATTTGATTGTTTTAATGATAATTAAAATTAATAGTTATCAGAAAAAAAATTTCTGGAAATATTACTCAATAGATAATTTCTTTTAATTCTTTATTCAAATTATGTAACTATCGTTATTTAAAATGCTTTTTAAAAATATTTAGTTAATTAGCATTTGTTGTTAATAATTACGTTTATCGATAAAAACTAATTTATCGAAATAAAAAATTTGAGATGAAAACTGTATATTAACAAAATAAATATTCGTTAAGGGATTACGAATCATTTATCAATATTTTATTCATATGTATGAATTTTAGGTATGGAAAACCCGTTTCCAAATTTATACAATCTTTTTTCATTTACAAAATAATCAAAATTTTAAATCATACACAAAAAAATTTTTCATCGTTTATTCTAATATCTTTAATATAAAAAATTTATTTTAAGTTTCTGATAAGTAAATGCAAAAGAATTTTAGCTTTAACTTAAAAAAAATTATTATTATATTACTTAGAAATTTACGATGATTGTTTAAACGAGAATAAAATGATTATTAATTAATTAATCATTTAAATTTAATATATACACTTATTTTGTTCTTTTGATGAATATTCATGATAATAATATTAGTTTTCGAATAATTTCAAATATGTAATATAATGTAGATATTTGTATAATACTCTTGTATATTGTAAATGTATAATTAATATATTTAAACGTCTTATACAATGAAAATTAAAGGCTAAACATCAATATCATTTTCAATTCCAAAAAACATTTGCCTAATTTGATTCAAATGACTATCCATTTTTTAGCATTTGTTAAATATAACAGAAATACTTAAAGTACAAATGGAAAAATACAAAACAGTAAAGACAAGCTTCGCAAACTGACCTCATTTAACTTCATTTGTAGATTTTTCTTGCGTTTATTATTACGTCGTGGAATTTCGATCGACTTATTTACTATACTTTATTGTGTTTTTTCTGCATGATAATACATCTTTATAATCGTATTTGTGTACACACGTGTCATCACATAAGCTTCTTCAAAAATGGATAGTCATTGCTCGTAACATTCGTCGTATTTCCTCGCATTCATTTTGCCCACACAATGACATGCGTCCACCACGTTTTATAATATCTCTGTGCACTTCGAAATTCATGTGGACAACTCGGTCGCGTGTTCTCCTCGTGATACCAAATGTCGAGGCGTTGGCAAAAAAATTGAAATTATAAATGTAAGGCGTCTTCTTTATTTCTACTTCATCTGAGAATTTCATGCCAAGTGAAGAATACAGATAATTATTTTTTATAAAATAAATACATATCTATTCCGAAAACACGAAATGGTTTACTCATAAATGTAATTAGTATTAATTCCTACCCGGTTTATGTGATGTATTGTATTCAATGAATCTGACAGATTAGTATTGTATGGAATTCTAATCCTGTCTTATGTAGAAATGGATAATTAAAATTTCAGCTATGATTAAGAACGCATTGATATATAGATAGCTTAAATTATCGATCAACGAATCCAATATAAGTAATGGGTTAAGACGAAACTATTGTAATAATCTATACATGATAAGACTTGTACTAGTTTTATCATCTCTAATTGTTTCTTGATAACAGTTAAGAAATGATTTATTTTCATATAACTATACAAAGTAAAAATGAAATATAAGTGCTCTTCATTAATATCACAGTTATCTGTATTTCTTGACTTTTTTTCTTATTGTCGCTGATTAAAAATCAGTAGAGTCTCATTTTAGAAATTTTATTTCTTAGATACATTAAATTTATGTATGTAAATAAAGAAAGAAAATAAATAAAAAATAAAACACGTGATACAGTATTCTTTTAGGTTTCGTAAAAAATATTTAAATTTTTAAAAGGAATATTTTCAATGATAATTTACAAATAAAACTACTGTCCATTCGAGAATTGGTTCGTAAAATATATCGTTATTTGAGAAAAAGCATAATTTAGTCAATAATCAAACTATTTAAAAAAAGCTTACGTACAATATTTTCTAGAACAGTAATTATTATCGAACAAAAAAATTGTTTTATAATTAATATATACGTTACAAAAATTTTCCTGAGTCAATCTAATTTGGCACGAAACATTTTTTGTTATTTTTTCAATATAATCACAAAAAATGATTTTATTACAATATAAAAATTTTACTTATTATTAGAAAACTATTTTAAATATAATTAAATTTATTTTATGCTAAAATAAAATTCTAAAACAAAATATAAAATTCATTTTAAAGTTACATCATTGTCTTCTGTACATTTTTAATTTTACGATCATTAACAAAAATGAAGACGAAGATTAAAACAAAAAATTAATTGCAAATGTGTCATGTTTTTATTGAAATAACTATCGAAGTATGATGATTCGAAGCTTTTTTTAAAATTAATAAAATTTATTGATTTTTTTAAAAATTGTTTTTAAAGTTAAATCTACATGTATTTAAAAATACAAATACAAATTTTTTTATAAAAATAATCGTAAATAATTACTTGAATCACAATATATTGTTATAAATAAATACAAATACATGTGTCTATATGCATTTAAGTATAAACTCATGCTACTTCAGGCTATGGATTGGTTAATTATACTATGTAGGGTCTTTTACTGCAAAAATAGCAATGCTCTATATATTTCTAAAATAAACCCGAGCTGTTTTTGATCGTCTTAATTACAGTTATACTACAAAGAGAATATTTTTTTTCTCATTTATCTAAACTTCCAAAAATTTTTGTAAAAGTTGTTTGAAAAGTGTAAGAATTTTTCATGGAGAAGAAAACAGGAAAATCAAACGAAAAAATAATAGTAGAGCATCATACATAAATGACAACTCATTTAAATCAAATGTCTTGTTATTGCTAATTTACATTAGATCCAGGAAGTTCGTTAAACTTCACGACATTATTCTGTATTTTTATTTTCTCTGTCTCTCTCTCTCTCTCTTGTTTTTTCTCTCATCTTCGTTACAAACTTTTTGTATACGGGTACGTTTTAAATATTATTTGAGCTTGCAGATAAAATTACGTTTTATACGTGTACTAAAGTTAACTATACTATACAGAATACATTAGACAAAAAATAAACATGTAACTCAAAGAGAAAGATAGAAAAACAGAGAAAAAACTAAAAAAAAGTAATAAGGAAATAAATTAAATTAAACAATAATTGTTTTTACAACTACTTTTTAAAAATGTTTTTTATATTATTATTTTAAGTTTAAAAATGAATTCTTGTCATTATAAAAAATTATGAAAAAATTGTATTATTTAAAATAAATCGAATCAAATAAGAAGTATGTAATATATTATATACGAACATAGTTGGATAAAATGTTATTCGAAGGCTAGAAAGCAGAAATAATACAACGTGTAAAGTTTCATTTTGGGTGAGACGACGAAATTCGTCAGAGTTATTGTTGTTGACCTTTCATGCTTTATACCTAGAGAGGGATTACAGACCTCATTAAGCATTCGTTTAATACAACACCCCTGGCTTAGGGAAACACGTAATTCATCAGCCCGAGATAATTTCTGAATCATCCCAGAGGTTTGGCCACCTAGTGGTGACTCTTCGTATTATTCTTCCTTGATTCATTATACTCTCGTCCAACTATTTGAATTTTTGGGATTCACCACCGGGTGGTTGTTTGTCACATTACGTATACCCTTAAGTGACAGGCACAAGGTTGACTTTATAATCGAATTCTCCGAATTACATCTTGGCATATAACTCAACGTTAATTTGAAATCTTATCTACGTACAATTTCACACATATAATTCATTTTTGATAGGCTTACAATGTACAAAATTGTCGAATATAAAGAAAGATACGAATTATAGCGTTCGTATTTTTAAAATAATATTATGTATATTTATATAATTTTATTGTTTATTTAAAATATTAAATTATTTATTATTATTTTTGTTTATTAAGAATATTATTTATGCTGTTTTATTACATTTACTACTTTAATCATTTAATTTAAATTATTTACATTCGTTGACAGCTTACTTAGAATTGTAATTCATTAGTTCTCGATGATAATTACAATAATTAATTATTAATCATTTCTTGAAAAGTTCATTATCGGAATCATTATGTTTTGAATTATTTAAAATATAACTTATATTATAATAAAATCGCACGTCATATAATTCCGTAGAAGTTAACTTTGACGTACTTTTGTGTAATTAGATTTAGAAATAATTTAGCGGAAACAAAGAATTAAAGGATTATGCGTAATAGATTTGTAATAAGTGATAGTTTTCATTGATTTTCAATAAAAATATATTGCTATTTTTAAATTAAATATAATATTTCTATGATATAATATCGATACAATATTTATTTTATAATGCTTTAGATTAAAAATAATGTGACAAGAAATAGAAATTCATATTCTTCTACTTTTTTTTTTAATAATACCCTTAATCACAGTATAATATTATTAAAATGCACTATACATATAATTGTTACTTCGGTGTAAATTTGATATAAAGATTGAATACCGTAATTACAAAATTTAGCAAGTATAAAAAAATATAATTTAAAAAATGACTCAAATTTAACGAAAATTCTTTAAAATTAATTATTATAATATAACTCTATTATAAAAAGTCTATATAGAAAGTTTTATATAAAATAAACTTTGTTCTGGAGTATTTTTCAGTATTTTACTGAAAATGATTTTTATCTTTAGATTTATCTACCAATGACGGATTTAAATAGTAAATCATTAAATGGAATTAAAACATGTTAAATTTTTACATAATTTAAATATTTGATATATTCTGGAATACATATATGGATAAGAAACGTTGCGTTTGTATAAAAATCAAGAAAACTTAAGTATATGTAAATTGTTACTACTGTTTAATCATTAATTATAAGATAAGTTTGTAGATTGATGTACAATGTCATATGCTTACAACTTCTACTGGGATTCACATTAACAATTTGTTTGATGTAATTTTGAAGTATTAAATACATTAACATTAATCAAGTACATCATAAATTACATATTAGAAAAAAACCCATGTTGTTACTTATACAAATAAATATTATTCATTAGTAAAATATTTGCCCATTACTTTTAAAATAGTTGACTATTATTTTACAGCTCAAGTGCTTTCAAGTATTCTTTTATTCATAAAAAAAATTTTCAATTTAATTATACATTTAAGTTTAAGGAAATGGAAAAAGGGATCGAATAAACACCTTCACGAATATACGCTTCATTTACTTCAATAGTTAAATATCCACATTCCGATACGGAAGAGCGTTACCAAACAAAAAAGACGCTGTCCTTTGAGAAAAACTTGTGTCGCTTTCCCCCGCTCTGGGGAAACCCCATTTATTTCTCGACATTCTGCCCGCTTCACAAATTTTTTATAATCCTACGTGCATGAAATAAATTATTATTATTATATCAATATTCGTACAAGTTCGTAATTAAGGAATTTTTCCTCGTAAAGATTGACGTCAATTTTATAAAAAATATATATTTTGCAAAATTTATTAAATTAGAAAAACGTTCAAGGTTGTTATGTAAATTGATATATAGAATATTATTTTAGCTTAAGGTTATCGGTTTATGTACCAAACAGGCTTATATTTCATACGAACAAGTTTCATTTTTTTGAATTATATCAGATAGAAATGCGTAGTGTATAAAAATGTGAGAAGTGTTATTACTTTAATATTTCTGAAAAAAATTAATTTTGCTTTATATCACATTTATACGATTTTTTAAAAATTAATGGAACAATAGAAATGTGTGAATGTAAAAAAAATATATTACATTGCAAATATTTAAAAAATATTTTCATAGAAAAATAATAAATTTTATTACGGGTCTAATGTACGAATGTAAATATAATTAGTTGTACATATCCCCAACTAAATGACTATGTCGGTTTGCAGAAACGACAAAAATAGCGTTGCGTTAATATATGAACGAGTCCTTCGTGTTAAATTGCAAATTGATAATGCAGAATCGGCTTCCTTATGAGTTAGGTAAACAGACCCGTCATGAAATATGTACACATATAACCTGAATCCTATTAATATTTCTTGATTTCGTATAAAAATTTTTATGTTATTTTACAAAAAAATGACAAATGTTTATATATAATAAAAATATATGGTTTCAGCATGTTGTTATGGTAGAGAATAATAAAATTAAATGATAAGTACAAAATTAATGCATGAATAAATAAATATATATTCTAACACAATATTACAAGAACATTTATGAATATTACTTTACATATTGATTATAAACTAAATTATAGTTTCGATTATCGTATTTTTTCTTTTCTGTATTTATTTATAAAACTTATTATATTTTCGAGTATATGTATTTCCTTTAAGTAAATTTTAATAGATAAAACGAATGAGAACAAATTATGTTGTGTCTAAAACGCTTTTGATAAATGTTACATAATTAATGAAGTTGTAATTATTTGGATTTGGAATTTAAAATTTGATTACTTTGAAAAAATATAAATATATATATTCGTTAAATGAAAGTACGTATTTTCTAAATCCCTTTATTTATGTTTTATTGTACAAAAAGGCACATAAATATTAATCCATACTTTCAAAAGTGATTAAAAACATAAGCTGAGAACTATCCAAGTAATAATATAAAATAATACCCTAATAAATTTTTAACAATATCATACGTAACATTTTTATAATTGTTCAAACCGCTGTAAATTATTGGTTCTCGTATGAAAATTGTAAATAAACTCGCATTTTGGATAGGCATCTTACCGTATATACGGTTTCTACAGTAATTGTTTATTAAATACATTCTTTTGAAAGCTATTTCACATAACATCGATTTTTGTAATTAAAAAAGATTGCTTTCTACAGGAAATCTTGATTGACGCCAATTGGAATACACGTAGATTGTAGAATGAAATATCACAAATAAGTGGAAACAGGATTGCGTATAAGAAAATTGTTCTAATCGTTTCCTACTTGAAGCTAAATAAATTGATCACATTATATTTTATTAAACCTTCAGTTTATATATTTGCGTACTCGTACATGACTTATAAATTAGCTAATAAAATTAAATATTTACTAATATTCCGTAAAAACGAAGGCCGAAAATTATCTAGATTAATTTATGCGCAAATATGTTTTTTTTAACTTCTAATTTAAATAAAGTCAATGACTTTCTGTAGATTGATGAGTCGACATTAAAGGTTAAATAAAGTTCTCGATGGGTAGGTTAACTACTTTCTAGGTTACAATGAATTCCCAGAACTAACTGTTATTTAGAATTCGTAATTTGGCTGAAAAATTTTAGTGCAAATGCAGGTATCGTATCAAAGCTGACGTAGAAATTCATTATATTAGTTCAACTTTAGAAAGTTATAATTTCTTATTGGTGCTAATTTAATATTGTTCATAATTTCATTAGTTTTCAACTAATTTTAACTCTATGTCTATAAATTCTTAAAAAAATTATTGTTTATTTTCCGAAAAATAATTTAAACATCTTATAATCTAATTGAACGAGTCATCGCATATACTTTTCAGAATTAGCTATGTAATTTAAATACAATATTATGTTTGCAAATTCGTAGGATCTAATTGCTTTTTTTTCATATTTGTCGTATTCGTTCTACTATTCTTGTAAAAGCTTTTAATTTTTTATTTCTCGAAAACCGAAAAAAAATTTTTTTTTTTAAATTATTCAATAAGTTTAAAACGCATTATTTACGGACATTAATTTTAACAAACGTACGTACAACTAGATATATTAATTTTTAAATAATATTAGGTTGCAATTTATTTCAAATTTATATCAAACGTATTCCGTTTAGAATATTTTCATTATTTTATTATTTTATTTAAAAAGGGTTAAAGACTCGTTATGACATATATCTTGAGCAGTAAGATGACAATATTTTCTATAACCACTGTATTTCGATCATTCCAAATTTATGAGTTAAACAACTAAAAATTAACATTTTACATGTTATAACTATAAAACGTAATTTTTAGCATTTAATTACATTTCTAAATATAAATTTATTTAATTCGAACGATTAGTATACTATAAACAGATCTTATAAATTAAATATTATTATAAGAAATATTACATGTTTAATTTAACTGTGTCAACGAGTGATGTCAAATTTATTAACATTTTTCTATATTCACCAACACATAAAACATACCCACGCAACATGCACATACACTACCGCGCAAGCGCAAACACACAAACATATATATGCAAGAGTAACAAATGGCTATTTCGTACTACTTCGTGAATCAAATTTAAAATTTTGCATATTAAATTAAGTAATATTTAACACGCAATTTTTTCTAGTTTATAGAATATATATAGTTATAATATAAATTTTTATAGAGTTTGCTTATACGTTTAACATACTAATTTTTTTACAAGGTAATAACGTAATAATATAAATTTTAATTAATTGATTTTTTGATACAATGAATTTTTCAAACAATATTACAGTGTTGTCACTTTATCTTATAATCATTGCACTTATAAGTATGGGTATTCTTCAACCAAACGGTCTAGGTATCGATTAATTAACAAATCAATCAGTCAAATAATCAACAAAAGTACATATTTCAAGTACAGTAGCATAATAAGACTAAAGTAAGTTTTTAAATTAAAAATTAAAAATCTGTAAATAGAAATCAACAAAAATAATTACAAATAAAGATAAATTATTAAATCTAAGCAATGTTTTAATCGTAATATAAAATAACTCTTATTATTAATCTTATTCTTCTTTCTAATTAATTTATCAGATTAATGACTCGATATCGTAAGTCAAAATATCATGATATACATGAATACTTGAAATATAAGATAGAAAATATAATCGATGCAACAAAGTAAAATTCTGCACTCGAATATTTACAAATATTAATAATGGACAGATAAAGCTTTTCACTTAATAAACTTAAAATGTAAATCTTTATAAATCTGAACTATTTTGTTTATAAAAATTAAAAAAATAATGAAAAGATATGCATAATATAAGAATATACTACACTGTAGAGTACAATTTAATAAATCACTTATTTCAGTTTAATTAAGATTGTTACCATTTGGAAAAACTTAAATTTTATAACCATTATATTTTATAATATTCAATAATTATTTTTAGTAAAATTCTTAAATTTCTTTAACAATAATCGTGAGAAGATAGCGTAATATTTACAATTTATTTAAGTAACAAATTATATATAAATTAGTTAATTGAAAATTATTGAGTCATTAATTTTATTTCATTATAAACAACTGATTTGTTACATGTTTCTTTTATATCTTGTATTCTTATACGTTATCATATAGTAATTAAGTTAAAAATTAATTTTTACGCAATATCTATAAAATAATTTATTATTGTTTGATAAAACTTTAAGATTCAATGGAATATTTATTTTGATATTTTTTTATGTACTTATTTAATCACCAAAGATATGTAGTTTGTATTAAAACACAAACAGTTACCTTTCATACATTGTGAACGTGATCTCCTTGTAAGTAAATAAAAAAAATTTCTAGCTAATAATGTTAATCGTTTTTATTCGTGCAATTTTATATTTTTTTTGTATTAGTGAAATAAAATTATTTAAAATATTTTTGTATGTAAATAAGTAAAGCAAACTTGTTTCGTGTTAAAAATTTTATAGTAAAATTTTTAGTCATATCTCAAGAGTATGTAGAAAGTAATAGAATATTTATATAGAATATAAATAATCAAAAAAAAATTCATGAATAAATTTGAACAAATAGTTATATAGTATTACGACCTAAAATAAATATATAAATTCGAGTACGTATATGGTAAGAAAATAAACGATAGTTAAAAAATAAATCAATTTTGTTGAAGATTTGTACAATTTCAACGCTTTGATCGAGTAAGAAACTAGTACACGAAAAAACTCGTATTCGTTAAATATTTTTTCACATATAATATTGTTTTCGTGTAGATAATTGCAATGGATATTGCGAATAACTATTTTTGCGAACGTTTCGAATCGTAAACCCCGCATTCATATTGTGATTTCTTCAACTTGATCTGGTTAATTGAACAACCCTGTTCTAATTAAAGTTGCTCAATAGATCGAATCCTTGTGTGCAAGGCTGTATGGACGCGTAAGGTTTCATACGTTAACGAACACATTCTTACCAACAAATAATTTATACAAATTATTTGTGTTGGAACCAACAAATTTTAGAATAGTAAATAAATTGAAAATAAAATTTGACGACGTCCCCATAATATTTAATTCCAGTTGGAGGCAGAGCTACGTTTTTGACAACAGTCGACTGTTATCGCTTCGGTCGTGTACATCGTTACTCTAGACTTTCGCGTTTTTTCATTTGCGAATCCTTAACACAAAAGACTGACACCAATTCTCTATTTATCAAGCACATAGCGCATAAAAATATTTCTGCCAGGATCGGCCCACTTTCTCCGCACTCGCATAATTCCCAGAGATGTAAAAATTGTAAAAACGCGTCGGCACAAGATCAATACCAGTCCACGATCCTGAGTTGGAGCATAAGCAAATACAAAAAGAGGAAAAATACGAGTCGAGGGTGCGCGAGCAGACGAGAAGCGCCAAGTTCATGGTGAGTTTAAACTTGGCATCCTTTCCAACCTTCCTCGACTCATTCATCGCCGCTTCCTCGGGAGGGCCCCGACGATGGCCAGCGACGGCACTGGGATCCTCCGTCCCCACCGCTGGTGAAATCACACGACAATGCCGTGCGGCGATTGGCCGGGAGGCGAACACGCCAGGTCGACGCGTCGCTTTTGCGCTCGTCGGTCTTTGGCTCTGAGCGGACGAGAGATCGATCATCGATCGGAAGAACGGAGAGACGATTCGGGGGAGGATGTCGAGCGTTGATCCAACGAGAGAAACGAGCGGCTCAGATTTCTTCTTCGATCGCTTCCCGGTGTCGACGTGTGCCTTTGACACGGATTTCGGCTGGTGGATTTCGCCGCGTCGTTTTTGATGAATCATTCTCTCGCTCTCGAAGGAAATTAGCAAGATGTGCTTCCGCAAGGGAATTTCAAAAGATTGCTATTATTTTTAGAAGTTAGCCATGGCTTTGACTTGACTTATACCTCGTATTTTTAAAAGATTGTGCAAGGGAGATTGTTTACTCTTATATTAGCTACTGGATTGTTTTATGGCTTTGAGATCGCATAAATTAAACAAGTAATCTTAAAATATGGAAAAACCTGTCGAGATAGCCTCGAATCAACAAATTGTTATATATTTTGGTGAATTTTTATAGTGTGATATACTTTATTTTACAATATTTTATTTTATTCAAAATTTTTTTGTTTATTACTATCGATTAATTTTTGTCACAATTTAAAAATGTCGATAGAATTACAATTTTTTTTTAATTATAATAGAAAAATATTACAATTTATCAGTAAAAATTATGTTAAATGTTCGTATTATCATAATTTACTATTGAATAATTGTAAATTTTAATCATTTAAAATTAAATTCTATAAATTATTTTGTATTTACTTTAAATTCTAGTTATTTAAACTTCTTTAAACTTTTATTCGAGGATGTACGATTTTGCAATTGTTAGATCAAGATTTAAAAAATATTTTGAATAATTTAAAAATAATTTGAAAAATATTTTAGATTCGTTAAAAGAATGATGAATATTTAAATTGTGTCTATCTATAAATAAATAGTACTAAAGTCTATCTTTTTTTACTTATTATGTACACAACCGGATATTCAATATAATTAAATTTTATTTAATATATTTTATTTTATGTTTGAAAACATTTAATATAATTTTACTAGTTGTTTACAATATAATAATAGTGTTTATGTTTGTAATTATTTAATAGTATGTAGAAAATTATGATATTGATAAACGTAAGTGTTGTTTTTAATAATATTATTTGCATTGTACATCTTTCATATGTAACGGAAGCTTACAGAATACATTAAATGTTAGTCTGTCGGTAATAAACATATTTATTATTTTCCATAATTTTTTAAATTATAAGTAAATGATTATTACAAATTAATTAATATCTTCAAGTTTTATGCTGTTTTGTTGTATAAGATAAACAACCGATAAATATTGTAATTACTTATAATATGACTGTGAACGATGTATTAAAACTTAATTGATATATAATTTTATTGAAATAATTTTTTATAAATTAATTTATTTAAAGTAAGTACATATAATACACTACAAAAATAGAAATTGAAAGATATCCACTTAATATACTAATCAAAATTTAAACGTTTTATCTGATTCAGATATTTGAATTTATTTTATTCTTATGCGCTTACTTCTGCTTTATCAACATATTTATATTTACTAAATTTCTTAGTAAATAAGCCTTAATTAATCACGTGTCAATCACAAGCTATATTACATAAATTTAAACTTGTTACTCAAAATCAAAACTAGAGTATATTTTGTATTTATACGACAGTAGTGTTTAATGTTTTTTTAACGGATCAAATTATAAAAACTTGAATAATTAAATACAAGTGTATTTCAATCTTATCTTACATATGTTTCTTATTTCATAAAAATTTTTATGTTGATTAATCGCAAGCTTTAATAACTTGTATTATAATAATTCTTTTATAACCAAGAGATTTTCTGTAAATTATATAATGAAAAAAATATTATATTTATTTTTATTTAATTCTATAATTAATGCTTAGATATAAAATCATTATTCTTGATATATTAAAAATTAAATTGTAGAAATTGAATGAGAGATGATTTATTAGTTATTCTAAAAACGATAAATTAAATATTATCCTCGAATATACGGTTCCTCGATAAAAATATTTTTTAACATATAAAATGTATTATTTAAAAATCATCTGTATTTATTTAAATATAAGAATCTTAATATAAAAAATGTAAGTACAGTATTCACTATTAATATTAATTATTAATTAGTATTTTTAATTTATTAGTAGACAAAAATTAGTTTAATTTTTAGTTATTTTATGAATTTTGTTTAGTTTGTTTATGATATACTTTATTGATATTAATTAAGACTAAAAAAATTATCAATAATCAATTATAAGATAATCTATGATCCCATTATTTACAATTTCTTTATTTATGTAGCAAAAGATTTGTTATCTCAAAACCTAGTTTGGAAAATATGTTTTATTATCAAATAAAAGAGTAAATACTTTTATAGAATAAAATTAAGAAAGAATTAAGTATTTGACTATGACAATTTTGGAGAATTGAATTTTCAAAATATATTAATTAATTTAAGTTTTACTAATGAAGTAAGTTGTACTTTTAATTTTTGGCTTAGTTTTTGTAAATAAAATCTTTAATAACAATATACTATTAAAAAATATAACATATTATATTTATAGTTATATATTTATTAGTTATATATATATACATATATATTTATAAAATATAAATATAGTGAAGTACTCACTTAAGCATTGATGGCTAATCACGATTTATCAAGAGGTAATAAAATTATATCGATTTTTTATATAACAAGCAATAATCTATAAAAATCCAATAATATTTATAAGAATTTTAGTACGTTATATTGTTCCTTATAATTGTTTAGTCATTGTATTGTAAAAATTTGTGGCATCAGTTTATTATTTTGACTTATGTAAATCAATATTATTTGTTTCAAGTACATTATAACGACGAAATAATACACAATTCTATAAATCTGTTAAAAAATACCAATAATATACTTATTAGATAAAACATTTTATCGATGTAGTATATTGTGAATTAAAACTCTAAATTAAAAATTGATTTTTTTTACAATTTTCATTACGTAAACATATACACAATTTTTCTTTAACAAATATACTGATTCTAGTTTTTGTAATAAAGTAGTTTCATAGAAAGAAAAATAAAATATATTTCTTCATGTGAAAAATATTCTCTATTTTTGATAAAAATATTTTATTTGAACTGTATTACTTAATATTATTATGAAATAAATAGTTTATATATTTATATATTCAGACTGAAAGTGTTTATATAATCACTAAAATGTAATTAATTTTTTTTAACAGAATAGTACGTTAATAAATTTTTCAATATAGAATTAATTCGAATACAACATAGTATCAATTAATACTATTACTTAAATTTTCATTATTTTATATTTTTGCAGCACATACTTTCATAAATGACTTACGTATGGTATATAAGTTTTAAGTACATTAAAGAATAAAGTAAAAAAATGATATGATATAATAAGATAAAAATAAACTGACATTATTTACATGCAGAATAATGTGTATAAATCAGAATTGAGTTCGTACACAAATTGTTTTAATCAAATATTTAACTTTCATTAATGAGATTCTGTATGCTTAAAAATTTATTTTTAAATTTGCTTTGTCGATAGATTTTTTAAAATATTTTTTATAAACTTAATTGATACTATTTTGTTGTCTGACACAGACATTATCCATTCTCATCATTGCAAAAATAAAAATAATGTTGCAAATCGACCTTTGTTCCAAGTTAATATATGTTATCATTTGTATGCTTGGATATGCAACGTTTCGGACTTTGACCCAATACTCATTTTTCCATCAAATTCATTCTCGAACAATTAGTGCAATCTATGATTCAACTAAAAAACTTTTACATATTGATATATTAATTTATATGAGTAGTCATAAATGATTTTACTTAGCCTTCGCAATTAATGCTAATACGTAATTCCAAAGGGCGATTAAAATTTTTTATAACTTATTTTTTTATAGAATCTAGTCCTAATTAAATTCTTAATTAAATACTTTATTGAATTCTTATGAACACAATATATATATTTCACAACTCTTATATATTTTTGATTCAGTTTATTTTTAAAATTATAAATTAGATGAATAAAGAAAAAGATTAGTAAATATTATTTTAAACTCATTATTGGAAACTAATTAAAAAAATATTTTAATTTAAATAAATATTTAAGCTAATACTAATATGTTAGTTTAAAATAAACTCTTTGCGCTAAAAAAAGTATATCATTGAAACTGATAACATTAAATTATATACATATGTTTCTGTGTTTGTGTTTATGCGTGTGTTTACAGAAATTATATTACACATTAATTTTGCGTAGCAAAATACAGTTATCTTATTTTTATATGTGTACTTTTACTTCAATAGATAATATAATAGTTTTCTATTGTGTTAAAGATACAAAATATCAAATAAAATATTACAATCTACTGAACCTACTTACATCAACAGTTTTAATGGAGATACTTCGATTATCATTATCTTAAGATAATCTGTTATTATATATTGCAATAATTTATCATTGGAAAGAGACAAAAATATATGAACAGATTTTAATTATGCTAAGTAACTGCTTTTTTAAATATTTCTAGAGTAAATGTTCTGAATTAAATTATTCGATGAAAGTTAAATAATTTTTTTTAAATTTTTTCTGTTAATTTAATAAAACAATTTATAATATATAAGTTCATTTCATTATTGTAAAGTATTTTACTATAATATAAAATAACATAATGATGTACGAACGCCTTTAAAATGTGTTTTTATGACTTATTATTAAATGATACGATTGACACAAAATTAATTCATGAAGTAAAGTATAAAAAATTTTTTTGAACTCTTCTCATAAATAATATAATAAAAAACTTTCGAGTTAAAAAAAAATTTGATTAGGATAAAATATCGAAAAAGATATAGGTAAAATTAAATTGAAGGTTAAAATACTCATTTCATTTGTATATATTTTGAATTGCTTATTATGTAATTATTTCTTTGTTGCCAAGGTATTTTTAATAAATTAAATATTAAGTTCTTATCTAAAATACTGAGATAATATTATTATAATTAAGTAATACATTAAAATAATACAGCCAATATTGTAGATATAAATTTATAATGTTATAAGAAGTTAAATAAATTTAATAATAAAATTCTCTTAGGATTTAGACTCTTGTAAATATTATATTTATACAGTGTATTATCTTAACATTTTTAGAAAAATAAACAGTTACAGATAGAGAAGCTATAATTAAAAAAATGTGTTTTAATTTATTTATTATGAAGCGACACATTTTCTATTCATCCGTAATAAAGTTACTGTATGTAATTGGCTATACAGATTTTAAATTAAAAATTGTATGTCATTTTTCTTGTTTAATAATCATAAAAAAGATTAAATAATTGCAATCCATCATCTAGTAATATAATCACTCTGAAAAAGATTTCTGAACTATCAGTTTAATATTTTTTCTATGGAAAACGTTCAAGTAAAATATATTAATATAATATTAATTTTCGATTTATCATTGATTTAAATTTCTACTATTCTACAGGAATTTATTGGAGTTCTATGTTATATATTTTGTTTTAAATTTTAAATTATTAATATGCTAAAACCTTGTTCATGAATTATTTTATTTAACCGAAACAATAAATTCTTCAAACGAACGCGGAAATATAAAAAATTTGAATCGTGCAAAAAGTACTTTTTTGTGTTTTAAGAAATTCATGATATCAAAAGTGAAATTCTTTGTATACTGCAAAGCAAAAGAGAAAAGAGAGCCATGATTATCGTCAAGAAACAAGTTTCTTTTCTGTTCGAGTAATAACGCAAGAATTGGGTTTTTCCGCGATTCATGCGTTCAATTCACAAGCAAAATATACAAATTAAACTGTTCATTCTCTTGCATATGTATGCTAGGTCAAACATTGTGTGACGATACTAAATTAGCATATATATAAATATTTTACACGGGAGGCTGCACCTACAAATGCGTTAATGCTTATACATATATGAGACACATGTATACGAGTGCGAAGTTCATATCTCTCTTTGCTCTTTGCCTCTTTCATGCTCTCACGCATAAGTATTATGTTTGAGAATTTCTGCTAATATGTATAAGTGCGGAAAAAGGAAACTCAACTTGGCCGTGAAATAACTTGTCAATTTATGCTAATCATAAATAGCATCTATGAAATGTTATCGAATTTACAAACGATACTTACTAGAATGTTATCGCTAATATAAATCAAATCTAGTTACAGTTCAATGATATTTGACACTCTGGAAAATTGTCGATAAGAATAATGAGTTTACTATATATGCGTTGATGGACTTGTTCAATGAATTTTTTCGATTATATTATGTAAACTTTACTTGATAAACCAAATTTTTTTTTATACCTTGATTATTAATATTATAAACAAATATTAAAGCACTATTTAAAATCAAAATATGTATTTATGTCAAATATATATTTTTAATATAAGTAGTGCAATAATAATAATAATACAATGATATACTAAAATATTGTTAATTTTGTAATTTTTGTGAGTAACGTAAATTAGAGTTTAGAAAATATTTGTTTATTCTTAGAATTGATATTATAAAGTTACATTTTAGTTAATTGTTTATTAGATTAATTATTTGTACATTTAAATAAAAAGTATTTATGCTTTTTATTGTTAACCAAATAATTTTGTGGAAAATATTAAAACCTATTTATTAATATTTATATTTGGATATATCGATGACTTACTTTGAACAAGATAAAAATTAATTTTCTATTAAAATAGAATAATTCATATATACTTTTATATTTTTTATGACAGTTTAATGAGTTAGAATAATTGTAATGTTGGTTTGTTATGTAACAATTAACATTTTTAAATTAAAAAGTTATTTGTTTCTTCTGTATTTATTTTCTTTTAACCATTATTAAAACAAAAAGAAATATCAAATAATAAAATTAAATAGTTTGTATGTTGAAATTTAATAATTAAAATAAGAGTTTTAAGAAATATTTTAACAAAACTATTAAAAAATTTTGGAGAAATCCTTTTTATAAGGTATTAGTTTATCAGAAATTATTATATCAATGAATTAATAGTAGAATAATTGAATAATATTGAAATATTTCAAATATGCATTTTCTATACATTGAATTCTAATCCTTTGTTTTATTTCTATTACATTTTCATCCTAATAAAAATAAAATGGTAAAAATACTGAGGTTATTTATACAAATAATTACCAAGGTAAATAGTCGAATGATAAAAATAAGTGAATTTCCTTTATTTGAATTTGCAATAATATTTTTTAAAAATATGTACAAAGTTATTAATTTCAACAAATTGAGGATATTTATAAAAATTTATTATGAAAAATTTCAACCACTGAGTTTTATTGTCTCTTGAATTAGTATTGTACTTGAACTTATACATTTAACGATTGCTTTTTAAATATTTATAAAAACAAATATTATTTAATATTTGATTGATAATACGTATTTTTATCTCATATAGGTATTAAATAGTCTAATATAATACAGCACAAATGTTTGTATAGAAGATTATTTAGAAAAATATTTAATATAGTTAACACATTATGTACAATCATTGCCATCTTTCGGGTTATGACAGTAATAATTTATGGCGGTTAAGTACTACTTGTTATTTTCCAAGCAACCATTTGCCAGTGTTGCCAAAATTATTACTTAGTTTGCTAGTCGGAGTCGCGAAAGGACACGTAAACATAACCTCTCTACCTGCAATGGGGTTAAAAGAGAAAAAACGGAGATACAGAAGTTCTTCATCAGAAAGTATTCATGTAAAATATAAAAAAAGACGTGATAAAGAAGATTATTCCGATGATAATCACGATAATAAAAGTAGCAGAAGGTAACTATTTCATTTTGTAAAAATTAGGTTTTTTATATTATAGGTTAAAGAAGCACTAATTTTGATTTATTATTACAATTTTTTATTTAATTTAGAAGTCGGAATAAAGCTAAAGAAAAAGATAAAGAACACGACGATAAGTACAAAATAAGGACAAAAGAAAGTTTTTATGATAAAGATGAATATAGTATGTCGAGACAAGAACATGGTAGAAATAAAGATCGATACAGGATATCAAGAAGTAATAGAGATAGGAGCCGAGAAAGGACAAGAATATCAAGGGATGACCGAGAAAAGAATAGGGCAAAAAGCAAGGAAAGAAGTAGTGAAAGTAGTAGTAGTAGCAGTACTAGCAGTAGTACTAGTAGCAGCAGTAGTAGTTCAAGTAGCGATGATAGCTCTGAAGAAAGTGATGATAGTGAAAAAAGTGAAGAAAGCGAAGATTCCGATACATCTTCAGAGGAATCAGATAGTAGTAATAATAACAAATGGTCTAGTGTTAAGGTAGACAAAAATAAGAATCAGAATACTTCTTCTGATGAAGAAGAAGTAAGTAACAATTCTAGTAGTTCCAGTGATGAAGACGAAGTAGTGCAGATTAAGCAATTGAAAGCAAAACAAAATAAAGGTATCGAATATAGTAGATCTAGAGTAGAGAAAAATTTAAAACAAGAACGTGATGAATCTTCTGAGAAAAAGAGTAAATATCTAGATAATATTATATCCAGAGAAGAATATGAAAAAAATAAAGATCGTGATGAATTTCAATTAGAAAGAGAAAAAAGTAGACATAGAGAAAAGGATAGAGAAATAATTGAAGAAAAAGATAGAAGTCGAGATAGAATTAAGTCTAGGGAAGAAAGAGATAGAAATCGAGATCGAGACAGAAGTCAAGATCGTATTAGATGTAAACAGGAAAGAGACAAAAGTCGAGATCGTAACAGACATCGTGATGATAAAACCAAAAATCAAGATTATAATAGATCTAGTGAAAATACAGATAAACATTACGATCGAAAAAAAACTTCAGAAGATAGAGATACAGGTCGAGATCGTATTAAAAGTGAAGTATTAGATAGAAGTCAAGAACACGATAGACTTAGAGAAGATAAAGACAAAAACCGGGAACATGATAGACTTCGAGAATATGATAAATATCGAGAAGGTAAAGATAGAGGTCGTGTACACGATAGATATCGAGACGATAGAGTTAGAAGTCGAGAATATGATAGGCACAGAGAAGATAAAGACAGAGGTCGAGAACACGATAGAATTCGAGAAGGTAGACATAAAGATAGAAGCCGTGAAGGTAGAGATAAAGATAGAAGTCGAGAACATGATAGACATAGAGAAGACAGGGACAGAAGTCGAGAACATGATAGACGTAGGGAAGATAGGGACAGAAGTCGAGAACATGATAGACGTAGGGAAGATAGGGACAGAAGTCGAGAACATGATAGACATAGGGAAGATAGGGACAGAAGTCGAGATCACAATAGACTCAGAGAAGAAAAAGACATGAGTCGAGAACATGATAAACATAGAGAAGATACAGATAAAAGTCGAGAACATGATAAACATAGAGAAGATACAGAAAAAAGTCGAGAACATGATAAACATAGAGAAGATACAGAAAAAAGTCGAGAACATGATAAACATAGAGAAGATTCAGAAAAAAGTCGAGAACATGATAAACATAGAGAAGATGCAGATAAAATTGAAGAATATGATAAACGTATAGAAGATACAGATAAAAGTGAAGAATATGATAAACATAGAGATGATACAGATAAAAGTGAAGAACATGATGAACATAGAGAAGAGACAGATAAAAGTGGAGAACATGATAAACATAGAGAAGATATAGATAAAAGTGGAGAACATGATAAACATAGTATAGATACAGATAAAAGTCAAGAACAGGATAAATTTAAAGAAGATCAAGATAAAAATTTAGAAAATGATAAACTTCTAATAGATAAAGACAAAAGTCAAGAGTGTGTAGAATCTAAAGAAAGGGAGCAAACAACTGAAAGTAATGACATAACTATAGAAGATAAAGAAAAAAGTCAAGATAATATTATATGTGAAGAAGCAAAAGATGGAAGTGAAGATTCTGAAAGTTCTTCAGAAGATGTAGATACTAGCAAAGATGATACTACATCTAAAGAAAAAAAAGATACAAGTCCAAATTGTGAGGAAGTTCAAGAAAATAAAGATATAAATGAGGATGATATTAAATCTAAAGAAGATAAAAATACAAATTTAAATTGTGAAAAACCTCAAGAAGATATAGACAGAACTCAAGAACTTATTGAATCTAAAGAAGATAAATATCGAAGTCGAGATCATGATAGATTGAGGGAAGATGATGATAAGGGTCAAGATTATGATAAATCACGAAAAGATAGAGGTGGATATAAAGAAAAAGATATAGATAGAAGTAGAGATAGAAGTAGAGATAGGAGTAGAAATAGGAGTAGAGATAGAAGTAGAAATAGGAGTAGAGATAAGAGTAGAGATAAGAGTAGGGATAGGAGTAGAGATAGAAATAGAGATAGAGATAGAGAAAATGGGGATAAAGAAAGAGGTAATGATACTAGTAGAGACAAAAATAGAAATAAAGATAGATATAGAGATAGAGAAAATGGAGATAGATTTAGAAATAGAGAAAATGGGAATAGATACAGAGACAGAGAAAATGGAGATAGATATAGAGACAGAGAAAAAATAGACAGTGATAGATATAGAGACAGGGATAGAGATGGATATAGAGACAGAGATAGAGATTTATATAGAGATAGATATAGAGATAGAGATAGCGAAAGGGATAGAAGCGAAGAGAGGTATGGTAAAATAAGTAAAAATTCCTACTATGGTACAGAATTGAAAATGAATCGTTATGATTCAGACAGAAACATTAGCCAAGATTTTGGAAAGCAGAGTAGAAAAAATGGAGAGGAAAATAATATTAATAATCTTGAAAATATCACTCCAAAGCAGAAGAAAACAGTAGATTTACTCACATCTAGAACAGGAGGTGCATATATTCCACCTGCTAAGTTACGTATGATGCAAGGAGAAATAACTGATAAAAGTGGTGCAGCTTATCAGCGTATTGCTTGGGAAGCTTTAAAAAAATCTATTCATGGTTACATTAATAAAGTAAATACAAGTAACATTGGTCTAATTACGAGAGACTTATTAAAAGAAAATGTTGTTAGAGGTAGAGGACTTTTAGTACGATCGATAATTCAAGCACAAGCTGCTTCTTTAACATTCACATCGGTTTATGCTGCTTTAGTAGCTGTGATTAATTCCAAAGTATGTAAATAAAGGATATATGTAATATCCAGTTAAAAAATAATCTTATATATACTTTTATTTGATTTTTGAAAATTGTATTTTAGTTTCCAAATATTGGTGAATTATTGTTAAAACGTCTAGCGATACAATTCAAACGTGGATTTCGCAGAAATGATAAGACTCTGTGTATATCGTCTACTACATTCATAGCCCATTTGGTTAATCAAGGAATTGCACACGAGATTTTAATCTTAGAAATATTGACATTATTGATACAAACACCAACCGATGATTCGATTGAAGTAGCCATAGCAATCCTGAAAGAATGTGGTATGAAACTGACTCAAGTATCTCGAAAGGGTGTTGAAGCAGTATTTGAAATGTTGAGAAATATTCTTCACGAAGGGCAATTGGACAAAAGGGTAACAAATTGAAATATTTAAACTTTTTATAAAAAATTATTTTATAATATATAATACTATTTGTTGTAGGTTCAATATATGATAGAAGTTATGTTCCAAATTCGTAAAGATGGCTTTAAAGATTACGAATCCGTTAGTAAAGAACTTGATCTCGTTGAAGAAGAAGACCAATTAACTCATTTAGTAACACTGGATGAAGCAACGGACGGACAAGACGTACTCAGTGAGTTTTTAACAAAAACATCAAGAAATATTTTAAAATATATAATATCTCGATTAAACGTATTTTATATCTAATGACCTCTAATTATTAATTTTAGATGTATTTAAGTTCGATTTAGAATATATTGTCAATGAAGATAAATATAAAGAATTAAGTAAAGAGATACTCAATTCAGATGATAGTAATTCGGAAAATGAAGAGGATAGCGACGATGAAGACAACAATGAAGATTCTGATGAAAATAGTGAAGTTAATGAAGTAAAAGACGAAGGGATTATTGTTGATAATACAGAAACAAATTTAACGGCTTTGAGGAGGACAATTTACTTGACTATTCATTCGTCACTTGATTTTGAGGAATGTGCTCATAAACTTATGAAAATGCAGTTGAAACCTGGGCAAGAAATCGAATTATGTCATATGTTTTTAGATTGTTGCGCAGAAATGAGAACATATGAAAAATTTTTCGGATTACTGGCAGGAGTAAGTAAAATTAATTTAATTTTAATTCAATTTTACAAAATTTAATAATATGGTATTAATTTTCAGAGGTTTTGTGCTATCAACAAAACATTTGTAGAACCATTTGAACAAATTTTTAAAGATTCTTATGATACAATTCATCGACTTGATACTAATAGATTACGTAACGTTAGTAAATTTTTTGCTCATCTTTTAATGACCGACTCTATTTCATGGATTGTTTTGTCAAATATAAAATTAAATGAAGAAGATACAACCAGTTCCAGCAGAGTATTTATTAAAATACTATTTCAAGAATTATCCGAGTATATGGGACTACCAAAATTAAATGAAAAATTGAAAGACGAGTATGTTTCGAAATGTTTATAAAAGAAAATTTATAATCTTATTATTATAGTAATATATTTTTTTAATTAAACGAATATTTTATTTTTAACAGAGAATTACAAGAAGCATTTGGAGGATTATTCCCCAAAGATGATCCAAAAAATACTCGTTTTGCTATCAACTTTTTTACTTCTATAGGTCTTGGAGGGTTAACGTATGTATCTTTGATTTATGACTTAGTTTTATTTTATTTATCATTGAAATAATTATTCTTTTTTATTTTTAAAGAGATGATTTACGTGAGCATCTCAAGTCTCGACCAAAACCTGTAGTTGAAACTATAACCGAAGAAGTAAAAAAAGATAAATCCTCCAGTTCAAAGAGTTCTTCGAGTAGTTCTAGTTCAACATCGTCATCGACTTCATCATCATCGAGTTCGTCATCCACGTCATCGGATTCAGGTAGAATAAGTGATATTTATTTATAATCGTTTCTTCTATTTTTTTCGAACAGGTTTTAAAAATTAATTTTTTTAAATAATTACAGACTCATCTGAGAACGTTAAGAAAAAGAAAAAGAAAGACAAAGAATCTAAGACAAAGAAAACTGTTAGACATCGCGAGGAAAAAGAAAATATAAATAAAAAAGATAAAAGCAAGAAGATTTCAAAAGCAAAAAAATATGATAAAAAACAGAAGAAACAGAAAAAGAAACAGTGAATTTAAATGTCAAATATTGGACAGATTAATTTACGAAAAATATTGTAAATTATAATTTTTTTAAAGCGAAAATAAAATGTCGGACTGTATATTATTTTTATAATATTGCTCTTTTACAATGGTGCCTATTTTTTGTCTATATTTATTTATGTATTTACCCAAAAAATAAAGTTAAAACATATGCTTACATAGATGTAAAAAGATGGCGCTATACATTGTGTTGTTGCTATGACTCCTTTCACTGTTGAATCTTAAGAGAACATTAGTTTTACTGATACTTAGTGGGTGATATTGTAATTTTGTACTGTAATTATAATTGTTAAAATAGTAAAATAATGGAAGGATTCAGCTATCAACAAATTAAAGATCTTCAACAATTAATTGCTCCTCCTAAAGAAGATTCTGATTCTGATTCGGATCATGAAAACTTGAAACAACGCTTATCCCGTCAAAAAATTAGTACTAAAACATTTTTAATAATATTTAATATTATAAAGTATTTTGGTATTTTTGCAAACAGAGTTGTAATTCTTTACACTGATACGTAGTGCATCACACGTTAATAAAATTTTATGCGGTTATCTTCAGTATTTGTTATATCATGTAAAATAATATTTATTTACGAATTTACAAAGAAATTTTTAAGCTATTTAACATTTAAAATAAAAATTAATATGGATTAAAACTAAATTAATTAATTAAAATTAATTATTCCATTGATCCTTTTTATTTTAATCCGATAAATACTTATTAAACATTATTTATCTTTTATAAATTTGTTAAAATAAAATTTTCAATGATTGTATAAAGAAAATTGATAATTTAATTATGACAATTACATGTATTTGTAACTACGAATTAAAATCTTTATAACATATTCATGCAATTTATGTGTCACATATAATTAGAATAAAAAATTTTTTAGCTCCAGGAAATATTGGACCACCAAATAAAACAATAACTAAAGAAAAGTCTACGAAAAAAGTATCAAATTCCGATATATGGCATCCGTCGGAAGTAAATAAGATCAGGACTTTTCAAACAAATGATCCGCGATTGGTTCCCGAATATGAAATAAAATTCAAACAATCTGTTGGTACCGAAGATATTTTTCTTGGGGTAAGAGTATTTTTCGAGTTAAAAAAAGTGAATATTTTGAAAAAGCATTGTAATATAATTATTTTTAAATATAAAAATTGTTTACATTGGTACACTAGGAAGAAAGACTAAGAATCAAAAAAGAGAATTCATATTTCGATGAATATATTTATGAAATATAAATAGGATGTATTTTTTTGAAATGGCAGAAATAAAATTTGAGTGTATAAAAAATATTAAATCAATAGAAAATTAAATATTAAAAAACATTAAAATCAATTTATTATAAATATTTTGCTAAGAGTGAATTAAATTTTGTTAAAAATTCTTAAACTGTGTAAAAGTTGAAAAAAATGTTTTACGAACGTAGAAAATAAAAATAAAAGATAGATAACATAATCGTCTAGAATAAGAAGTATTAAAAATGCTTATTTTTACGTAGAAATCTATATGAAATTTTATTTTCTTATTGTTTATTTATTTTGTATTTCTATGCACAAACAACCTCGACAAATCGTAAAATCAGTGAAAGCTATGCATTGCTAATGTTTACGTAGAAATCGTAATATCGTAATGCAACTATACGCTTACTTATGCACACGATACCGAAGATCCAGATATTTTCTTCTCTCACTCAAGCGTCTCTTTAAAATAAAATCACTGATAAGATGTTTGTCTCTTTCCCGGTTTTCTTGCCTTTTATTGTTTTTATCTCAACCAAGCTAATTCCATTCCTTTCGCGTATAAATTATAGATGAATTTTAAAACAACGGCTACAGCATCTTGCGAATGGATAACCGTATTGGTAAAGCTCCCCGGAGAAAAGAGGGAAAGAGTCGAGTTATCCGTCGAATCTGGCCTCGTTGATTTACGCAGCCCGATGTGAGTATACATGTGCATGTGCCTTTTACAACTTGTTGTATTTCAGCCCTATTGATATGCACACCTCGTTGGTTATAGTCCTTTCCCCTTTGTTTCATTTTCTTACTTACCTTTATCATATTCTATTTTTTGCGATAAGAATACGCGAAACTTTGACTCCGCTGATCGAGATTATTTTAAGATATAATTTATGTGTTTCTAGAAGAGAAATTCAAAATACAATGTTTATGTTCAACAAGCTTTCTACGGACACACACACACACACATGTTAACATTAGTTTACGGTAGTCAATCGTTATATCGATAATTATATTTGGTTGTTCCTTTTTAGAGTTCAATGAAAAACTAAAAAAAAATTTTATATTGAAAACATTACTTTATTTATTTACAATTTAGCATCGTCAGAATGTTCACAAATTGAAAAGTTGTTATGAGAGATTTTTGTTTTAATGTTTAATTATAATTGTATATCTGTTAATACATACACGGAAAATATAATAATTTCTATCGTAAAGATCGCAATATATATTAAGTATTCTGTGATATGATGATAAGTAAGGCATTATAATTTTAATAATTAATTTCATTATATATCGCGAAATATCCATACACTTGATGTACCTTTAAAAAACAAAATATTTTATGGGAATTTCGTCGTACAAAAATTGCATGAAAAACTTATTTAATATTTTTCTAAATAATTCTAATTTTAATTTATTTATTACTTATAGTTAGAGTATTTGTATTTTTATATATCTATTGACATAAGTATCTTATTAAATATCTTATTAGAAGTTACATCATGTTATTTTCAAGATACGATCACTAATGAACAATATTAATTTTCAAGATAATTAAAAACATGAAAATCTCATAAACAATTAATTACTAATTAATGCATGAAGTATACATTTATAATCAATTATATAATAGATAATTTTAAAATCACCTAAGAAATATATTTAATTATTTCTAATAGCGAGTTATGTTGCACTTTACATATTTGACGGCCAACCCTTATTTATTTTTTGTTCTTTTTTTGATCGACTTGCAGATATATACTGCAACTGCCAACGCCTTTCCCCGTCGATCCTAATAGCTCATCAGCCAAATGGGATCCTGATACCGAATGTTTGGAACTAACTCTTAAAATAATAAGAGAACTGGACGATGTGAATTTCTAAGAAAGGCTTAAAGATATGGACTATTTTGAGAAATACGTATAATAGAACAATATGCATGGATTAATTTAAGATTTGAGTTTTCTTAAATATGACAGTTTTTACAATAAAACAATTATTTTATTATGAATTTTCGTAAATTCTAGAAAATTTTTATTTACACAAGTGTATAAACATAAATAGATAATTAAGACATTTTTTTATTTTTATTTTCGTTTATCTATATAATACCAACTTATGAAAAAGTTTGAAAATATAAATATATCTGAATATTATTATTTTTATATTCTGAAAAAATTTACACATTTTAATAAAACAAATATAATATATAAATAATCATTTTATTAAATTGATTATTGAATTATTTTTTTAAAAATATATTATTTTTGCTTTGCGTTAATAAAATATTGCATAATTTAAAAATTTTTTAAAAATTGTTTAATTTTCACCTTTACCCTATTCAATATATATATTTTTCTCATTATTTAATGTAGAAAAAGTTAATTTAAAAAAACCTAAAAGTACAAAAAAATTAAAATAATTTAAAAATCGTGATTAAGAATCTCGTGATTCTTTTTAAATTAAAACAAAACATTATAGAGATAGTCGAGAAAAAGGTTTAGTATACACAACGAGGTTGTAAAAATTGCATAAATAGTCTAAGGACTACGTAGGTATTTTCGAATTTGGAGCTTTTCAACGAGCTTGCAAGATTCGTTATTGCCAAGTCTGAAAAATAATTAGTAGTTTTCCCATGATATGCTACTCTTTTTTCATCTTTTTCCTTCACCTTTGTCGGTTTTGTCTACTCTTAAGTGTACCTCAACGGTTGTATACGTTAATTCGAGCGGGTGAGGAGATGGAAAGAGAAAGGAAAAAAATAAGAGGAACAAAGGCGTAAGTTAAGCGTAGATTAGAGCACCGGTTTTGTAAATCAGGAGTCGAAAGATTTCACATCTCTCCGAGGATATTAAGTTTTTTACCTAGGAAAATTGAGGCACTCGGTGCTCATCGAGTGCAGTTAATGTTTGTATACTTGGATCATAAAAACGAACAACACGCCTACCCTCGACTGCGCATAATAAAATGAAAGCATGCGTTTAAGAAGCAAAGCCACTAAGATCTTTTAAGAACGGCTGTCGCAGAAATATCTTTTCGGATATGTATGCTTTTTGTTTTATTTTATAACTTGTTTTTACACATTACTCCGGGATATTTTAAAAAAGTCGCTCTTTGCAACTTTATTTAGCAATTACCGCGTATTTTTTTCCATTTGATTTGTTTTTTTAAACTGTAATTGCGAGAGAGTACGTGGAAATTAGACTTAACCCTAGGTAGGGAAAAGTTTTAGAAGCTGTGATGCACGAAGACTAATTTGCACGCGAGCCTTGACTAATTGTAATCAGTAGGAAAGTGGCTTATAATTGATATCGCGAAGTTTCTGGAGTATGTATGTAATCTCACGGGTGTCATTAATAATTCTATTTAATTTGTTTTGAAATAATTTTTGGGTTTTATTTGAAAGTTTTTTATTACTTTATTTTCACAGGATAACAGTAAAGATATCAATATTATTTTTCTGCGTTTGATGAACTTTTATTTTATACTATAAAATATTAGATTTTGCTTTTAAAGTTATAAAAGTAAAACATTTTGCATACGAGTTTTATTTTGTTAATATTTATTTGTAAGTAGTTTCTGGTGCTTTGAAACGTTAAAAACTTTTTACATTATACATTATAATTAGTTTGAATAAATTAAAAATAGATGTAATATGTGATTTATATATAAGCTAATAAAATACTTAACTTTTTAAACGGTTTTTAAGGTTTTTTAAATTTTTATTAAATAGTTTTCAAAAATGTAAATGTTTCAATATTGATTTACATATAGTTTTATGCAATTGTTTATACCTTAATTAAGTTTATTTATTACGTTACTCTGGAAAAATTTTTAAATCAATAAAGAAATATGAAACATGTTTTTAATACTCGGAATTGATAATTAAATAACTCAATCATGTTCGTCCTTTTTAATAAAAATATTAAATTTTTTTTAATTTTCTCTTTTTTATCAAATTCATTTGAATCAATTATTGGTTACACTCTATTAACGCCAATACACTTTACATAATTCGTCTATATGAAGTATATAATATAGAGTCAATAATAAACAAGAAGTCGTAATAAACCGAGAAAATCATAATTGCGATAACAAAAGTTATCTCATCTCGTTAATTATAGCTGCGAGAAAACTAATAATATGCTCAGCTCTTACTTTATGAACGGAAAAATTAATTTCCACCTCTCGTTAAGGTTTACATCCTATTTTTCTGGTAATCAACGCATACGGCATTCCCTAACATGTAATGCCGTGGTTATTTCGCATAGCATAATGAAGCGCATCGTGCCACTCAACTCAATGACAGCATCTTCTGGGATCTTTAATAGCGATGGAATCATCACTACGATGTGAACACCGACAGTCAGCTAAGATTGCGAGTGTATTAGCGAATGACGATAGCGAACGTTGCAGGTGTGCACGCGCGAATTTTGCAGCTGTACGCTCGAGATAATGAGACTGTCATTACGTCTACTCTCTCTTTCTCTCTTTTTCTATCTCTTGGAGGCAGCGATAACGAACCAGCAAGTCGTTATCGCTTGATGCGGCACTGCCTTCTATTTTGCCGCATCAACGCGTCCGTACAATAGCTACATCGACGCTTATGATCGATTGCGAAGTATCGAGTTCTGCGATACTATTTCGTTTTCATTTTTTGGTATTTCTGCTGGACGACTGGCTTTTTATATTTTTTCGAATTTAAGTGGCGTAACGATTTACGACCTTTGTGCTTATTACACGGCATACGCGTTTATTGAAAACAAATTTAAAAGCAGAAAACGACGATTGGCATCGATAAAGATTCTTAACGAGTGAATATTTATATAGACGTGAAAATACGGGAATGTATTCAGCGTATACTAATACGAACGATGGACGAAGCATCTCATTATTGTTAGTTTATTTACGTATTAAACTTGACGATATTACGAGAAATATGGATATAATTACGCTAAGAATTATTAGAGATGCGAGCTTTTGTATTTTTTCCGTATAAAAATGAAATTAGTTATATAAAACAAGAAAATTGATCGATTAAATTATCAATGCTTTTCTGGTTCCAAAATTATACCGATTACATTGTTTCACATTCATTTTATCTGTAATTTTATTTTAATGAACTAATCAAAAACTAATTCTCCTTTATAATGAGTTTACATTGATTTTAATTACGGAAGTTTCTCGAATAATATTATTATTGTTAGTTGGTCGAAATTTTTTTGTTTCTGGTACAATGTTTACAGGTATAAAGAAAAGCGTTTTGATGTAAACTGTAACATTGCTATAAGTCGCATAATTCATAAAACAATAATATAATTCCAGACAAAATGCTTCCGAAATTTGCGTAACAAGTTTTATAAAAAACATTTCAAATAAGATATTCCTAATATACTATGCTAAATATTTTAAGTAAGTGAGAAAAGAACGATATTACGGAATAGAGTATTTTACCTTGAAGTCTAAAGTTTGAAAGTAATATCATTTTGAAATATATAAAATTTAAAAATATTTAGAGACAATTTAAAGTTTTTAAGTACAAAGAAAGTTGAAGATAGTACGGTTAAAAATTGTTAGATAGCATAAGCAGTATCCATATATAAGTGTCGAGTACTGTCAGGCAACGTCTGACCAGACTCGGCATGCATCTACGTGCGCGTATATAAATTGCCGTTTCTATCTCGTGAACTTTAACCGCGCTTTCCTCAACTATCCGTATTTTAAAAGGTTAATTTTTTTTTTCTAGACATTTAAACATTTTTCGCTATTTTTAATGGTGTGTGTTTTGAACATTTATCTTTCGAGGGGAAGTAACAAATTCCCTGGATTTTCTTGTTTTTGCTAAAAGCAACATCGTTATTAAATAAAATGTGATAGGTATATTAATATGTATATATGTATATGCATACATATACACACATATATTCAACAAAGGCATAACAATTAATTGTTTCAGCCTTAAATTTCGTCTTTTTTTTATCTTAGGAGCCATTCTGCGTAGAAATTTATGGTTCGCTTCTAATAGTAATAAAAAATAAAGTACAAATAAACTACAGTATTTTAATATGTTTGATGTGAATATGTGAAATAGGTAGTTAAAACTTTTATAGATAGAATATATTTCATATAGACATTTTATGAATATTGTAGGCAACACTTGCAGCGCATATATAAGAGGTGAATAATAAAATGTACAACATATAAAAAAGATTTTATCCACGTCACATTTTTTATCTATTTAAGTTCATTTGAAACTTTTCGAAATCTTGACATAATCTAAATATTATTGTACGTATAAGAAGTAATGAAATAAGTGTGCATAGATAAAATATAATTGGTTTAAAAAAATGTAGAAATGTTTTAGCGGTTAAAATATCATAACTTTATTACTCTTTATCGTCTGAATTTTACGAACGCAAAAGTATAATATAAATATAAGAAACTGCAGTCCAACATACAAGGAAGTGTATCGTTATCTCTCTAAGAAGCTTCAAATCTCGTTATAAGCTTTTTCTCTTGCTTTTCTAATAATTTTGAACATTTAATCACACTTTCCGAAGTGTAAAATATTAAAAATGGCCTCACCGAGTTTGTTTTAGCTACAAAAAAATGCGACACACGCGCGACAAAAATATCCCTCCTTTTCTTTTTTTTTATTTTTATATTATTATCGCTACTTTTACCAACCTTTCTCGAATAGTCTCCCAGGAGAGCGGGGATCTAATTGATTTTTTTTTCGCTTTTAACCCGATTTAGGAAAAGCTAAGCTCGGCTCCGGTATTCGCGCACCGCGAGCAACGTACCTAGAGCGCGTGCCCGTAGCCGCCGTCGCCGTTGTTCTGCTGTTCGTCTCCTCCTACGGGTTTAAAGCGCGCACAGTTGGTCTCGTAAGCTCAGGTCGCAAGTTTCGCAAGCTCTGTACGGATCTCGGCTTCGGGAAATCCGCGCGCAATTTCACGCGATCTATTTTTGCAAAGCGCGTTTTACCGAACGCGGCTTTATTTCTTTTTAAAAAAGTTCGATAGATCATAGTGTTGATCATTTTACTTAAACGAATCGAGTTCTTCTTAGACTTTTTTTTAACCTTTCGACTGTTTTTTTATTTTTTCGAACGATGAAAAAGAAAGAAATATTAAGCACAGACTCGGATGGATTGGCTTATACGGAAAATTGTATCTTAAAAATTACACTTAATTAAAGTTGGAAATAGAAGAACATAAATAAAAGAAAAATTATTCAATCGTTAGTAAGTATTTTTACCGGTAATAGAACATTACATTTATAGAGTTATGTATTTATTTTTTTAAATAATATGCGCATTTATTTGAACAGCGTGAATCAATATATTATATTGGTAAAAAACTTATGGCTCATAAATTAAGATTTATAAGTTTAGTTGTTTGGAGAAATACATGAAATTTATATTATTTTTCAGATACATTTTTAATTGAATAAATGAAATATTAATAAAAATTTCATATAATTTTAGGATAATAAAAAGGTATATTATATATATATTTTGTTTTAATAAATTTTTTTATTAAATACATTATTCAGTCTGTATTAAAAATTGTACGAAAGATCATTATTTTTTAAAGTAATAGTTTATTTGAGATCTACAAGTTCATACAAATTTTATAAATATTTTCAAGACAAAAATTATAGAATATTATAAATAAAGTATTTTTCACTTAAAATTAAAATACTAAAAATTTAGTTTTTTTATTTCAAATGAAAAATAATACGTGTTCATTTGAAAAGTTAGATATATAAAGGATAGTATATATGATTGTTTTGATATACAAGTTCGAAAATTTATAATTATAATTATAAAATTTATATTTATAATTAAATATATATGTCGCTAATTACAGTTAAATATTTATATTATAATTAAATATTAAATTAAAAACGTTAAATTTCTAATACAAATTTTTATGTAAATTTAAGTGTACATAAATTTCAGATTTTTTTTGGTTTTCATATTTTTATTGGTACTCAAATATTTATACAAATTTTTATGTTACTCATATACTTCAATTTAAAATTCTATAATATAAAATTTTACTTATCTAAATTTTATTAAAAAAAATTGATTTTGAATTGCATGAAGCATTTTTACGATATTTTCGATTTATTTATATGATTAATTATTTTCAAAATTTTAAATTATATTATATATTGTAATATTTACGTTAAGATTTTTTTATTAATAGATGCAACTTGTTTATTATTTTATCATTAGGTAGTTTTCGAGTAATTTTCGTTTACCGTTATAGAATTTAAATTTGATTATAATAATAATTAGAAATATTCCAATATACAATTATTTAAACAACTTTACGATATCCAAGAAAATATTTTTAAAAAACAATTGAAAAAGAACTTTTAAATATTAATTTATTATTTTATTTGTTAAATAATTACAACTATAGTATACTGATTCATAGTAAACTATTCGCAGAACTGTTTAGATTTAATCAATCTATTTAGGTAATTTACTTAATTTAAGTATTCTATTGAGTCAGGTACATCAATAAATAGTTAATTTATTTATCAGAGTTAGTAAATAATGAAGTATATAGTTTTGATGTGTATTTTCATCAAATATACTTTATAATTCAATACTAAGTTGAATTAATTGTATATATAAACAAAAAATGCAGTAAAGAAATAATAAAAAAATATGCGTATATAAATAATTGTATAAATATATGTAATTTCCTAAGGTAGTAATTATAACATTGTATTTCCCTTTAAAACCGGTATTTTAAGTTAACTATATTTATACATAAACTTCTGTAAAAAAACTCCTTTGAAAATGCGATGTTGATTTTCATAAAAAGTATAATAAATTATTAATTTTATTCGCTCATAAATTTAAAAACTTACAAATTCATGAGAAGGATTTCATTTGTATCAAAAATTAATAATTTACCTTGAAGAAGTTTTTTCCTTTTCTCGAGTGATAGTTTAATTTCAATGAATTTTCTCTTGACATCTTATTTAAAATTATAATATTGGCAATAAATGATAATTTTTTTTGCTATTGCATATTCAAATAAATTTAACATATAATTACAAAGTCGACAATAATGTGGATAAAAGACGTAAAGAACAAATTTGTTTGCACTTATGAATTTACTTATTAGAAAATTTCATAGAGACATAGCTAAAGAAATAAACTCCTATTTTATAGTGTAAAAAAAATTAATTGGACGGAGGTTATATTTTTCTTGTTAAAATTTACCAAAAGTATCGTAACACGTGCACCACTGTATAAAGTATTGGTAATAACAGGTTCCTGTGTAACTTCTCTGTTATTCGATCCTATCTAACATAATATCATTTCTTGGTGAGACATAAAATTTACGTTTTTTCCATCTGAGCAGGCGTGCGCACTTTTTTATGTGTTTCCAACTCAAATGATTGAATAGATACTAAAGAAGAATACGTATCCGATACAGAATTTTTACCTTGACAGGACGGTTTCGCGGATGTACATTGAAACTCACTTTCTATACTTCATGTTATGGAATATCTCGAGCTAATAAACATTTTTAAAGAAACGAAACTTTTCAATTATTTTTATTATGAAATCTAAGAAACTTTTAAATGAATATATGAAAAATATAAGGTATATAATATGGTTTGTCACATAAGGTAAACTTTTAATAATTTTCAGTATAAACTGAAGGAAAACTTTCGCTTGAAATTATGAATAAAGGTTATTAAGTAGAAAAATTTTTTGCAAGGAGTATTTAAGATATTTTATATTAAAATTTTAATCATTTTCAATTAATACTCGTAAAGATACTGTTAATATTATTTATAGTATCATGCAATATGGACCGTATAGTGAATATTAAATACGAAGCTCTTAAGGAAAATAATTCATATACAAAATATTTAATATATGTATAATAGCTTAAGAATGATAATTAGTGCATAAATAATTTTGCAGCAGATGAACATTAAATCAAATTATTCATGAATTATTGAGTAATAACGTAATTTGAAATTTTATAAATCTCTAACGACTCGTCCGTCACAGTGAATTACATACGTTTTACATTTTTTTGATTTATCAAACAAGTAATAAAAATTAGTTATTATAAATATTTTAATTTTTATAAATTTTTAAACGAAGGGAATTTGAAATTTATTGGTTTTACTTATTATTTTTTATTTCATAGATCCTATATAATCAATACAAATTCTGATCTCGAAATTGAAAATCATTGAAAAGTTTCTTCATTAAATGAAGTTTTTTTGTATTTCTTATCAAAACTTTTCAACGCATATTTTTCATAAAACACCTCATCACCATATTCGACTCATTTAACTTGAAGTTTGCACTTATTTAGTTATAGTCGTAATACCTATCGTATTTAGTCTGCTTTAGCCTTTCTGCATAGAAAATGAAGATAATTAATAAAAAATATGTTAACTTCTGTACTTATAATTTAAAAATAACGAGATTGAAGTGGTTTTATAATATTATTTGAATTTCTATATTGTAAAAAGGTATCAAAATTATGATTTAAAAGATTTTTTAGATTTTTTAAAAAGTTATTTCGTTTATGGCTTGCACAGTATTTAAAAAGCTCTGAACTTATTAAAAATTTAAAAGTTTAGTACATATTAAAAGAAATTTGAATATTTCATTTAAATTACTATCAAATTTATAAATTCTGATATATAAATATACATGTATGTAATAAATTAATCATACTTAAGTGAAAAGAATTATCTTTATTACAAACTAGTTCATTGAATTTAAAAGAATTAAATTTTATATTTCAAGTAACTATAAAGTTAATTGTGAACTTCTTTTATTTTCGATACCCACATATAAATATTTAAAATATGCTATAATACAATAATAAATAATTCTTAATTTTTTCGACATATTTTCATGCAGACTTTATTCGCAGTGTTTACTAAATTGATAATTTCATGCAATATTATTTTAAGTTTCATACAAAAATTTGAAAAGACCCAATAAAAATGATTCAAGATATAAATATTATAAGTTATATATTAAAATAAGAAATTAATTAAATATATAATTTTTAACACACAACTTATAATATTAATTATTTAAATAATTCAAAGTAATCATTGATGTGCAATAACGAAAAAATTATCCATTGTTTTGGGTACAGCGAAACATAACTATATCAAAATCAAATTAATTATTCACTCCTGAGTTTTTACTCACTGGTTTGTAAAATATTGTTACATTGACCTGATCAATATTTTATGTGAGCAATGATTACCGATTGTAATATGGAAAATATTATCCACACAGAAAAATTATGAGACAAAAAAATTTCAAACATCTAACGATACAACAGTTTGTAAATTAAATATAAATACTTGTAAAGCTTCCAATTAATGTATAATTTATAAAACGTAGTGTCCAGTTAAGGGCTTATACGAGCTTAATAAATAACAGTCATTTCGATCATACAGCAATAAAATATTTTGCCTCTGTCATTTATTATTACGCTTATAGTATGCTAAAGCTACACGTACAATGAAAACCACCCTATCACCGCAATACCTAAAGCTCGGCTTCAACATATCCGGAATCATTTCGCGATCACACGCCCGTTTAATTATCGAGTAGTGACTAATGCATAAAGGCTTATCACACCTAAGCAACTGCAACTGTTCGAGCTCCCACTCATATATGTATTAATCAGACGGCGACGGCAAAGAAGCTAGACATCCCCTGGATCGTCAGTTACAACGCAAAGTTCGCGAAAAGCAGACACGATTTTCTCGACGAAAGGACCTTTACCACACGTCCGCGGAATCTTCGTAGCTTGGTAAGTTCTCTTGTCCGCATCTGCAGTTTTATCTCAGCTTCTCTGTGGTTGAGTTTGTTTTTCTCGAACGAAAGTTCGTGATCTTTTTTCAGGACTGTGTTGCGATATGCTTGGATTTTCGTACTTTACTCATGAAAATGTTTTGCTTTTTATTGGATTCTTTTCACGGATCTTGACGTACTTGAAACGAAGCTTCATCAACTAAATTTTTTTTGCGTGATTTATTATTAATGGGAAGCACTTGTTGCCTCAAATTACTTGACTTCTTTCCAACATGAAGGAATAATGAACAATTTTAGTATTCAACCGTCTATCGTTTTTTCTTTTTGAGTGATGTATACCATTTTGAAATATTTCTAGATGTATATTTTATAAATTTCTTTTTATTAACGACTCTACTAGAATTCATCGCTTTAGATATGTAAGTTTAACATAACGATAGTGGAATGCTAGTATAAAATTAAAAAAGAGATTCAAATATTTTATTAACGAATATTTATATTATTTTTTCTTAATATTAATTATACTCTTAGATTTTTATATGTTTTATTCAATTTTTAATTATTTTTTAAAAGCATATTTAAATTTTTAAACTGTATTGCATCTTTAATTTGATGAAAAATGTGCAAACGATGTTCAATAAATCTGCGTTAATATTTGATTAATGCATTTGAAATAGACATTTTTTTAAATTATATACAAGGAATAGAATATTTCAAAATTTAATAAAAATTAATATAAAATTATTGATGTAATAGAATGAATAAAAAAATAATATTTTAAAATAGAGTAGTGATTTAATATGTTCATTGAACTGCTGTAAAACGATTTGTGAAGAACAAAAAATTATATAAAATTATTTTGTACAATTTTTTTTAAAAATTATTTTAAAAAACTAAAAGACTAATATGAAACGTACTTTACTCATCTAATTTAGAAATTTATAAAGTAATATTTTATGTAGGTTTATAATATTAATAAACATTTATTAAAAATAAAAAGAGAAAAATTTAAATGTTTTCCAAATAAAAATGTACATTTTACGGTATTTTAATAAAGAAATCAAACTATTTAAATCAGAGTATGACAAAAATTAACAATAATTATAAATATCTTTCTAAATTTTTAAAAAGTATATAAAATATAATTTTGTGTAAAAAGAAATCTTAAAAATTATTCAAATATAAGTGTTTTAATTAAAGAAAATCTTATATAATAATTTAACTAACAGTAAAATTCAATAACGACTTTTTAGTAATATTGAAATAGTTATTTATAATTTTTAAAATATAAATCTTTAGACTGAATGTAAATTTGATATTATAAGTATTTTTTCTAATGTGAAAATATAAATTAATTTTCTATGAGTTATATATTTCAATAAATTTTCTTTGAGCGTTTGATATTAAAAAAAAGAAAATAAACTATCTTACTGTTTTTCCCTTTAAAAAAGACAACAATTATAGTGAATATTAGTTTCGAACACATAAATACATAGTAATAATAGACTAAATTGTAGAAAAATATGAATATGTATTTATTTTATATAGTTAATCAATTAATAAAAAAAGAAATTTATCAAAGTAATATTTATATTACATATTTTAGAATATTTTTTACATTGTAAATTACAAATTATTCACTTATTTTATATGAATATGTTATTTTAAAGTTTAAAAATAGATATTTTCCATAAAAAAGACAAAATTATAAGAAGAATAAAAAACTTTTTTAAATTAATAAAAGTAATTATTTATCTCACAGTTCTGGATTATTAAGTCTTATATAATAGTATACTATAATTAATAATTTTTAAAATATATTGTAAACTGTTAAAATAATAATTGTAAATAATTTGCACTTTATATTTTTAGAGTACTTTTTAACAAATTATCAATTGTTTCTATTTAACTTTTTATTAGTTACTGTAACAAATGTAATTACTTTTTAAACTTTCTTCGTCATTTCTTATAAAATAATGTCTTATTTACATTATAATTAATGTCTTATTTATGATTATAAGATAAATATATGCTTAAATTGAATTAACTTTATTATTTTGACCATCGATAGTCAATATTTATTAATAATTTTTTATTTCAATGTTTCCAATATCTTGATTTAAATTGAAATATTAAATGAATCATTTTTACTTGTATGTTATAAGTTGGTAATATGGCAGAACAATAGTTATATAATTAATATAATAAATAATAAGATAAATAAAATTATTATCTATCAACTTTATTTTGTACAAGATCAATATAGAAATATTAAAAAAAAGGTTTTCATTTAATTTGTAAGGTATATTCATTTTTTCCAACATATTGATTTTTGTTCTTTTTCATAATTATTAACAGATTTCATTTTTTCATTTATGAAATTTTCCAATAGAAAATACCACGATAATTTTATCACGATATCAAAATAAAGTATCAAGAGTAATTCACATTTTTATTATTCATAAAATCGAATTTCTAAAATATATTTCGTATAAGAAATGAGAAAGTATTAAAGATATTGACATTTTTTATCATATTTTATTTATTATAAAAATTGATTTAACATTTTATTTACGTAGCCATTAATATCTGCATATTAATTTTTTTTCCATGCATCAAAATCTTAATTTTTTACAAGAATTCATTTTTTAATTGATATTTTAATATAAAATATTCATAATATATTTAAAAAGGAATGTTATATTTACTTTATCGGATGTCTTTATTTTTATACAATGAATTTTTTTTAGTATAGAAAATGAAATTTTTTAGGATAAAGAATGAAGATAGAGTGATACAGAATGAAAAATAGAAAGAAAGAGAGAGAAAGAAAGAGATATTAAGTTAATACATTTTTTAATGAGAAAATTCTATTTTTTGTAAAAAATCGAGAAAATAGTTACTCGTTTAAAAAATATTTGTAACAAAATATTTCAAATATCTATAGAATATTTTCAGTTATTTTTGTTAAAATATAGAATTTTTGAAAGAATATGCTACACATAAAATAAAATTTATACATTTGTATGAAAGTATTTAAGTGCACTAAGAGAAAACTTATTGTCCAGATTTACATAATGTCTTATTTTAATGTTTCATGTTGTAGTATAAATTCTAAATAAATCCTACTATTAATTTTGTATATGATTATTTTCAAATTGACGAATTTAATTTGAAATATACATGAAATATGTAGTATAATACGTTGAAATTGATTATTCAATATTTAGAATTTATTTCCTAGTAATAAAATACTAAGGATTACATGATTTCTAAATTAGTTTTAATGTATATTCTTAGTGGATTAAAAAAATTTTTGAATGTTATACTTTTTATTGTCATATGTAATTTACAGTACTCATTTTGACAATAGCTTATAAAAAATGGTCTAATAAAGTAGAAGAGTAATTAGGTATACTTATAATAAGCGTGAAACTTTCTCCGATATTTCTTTCAATAATGTCAAGAGCAGAAGTTTTTTCTACATTCAATACTACTATATAGTAATTCAATATGAAACTTTTTTCTCGTGTATTTAAAGAAGCATCCTTGACGAAAAACTTCAGTACTGTTTTGAATTTCATTTATTTGTAATATACGTTAATGTTTTTATTATTATAAGAAATATTAAAATTTTTCATACATATTCAACTAACAAATTTGTTTAAAATATAAAAAGAAATTAAAATTTAACTTAATAAATCCCACGATAGTCCAGTAGTACGAGTCAATATATAAAAGCTTGAAGAGTCAGTCTAAGAGAAAAATAAAAAGTCGATTGTCTTTTTTAAAAAATCGGTGGAGCAAGTGCAGAGAACAGTGAATATCCATTTCATCAACGTTTGTAAAATTATACTATTTTGGAACTCAAAGCTTTTTAATCGTTCAGGCGTTAGATTTTTTCTTATTGCTTGAAATATTCAAAGGAGTATTAAATTTGTGGCGTGTACGAAGCTCTCATTACATTTTTCCCATCACTATAATTTAATTAAAGGAATAAAATTTTTTTAAATTCATAATGTGCATCCTTGAAGCCGTTGAATTTTTCACTCATTGTAAAGTGCGCTTCGATGATAAACCTGTAAGCCTCTCTGCATATATCTTCGAAGGTTACATCAGCCTCATCCTCGAAGTTCTTTTACGATTTATGATCCTAATCATTAATTACAATTTTACAATATGTTTAATGATCTTTCATGGTGCATTCAATGTTACGTATATTTCCTTCAATATTTATAGCAAGTGTGACCACATATACAACACAAAGCAAGAAGAAAACAATAGCATATTTATTTTTATTGAAAATGAGGTAAATATCCCCATCGTTCCATGAATATGCAATTCTTTATTGTATTCATTACGAACTCAAAATTAATTAAAATTAAAATTAACTTATTTTGAGATGAAATGAAAAAATTGCAAGGTTCAATTTCAATTTTAAGATTCCTTAATATCAAATTAATGATTGTTTGTCATTGTAAAAATAGTTAGATAAATTTCAATTATAGAAAAATTCAATATTTTAAATTATATTGGTTAGAAAGAATTTTTACAAAATACGTTATACAAATTATTTATAAAATATTATTATTTTATGTAATATTTATTATTAAAAAAATAATATTGTTTATATTTTAATGGAATTAAGGATATAAATAAAAACGAAAATTTTGTAGTTATAAATTTTTAACTCAATTTCAATCGTAAAAACGTTTAACAGCAGATTCTATACTACTATAGTTAGTTTATTTGTAAAATTGTTTTTATATATACTTTTTCGAGATATCGTTTATTGAAGCAAGAATAACAGAAAGTTTTACTTTGCTTTCGAGCCTCTTTTATTATTGCAGGACGACTATATCGTTTTTCCCGCGACAGAAGTTCTGAAAGGTTTCAAAACTTAACTTTACTCGACATGAATTTTTTCATTAATCTAGTATATCAAATGTTTAAAAATATAGAGTTTTAAAAATATTTCGTATTAATAACGCGAATTTTATTTCGTTTAAATTTTATTTAACCTAAGTTAATTGTGTATATCCAGTATATTTTTATACAGTGCTGTTGTACTAATCTGTTACGTATAAATGTTTTTTACGTTGAAGCATGTTAAAGTATAAAATAAAATGGAAATACTTGAATATATGTAGTTTTTCAATAATATGAATTTTTTTATCATAATTATATATTGGACAATTTTTTATACAAAGTTTTACATTCTTAAATTTTAAAAATAATATTTTAATATATACAATTATTTTAAGAGTTTTTGATTAATTTTGTATTCTTTAAAATTGAAATTGTGATATACATTTCAAAATTAGTGCTGTTAGATAAATACAATCATTATTTTATTCTGATGTATTTGAAAAATAAGTAAATATGAATTTTATAAGAATATATTAATTCTTTAAATTTAAAGATTTCAATTCACTATCAACGATTTTGTTATAACTTTTCGACTATTTTAATTTTTATTTTACGTTATTCGAATATAAATCCTAATTATATTACTTCTTAAAACATTAGAATTTTTTAGCTAAAATATTTATAACATTTTCTTTATTTATATATATATATATATATTTATATATGCATGTTTTTAATTGATATAGATCAACTGACGTACATCAACACATAACTTATATAAGTATTCGTATTCACTGCCTCGACTGGTCAAAGTGAAACTAACTCAACGTTTTATCACACACGAGAAGCTAAACATACATAGGCGTTTCTTTATATCTTTCAGTTCAAATCTTCGCTTCATTTCAATACTATATATACACAGGGTATTGTACGTATTTTACTATAGAACTCGAATAAAGGGCAGACACAAGCTTATGTTTACGCATCAGTAGCACTTACGCGTAAATACAAAAATCATACGCCCGAACGGAATACTTTGAGCTCGTAAATATATTACAATATACTTGGAAATAAACACATGCGCCAAGCTAAACCAGATTTACAAAACAACGAACTGTGAAAATACGCATTCTACGGATTTGTAAGGAAATAAAAAAAGGCACATTGAGACGTCCGGATGATCCCTATAACATAGGCCTGAATCACACAGCTCACCGTTTAACATATATTAATAAATGTGACGAAGTGCCAAAGCAGTGATATAATCGGAAACCACTGGTGGCGTATAAGCCTTCGAACGCGAAACGAAACGTAGAACTAATATGTATCACATGCAGGTGCTTTGAAACGCAGATTTGATTTACATCAATAGGCGAACGCAGATGGAGTCATGTCGCGTGTCAGGATACACGCGCACCAATGTCCAGGTGAAAACTCCCAACGACGTTTCCAAGCATTCGTGATTTTGTCGAATTAATGATAGTCCTCCATTTTATAATTCCGGTGTCGGGTATTCCAATTGCGGTGCGCTGACGGGCGGAGAACGAGTGACGTTTTATAAGAGTGCCTATGAATTTCCTGCGCATAGAATTGCCGATACTCGCTTTCAACGGAACTTTGTTCGTTCGACCGTGCGATTTGATTTGATTGATACTTGCTCGATAGTTCGTACAAAGTAAGTTTTGTCGAACGCTGTATATTTCTTTTTAATTCGAGCTATGATGTGTTTTAAACACAAGAGCTTTTGACTAATTTTGCACGGTGAATTTCCTTTTAAATATCAACGACTTCGGAAAAAATAAACGATGACAATTGAAGTACTTGTTTATTAATTAACTTTATAAAAAATAAGTCGAAATAAGTTGACCGTATCGATAACCATTTTTTTTGTATTGCTTAGTAATTCATATATTGATATGAATTACTCGTTTAAATATTTAAAAGAAATTGTATTATTATTACATGGTATAAAAAAGCTGCATTTATTTATGAATATATTAAAAATAGGTGAGGGTCGTTATAATTTTAGATAATTATATAAATTGGTTCCGTTTGATAAAACCTGTTTCTTTAAATTATTTGCATATTAGATACCATTAAACTATTATTCTTATCATACGTTCATTTCTGGTTAATTTATTTCCAATTTGAAACAAAATCAAAATAATAATCGTAATTTATATTCAATTCATAATTTCCAATAGTGCTATCAATTAGATTAGCTAAAGCTAAATCATTTATAAAATTGGTTTCAAAACAATAAAATAAGACCATCTAATATAATGTAATTTTGTATCTTTATATTTATTTATTATTTATGTATAATATATTGTTTTATTTAATTAAAATTTATATTTTATCTATTAATTACATATTTCGTTATTTAGTTTTATGTAAATCAAGTTTAATTAATAAAATTAAAAATACAAATGAATAAAAATAAAAATAACACAATAACAATATAATTTTCACAATAATTATATTGTTATTGTTGTGTTATTTTTAGTAATTATATTGTTATTGAGTTATTTTCAAATAACATTTTATAAATGTGTAAGTTAATAATATATTAAACTTCACCTCTATGTTTATTTCTATTAACGTAATAAATAATGTAATAAAATTGTAAGAAATCCTTTAGTTTAGTTTTAATACTTAATTAATTGTTTTCATAGTACCTTGAACATGTGAAAACCTTTGTTAATGAACACAATTTCTTTTGAAATAAATATACATAGCAAAGTTATTTTTTGCATTTAAATAGATAATTAGTAAAAATTTTCATTATTAATGCTCTACAAAAGATATCAAAACCTAGAAGTTTTCGCTTTAATATTCTTTAGTTTTCTTTATACGAAAACTTTTCCTTGACAAGTAAGAAAAATTAAACAAAACTTGTAACTTTGGTATGATTACCGATCACACAATGTTTCCTTTTTAGAAATGAAAATAGGGATTTTCACTTTATAATTTTTCTTATTGTAGTTCTTTTGAAGATAACATTCTTTTAACGGTAAAATAAAAGGAGCATCTATAAAATTGATTAAAAAAAGTTTCGTGTATCAACGTGGAAAAAATACTCGTACTATATTTAAAAAAGAAAATATTCGAATCTATTTTCAGTGCAATCATTAAAAAAAATCAGCCGCTTTTTCATGCTTCGAAAGTTTTTTTTATAATTTTTGTTATTATTTTAAAAATATACTATTTTAAGCAGATCTGTGTATATTTTAAAACGTTAAAAACGATAAAATTATCTGATACTTCAATAACATTTTATATACCTATTATATAATCCATAATAAAATAAAGCCCTCTCGAAGTATATACTCTTCACATCTTTGCAATAGCTCTACCGTTTACTAAAATTATGCATAAAACTCAAGTATCATTAGCAAATTGAATAATAAAAATCAACTCAGAACGATTTATAATAATAAATACCTAATCCTAAACAAGTTCCGATAATCGGGATTCCTGACTTGATATATAAGGATTATAACGTCTGCTCGCTCTAATCTCATTACCTTCCTCTTTATCTCATTACAGTTGATCCAGTCACCGGGGATTTCGCATCGCTGGCATTGAGGTTGACTGCAGGATGAACTGGTCGTGGCTACTTTTGCTGGTCGTGGAGCTTACCACCGCGGAGAAGCTGACAAAGCTAAACAGTACGCAATCGTTGTACAATTATTTCCATTATGCAAGCCGAGCAAAGATGCGACGTGCATTTCTTGATAAAATAGAAAGTAACGCTCTTCGTGGGCTTTTATTGGACGCTAAAATTTTACGGGACGTCACGAAAAATCTACGCCGCGGCATAGCGACTGCAAATTTTTCCTCTGCTTAACTTTACTGCGGAAATTCTTTTTATCTGCTTGGAACTTCCTTCCTAACATCAATGATATCTGTAAAGTGTGAGTTTTGAGATACTCTTTTACACGCCAATATTCTAGATTCTCGGGGATGGTATGAACGACAATGATTTTACTCATGAGAATATTGTCAGAATTTCGTGATTGATTATTTGGAAGTTTAAGTATTCCATCGTATGATATTCCTTTTTTTGTTCGATGTAAAATGTTGTTTTTAATTTAAAAAGAAATGAAAGCGAGATTTTTAGTATTATTTTGAGTATTGTTTTACAGCTGTCTTCGGAACAATAGTTGATTTATCGAACATCGTTAATCATGCTAAGCTATTATTAGATAACGATATCGATTACCGAAATTTAAACAATAGGTTTATTAGGAAATACCATTATATTCATAAAAAATAAAATAATTATTCAACAAAATGTAGTTGAATATATTTTCTACAGAATATTCAATTAATTAGTTAATATCTACGTAAAAATATATTTTTGAAAATAAATTATATTAAATAACGACAATGAAAATTTTTTAATTTAAACTAGAAATTTGATAAGATTTGTAATCTAAACCAGATTGGAAACAAGAAAAATTATTATTCCGTTAATTCAACAATTTTCAGTGCACTTGATATAGTTACACATAAATTAATTTTTTTATCGACTTTACTATTTGTTTCCCTGTCATTATGAATAATGGTAAGCTTAATCGAGTGAAAAATTGTTACAATACTATTATCGCACGGGTAGCAATTAAATAATATGCTACTTCCAAAAATACTGTTCTCATTGTAAGACGAATAAATGAGATTATTTTTCGAATCAACGATTCATTTCACAATTGCCAGTTTTACAATGGCTTCTGCCAAAAAAGCAACTCAACCATTAACTAGAGATATCAATAAAGGATTTCGCGGTTTACTGTTACGTAATTTATATGCTATGCATTTATTCACAAAAGATCATAGAGTATGATACAATTGGATGATGTGATGTTTTTGCCTTGGATCATTTGCGATTCATTCATTACTGTTATGACAGAAGCGACGATAGTACTCTACTATTAAAATTTTGTTGCTGCATGTTTGCAATCGGATATTATTGTTTGGCTAATAAAATCGCTGAAAGGAACTACCGATATACGTCTATTCGCTTGTAATATATGAGATTCGTCTACAAAAGGTTTTAAATTAACAATTTAATTCCTTTATTTGCATTCTCATTCTTTTCAAAGTTATTTATTTCGCTTCTAAAATAGTTTGTTTGAATATTTAAATCCTACTAATATTCTTAATTTTTTATTCTATTTTAAGCTCCTTATTAGAAATAGTTCTGCTTTTTAGAAGTTGAAAATCTTGTGGTTTGGTTCATCTCCATTTGATATGTAATTTGAGTGGTAGAGTGGTGTATATGAAATAATTGAGATAAAAGACAGAATGGAAAATTTAATTCTTGATTGATATTAAAATAAAATAAATTCTAATTTTTTTCTTTGTGAAAAAAATGTGTTTTATATTGAGTGAACCAAGATCAATCAGAGACTGAATTACAAAACCTTTTCACAACTGATCTATTTAAATCCATATATATTTAAATAAAGAATTCAGAAATAATAATTTCTCATATTTTACTAAATTTTTCTTATTTATTGCTAATATATAATTAAATTATTATCATTCTATTTATTTATTTATTTCAATTGCTTCTGTTTATTTTATGATTTATATTTAAAAAGATGAAAAATCAGTTATTATCGAATTTGAGTTTAGATTTATTATTTTTTTTATGCATTCTTAATTTAACTTTTGAGTTTTCATGAAACTTATTTTATTGAATCATGTTGCGTTTTTCAAATGTCACATATTGTGGTGTTATCATAAGATGCTTAATGGTTTTTAGATTTTCCAGTAAATCTAGTTTACATTTAATTTTTAATTATTTTACTTTCTTTTATCTCTAATAATTATTTTAAAAACAGTTTTCATTTACTAAATTTATATTTATAACTTTTTTATTTTTTATAATTGCACAATAATCAATATAAAAAATGTTGATAACATAGGCAAATCATATTAATGGTGGTTTCTTAATACTCCAATCATTGGCTCAACCAAGCATCTAGTTGATATCGTTTAATCGATATTTATTTTTATTCAAATATAAAATTACTTTTTCCTTTAAAACATTAGATACTTTTTTACTAGTAAAAATAGTTAACGGTTTTATTTATTTTTCGTTTATTTTTTGTTTATTGGTTTACAATATTATTGTTTTTTTTTATTTTCTTATAAAACTGAAATACTAATAATTATTTTTGTAATTTAGTATACACCGTTTCATCGGGTATATAAGATTAATTTTGATCAAATTTTTATATTTAGAATAATAAGTATTAAATAAGTAATAATAATATAGATTATTGTGATATTTTTCAATAAATATTTATTTCAATAAAATTATACATTTTTTAAAGCTTTTGTCATATAGTTTTTTAATACATATACACATATTTTTTAAACTCCTTTGTAAATTATTTTAGATATTCGTTTTTTTTTTATTTGAATTTTTATTTTTCAGATTAAATACATTCAATAAATTTAATGCTATCTTAAAAATAGTTAGATTTTTCAAACTTATACGTATTGATTAAATTTTCATTTGTATATTCTACAAATTTTATACAAGATATATTTCTTCATGTAATAATTGATAATTTGAATTATCTTCATTATAGTATATAAAATTGATTTTTAAATGTTTAGTGTTAAGTATAATGTATGATATAATGAATGTCATTTTGTCCTTTAAATTATCTTTATTAGAATGACTGAGTTGAGATCATTAATTATATTTTGAATTTTTTTTAGAAAGTTATTTTATAAAATTGCAATACTTTCTATTTGTGTAGTATATTTTAAAAAATATTTTGTATACAATAATTTATTTATAAATATTAAAAATAAATATAATATCTATATTCTTTTATGAATTTACCTTAATTTCAAATAATAACAGAACATTACAGTTATAATTTTCTATTCCGAATAATTTTTATTTTCATGTATAAAATTTGATTAATTTGCAGAATAATATAATTTTATAAATAAATAATTTATTGTTTTATGTATATATATTTATTTTATAATGTAATATGTAAAATGTTTATTTCAAAATAGCATATTTAAATGCCACAGTTCCAATTTTGTTTTTCTTTTAACTTTTTTCCTTGTTTTGTAATTTTTCATTTTTTGAGTATTCTTTTTCAATTTACTAATACTATTTGTAGCTTTAAATTGCATTGACTTTAGTTATTCCTCACTTTCATTATCATTGTTTTTTGTTATTGAATTTACAATCATTTTCATCTTCATTCTTCGATGGAGCAAAATTCTTTTCATTAAAATTAATTATTTTAAATATTTAACTATATTCAAATAAATTATTTACAAATAAATATATATAAAATAGTATATTATTATAAATTAAAATTAAAAAAATAAATATTTGCATTAGATTAGTTTATATAATATAAATTTTAAATTTAAATATTTTCAAATGTATTGCATGTAAAAAAGTAAATGAATACATACTCGAAACAGTACAAATTAACGTTCATGCAGTCAAGTACCTCAACTTTTCTCCAAATAATACTAAATTCATTTACAAATTTTTGTTCATCTCTAAATTTTTCTGCAGCTTTAGTATAATATTCAAAATTAAAATATAACTACTATCTTTAAATGTCAATAAATAAATTTTCCACATGAGCTGAATTATGTAATATACTTTAAATAAGTTTCATATTTCTCCTTTCATATTTTAATTATAATTTAAGAGTACGCGAGAGCAAATATTTTGCTTGGATAGCAGTTATTTAAGAAAATCCACAAGTGGTATCAAGTTAACTCGAGTGTGCAATGATCATAGATCATAGGTTATTCAGGTTAATTTTTATAAATTTTTATTTAAAAATAAAATAAATTTGAATCTTAAATAATGTTTTACTCGTTTTGAAATAATATGTAAGAAGATTTTATAATTTTTCATTTTAGGAGATACTTACGTTAGTTTTAGAAATGTAGCGAATAGATTTTTTTCGACAAACGAAGCTTAAAATATCGATGAGACTTCCTTTTAAACATTTCGTTAAAAATTGTAAATTGCATCTAAATTGGATTTTTCATCAAAAACTGTATTTCGTGATTCATACGTAATAAAATATATTGGACAAGGACTTTGTGCAAATAGAATCTCGATAGGTCTTTCGATAATAAGTGACAAGTATAAAATGCCTCAAATATTTGAGAGTCAAAAAAGAAAAAAAATAATAATGTATTGAAATTTTTTCGCTCGAGGATTTATAGTCAACCATCAGAAATTAATTCCGATAATATTTGAATTACATTTGATCCATGAAACCAATAATAAAAAGTATAAAATTATTTACGAAGGACATAGTTCCAGAACCAAAATAAAAATGATTAGGGGAAATTTGCTCAAATGTCGAAAAGTCATAAGTAGTACAAAGACTAAAATTCAAGTAATAGAAGCTACAGAATAAAAAAGAAGAAATTGCGCGTTAAAGGGCGAAGGAGAATGCGAGAGGAGAATTGAAAGGATGAAAGACTTACGACAAACGAGCGGTAAGCAAGTTGGAAAAGTTTCGCAGGAAAAAGGGAAAGAAGTACTTTGTTTTGGAAGAGTAAAATCCGATATCGATCTGCAGTTGCCAGACAGCTTTGGCTGAACATTCAGTCAGTTTGTAGGTAGTTCCGTATGGAAAGCTGTTAGGCAAAATCGTAGAAAAAAGGACTAAAGACAGTGAAGGTCTGGTAAGTGGACGGAAGAACGGGGCAAAAGAGCAAATGTATTAAATAAAAAATATATAAATGGTATATAAAGAAGAAAATAAAAAGAATAAAAAGACACACGAGTTCGAGAAAGAGATAGAGTAATTAAGACGATTTTTTTTTTCTTTCAGTGATAACTCTTACTAGAAAAAATCTTTCCGATGATAAACTAGATACCAGTAGAGAAAAGGTTCAAGAGGAAATCGTTTATACTCACAACTATATTCGCAGTCACACCAAACCTAAGGCTTCAAATATGTTAGCGATGGTAAGGATCGTTGAGATTTTTTTCATCTATTATACACGAGATTTTTCTAATGTCGATCGTATTCTAATTTCTTTACCGCTGTGTAATGTTTTAATATGTACTTTATTTACTTGAATATAAAAAATACGATTGGTGTTGTAAAAATAAAATATAATAATAACTAATCGAATTGCAATAGAATTGAATTGCAAGTAATTAAAAGTATAGTTGAAATTATTTATATCCATACATTTTACTTTAATTTAAAAACACCTTGAATTATACTTCATTTTGATAATTTACCGATAATTTTATTATTTTTTATTTAAGATAAAAATATAGCTAATTGCATAATCTGTTAATAACTTTTTTAAACAAGTATAAGAATTTTAATACGTAATATACAATAAATTGGGAAATAATAAAAATTAATTTTAATATTCAACCAGCTTACTTTAATTACAAATTAATAGAAATTAAATATAATTGAATTTTAATCTTCATGTAATACTTCATATTACTGTAAATGCATTAATTTAAAGCTTTGCAACAAATTTTTTTCATAAAAATTATGATCGATCAAAATATACCGTATTCAAAATCGTTTCAGTAATAAAAATAAAATTTTGATCAAAAAAGCTATTAAGAAACAATTTTGTTGTGAATTTAATATTTTCACTGAAACTTTTTGAAACAAAATAAAATTTAATCTTTCCCAATTTTTCATAAAAAAACTAACGTTTTCTTTTTTAATAAATTAAAATTTACACAGATAAATTAATTATCGTTAATTAAAATTATTAATCTATATACATAAAAATAAACATAATATAAATAATTAGTTTTACAAAAATTAAGTTGATTTTGATTACACTCTTCAAAAAACCTTTGATAAAATATCGATCAATATTTAACATAATTAGTATTTTTATGTATTGAAACTTTTGTTGCTAACGATGAAATTTGTGATTGTTATGATTTAAAAAAAAATATCTGACCATCATAACATTTGATTTTAAAATTAATAAATGCAATTTGATCTGAGAAGATAATTATACTCTGAATCGTAAAAATCATTATAAATTGGTATAAATTTCTGAAAAATAGTTTTGAAAAATAACTTGAAGCATTTGCTTATATAGTAATTTATATCTACGGATACAAATGTGTACTTAAATTAAATTGGACGGACAATAGCACTTTTACTTTGTGTTGAATGCCAATGTATACTTTTCTCATTTTGATTCCTGTAATGTAAATTCCAGCGGTACGTATCGAGAAGAATTAACTTTCTTTTGAATTCAATAAATGTTCTATAAATATAGTAAGTCGAGCGATTATTTTTATCGTTGAAAAACAGAATAGAGTTACTTCGCAATTGTGAGAATCACAGCCTCGAAACAGTTCGAAACAAAATGTTATTCTAAAAATATATTATACTTAATTTAGAATTATATCCTCTAATTTCATGAAAATTAATTGAAATTTAATTCCGTTTTCTTCTGGAGCTATATTTTCCAGGTTTTAATATCATTTCATTTTTGATTTTTCAATTTATTAACAAAAGTTATATAAATAAGGTAAATATATACATAATATATTAATACATTAAGCTCATTAAAAGTTTTTATAATATAAAACGTCATATTTCTTATTTTACATTACATAAAATTTTATATTTATTATTTCTTATAAAGTGATATAAACTAGTTAGTATGCTAATTGGTTTAAAAAATTTTTGAATTAAAGCAAATGCTTTTCTTTATATATGAACTAGAGATGAGAAAAAGTACAAATAGTTAAACAGTAACGAAAAATATGGATATCATAAACAAACGATAAAACTTGGAAAAATTATGCGAAATTTTTTAAATTCAGTGAACTGTAGTAAAATATACGTATTTACTATACATTAGATGTTATAAAAATAAATAAAATTATTGTAATTCAGACGGATTATGCAATTATTTTGTGCTGTATTTATTTTTCATATATATTAAACAAATATTCTTTATTCAACATTAATTTATAGAATTCATTTTTTTTCTTACAATATATATACAATCATTCAAAATTATGAAAATTGAATTTTAAAATACAATGAATAAATTTAACTGATATAGAATACTTTATAACATTAAAAATTATTTTTTACTCGATTTTTTATTAATAATTTTATTTTTAAATAATATCTGAACTCGTCTATTTAAACATTGAAATTCAATTTTGATAGATTGTGTTGTCATTATCTTAGTTAATAATATATCTAATTATTTATATCAATTCTAAATAATTAAATCCTAGTGATTATGTAGATTTATAATTCAAAACTATAAATCTTCAATTATAACATAATTTGTAGAATATTATTTAAAATATATTAATGTTTATTTCTACTTAATAAATTCATAATAGAATTTCAATAACTGCAATCATTTTATAGTTTTTATATTTATAAATTAACTAATAGAATAAAAAAATTATTATTTTAAAATATTAGAGAAAATTTTTTTTAAATTAATTGGAATAAATTGCAAGTATAGATTTTCTTATATATAGATATATGTTCGTATCGTCATAAATTTTTTACTTTATATCTGATATTAAAAATTTTTAATCCTTTTACAGTTCTTTTCTTTTAATTTTATAATCAACTATGTGAATTAATTTTGTTCAAATCCATTTTTAAGAAATAGATTTTAAAAAAGTGTACTAAATTTTAGAATTACTCTCCATTTTTGGAACAGAAAAAGATTCACATGTCCATTGAAGATTTAAACCTGATTACATATTTATTATTCATTTATATTGCAGAATAAATTTAAATATTTTATTTTATTCGTTTATGAAAAGTCATATGAAAGCTTTAAATTTTGAAGCTATTTACTAAATAAACTAAATGATCCTAATTAAAATAAAGGACTATTATTATAAAATTTTAATAAAATAACCTTTTAAATACTCTATAAATTATATTATTTATTTAGAAATATACAATTTATATTTAATTTAGTTTTAATTCAGAAATTAATACCATCCAATATTTATATCCAATATTTTGATTCGATAAAATTTTCTTAGTATAAGAGTTGCAAAAATATCCACTAGTGGATGTATAAATATACCGATATATTATAAAACTATTATTAAACATTTATTAAATTTTAAATGCATCGAGTAATGCAGTTTTTCCTATTTTTTAAATGTATCACTGAAAAATTCAGTAGCAAAAGAGGACGAAACAAAAAAAAAAATAAGTCATTACTTATACTACGTATACTCGAACGTTTCTTGGTTTTCCATAGACGTGGCATAAAGGGGCAGCCAAAACTGCCCAGAAATGGGCAGACCAGTGTTATGGTCTTAGACACGGCAATGCCACGGTCGATCCCTTCGGCAATTGTGGTCAGAACATTATGATATCGACGGCGAAAGTAAAATGGTAAGTGGTTTTTAATACAAAGTACAATATGCATTAGCACATTGGTATTTGTATATTTACAAATTCTCAATTAGTTAGAATCATAATATAGTATATCATAATTCATCATAGCAATGATACTTTTTTTATCAAGACGATTCGATAGATTTATACTTTTGAATAAAAATCATTCTTTTAGTTTGAAATATTCTAGTCTTTTATTCTTTTTATTTATTAATGTTTGATGAATTATACGCATTCAAAAATTTTTTAAATTTGATATATTCTGCAGAAGGACTTGTTTATTACGAATTTCTTTATATTATGCGTACTTTTTTCAAAATTCCGATATCGATGCACGATGTAAAAATTCTTATGTTTAAAATTTTCTGAATTTAAATTAGTATTGGGAAACAGGTATTTGTTTGAGAAACATGGACCATAGTTTTATTTTTACTCTTATGTAAAAAGATTTTTGTAAATTTAGTAAGAATTGAAAAAATTCATATTAAAATTTAAAGTAAACATTTAATGAATTTATTGCTCTGAAAGAGTTATTAATTTCTTTTTTACAAATGTATGAATCTAAATTATTAATATTTATTATGTATAAATATTTAATTGAAAATAATACTACCGTTATGTTTTGACTATTCTGTTAAAACAATCTTTTTATCATATTTTCTTAAATTCTTGCTTTAATTTTTCTCATTATTATTTATTAAATATTTTTATGAACTATGACATTGAATGAAAGTATTAGACTAATTTAAAAATGTATTTTATTTAAAGAATTGTAACAGAAACGACTATGAAAAATAAAGAATAAATTTTTATATACTTTATTGATACACATTAGAAATTAATAACTAACATTATTTATTTTTTCGTATTTCGGTTATATAAAATAGAAATTATTAAATTTTAATGATATATTAAAAGAGGAATTCGAAAACTCTCGATACATTATCTTAAATCATAAGCACCTGAAAATTAATATAATTTATTTAAAAAGTTATTAATTTATTTAAAATTACGTAAAATATTAAAAATACTTTAATGAATTTTTTCACTACAATAACCATAATAACATTTAATTAAAAAAATCATTTGTTAAGAAATTTATCACCATAACATTTGTATTGCATCAAATGCGTAAATGTATTTTATAAAAAAAACTGATATTTTTTATAAAGCCAGAGTAAATATAAGTTTATGTATAAGAAAAAATCCAATGGATATTTTGTTATCTATTCGTTTTCATGTTCATATCATAAAACAATAATTTTCTTTTTTAAAAAAAAGTGTCCAAAAGTTTTTTAAATTTCTAGTTCAATGTAATAAATTTTTACAATTTATGTTAAAAAATTTTATTATAAAGATATGTAAAAAAAATCTAGAGATATTTTATGAAAAATTTTATTTAGTTTATGTATTTATTTGCAGCAAATATTTATTTATTTTCTGTACTTTTAACAAATAGTTATTTAATGTAAAACATGAAAATAAAGCTAATAATTTTTATTTTTAAGATTATTAAAACAGATCAAAAAAATGTTCACATTGAAATATTCAAACAATTTTCTGTATAATATCTTTTTATATTGATAATAATAGATACTGTTTTTATTAAGCTTTTAATAAACTGAATTATTTTAAATATATTAAAGTCATTCGTTAACTTTATAGATTTTCTTCCTGTAATTTAAAATATTCATTTTCTCGTGATTTTTTAATTATGAAAATTCTGAACATCACTTGCAGTAGATAATGTCTTAAAATAAAGGTTAGTAATAATATTATATAAATAGAATATTGCTTTTAAAAATATTTAAAATATGTATCTTTACAGTTTAAAAACTATATTATAATTTGGAAAGAGCATTAAACTATACGATGAAATTAAAATCTAAATAACAATTATGTGTTAATTATTGTTATATATAGTTATGATACGTATCTTTTATTAAATGTTTATCAAGTTATGATTTACCAATTATTTAAAATAATAATTAATATTTTTTGCAAAATTATCACGACACTAAATTTGTTATTATGTTTTATGATTTTATAATTTAAAAACTCGATAATAAAATATTGATTATTACCTATCGGGAGTTGAATAATATTCATTGAGATCAATCTCCAAACTCAATTTAAGTATTAAATTAATATAAAATATCGATTTTGAGAAAGATATTCAATTTTAATTCATTATAAAAGATACAATAAACTGATTTTATTAGAAACATTAAGAAATTTATTTGCATTATTATTGACAATTACATTTTTTTATAAAATATTAATATATTAAATATGAATGTTGAAAAAAAGATTTTTCTTAGTCATTATAAAATGAATGTACGTAATTCAGTATCATAGAATATCGGTAATAACACGTTACTTGTTTACATTGATTTTATTTCAAAATTATTAATAAACAGTTTACTTCGATTATTATATATCCATAAAATCTATAAAATCTATAAAATACTATTTTATATTTATTCAAACGTACTGTTCCAGATATTTACAATTTATATATATATTTTATTCTAATATTTAATGTTAATTCTATTTTCATACTAGTGATCATAAATAGATAATATTTTTAATTAATATAATAATCAATTTATTGATATTTCTTTCTTCAATTAATAAAAGTTTGTTTAATTTTTACATTTTTCACTATAAAAACTTTACGTGTTACGTTAATTAATATCTCAACACGGTAAAGCACTTTTTGCTTTTATAAGCATCATGTCATCAAAATCGTTATATGTAAAAATAATATTTATGAAGTAATTAATTTTTTCTTCAAATTATTAATGAATGTAATTTTTTTAAATAAAAGAAACTTTTTGTATATTCATATTAATAACCCACATAATAGTTATAGAAATTTACAGATTATATTTTCAATAAGAGTAATAAAATTTGAAATCTTGATTCTATAACAATTTCAAAACACTAAAGGTATTAAAAAATTAGTATAATATAATATATACTTATATTGGATAAATATTAAAAACAATTAGAAATATTAAAACTACTATATATTTATCTGTAAATTTTAATAATATTATTAGTAATATACGAAATAAATTCAAAAATTTTTATACAATAATAGAAGTTTTGTATGAAAATATGTAATTGCATAAAAAAATATATAACTTGGCTACTTTGAATAATAATTGAATAGATTAAAAACTGAAATATCAATTCATTTGAAAAAATAAAATACTTATAATGTATATAAGCAAAAAATAATTGTCAATATAATTTAAAATACTATAATTAATAAAATTTATTTTCACGTAATCTAGAATGTAATTTGTGCAAATGTGATTCTTATTGTTCATTAAATTATTTAGTGCTAATTGTACATTAATTTAAAAATGGAATTTCAAGTTATTTATTTCTCTAATTTTATTTTTGGGATATTTAAATATTTTACGAAAACAACATAAAATTGTAAAAACTAAACAAGTGTATTATAAAATACAGCTTATCAAATACAAATTTACATGATTTTTACAATAAATTAATATTAACTACCAACTTACACTGTTTGAAACGTAGGTAACAGCAATTGAAGAGACTAATGATTATTAGCGATTAGTCAAAATTTGACCTACTTGAGCAATATTCGCTCAACATATGTAAGAGCTGAACTTTGAACTACCACTAATGAAATTCTAGGTCTAATTTGAAAGTGGGTACTCGCGGATATATACATTGTCGCGATTAAACATTTAATCTCATGTATACGTATAAACGATCTTGCATTACAGGAAAAAATCAGCTGCGATTTTGAATGAGGACGAATCTTGGCAACTGGCCAGATTAAATTTAATTCTGGGCATGGAAAACGTCTTGTTTCATAATATTGCACTGTGGGAATGAAAAATATATAAAAATAAAATGGGGTGCAAGAACTGCTTTTTGATTTATTCTTGTATTTTGAAAAAATTTCTAAAACACAGTTCTATTGATAGTTTGATCATTTTAAATTTTTAAAGTCTAAAAATTTATTATATATATATATATATATATAATTTAATATATTTTTGTTTCAACTTTTAAGGAATCGAGAAGATTAACTTAAATCAAAGCCGAAAGTCATTAATCGTTGACATCCAAGTAAAATAGAGATACATACAAATATTATCAAAAATAATGTGTTAGAGATAACGAATCTTTCGAAATTAATTTTAAACGATAAAATCAGTTTCCTAGTAAGCAGCTTAGTTGCTTTTTATTAATTCAAATTTGGATACATATATACCCATGAAATTCAAAAGATTTTATATTTATTATAAATATGTTTTTCTTTAATTATTTTATTATCATTTGATATAAAATATTTAAAGTTAGTTTAAAAATGAAAATATTAACGAGAATAAAAATTTCATAAGTTTATCCGCGATAAAATTAGATCATTAAATCAAAAATAATAAAATTTAAATGAAACAAATCCATTTTTCAATTACTCGATTATACACGGAAGCTTCAAATATGTGATTAACGACACTCAACTTAATTTTAAAAACAGATACATTAAAATTATAATGATCCAGAGTACAGAGGTAAGTTTTCGATTGATCGTAGGGATTACGCGATCGACAAATGGTATCAAGAGGTGAATGATTTCACCTTCGGAGGAAATAATAAAAAAACTGGTCATTACACGCAGTTAGTCTGGGCGACGTCACATTACGTCGGATGCGGATTTGCCAAATGCGGAGGAAAATACGGACCTCGTGGTCAACCCTTCTACAATTACGTGTGCAACTATTGTCCACCGTAAGTATTGTATGGCTATACTGATATTATGTCGTCACTTGCTTTTATTTTATACTTCTTCTGATTATTTGTCGCAACTTCGTATGCACAGAGGTTAGACATTTTCTTTGTTGAACTTGAATGAAGGAAGATAAAAACAGGTGTTTATGTAATAGATGTAATTTGTATAAGGATTAAAGATGATCAAGATAAATCATTTTATAATTAATTACTTAAATTTTCAGAAGAAGTAAGAAAAATTTGTTACCAAAAATTTTATTAATAAGTAATAAAATATTTATTAGTATTTGTAATAAATTTGATTTAAATTTTTCACACTTAATTTTTATAAAACTATACTTTTAGTTTTTTGCATTAAATGTCTATTAATAATGCATTAACAAAATTTCTAAATATGAGTTATATATGTACCTATAATATAAACGTAAGTTTGAATTACATTTTATAATGTATGATGTGCTATTAAATATTGAAAATATTGAACTTTTAAAATTTTGTGAATTACTCGAATAAATTAATATTTTCAATTATCAAATTTTTTATGTATAAATACAATGATAAATTAATATAAATATTTCTAAATAAAATTCACATTTTAATATAATTTTAATTAAGCATTTTAAAATACACTAATAAAGTAGAAAGTTAATTAAAAATTTGAAAATACATTAATAAAGTAGTTAGTATCATGTAAATAAAAATAGAATATTAATATACTCTAATTTCCATACAATTACAAATTAATTATTACCAGCGTATTCCATTAATTTGTAGTATTATTTAAAAAGATAGTATCAGTTGTACATGAGAAATGAATTATTTATTTAATTATTTCAATCTTTATTGAATTTTATCAAAGACTAATGTAATTTTTTTAAAGGTCAAGTTATTTGATAAAATCTTATAAATTTAAACTAGTATAAAATTTTTTTATAAGTATTAAAGAATGAATCATACAATTATAGTTATATATAATTATATAAAAGGAAGAAATAGAATATAAAATTTAAAAATGTGAATAAATAAATGATCGAATATTTATTGTCTTTATTTATTTTCACTTTTTCTAAATTTTTTATTATTGTTGATAAAATAGTAAATAATAATAATATATTTAAAGGATGTTAAATTTTTTATTTACAAATATGAATAAAGTATTTTTAAAAAAGATGTTGTTAAAACATTTACTATTTTTAATATAAAGTTTATAAATTCACATAATGTATATATTTATTTATCATATAAATTAAATTTGATCGCCTACTTTCAACAAATGTATCTGAAATATATATATATATATATATAATTAAATCAGCGCTCTGGTTTACATAATTTGTAACATTGACGGTTTTGTTATATAAATTTTTAGTCGAACTATACAAGTATATATTTGAAAAATTTAACGTGTTTTGAAAATTACTAATTTGAGAGTAGCAAAATTTCGAGAAAGTATAGAATATTTAATCAGAGTAATTTTTTGCATCTTCTCGTGTTTCTTTATCATTTATTTATATTGATTTTTATTAATATAAATCAGTTTTTTTTAAAATTAGTACTGAATATTCTAATGTAATATTTATAGAATACTCATAGAAATTTACGAAATAACAGAGTAATAACTAATTATTATTTATGATATTATATTCGGTTGATACTTATTAACTTATATTCTATTAACAGAAGAAAAACTGTATTATTGTATAATATTTATATATAAAATTGAATTTTATAGTATTTTAAAAATTAATTTATGATATTGATAAATTTTGATATAATTTAAAAAAACTAATTATTCACTATTTCAAATTTTATACAAGGAAAAAGTATTTATAGCTTCAAATTAATATTAAATATAAATTTAATTTCAATAGAATTTATTTAACTTCTTATAGTCATCAGTATTTTATATATATATATGTATATGTTTAAAAGGAAAAAGGATAAAAAAAGAACCGTTTATCAAAAATTAATAGATAAGTTGAAATCGCATATATGCATTAATAATACATTCATAAAGAATTCTTCCTAACAGAATAGTTAAATAGATATTCGGTAAAAAAGCGATAGCTATATATTACTTTTATTACTTTCAAGATTTATCATAAGAATATTACATAAAATAAATCCAATTTATTATAAATAAAATTAAATGAACCGATCGAGAAAGTATCGATCGAGAAGTGTTCCAAAATATTAAAAACTTTTGAATCTCGCCTTTAAAATCTGAAACGACGATCGTCCCAATCCACGAATCACAATTTTTTTATCGTCTCTGATTTCAGTGGTAACGTAGTACCACATGTATCAGAGCCTTACAAAATCGGACCCAGATGCGAAGAGTGCCCGGATCATTGCTGGAAAAATCATCTCTGCACGAATTCCTGCCCTTATGGCAATTTCTGGAGCAACTGCGACGAACTGTACGCAGATTTTCCCGAATGGCTGTGTTACACCGACGATGAGGAAGGACGAATACGCAAAAATATGTGCAGAGCCAGCTGCACATGCCAAGGAAAAATATATTAAGGGCTGCCGGATGAGTCGAAGATATGCTCGTAACACCTCCTTTTATCTCCACCAGTTCTCCATCCTTTTCCCGCGCATTCCGACAACAAGCGGTTTAGATTTTTTTCAGCATCGAAGCTCGATCGATCGCAACAACGATTACGATCTTTGTACGTTAGTTCGCTTCGCTTTCGAGCTTCCGAACTGGTTTTCGGTAAAATATGTAATTGTGCCGATTTGAGAAATGTTTGAAAAATTGGCAATTTGTTGTAACGTGCACAACGATAATATTTAAAATTGAATTTAAAACATTTGCAAAACAATGTCTTACAATGTATAATAAAAATCTATTTGAATGTTAACGAGTTGATACTTCTACGTAGTTGTTCTGATTTTGATAAAAGAAATAACGCATAATTTAGAAAGTAGAACGTTAAATTTGCATAATAAAATCATTGCAGACTCCGTTCTAACTTAACATCCATTCCATAATTTGACGATCTACAAGTACAACCGTACTGTCATGATAATTTTCATTATTTGAATAACTATCGATGCTATTAATGGCGCATAACGATAAAAAACGAACGAAGATAATTGAAATTCAAGGGAGTGAATACTAAGAGCGAAAGATTTGAATTTCTTTACATGAATGATAATGGAAAGGTTCAAAAAACAAACGTTACATTTTCCCACATCATCCTTTTCGGTTCCTTGTACATCGGTTGAATCCGGCATTTCCGGCTTTGTAAGTACGTAAACGCGTGTGATTGTGTGCGAATGCGCACATCTTGCAAGAAGATACTACTCCTCCTCCTTCTTGGCCTTTTGTACAAGCTCGCGACACCGGAATCCCTGTGACCCCACGGATTTCTTATACCCGGTGAAATGTAATTGGTCGGGACGATGCGGATACGAGATTTACCCGAGTGGAACGAGTTAACCGAGATTTCTTGCTTAGTTGAAGAGGCGTGGATTATTCGACATTTGGGGCGCGAGAAAGTTTTCGTGGTTCTCGCCTGTGATTGCTATTGCATACTTAATAATAATTGTTGTTGATGAATAGTTGTTAGATATCGCTTTAATATCCAAATGCTTTAACATATCGTATTATATATTTATAGGTCTATTATATAATATCCGAAACGTCTTTAATTTTTTCTATTCGTTTATTTAATTAACTTGTATTTGCAAAGCCAGACTAACAAATTAACGACTGTTAAATAAATATGTCATTACTTTATTTTCTATGTTTAAAATTTAATATTTTTATACATATTATTCAAATTTTTTAATTAGGTTTGTGTTTATTATTGCAACGTTATGTAATATTACAGTCACTATGAAATCATTAGAAACGTTCTGATAAGAATTAAAAAAAATGTTTAAGTTATTGCATTATATCTTTTAAAGTAACTTATATTCATTAATTATACTTGCTACAATTTTTTTGTTTAATTAAAGATTAATTTTGTCAAAAAAATTTATTTTTATATATAAAATAAAAATAAAAAAAATTTTTTTACGTTAAATGGATTTACCTGTAATAATGATACTATTCTCGTTAAAGCTAAGTATAAGATAGAAGGTAATAATTATCTCTATCATGGTGATTTTATTTATTTTAAAGAGTTAACTTTCAAATTAAAAAATAACTTTTTTGATAAAGTAGTAGTTTTTTTAAACTTTTATTTTTAATATCTTGGAAGAATTTATTATAATATTTAATTAAACTTGAATGTTTAATTCCAATCGTATCGTGAAAAAAGGCAAAGTGTATTCCCCTTTACGATTACTTATCAATGAATTAAAATTTTTATTTCATAGATTTTATAATTGTAACTTTAATAATTAACGAATGTTTATTTCTCATTTATTTGAAATTATTGAAAAAAGCTTTTACCCAAAATATATGAAAATATGGATTAGATTTGTATAAGCGTTTTTGCTTTCGATCAAATCCAATGTGAATTAAAAAAATAAATTAAATTAAATTAAATTTTATAATAATAATGCTGTTATAAAATGTAATAATTCATAAGTGTACATTTATCGAAATCGATGTATATAAATTAATTATTTTAAAAGTCAAGAATATATAAATACAAACATTTCATAAATTAGTGTAAATATTCTTTATATTTTATTATTTATTATTGTATTATATATTAATTTTGTTATACATCAATTTAATTAATTTAAATATATCTTTAGTTGTTATTTTAATAAATGGATATATGTACTATCGGTTACATTAAATACAAGATTATTTTAAGTTTTTATTATATTTTATTATAGACACAAATCTGTATTGTAATTAATTTAATTGTAAATATATAAAATTAATTCCTTGCATTCATTTATTTAAGTAACTGTGTTTGATTAAATATTAAATTAATATGAAATAAAATCTTTTAATTCGAATATTTTGGTTTTAAAAACATCATCAAACAGAGATATATTACACAATTTTTCTAATTTATAATTTAAGTATACTATACACATTATCTCCATACTTAAAAAGAAAGACACATGAACTAATCTTTTGTATGTATATTATTTAAGAAAAGTCAATTTTAATTATAATGATTTTTATATGATCTTGTGCGTATATTTTAAATTTGCGTAATAGATAGTTTTTTGTAATGTAAGTTTTCTGAAAATGTAAGGTAAATCGTCAAAAAATTCAAAGTAAACGTGTTTCTTTTAAAATATTCTTGAATAAAATAGTAGAAGCATAAAAAGTATGGGATGAAACAAGAAAGAACGAAGTAAAGTAAACAATAATATTGCATTCCTTTATCACAGATTTGTAGATTTTTCTCAAATTGACACATAAAATTTACGAAATTATAAGACGCTCTTGTAACGTATTGAAACCATTGACATTTCTAGGTTTAATAATACATTTCTATTCACTACAAAAGGTGAAATAAGATGGAATAAGATGGAATAAGATGGAATAAGATAGGGAAAGAAAGAGAGAATGGATTAGTGTGGAAATATGCAATGCAGATTCGCCACGTACGAGCTTTTGTTCCTGTTTCAACTCCGGTATTTTTCACGCTTGCGACAGTCACGTTACTTCGGTGAAAATGTCAACTCACGAGAACTGAGATACTTCGACAAATTAAGAGCGTGCCCCTAGAATCACAAGAGCGACTAATGTCATTCTAGTTGCACTTTCGATGTGTTCGCTGTCAAAAAGAGAAAATCTTTTCTAGATTGACCTGCGGTTTCGTTGATTCTTTTCAAAGTTGACGGTCATGATGATAGTGTCAATAAAAATCCCTACAAAGAGCGGAGATAAGTTTTACGAAAAATATTATGTGGATACAAATGATAAATATGTAAATTTTAAATAATTATTAATAAATTTGAATTATTAATATTTGTGTGAGAAATATGTTCTATTTTTATTTTTTTATCCCGACAATTTTTTATCCAAAGATACCATTTTCCTTTTTCTTTTATTTTTAGAGATAGTTAGTCAACTTTTATCAAAATTAAATGGTAAGGTTTATTTTTAATATATATTTAACTATATAAGATATAGAAAAATCATTTTCCTTTTGTATATATATTTTTAAAAACTATATTTTGTATTTTAAGAGTAAAATTGTTGAGCTAATTAAAAAATGTTATGATTTTCTTCTAAATACATTCGTATATAATGTTTTCAAAAAAGTTCAAATTCTTAGTACGTAGGCACTATATTTTTCTTCTAAAATAATACTTCTTCGATAGCAAAATACACTAATATACTATGAAAAATTTCATTGTCGAAACTATATAATAAGTATTTTATTTTAAATACCCATAAGGGTATCTTTAATAACATAGCTATAACTTATCGTCGGACTTATTGGAAAAATGTACAAATATTTCAAAAGGCTGTGTACGACATACAAATGTTCACACATCGTAGATATCTTATAATTGTAGGTGATAATAACTTACTCTCGTAACGTAACAATTTAGTAGCCTTAGAACGAAAAAAGAAATTTCTTTTAATGATATTTGGTATTTTTAATCTCGTATCGCCTGGAACCTGTCGAGAAAAGGAAAAGGAGTGAAGAAACCCAAAGGACCAGTAACTTGCCATGGGCTATTACGATGACAACCTCGAGTACTTGGAAATTATGGATACTGTCGTGCTTCCAAGTCTCGGTGGACTTGTATTTTTCTTTCTTTTCTATTCTTTCTTTTATTTCTTATGTACTTACCTTTTTCCATGCTACTTTTAATTTTTCTTGTTTTCACTACCTTTTCTCTCTCTCTCTCTCTCTCTCTTGTTCGTTCTACTTCTTTTACTTTTTGTATCTCTAACTCGGCCATTGCTTCTGTATGTTGTATTTAACTACTAACATCACGCTTCTTTTTTACATTTTTAACGCTAATGTGAAAAATATTTGCATACGAGAGAAGCTTATCTGCATATTTTTTTTCTGATACATAAAGTACGTTTAAAATGTCTGATAATTATATTCTCTCTCTCTCTCTCAATTTATATATCATAACTTATATCGTAATTAATTTTCATATAAATTCGACGTAGATTTTAACTTTATTTTTTATGAGTTGCTTTGATATAAAAAAATGACTATAACGTTTAAATTTAAAAAGTTTTAATTATTTTTATATTCGAAGTTTGGCTACACCACATTTATCGAAAAGCTACTAAAATACGTTCAGAGTATATATATACTTTTTATCAAATAAAAAAAAATTATTTAAAAAATTTTATATATATAATGATAATAATAATAATATAGATTTTAATCAATTATAAAATTTACCTCGAATGAAATTGATTTACACAATAAATGATCCTTAAAATCAATAGCATATTAATATGAAAATAAATGTCAGTAACGATTATAATTATTATTTTTACTTTAGATTATTAAGTAAATATACCTCAGTTATTAATAGAAATTATAATTAATATTATAAATTAATTACAAAATGAAATTATTTCGTTAGTAAATTTTGACTGTTATGAATATTATTTAATTTAAAACAATCTCACTTTTAAATATTAATAATATATGATCAAATGTATTATAAAATATAACTTTCGTATAATAAGTTTTTATCCAATTGTATTGCAAAAATTAAGAGTATTTATTAGGTAATAATATTGTTGCAATGTTTGTCGTCGAATATATGTATCATTTAATGTTATCTGTTTAACTTTTTCCATTACACCCTTTTTCTGCTTAAGTTAAACATAATATATTATAGTGCATGGAAAATTGTAATATCTGCAATATTTACGAACTACGAAATACGATTAAAATCGATGTTAATATACAAAAATTGAAATATATTACATTATAATTTTCAAAATTTAATTACCATTAAGTACAAAATATTGCTTCAACGTTTCAATATTATCTGTAGTTGTTGAGCAAAAGTAAAAAGTTTATTAAAAAATATTTGAAATTATTTTTTATTTGAAAGATACTCAAATTTTTTTTAAAAACCATTTTTAAGTTTAAAATACTTATGAATTAGTTATGATTTAATAAATACACCTAATTATTTATCATTAAATCTATAAACAAAAAAAGTATGTATTTTATATTAGTTCTTCCAGAGTTGACATAATAAATTGAATATATTTTTTATATAATTATCAGAAATACCGAGATAGATGTAATTATTCAATGTTTTCCTATGTATTACTATTTGTATTAAATTCAAGGAATTATTATTTTGTTGAAAGCATTATATTCATTAATATTAATAAAATTTTGCTTTTAATTAATATAATATAATAATATTAAAAACATGATTTAGATTTTATATTAATTAAATAAATAGTAAATGAAATTGATTACTCTTGTAAAAGATATAATAGAATAAAAAAAATATACAAGAATTAAAAACCTCTTTTGTAACCGATAAAATCCTTCTTTTTTTACAGAATTTAATTTCTGTTGTTAAGTCGTATTTACGTAGATAGATATACACGATCTTCAGTTTCGTTGAAAGAAATATTCGTATCGATTAGGTTTTCAAAAGCCACGTATAAGCGTGAAAAGCAAATATCTATCCGAAACAATGGTATTGAAGCTCGTTACCTTTGCGTTCAATTTTCCCACCGAATTTTCCTTATAAGTGCGACAGTTGAGACTTTCTCTATAATTATTTTGTAAATTTAAACCTCGATATTTGATCCAACGAACGAACGAAAGGTATCGTAAACTCGTTCAATCGATTCCCGATCTAAAACTCGAGCGGAGTTTTCATATCACAAGAGCTCGCTGATAGAAATAAAGATATTTGAAAAACACTCACGAATTAGATTTATGCGCGTAATCCAAGAAAAAATACAATCGTTTTTTATGAATTCAGTCCTTTGTTGATTCATTACCTCCTCGATCTTTCCAGTGGACAGCTTTTTTCCATCTTCGTATCATTTATTTCATCTCGCGTACGAACCTACATACCTACATCCACTACACACGCGTTCATACCTAACGCGTGGCGGACAGAACAAGGCAATTTACGAGTGCAGCTAATTACATAAGGCGCGCCGCAACGACGGTGTCGGACCGGCGTACGCCAGAGAGGCAAGAATAATTTCGCTTGGATTTTCCTGCCGCGAGCCAACCTCCTCCCGACACCCCCTCGTCCTCCGTTATTTAATAAGATTTATTCCGGCTGCGAATTTATTACGAAGCAGGAGCCCAACGGGGACGCGGACACTCGGTTTATTCGAGGCCCTTATTTTTTAATGGCTGATTATTGCGCACGCATTTTTCCCCGTGCTTATTAATTACGCGGGAATGAGGTACGCGATATATAGGCAAAAGCTCTAGCGCCTTCGTAAGCGGGCTTATCTGAAATTCTCACCTCGAAGCGGGCCATTGTGCGGGTATTCCAGTAGCTTTATACGAGTATAGTACGAAAGTGAGTGCGCAAGGATAACAATGACGATAGTGGCCTAGAAGGTAATATTTATTCGAGTAGCAGCTGCGTATACAGAGATGAAACACTGGCTGCCGAGGACGAGTTCGAAATGGAATTTAATTGTACGTTTGCGAATGAGATCATTTTAGCCGCGTACTCGTACGAGTGATCAATGGATCCATCGCAATAGACATAGGAATTAATAAATTTTGTTGCTCTTTTATTTGTTGCTTTGGAAACTTAAGAAACTTAAATTTGCTTTCCTTAGGTATAGTGACATTATGTAGCGACGTCTTTGTTAAAAGACGAAGGTGCATTAATATTTCGGATAGAGTAACTGATTATTATTTTAAACCGAATTATACTTCATTCACGATTATTGTTATAGCGTGTATTCGTTTCATGAAATAGAATACGCGTTGTAATATCAACGTATTAAATCAAGAAATTAGCTAAGTTGAAGGTATTTCGGAATACTTAAATTATATGAATAATTATGGATGTTACAGTTAAAATAATTGTATTTGTAGATCGTAGAATATCTTTTTCAAATTCAATTTGTATCTATTTAATATCTATAAAATAATATAATCTTATATATATAATCGATAATTATGTAATTATGGACATACATTGTAATATTTTTAAAATCAATAGATTATTTATATCGAAAAGAATATTAAAAAATTACCGAAATTTTTGTTTTTACTTTTAATTTCGTATAATAAGTTTATACGATTTCGCACGAGATTTTATCAACGGTATCTATTCAATAGAGTATGCGTTGAATATCAAAGGCGATATTTATGTTAGTTTTGTATGAAATATAATTTTTAACGTTAGCAACACAAGTTTAAAATAAAATATAATTTGAGATTCCCGACAAGTATTCTTCTCGTAAGACGCTATAAATATTATTTTAACATTGAAAAGAATGACGTGCATTTAATTGATTCCATAAAAAATCAGCATATTAGCGGTTAATACCGATCACATTATTCAGTTCGAAACTCCCAAAGTAACCTTACTCCTTATAAAAAAACGGAAGAGACCTCTAATTGTCTCGAAAACCTTTTTGCATTTGTATGGAGTAACGAATTTTAATCTTTATCGAGCTCATAATCGCTTCGCACGACCGACAGAATAAAAATTCCGTCCATTGTGAATTTTTATTTTATCGCATTTTTTCTTTTTTACTACGTATATAAAGGCATACGAGACCTCAGCGATAGATTGCATTTTTACGCGGATTCGCTTCCTTTCTCTGTCTATCTCTCTGGAAAAGTTTAGAAGTGCGCGAGCAATTGACTATGGGCTTCGGCAACGCTTCGGCAACGCTTCGGCGATTTAGCTCCGACTCGAAATAGCCTCGAATATACACGGGAATTCGTTTAGGCTTCAAGTGTACGACGTTTATACGATCGCGACACACAGTGATAGGAAGAAATCAAGGGCTGGAAGGAAAGGGGGAGGAAAGCCATTAGTCGTTTTCGCGCGCTCTGCTTCCATTCCTTCGGTTCTACGTCGATTAAAAGTTTTGCGATATCCGTTAATCTCGTTCATTTTCGCTTCGTTTTTCTCTTTTTCTGAGGAAAGCGATCCTCTTTATTATTATTATACGACTCGTCATAATTGTCGTAGTTTAATTCTTATTGCGGTAAAAATGCGCTTCGAGCAAACTACCTATAGATCATTTTGATCGAGGGATCGAGTAAATTTAACGCGTCTTTGTATTTATTTTTAATATTAAATTCGTACTTTGAAATTCTAGAATATATAATTTGCAGAGGTTATTCAAAAGAACGGAGTTTCATATTCAAATCTTTCTATTTATTATTCAAAAATATGTATTATTCTAATATTACCATTAATCATTGTGATAAAATATTAATTAGAATTTATACGTAAATTTAAGAGGAAATTGTTCGGATATTTCTTAAAAATAAACCAAGGTTATATTTACGAATAATACGTGATATAATTATCGAGCGATCGTTTTAAAAAATAAATTTATTCGATATACACCTTTTTATATCTAATTTGTATTTGAAGCTTTTAAATTCATAACTGTATTATTTTTTATCCGATGAATTAAACATGCATACGTAATGTTAATCACTTGTACGACTATTTGCGAATTGTAGCTCTAGGCTCGGTTTGTTGGAAGGAAAGCCTTGTTTAACATAATGCAATATATCAAACGAGTCGTTTGCCTCAGACGTTATGCTTATTACGAACACGCAATCATTGTAACGTTGCTTCGAGTACACGCATCGATCGACGGATGGGCAAAATCGAGTTGGAATGGAAGAGGAAGAAACGTTAAACGTGAACAGAAGACAAAAAGAGAGATAGAGAGATAAAGAAAGTATTGTAATTAGCAACTACAACGGCATCCGATATCTGCAACTCGGGGAAAGTGTAAGTCTACCTTGGGATGCCGATTTCGGTCTTTCATGCTTGTTTCGGTACGATAAAAATCTATAAGCGACGAGCGTATAGTGTCGGATCTTGAAAAGAGTAAAGTCGCAATAAAAGAAGAAGTAAAAAGTACACGCGAGGGATATACTTTTAAGATAGATGGATGCGAAAAAGAATTAGTTTTGATCTGGGTCAGCGATGTCGAATTTTCGCGCTTTTTGTACGTTCTGTATGTATTGTCTTCCTACTTTTATTATAGATGGGGTTAGTTGATGCGACAACTCTGTACCTTACCTCTCTTACGGTTTGATTAAATAAATCCATTATGCGCATATTGTGTATTCTCTTCCTTGAGGTTGGAGAGAAAATTATAACGTTGATTCTAAATATTGTTGAGCTCGTGCTCAAATATTGTTGATACGTCGCGCGACAATTTTTCATTGTATCGTAACAGTTAAATTATTTAAAAATATTTTTAATTATTTATTAATATCTTTTTAAATTTGAAATTTATTTATGCTTATTTTAGTCGTATTTTTCAATTATTACGATTAAATTTAATTTTTAATTTTAATAGACTCAAATTATCAGGAAGTTTAAAATATGAATTGTGGTACTTTTCAAAAATTACTTTTTATTATAAATTTTCATATATTTAAATTCGTGCGTGATTTTGTTTATAGTTTTTTTATCTAGTCTTCAATCGACATTAATATCTCTGACTATTAGACTCAGAAGTAAATCTAGAAAAAATTATACTTTATCTAGATTTAGTTGAAATAAACCAACGAAAAAATTTCTGAAACTTCTTTATAGATGATTATTACTTTGAAAAATAAGAAGGTATAATAATTATTTAGATATCACTTATCGTAATATCTTAAGATATTTAAAAAGAGTAATTTGATCAACTAAAATAATTTCCCAAGAACATCGAAATAAGTGTTAATTACTTTTAGATTAAAATTGTATTAGAAAAGTTAGAAATCCAAATGTTATGTTATAATGGGCTACTGATTACATCTCTGTAAAATCACCTCGTCTACTAACATATATTAGAGTTTAATAGATATCAAGTAATTCACCCTTTAAATTAATCTTTCTTAATAAATTGTCGAGGATTTAATATTTACTTTGCCGATAACAAGACTAGTTTACTTTATTTTGTGCGATATAATAACGTTTAGGTTTGACCTTTAGTTTACAAGAATCGTGGAAGCTGGGCTTCATGTTCGATTCGTATTTTAAATTTTATAAGCGCCATAAATAAACCGATGTTTAAGCTACGTTATTTCATGAGATTTCTATCGACAAAAAGCTATAATATAAGAAATGCTCGGTTAGTTTTAAATCTTTGTGCACGTGACAAAAGACCGAAGTTACAAAAGCACTTAAAGATCCCATAAAAATACTCTTTCGATTAAAAGTTTTATTGGTATTAAGCTAATTTACGAATACTTTAAGACTGATGATATGCTTGATACTCATTTGGAAGGCCTTATCGAAAACAATAATGAAAGCCTCGTGCGAACGGTGTGAAATACAGCAATCAAAAATACTTCAAGCGTTAAAACAATATTCAAAGTAGCTAATTATATCACGTTTTTAAAAATAGCTTATTCAGCATTATTAAAATTATAAGGTTACAAATTCGTATTAGATTATACTATTATAATTATCGTGCCCAGATTAATGAATTGTAAATGAAACTAACCGAGCGTTCACTCACGGATGACAAGTAAAAGTCGAGCTCGTCTTACAGTTCGTCGGAAAGACCAAGAGGATAAAGATATCACCACAAAAAGATATTTATATAATCCTCATAATCTGAGTTAAAGATAAAAAAGTAAAAATTTTGTTTTAAAACTTTAAGTTCTTTTACTTTAAATATATGTATATATTTGTGATATCTTTGAAATAATACTTCTTACAAAAAAGAATAGAGGATCATCGATTAATTGAAGAAGTTATAAATTATGAATAATTTTCCAAGAGAATTTTTACTGAAAAGAATAATTTCTGTTGAATGCTTAACATTTTTCCACAAACAATAATTTTAAATTTTTCTACGCTTTTCTTTACTTAATTTGATGTGAAATAATAAGATTTTTTGGGTGAATAATTAACGACGCGTTTTAATACTTTGTTTCAAAAGTATTAAAAAAGACAATTTCTCTTCAAATCATTTAAATTATGAATTTAAAAAGGAATGTCCAAAAGTGTTTTTTGGAGTAGAGGTTTTTTCTCCTTTAATAAATTAGTTTTTCTAGAAATTAGGAAATTTAAGGATGTAAAATATTAATAAAATATGAATAACAATACTTTTTCTATTATTAAAATTAATTTTATTTTATTAGCTGTCGTGTAGTTTTTTGTACATCGTGTAACGTCTCATTCTTATAAGCTATATATCATATATAAGCCCTTTTTTGACTTCTGATACTATAAAAAGGTTGGAGAGAATTTCAGAAATTTGAAGTCAGCAAATAGTAGTACTACCGTTATAGCAAAAACGACATTTATTTGAGTACTGTATAAATGTTGTAGGTAGACGTTTTTAAAACGATACATACACGACAAGCATAAATTTCTTATAAAATTCAATTTTTTTGGAAGAATACTGAGGCTTCGTAATGAGTTGTTAAAATTATACTACATTACCGTTATAATATATATTTTATGTCAGCATTTAATTTTAATAATAATAAATAAATAATTCATAAATATATTAATATCATAAGAAGGTAATTTTTACAATTATCAAAATTAAAAGCATATTCGAATGTTGAATTCCATATTTAAAGGTTATATTTAATTTATATACAATTATAATATTTTATTACAGGTACATTATATAAAGTTATAACTGTTAAATTCATGTTACGATATAAGAAATTAAATCATTTAAATTTTTGATAAAAAAACATGACTACTAATGCAAATTTATAATTTTTTATTTACGTTTGATACTAAAGAGAGTCGAAGAATAACTAAACTAATCATTGCGTTCTGTCCTATTTTTCGATCAAGCTTTGAGGTTTACCCTACGTGTAATTTTCAGCGAATATCTTGGTTACATGTCCTACTTTCTTAACGATCTTCCAGCTCTTGTGTAGCTCTAAAATCCGATTCACGCAATATTTATGTATACATAGTTACTTTTAAGTTAGTTCTACCGAAAATTTTAACTCCTTCTGCTAACAAAATATTTCTCATTTCCAATTTTTAGACTAAAAGCTTTTTAATTTTTATTAATTAGGTATATAATGAAAACTTTATAATTTATACATATTTCTTATTCTCATTTAGCAAACTAAATGTAAAATGATTGTGTTGTAATTTCAAATAGTTCGAATGATTATTCGTTTGAATAATGAGTATATAAAAAAGTTTTTAAAATCATTTTCTGCAAATATTTTAAGACTATTAACGCTATAAATAATAATAATTTAAATATCTGTATCGAAGAAATTATTGATCAATGTAACATTGCACAATTTACATTTTGCGATACTTAAATAATTTAGTTATGCGAATTTCGAAATTAGTATATATTTGGAGGGTTTTAATATATTCAAAATTGTTAGATCTGCAATGATATTTAAAATTTGTTATCAAATATTATTAATAAATAAAGTTTATATAATTGGATAAACTTGTAAAACTTTTCTCATGTTATATAAATATCATTATATTCTATTTATAAGGTTCCAAATAAAATCATTCTACGAATTATGTATAAACTATTTCTCTTTATATTATAAAACTTAAAATAAATGGTATTGGGATGAAGAATATTTAAATAATTTTATTAAATTTATTGATTTAAAAATATAGAAAAAGCGTATATAATACTATTTTTAATAATCTTATATTATATATAAAATTAAATATTTATTGAATAATAACATAATATTAAGATAATATAATAATATAAATAATTGAAGTAAATTTTTTTAAATTTATGTATAGATAATATTATTATTTTTATATAACAATTATTTACTTTATAAAGTCACAATAGGTCTTAATAATTTATGGTATCATCTATATCAAAGTTGAAAAATATTCAGTATATTTTTATTCTACGTTTTGATGATAAACTTTATTATTTACTTAACGTTTATATACTTTTATTAAGAATAACAATAAACAAAGTTATGCATATACTGTAATTCTAAAAAATTGTATTGTAAAAAAATATTTAAAGGAAAATATTCTTTCTTTTAAATTGGAAACATGAATAGAAGAATGTTATGATACAAAAATACGAGAGTACGAATTTTTTATTTTCATATAAATTGTATATGAATTTATATATTTTTTTATAACATTATTTGTAATCAAATGTCAGTTAAAAATAAGCTATTATATTATTAAATAAGTGTAATTTCATTTAATGAAAGAAAACATTGGAAAATAAGTTTGTACGCTTTTTTGTACTTATAATAATACGTTATTTACATGAAATAATGTTTTTCATAGATAGAAATTTCGTTGACCCAAATTGAACTTATGAATTAAATATTTTAAATTCTTTTGTTATATTTTTGGCTATTTAAATAAAATTTTCTCGTAAAAAAATTAAATTATGGTATTAAAGTTTTCTTCAGTATTGAAAATATTTCTGAAGTTTTTTATAGGTATATTTTTGGTATCAGTGTATAATTTGTTTAACTGCTTAAGACATTTTATAGATTTATAAAAATTTCAAGAAAAATATTTATAGAAGAATCTTGCTTTCATATTCGCTCAATTATTAAACATAAAATAATATCAAAGTAAAATTAAATTTAATTGTAATAATGTTTATTAAACATTTTAATTAATTCAATTTTTTCTTTAAACTAATAAACTAAGTTCTTTGTAAGATAAAAGTTAACTTTTGTTTTAATTGAACTGAATGAAACCGTAGAAATACGAATTAGTTAGTTAACAATAGTTAATAAACAAAAAGTAATAATCGGTTAGAATCAATAGTTAAATTATTTCCTATAATCAGCCATATAAATTCACTAGAATAAAAGGGTAGAGAAAATGTGCTCGAACAAAAAGCCCTACCTTTCTATTTTTATCGATACAATCCGTCAAAGAAGCGAAGGCACGTTTGAAAAGCAAATTCCATCAGATCGAGCGATGCATAAAAACAAACGAATATAAATAATTGAATCGATCGGTTAATTAAGTTCGCGTGCTCAAACTCAAAAGTAGTAACGTTGTCCACATCGTAGGTGAGAGCCGCGGCGAAAATCGGAAAAGCGGAATAAATATCTCCCGGACTGGCGCGCAACAATTACATCGCATTTCAACGACCCAAAGAGACAGAAAAGAGGGAATAATTTCACAGGGGACGGAAGTACATCCTTCCCCCAACGACTCGTACTCGCGTAGCCTCATCCTCCGTCTCTCTTATTTTCTCCCGCCCTCTCTGCGCCTTTCCCCATGAGAATATCGCCGTTGGATACGCGTGAGCGCGTAACACACCCAAGGAGGATGTGGTTATAATTCCCTTTCTCCTCTCGACTTTCGGTTGTGTGTACGTCGCATTCTCAGAGGGGCAAAAGTTGGGCCGATCGTGTGTCCTACCGGAACAACAGGTAGACACGGCACACCTTTTAGCCCGGGGAAGTCGAGGGAAAGAGAAGAAATGGAGGATCCGTGCAAGGACATCCGTGATGGAAAACGAGCGTAAGGATACGAGACGAGAAGCGCGATAATATTTCTTGGGCGAGAACACGTACGGAGTAGAACAAAGTGAAACGTATACGGGAAACTGCGATGAGAATGGATGGATGACGTTGACAAGTAGAATTCGGAGAGAGACGTAATTTAAAAATAAATAAAAATCATTACTTTGTAACATTTGTGTGCGAACTTTATCATTTGTATCTTTTAAAGGGATTTAAACCTCTTTTTGTAAGGCTATCTCTAGTGACAAAAACTTCCTTGTAAGTTATTACGTACGTTAATTTTAATTTCACACTCTATTGTTGTAAGCCTTGAGCTCTTATGTTAAGATACTGCATTGTAACAAACTTTATAATACAGTGTATTTTAATTGAAGTTACATGCATTCGGTATGCACTAAAATCATGTTTCACTTCAAGGTGTGTACATCATACTTAGAAAGTTATCGAGAACTTTAAGAAATTTTTCTTCTTATCAAAATGACTAATTTTTAAAAACAAAGATTTTTTATTATCGCTTTTTGCGAATGAAATTAATTACCCGATTTATTTCTGTAATAGTTTATTAAAAATAAGTTCAGAAAATTTCCTATAAATCTGTATGAAAATAACTATTTAACGTCACGTAAAATCATACAGGATTATAATATTGATTTATATCTTTTATTATTTAAGACTTATATTAATTTTTTACATGAGTGACGTAATATTATTAACTGTAGGTAAATATACAAAAAATAGATTCTATATACATTTTCTAATTTTGTATGAATAATAAGCTCGACTGATAAAAGCTTAAGTTTAGTACCAGCATAAAACGCTGCAGGTTGTAAAACAATGAAAATTCTAAGAACAAAGAAATGGGCTATTCTATTTTATTTTTATTCGGACATATTTTTTACACTAACAACGTAGTTTGCCAGGTCTAAATTTTAATCCGTACTCTTAACATTTTCGATATAGTATAAAAAAAATTATAAAATAAAAAGTACGTTAATCAAGTTAAAGTACGCTTCAATCAATAATTACGTATAGATTTGTTAACTATACAAAAACGAACTCGTTTTTTGAAAATCCATTGTACCAAACTTCTTCACGAATAGTTTATTTTTATTGAAATTCTTATAAAGAAATCGTAGATGAACTTAGTATGGAAATAGAGAATTATTCAATATTAAGTTTATTACCAGTAAGTTAATTTCGCAAGAGTTGAGTAAGTTTTTATATTTATCGTTTTCGCTTAATCGCCATCATCGTATATCGCATTGCAAAATGGCTTAAGATGCAACCACCGTTATAAATAAGTAAGTACCCAAAGTTATAACTATGCTTTGATAAATCGCTTAATTTTCGTAACTAATGACTATAACGAAAAATTGAGATTATTAAAATTTGCGTGTCACGCAAACCGCAAACTCTTTCTTCGAGACATGGAAAAACACACCGAGATTGTAAAAATCGCAAAAAATTCGAGCGAAATAATTACGGTGCCAGACGTCGAATAAACGCCGAAGAGGAGGACAAAGGGGGAAAGGGAAAGAGCAGCGGCAACCGTGCACAGGTAAAAAACGTAGGCTTACTCATTAGGAAGGAGTGGGGCAAGAGGTGGAAGGAGCACCAGCGCAGGGGAATATGTAAAGATATGGCCGTACGAGAGGACGAGGAGGGAGAATGAGATCGGTCAGCTGTAGCAACGTCCATGGCACATTAGCCAGTCCGATAAGTGTGACCGGCACGGCACACCAATGACGTCGTTCTCCTCGCTCGTCTATAAATTCGTGACCAACGGATGAAACAGCGCGTGGATTAAGCGCGGGATTCAAGACCGGCATCGATAATCGCGTTCGCCGGTAATCTCGCGTACGCGACTTCGGCTTTTTAAAGTTATTTCGACTCGTCACGGAAGTGCAACGGAATTCGTTGGAGAACTTCGGTGTGGGTGCGAACGCACCTGTACGCAACAGCCGGGCGGAGACAGGTCGTTTTTTCTCACGACCCGCCGACTCGTACGAGCAAAGAGCGAGTCGGTGCATCAAGGGGAGAAGGTCTCGCGCATTCGAAGGAGAAAGGGCTCGAGGGAGTCGAGCGATTTATGTTTCTGGTAGAAGCGAAGGAGAGCCAAACGTTGAAGTTAGTTTTTTCTCGCGGCGAGTATCGCGAGGTGCGAGCGCATCGGTTAACTAACTAAAAGCTCGTCGATTCTATTCGGAATTCGCGTTCTAAGCCTACTCTCGTGATTTTATCTGTCGATTCTTTTTCCCGCGAAGACGAACGTTCGAGTTGAAAGAGAATTTTGTAAATAAATATCGATCGCATCGATCGTGGTTTAAGATTGTTCGTTGGGGCAGAGAAAGTTCTCGCGTTAATCAAGACTGTATCAATGATAAAAGAGAAAATAGTTTTATTGTGAAGAAACTTTTTTTTACTGTGTAATTCAAGTTGGTGCATCGCTGAAACTAAAAAAGGAAGCAAAGTTAATTCAGAGATTATAACGCGTTAACGCATAATTGACTCAGATTTTTTAGTTACGATAACTAATATCTTCTTTATAATAAAAGCAAATAACTTAGAATAGATCTAAGAATAAAATTTCTTTTATAAATCTGGTTTGGAACGACGAGAGAAAGAATTATCTTCGAAAAAAACCATTACTAAAGCAGATAATTCGTGTAGCAGAGATTTGCGTTCGAGAGAATGATTTCATGGTCCACGAGCATGATTAGAAATATCTTGCATTTCTCGAAGAAGATCGAACTTGGAGTGACCGTGTATAATGTTCGAGCGGATAATTTTGCGTGATAACGTGCGTGTAAAAAATTAGAAAGCAAAATGGTGGTGACGAGTGGAAAAAGAAACAGTCAGTGGGCACAGGAGGCTCACATTAACTGGGAACTAAACGAGCGGATTAGTTTGAGCAGCGCCGGTTCGATTCGCAATGAATCAACCTCGACGGGCAACGGCGATTCATTGCCCAGACGATCCCCGAAGCCGAGGAAATCCAGCGACGATCAAGCCAAAAGCATCGATGCGATCGATTCGTCGGCGCCGGGTAAAGGTACGTCGGTTCAGCGTCGCTGGAACGCAACCAAGGAGCACCTGAACCGCACGAACGACGCCCTCGACAAGAGGCTCTCGTTGATCCAGGAATTGAATCGCAAGATCCTGGTGAACTACGACAAGATGCAAACGGTTAGTCGGAAAAGCCGCTGGAAGCCGAAAATCTCATCACCGGAGCAGCAGACATCCATCGATCAACGAGAAAATTCTCGACCCTCGGCGGAAAAGAAAAGAGCTCTTGGCGAAAAAATGAATTTTCAGCGTCGAGCGGGCGGGGAGTGGAGTTTACCGGAGGAGAAGGAAGTCAAGGTAGATACGAGAAGTCGAGCAATCGTGCGGAAGTTTAAGAGGTCCGATAACGATTCTAGTCCAGAAAAATCGAGCTCCAGTTGTACTTTGCAACGCGGTAACGACCGATCGCTGACTCCTCGGACACCTCGGACACCGGATCGAGAGATCCCTTTGCCAATTACCTCGACACCGGAAGATACCAAAGAGCAGCTTCAAACAGCGAACGACTCCACCCAGGAGACGAGTGTCTTGCGCGAGCTCAACGAGGCCATCGATCGCTTCGAGGAGGAGGAGGACAAACGTCGCGATGACTCCAAAACGTCGGGCTGCCACGACTCGTCCTGGGACTCGGGTGTGGGTGGCGATCTGTCGAGCAGTGTTGCTGCCAAATCTGGGGCTTCGAGAGACACGGGTTGGCTCCGAGTGCATACAGGGATCGAAAGCAGCCTCGTTTATCTAACTTTGGAGACTACCGCCGGGGACGTCTGTCGAGACATGCTGATATCCGATAATCTGGCACTTTTCGTGCAGGTGATAAATTAGTTTATTCATTATCCTTGTATGATTTTATACTCTGATTAATGCTTGTTTCTTCTTTTTTAATTTAATATTCAACTTCTTTTTATAGATCGGTTATATCCGTGTTGTCGCGAATCGTACGTCAGACGGATTCATTTTTAAGTTTAATGCTACTTTGTAAAATTAAGTCAATTACTTCAATATTCTAATTATAAAAGCGAGCATTTTGTAGGTTTCATAATTTCATCTTTTTTTTACTTAGTAAAAGGCTTAAAACATCTATTAGAAATATTGTAACTGTTTCAGTGTAATCAATTTTATCTTATACTTGTTGTAGAATTTGCATGTGATTTTTTGTTTGTGATTTTTTAATATTCTACATAGGATTTCTTTTTTATCATGGATTATGTATAAGCAGTGTTCCTAATTAAGATTTTTATTTATAGAATTAATCTGTGCCTTGTTATAAAATCGCGTAACCGTTTCAAAGAAATCAAGATAAAATTTTGAGTCATTGATATTAAATTAACGATTATATTGTAAAATTTTTAAACGCAAATTTTATTCAATACGAATAATTTGTTCATTATATTTTCATGATACTTAAAAAAAATAATTCATTTAGTCTTCTTTAGTATTCTATTTTTATATTATGCTTACTTTATAAAAGAAATCGATTTGCCATTAATTTTCTTACTACCCGAAGCATTATTGATTATTAATTAACTGCGATAAACTAAGGTTTTACTTCTTTATTTAAATCATTCTTAAATTTTTTGTTATAAAGTAGTTGCATAATATTAAATAAAATTTTCTTTATGATTTTTGCGGTAAACTTAATTTCCACAATTAATTAACGATTATTTATTAATTTAATTTTTAAAATAATTTATTTTTATTTATATTTTTATGACCACAAATTTTTATATGAAAGTCGATGCATACAATTGTTATAAATAAAAAACTAAAAAAATAAAGAATTTACATCTGGTTTATTAGGATGATATGATTACTATTTTTAAAAAAGATATAATTAAATTGAACAGTTTTTTCCACTGAAACTAACATTTTCTGAAATTGAAGTTAAATTACTAATGATGATTGTATGTTTATGTACGTAATTTTAGAGAAAAATATACATTAAAATTATAGATATAATCTTATCTAATAAATAATATACTTTCATTATTTCGAAATATAAAGTAAAAAATAAATTTTGAAGAAATTATATAATTTAAATATTTTATAAAAACGAATGAAAATTAAAAAATGTAATAATGAAGATTTAAAATTTTTAAATTACAATATTTAAATAATTTCAGACTCATTTAAAAATTATTTTATGTACAATTATGATGATACATTGGACTATGAATTTTCAAAATCACAAGGAAGGCAACATTCGTTAAATTTTATACATTTTTGAAGCATAAAAATTATGGTTTTAAAAGTAATATATAAAAAATGATTATAAAATTAATTCAATTTAATAAATATGTAATGTATTGATATACAGAACTTAATATTTAAATTTACTAAAATTTAAAAAATTATTTTTTAATAGTATCTAATAATTTTTTATTTTTATCAATTTTATATAGTCTGCAAATTTTATAAAGAATAAGATACCAAAAATTGTAAGTAACATTATTATAGTATTAAAGTAAAATCATAATCTAATATTAATAAAATTCTTATTCAAAATTTTAAAATATGAACAGTTTAAATTTTAGTCTTATTACATGGTATCATTACATTTTTAATACTCAAAAATAAAAAGCAGTTTAAAAAAATCATTGTGTAATAAAATCTATTCAACGATTCTTATAATATATTAAAAGAATCTTGAAATCTTTAAATTTTTTATCTTAAAAGAAAAATTTATTAAATTTTCAATAATTATATTCAGATAATAAGAAAATTTTATATAAATAATTACTTAAGCTATAAATTATGTTCATAGCTAATAAAAAGCAAATAAAAGAAATTTATATTTAAATTTACAAAATATAAATTATTTCAAGTTTAAAGTTATTCTTTTGATAGATAAATGTAAATATTTTTATATTGATAGTATTAAGAACATGAAAATTTAAAATAATCTAAATTATCGATATATAATATCAAATATTTTGCTGTAAAAGATTTGCCGATGGTAACAAATTTTATTTTCCAGTACCATATATTTTAGTTCGTATTTTAAGTTTTTGAATGTTTGTTTATCTATGTCTGTCTCTTTCCCTCTCTATCTTTTTCTCTTTATTTATTTTACGTCTCAAAGAAACTAAAAGAGAACATTTTTCAAAAGATAGACGCGTTGAATTTTCAAAGGTGTATAAGGAGTTTGCAATTTTTATGTTTTTACTTTTTTTCTCATCCCACAAGGTAATTCGTTTTAAAGAGACGGAGAGAGGATTTTAAGGTAGTTTGTGTTCGAAATTAAATGAGATCTACAAATTTTTTACAAATTTTAAGTATACCTGATATCAGTATGTTTTTATACGAGAATTACGGTATCAGTTCCAAAATTTAATTTATAAAAAAAGAAAAAATGTATGAACTTTATTCAAGAGTTTATTTACTAAATTATTTAAGAATTGTATTCGTATAAATATTAATATTATTAAAATATGTTTATAAAATGCTTTGAGATAAAATTTAAAATACTCGTACGTGTACTCAAAATTGAAAATGGTATAAAAGTTTATTCATGTAAACAACGATATGCGATTATATTACCTAAAATAATACTCGGATTTCCAATCACTTTATTGAATAAATTATTTATCATTACAGATACAAAGTATTAAATTTTCAAAGTAAATAATGCATTAGTAATGTTAGTACACTTTACATAAAATACAAGATTAATAATTATTTCATTAAATTCATCAATTTAGCTGACAATTATTGGTTTCGTGGATTTCAGCTTTGCATCAAGAATTCAATTCGATCAAATTGTATTCAATTGTCGTTGTATTACGCATCGAATTCCATGATTTATACAGATACGTGTAAAATAGAAAAAAGCCAAAAAAAGTAAAGCATATCTATTTCAACGTAGTATTCATCACCATTTTAGTTGAAATTTTTTAACGCGCATAAAGATGATATCCGCGTAGTTAATATAAACGGACAAAGAACTTTTACCGAAGCGTGCGCATTCCTTTTTTTCTTTCGACTCTTTCGTCCCTTTTGTCAACTGAGCTCGTGTTATCCGAGTTTTCATTGGGTACTTTCGTTTTTCTATCACCTGCAGCTGACGCACCTGTTAGTTCGACCTTTCCCCTTCCTCCGTATTCTCTTAACGAAAGCCAACGTTCGAGACTCTTCGAAAAGAAGGAAGCATCTGTTTTGATCTGTGTGCATCGACTAAGTGTAACAGGTGTCGCGTGTATTTCAGAATTAAAATTCTCTTTTTCTGAGAAAACAAATATACGCGTAAAATCCATTTATAATCGGATTGATCGATTTAGCAAATTAAGCTATAAAGCATATGTTATATTTTAGTTCTGGAACATCCATTTTCGTACAAATATATTGACTGCTTTCTTCTTTTCTGCGAGTTTGTTTGATAATGTGATTCTACTGTTAAGTTTGTATGCATAGCTCGTATGAACGTTGAAAAGAAAAAGTAAATTAGTAGTTCGCTTCATTTCTTTTTCGTGGTCGAGACGTGCGATTATTGATTTATGGATACTGCGAATCTATCATATATTCCATACGAAAACTTATTTATCCTTAATAATTTAGTAATACAATTTATCTAGGCTTTTATCGTTTTAATTTTTATAAAATATATTTATAAATAAATAGTTCTTCCAAAATAAAAGAAATAGAAAAAAAATTATAAAAAATTCAGATTGTAATTTGAATCTAGTATTTTATAAAATCCATGTACTAATTCAGTTGAGAGTTTGTTGCATAAATATTTTTAAAGATGCAACTTCCGGTTGAAAAATTTATATTTTATTTTTTAAATATAAAATAGTATTAACTTAAATTATTAGTTATAATAATCAATAAAAATTGAAGAGTTTTAAATAATAAAATATTTATATTATATCACGGTGTGTACAAAACTCATGATATATTGTGCTTGATATTTTATATTTTGTAAAGAGAATAAAATTGAGTAAAGTAAATAAATTTAAGAATAAATGAACGTAGTCATTATTTACGAAAAAATTTTAAGTTACACATAATGATAGTTCATTACAAATAATTGCGTAGCCGTCACGAAAGGTGTATCCATTAATTAAAAACTCGATAATTATTTTATTTTCATAATTAAATAAGTGTAAAAAATATTAAAGAAGAAAAAAAATTCTGATGATCCAGAAAATTTGTATTTCACGTATATTTAATATTTAGAGCTTATTTTAATTCATAAAAGATACTTTATTTAATATTATTTTCTTTTATATCAAACAAAGAAAATAATAGAACAAAATATAAAACAATAAATACTATGTATTTTTTAAAAATAAATTCTAGTTTCCGATATATATTTTATTACAATATTTTTAAAATAAAAAAATTAATTTATACAAACCTTTTTGCTTAGATTTTTTTTATATAAATTCACGTAAAAACTATTTTTTCGTATATTATCAATAAAATTTTTTGCAGTTTATTTCAATTTATAATAAAACGAAGTCAATAATTGTTTTAAAAGATGATTATATAAAACAGAAAATTTATAAACTGTCAATAATTTTATTTATAAGTTAAGTAGACGTATTTTTCATTAAAATAATATTCAAATATAAAATTAATTTACTATTATGACTGATCAAATAAATAATTTTTTTATAAAGTTTACTCCATTTAATTTTAATAAAAATTCAAATATTATCGATTCTTCTATTTTAATACACGTCGTATGATGTAATATGTGTCATATTTGTTGAATTTTTAATGTTTTAACTTTTTGTAGTATAAGAAGAATCTGTTCAACGTCATCCAGAAAAATCGAAATGGTTTTGATAAATTACAAACTTACTTTTGATGTATATTGTATTTATCGTTTTAAGTATTCTCTAAAGAATTATATCGAATTATATTGTACCGCATTTAATTAGATAATTGAGAGTTGGAAATGAAGCGTAGGAATAGAGAGTTAAATAGATGTAGAGGAAGAAAGAGAAAGAGAATTAAAGATTCAAAGCTGATACGCATTAAAATTATAATAACAGCAGAATATATTTAGATTAATTTCTGTAATTATTCGAAAATGTTTTAAGTATCTCTTCATTAGTATAAATGGATATTTTTTTAAGAGAAGTAAAATTGTACATATAAAATAGAGAGAATATGATTTACCGACTGTTTCCATATGTTAGAGTCACACTGGTATAATTATATCATTCGAAAATTGTAAACATTTGGTAGATGTCGTACATTTATTTGAGATTTGGTAATGATATTTGTTATCAGCGTGCAAAACACCTGCGTACGTATTCATTCCAAAGCTTTTCACATTTATTAGAGGATGGTTCAGCTTTGGATAACGTAAATGGATTGCGCGTAAAGAACGTCTTTCGAATAGGGACTCTGAAAAACAGGTTATCAAAGTTTTACCTGTCCTAGCTACTTTCTTAATTTATTTGCTAACTTTTAGCTCATTTTATTCCGATTTTAGAGTATTTATACATGGCGTCCAAAAGGAAGCATTTGCAGATTAATCGTGTTATTTATTAACAGTAAATATTCAAACGCAGAGAAATGTGTTTGTTATTTTGAAAATCTAGAATTAACCAATGTACACATACTTTTAACGATGTTTCAAATAATTATAAATTCTAAATTTTTTTATAATTAATATGATTATTTATTTATTTATTTAAAATCAAGATTATCATTCGGAATATGGAAAAATATTTCTGAAAAATAATATTATATGGTTTCTTTATTTATAGAAATTTCGCATAAAATAATAAATTTTAATCTTGAGAATTTTTAAATACGCATATTCATGTATATTATTCATTGACGTCACTTTTTAGTAATATTTCAGGATAAAATTGTATTAATGTAAAAAATTTCTTTTACAAACTATGTACATTCAAAATTATTATGCTAACAAGTTTGTTTATTCGTAATTTTTAAATAAAACTTTTTCTTCATTTTTCATAATTTTATATTCTTTATTAAATTTTTCTAATATAAAATAAGTAAATCATAAAAAATTGAATTTATAAGTCATTATAAAGAAGTCATTATTTTTAAAGAATTTCAATTTATTTTATTCAAATTGTTTACGTAATAACAAATCTAGTATTTGTTTAAATTTAATTTTTTGTTAAAATTACATACATTATAGAAAATATAAATGTATAAACGAACAAACACAAAATAAAAATGATTTGTTATTCACTGTTTAGAAGATCAAAAAGAAGTTAGCGAGTTTACCATAAGTATATTTTATTAAAAATAAATTAGTAATTTAGTAGTACTCTGGAAAATTATCGAAATTACTGAGGAAATTTGTTAATAATAAATATAAATATTATAATAGTACATAATAAATAAGAAACAATAAATAATAAATAATAAATACCACAATTCAGGAATATATTTTATAATTATATTTATAAGTGTTTCATTTTATTCCTTTGAGTTTATTTGAATTTAAAAAAATATTTAATTTAATTGTATGTACTATTCATCTTATCGTGTAAAGTGTTCCAATATATTAATACTTTATTCAAGTTGATTTGTTTTATCGCTTTCCTTATAACCATAGATTTAAAATAGGTAATACCTTAAACATATTTATAATTTAAAAAATAAAAATCTGAAATCACACTTAAAAAAAAATTGAATACTTTTATGTTCGTAAAATAATAGTACGATGAACGAATCGAACCTTATAAATGCCTTTTTAACGTAAACTAAGTTGATCGTATCTACCAAAAGTTATGTCCTTTGGTCTCTGTAGTAGCAAACGCTGCTAAAAGAGAAACAAGTAGCACACGTTTAGTAGTAAGTCGAAACTCCACCGGATCGATATCGCTCCAAAATCGAAGCAAAGTAAGTTCAAAAAAGCTCTCAGAGTATCCAAAAATACTTTGCAGTCACTTCGCGAAGATCATCAAACCGTCTATAAGCTACGAGCGCGTCGATAAAAACAACGACAAGTAGCGCAAGAAGTAGTTATCGAGCTTTCCTGCCGCGATAAAGACACAAAAGCGTCCTCGTACTAAAGATGTTATACCCCATTTGTTGTTGCAGTACGGAGGTGAACCAGGCCGTAGATTGTGTCCACGAGATAAGCCATTGCAGCTTCAGGAACAGCTGTTGTTGCGGCTCGGTTACCGCGAGTCCGCCAGGAGGGCTCGACTCGGCCTTGACGCTGAGCTCCGTCATCTCCTTGCATTTCATGTGGGTACGTGCAAATTTAAGTTTTATGGATTATTTAGTATTTTAGTAATATTTGGTCTCTTGACAAATTTGAATTCAGATGAGTTCTTCGGTTCGCATAATCTCATTCCATTTTTTCAATTTCATAGAAAAATACTTTTAATAAAAAGTACTAGTTGATTCGATATTAATTTTAAAATTAAGTTTATTTTTCTATAAAATAAGTAACGTTAAAATTTCAATGAGATTTAGAATAAATCTAAGTTCATATTGTGGTTCGATCAATTAAAAAAAATACGTTACTTTAACATAATGTTTTTATTTAATTTCAATAATAATTTAAACATATTTTAAGTGTATTACAGATATACATTTGAAAAAGTTTTACAATGTATTTTTAAACTTTAAAAATTATAATATTATTCTTATTTTTTATACACTTGATTAAAATATTGCTTTCTTAAATTCATACATATCTGTATTTTTTAAAAACTATATAATAATTGATTTTAAGTAATAACTAAAAACGATTATATTTATTATGTTGAATAAAATAGTTTTCATTTGATTACAGTATATGAAATAATGGATAAATAATATTTCTTTTGTTTTATTTATATTTAAATATACAGTAAAAAATAATAATGATTACGAAAACATTATAAAAATTAGAAATTACTATATAGATATTTAAATATAGTGCATATGAAAGCCGTATTTTTAAGTGCAAATCTTTTATATACATGAATCAATACATCTAAACTTTAAAAAGTACATTTGTGCTTTGTACTACGGAAAAAATTAAAAAGAAGTTTTATATTCCATAAAAACTTTCTTGTTTTTATGCATATTATAGTGAAAAATAAATTTTAAAATATAGTTTTTAGAAACTTTCAACCTTTTTATATATTTTAAATTATTATGTAGAATTATATCTTTAATAAAAATGAAACATACAAAAAAATTTAATCAAATCAATATCATAAATTAAAATATTTTCTGTATCTGTATTTAAATTTTTTATTCATATATAAGTTTTTTAATTATAATTATGAATTACTTATAATAATAATTTAAAAATTTATTTTTATAAGATATCGATGATTAGAATTCGATATTTTCTCACATATATTTAAGAGTAAATGAGTAGTAAATTTTATTAAAAATGATAATTTAACGTAATGATTATTTTTTTTATACATAATTCTTATTTCTTTAACATTATTCAATATAATTTGACTAATAATCTAAATATTTAAAAAAAAATTAAATCTGTATTTTTAACATTTATTATGCGAGATTTTAATCAACTAAAATTATTAGTTAAAATTATTTTTGTTTGGAAATTTTTGTCTAAAAGTAAAATATAAATAATATAAATTTTAGACAATTGAAGAACCATTATAGAAATACTTACAGTTATAAAATATTATATATAAATATTATTCAAATCAATGATTCAATATAAATCATAAAAAATAATTATTTAGAAAATCCACGAAAAATTCTCTGATTTACTCTGAGATTATCAATTCTATTATACTTTTCAAATAACAAAAATAGATAACTAAAAGAATAAAAGAGGCAAAAGTGAAAGTCATCCTTTGTTTAAACGAAAAAAAAACTTGTAACTCGCGAAAAGACACGAAACGCGTGTACGATAAGAGAGAAAAAGTAAACGGGCTCAAGGGAAGATCTCGCAATATTTTTACAATGGCAAACATATCTACTTTTACTCATTTTTGGCATATTTTTTCACACAGGACCTGCCGCTCCACTGAACGAGCTTCGGGGCTACACGAGATGCGGCTATGCTCTGGTATTAAAAGGATTAGTTTTCCCGCAATGGAAAAAACGAGCGTTGGCGGTACTCGGCTCGCGAATCTTTCTTTATCCAGGTATGACAATTATTTCTTTATCGCTGGACCCTGACGAGTGAATCGGAAAACATTGGATACAACCTTTGACGATATCTCTGCTTGAACGGAGATTAGATCGACGGTGCGGGCGTTTGATGTTGAAAATTGTGATGTTTGTTTCGCAGTATTATCCATCGAAATAGATATACACGCTTGATTAGTTTACTTGCGGTATGAGAATAAAGTAGATCGTTGCATTCGTTCACAGTGAACGACAATGACGCTATTTAAATATTGTTTCATTTATTTAGAGTCGTAAAAGAAATAAATACATTTTAGTTGTCAAAAGAAGTTTTAACGCGAATTCAATAATTTCTTCTTAGAACGTTTTATTATTTTTGTTGCAAAATGAAATTAAATCATCATTTTTTACGAAGAGGTTTGATTTCTTAGTTCTTAAAATTTAAATTTCGCAAGAGATTCTCATTCGTTATAAACTTTTCTGTTCATCGATAATAAATATGTAATATATTTCAATTTTCTATTATCGTGTAATGATTTATTAATTCATCTATTTAAATAAATATTTTAATTAAATTTTTAAAGATATATATTTAAATTTTTAATAATAATTTATTGAATATTTAATAAATTTTTAAATTTGTGCATTAATAAAATATATTTCTCAAGAAAAATAGAACGATTTTTTATAAACAAACATTTTTAACGTGAAAATTAAAGATAGTGGAAAAACGAGTAATCGGTATCATTATCTTAATATTGTAATAAATCTATAATACCGATCAAAATTTATGAGCCATTAAATTTTACTGGAACTACAGTAAAGGTATGTTAGCACTAAATAAGACCATTATTACTCTGTAATGGCATAGATTAATAATTGTATTTCATAAAATTCTTATCCGTAAAAATCGATACTCTCGAAACAAAAATCTTCATTCTTTCTTCTTTTCTCGAAGATGATCTCGAAGATTCATTTAAAATTTTTCTCATCGTACACAGTCTTCGGAAAATGCATCGATCGGTAGCTTTTCTCTCGCCGTGATTAAAGAGAAAATTAGTTTTTCAAGAGTAACTTTCGGGCAAAAACAAAGTCGGGTACCCACGTCGATACGCGATACACTATTTAATTAAATTCCAAACAGAACATATTATATTCCCGTTTATCAACGACTTTCGAATACTCCACTCTCTGGAAAAGTTTATTTCTCTCACCTCTCCCCGGATTTCCGCAGCCTGTTCCGAGTCTCGACCCGAGTGGATGGAGCTTTCCAGCGGAGGGGCAGTTTGTTCCGCACCATCGCGTCTGGGAAAACTCGTCCTTCGCGTCACCGGCCTTCCAAGGATCACCGGTTCTCAGCAGCAACGTCAAAAGGTCGAGTCTCAGCAGGAACATGGTCGGGAGACGCGACACCTTTATCTTGGTTTTCATCATCCTTGGGATCGGGATTTGTGGCGATGTTGGTTGAAACAGGTAAGAATGCTTTCGATAAATTTGGCAAACGTTATCGGTGATTTTTTTTACAATTTTTATCGTAAGTATGTGTAAAATTTTACTTGTTTTTTTATCGTTGCTTATATGATTCGTACTTTGAGTTGCTTTATATTTAAAATATTTAAATAAGTACAGGGATTCAACCTTTACGTATAAAGTTTTTTCAAACATAGTTAAATCTGATGGTATCCAGTAACTGGACTTAAATTACGTTATGAGTTGATGGCAAAGCTCCGACTATCGTTTATTCCGTTTCAAAAATTAAACATATAAATTACGCAAGACAAGTGCATATTGCAGTGGATATAAATGAAAATCTTTGTAATATTTGATTTTCAAAAATGTCATCCGTAAAAGAATTATGAAATGAAAAAATGTCGCAATATTAAAACTGACAGTCAAATCATGAGCTTTTGATTTTTTTTTTATTCTGAGATTGAGATATCGACAAATGTACAATTATTTGATTCATCAAGAATAGTCGGTATTAATATCTTTCTGAATAATAAAATCTGTATAATATTCTAAATAAAATATTTTTGCAGGATTCTGTATTTATTAATTGAGAATTGAAAGAATGCTTTAAATTAAACTAAATTAAAATAAATATTTCAAATTCATGTAATTTTATTATTTAAAAACAATGTTTCATGTAGTTACGATGAATTTACATGTTAATTTATATAATCATAAAAAATATTGTAAAATATGAAATATTATATTTTTAATTAGGTTTGAATTATATATAAAAGCTGTTTATGAATAAATAAATTTTAAATAACGTATATTTTAGACAAAAATAGAAACATTTATTGTTTGAATACAGTACATTATACATTTTTTTATGTAAGAAATAATTCTGCTTCAAACAATGTGCTTGTTAAAATAACGAATTAACGAATGAGTATTATTTGGATGTGTAGCCAAAAGATATTTAAATTAAATTATAGTTAAATTTAAAAAAATTTAGTATTTCTGCAATATAAAACAAAGAATTATAAACTTATATGTAAAAAATATATATATATTTAATAAGTAAATAATACTTCTATAAAAATTTAGTAATATAAAATAATAAAAAATCTTTAATTGACTCAATTCAATCAGAATAAAGAAAATTGAATTTATCTTAACTACTTATCGTTAGTAAATATTCTTTTTATATTATGACATGTTTAATTATTATTTAAAGTAATATTGTCTCGAATTTTTTATTAAATAAGATAAAATAAATCTTTTATTTTTATCAGAAAGTATACATTTTTACTAACAAAGTAAACATTACTTAATAATACAAAGAAACGCTTTTAAATTTTGACTTTAAAATTATATAATTGTAATCACGCATCATACAAAAACTAAATTTTATTTTTTCGTTTCGATTTATAAAGCATTGAAAATGTTATAATAAAAATGTTTTACAATCATAAATGTAGAAATACAAAAATAGAAGTTTTTCTCTTAATGTTTGATAAATAAAAATATAATAAGATTTGAAGTGTATCAAACAAAAATTGAATTACGAGAAAAATTTATACTCAATAATTGCATTTTAATAATTCTATGTTTTGAATCAATCCAATAAAGGAACTCTCTCTGTAAAATTTTCAAGAAAATTTCTACATTTATATAGACGTATAATAGACAGACAATAGTTGATTAAAATCATAAAGTAAAAAAATCTTTTATTTGAATTCGACAAAACAAAAAATCTTTGAACAGTCAAAATAAAGTTTAAAGTCTCGATACCATTACTTTATATTCCCATAATATCTTATGAAATGCAATAAGGATGATATTTTTGAACGAAGGAACAGTCGATCACCCAATAGATTGGAAAAATAATCTTTTGTGCATGCATTATTATGAAACTCTGACGAATATTTCTTTCGACTCTTTCGCCTTTTTCCGTACCCCCGAATCCTGGAATCCGCGGTTTCGTTACTTGCACAAACACGCGCTTATCTATATACCCTCGAAAAACGTCGACTGGAGGGTATCCGGAGAAAGATATCTTTTGATGCTTTTTCAAGAGGCGAGACTTGTTCTCCTATCACGAGGATTGCGTGTCGGGTTGTGAATGAAAGGGAAGGAACGAAGAGGGAGGGAAAGAGAGAGAAAGAACCAGAATGAAAGAGCCAAAAGAAAGAAGAGGCGATCCAATCTCTGAAAGGTTTGGTTCGGCACTTCCGTGGTCGCGCATATTTCTACTAGTGGTATACTTGTCTATTATACATATGTGTAGTTTGCCTTCCAGTATACTCTGGTAAGATCCTTTGAATTGATATTGGATATGAATTTCCCGAGGGTTAATATACTTCTTTCGCGTGCCTCGAGTCTGCGATGAACAGTTGCTTAAAAAGACCATTTCTTTCCTCTGTCTTTCCGAGTATACATATATATTGCTGCTCATCTTGCGCTTTGTGTATAGATTAGAGCTGATGATGCCGTAAAGATTCAATTTCTACTCGCTGTGTTAGAGGGAGAGTTTGGCGTCCATTAAATTCACTTGTCGTTCGTAAATCAACAGCTTTGCTCGCTAAGCTCACCGTGCGGTGTAAATACCATGTGAAAAGACGCCGCGAAGCTCATAGCAGCCGAAAGTTAATAGACTTCCAAGGAAGCGTTGCGAGATTTTACAAACGACTATCGTAATTGACTTTCGAGCCTTGAAAAATGCGTGGGGCGCGCTTTTTATAAGTAGCAGGACCTTGTAAAAAACCCTTGCGCGACAAAATTGTGAAACTCTAATTATTTTGCTAGTCGACGGATCATAGTTTCAATTTCTTTTATTGCTGTTTCTTAACTTTTTTATTTTCTTTTTTTACCATTTTACTCGAAATAATCCTTCCATTTTTTTTTCTTAAAAATCTTTTATATTGATCAAAGTACTTATTTCGGATTTTTAGTACAATGTTTACAATACCTTAAGAGCATAGTTAAATTTTATTTCTAAAATGCATTAATTTAAAATTAAAAATATAAATTAAATTATGTTAAAAGAAGCTTTTATTTACAACTTTGATCATTTATAATATTAATTTAACATCTATTTAAAACTAAAATTTAATTTTAAGAATTTAATCTACTTTTAACATAATCTTCAAAAAATTATGGTTTCGTAACAATAAAAGTAGTCTTGTGTATTGCTATTATATTTTTAAAAATTAGATCCATAAAAACTGAAATATTTATATACACATACGAAAAAATTCACTAAAGTTAGAGGATTAATTCTATATTCTAGAATGTAAATCTATAATTAAAATATTCAAAGAAAAGATTTGTATAATAATTTTTCTGTTTGAGAAGAGGATTTTGATTTTTACTATTTATTTCTGTTCGTTAGTATAGAGTTTTTAAAAAGTGTATTTTAGAAAATTATGTATTCAAAAAAATACGAGTATATTCTTTTAGGTCAAAATGAAAATAATAAAATTCTGCAATTTTTCAAAATATTTATTTTACAATATTCAGTTTAAATAATTATCATGATAAACGATGATATTATATTTTATATTCCATTATAATTTTATTAATAAATAATTAATAAAAAATTTTTATAAATGATTTAAGTATAGTAATATTATTAATATTTTATTCATTATAGAAAATTAAAAATAATAATTATTAAAAATGTTTTAATTCGGTTTTATATTTTAAAAACTCAGTTTTGGTTTTTATTTTTTCAGATAAAAGAAACCATATTTTGGAATATTATATATCATAATCAGAATGTATTTATTCATTTATTTTTTCATCATAGTTACTTTATAATAAATTGTATAAATATAAATGAAAATAGAAGACAAATTTTTGGAATATTTTCATTTTATGAAAGAATAAAATTCCTAAAATTTCTCTATCATTATTGTTATTATGAAAATTTCGGATGGAATTTCCTAAAATTTCAAGATTTTCTTGGCGTCCTTGTAATATAATTATATGTATGCTGTATATGCATGTACTTGCAGATCCATAAGTTCTATAACAAGAAAAGGAAACTCGCCTTACTACAGCTTTTTACTACTTCTTCTGGTATTACGAAGTATTTCGTAACAACTGTCTTCTTTCCATGTTTGTCTAATTTATTTAATATTTAGATTTAATAATAATAACTTATATTTTATTTTTATACTTATTACTTTTTTTTGTAACTTATGGTAAAATTTTTATTTTCATATTTGTTCAATGGGTAAAATATTGATTAGCTTGCTGGATGATCTTTTAAACATAAATAATTAACACAATTTATCTAGATTGAAATATAATTCTTTATTCACTTTTTCTTATCGTTATATTCTTTTTCAACAAAGTAACAAATACTTGAGGTATGGATGTCATAGTTGAAGTTCTTTCATTAAATATGTCTCTTTGAAGTTGCACATATTTAACATACTATTTTTATCAAAAAATGCTTATTAAGATAAATTTAGACTTTTCTTGCTTTTATTTTCAAATAAAGATGGAGAAATTGTTCATCGACTTCACTTTACTAACAAATTAATATTTCTAGCTTAGACATATCGAGAACATATTGACATATTACCAATGCGGAAATGTTACTTTTAAAGATTATTCACGTTTTTTAATTATTTATAAAAAAATATTCTTTCTGAAAAACTATTTTAATGCACAATATGATTCATTTAGTATCAAAATTACTTTTTAATTTTACTTTGTTTCAGAGTTTATTTGATTTACTCCGTATTCAAATGTAGAATGGTTATAATAGTTTGTATGATACATCCAGTAAGACTGAAAATACAATTAAATCTTCAGAGAGTTTATTTTTAATTACTTTCTTGTTTGATTTATATAACAGTTATTATATTTTATTTGCTACATTATATATATGTATAAAACATACATTGTTCATCAAAAGAAAGAATTTTCTAAAAACTATATAAATTTATAAATAAATAATAATTAATAAATAAATTATAATTTAAAAATTAGTTAGTTTTTAACCATAATATGTTTTACTATTTCCTATATTTACATAGATTGATTATATTTTTTAAAATTTATATATATATTAAATATCAATCAGTTTATCTACTAAAGCGAAATTTAATTTTGATAACGATGAGTTTGTAAAATGTATTGAGTTATTCAATCAATACTAAACTATCATTGACTTTATATTAGAATTATGCAAATATGTAACAATAAAATACTCTTAAAATATAGAAAATTATATTTTTCAGAACTAAAATATTTTATTGTATCACATTTTTGGTCATTTTCATAAAATCAAAAATTTTCATTATTTCTGAATTAAAATCTACGATTAATATATAAAATAATTGAATAATTGAATATAAAGAACTTATTCATTGATAAAGTTGAACACTCTTCTTAAAATAACTAGTATTAATCAAAATGGTTTATGATATAAACTTAAATTTATAAAAAATTAATTTGATGTAAGAAACCAAAAATGTAACTACTCGAACAATCGTATTTTATTTAAGTAATTCATGTTTCATTTTTGCGGTACACAATTATTTTGAATCCATGATTTAAATCTATTTAACGCTAATTGTTTTAGACAAGTGTGAGCAATTTTCAGTACAGTAACCATCTTGCCTTAAATCGAAGCATTAAAGTACGTCAGCGATTGTTATATCCGGTAAAACGAAAAAACGAAGCCGAATAAGTTTTCACCGCGGTTTGACCATTATCATCGTTGGCTTCCATATATTCAGAAACGCAAACGAGAGCCAATGACTTTTTAACGACAACGCTTTGTGCGACAAGCGTATCGTCTTCCACAATTTATCCTTCGCTAGTTTTGCGTTCTCTCCTCCGGTACGTACACGCGACTTGTAGAAGCCGTACATCGAGGAGTTCGCATTTGCACGACACGCGCGGCTCACCTCAGTTCTGTATGGCGAGTTGTACGACGTGTTTTCGAACGCAGATCGGTGCAGAAGGTTCGCTCGAGATTGCAATCATCCTCCGTGGTCTTTATTCCATTTCTAGCCTCGCTCGCTCACTGATAAGTTTTAACAAAGGACAGGGGAAGTAGGAAATACCCTAGGGAACTCATTATAAATCGGGGAAGGAAGAGAGGGAATCCGAGAAAATGGGACAAAGGAAAATTAAGAGGTGCCCCAGAATTCGATCGCTTTGGATATTTTTTTCCAGATCCTTCGGAAGGACGCGCTGGTAACTCCCTTTTCAATTCCGCGCTCTCGATCCGCGAAGAAGTCTTTGATCGAATGAGTGCAACGACGGCACCAGACAGCTTATATTACCTTTTTCCGTATGAGCCGACCTTCCCCGTTTTTTCCTCTGGCAAATCTTATCGAGAGGACTCTCCGGCGTTGCGATAAAAGAAGGGGCGAACATGGTACAAGGATTCTTTTGAACGTTCTCTTCGAGAGCACTGCTGACGTGTTCCATTCGCGTCACTCACATAAGTATACGTAGATCTCTTGGTAAGTCTCTTACTTCGTTACTTATTGGTGTGCGCGTTTACGTGCGCGTGCGTGAAAAGGTGTAGATTCCTGTATTTCTTCTATTCTCGGATGCGGTACGAAAACCGCATCTTCTAAAATGGATTGTATACTTCTTTGAATATTTTTATCAACAGAGTCGAAGTTTTGTATTTTTCGTGCAATTGCTAGTTTCAATAAAAAAAATCAATACGAAGATGCTAGTTCTAGGTTTGTAAAAGAATATAGTTAATGGAAATAAACGGATGGTTTTTTTACCTTGGGTTAAACGTTTGAAATCATATTCCACGATTCAATTTAAACTGCGAGCAAACAATCTCTGGATTGATAACGTTTCTGTAGTCATATTTGAGTTATGGGTACCAGTCACAATTTTCGCATCGATTATAGAGTTTTCATACTTTGATATTACATTGTTATCGTAAAATCAGTTATTGTTATCGAAAAAATCTTATCGTAAAGTTTTGTTGAAAACTGAGAGTATATTAGGTGGTATGACTCAGCTTGAACGAACTTTCTCCGTATGCAAATGTTCCCATAATGCATTGTTGTAGTTCGCATAAATAACTTTACAGTATCGTAAATCTTAGTTTGTTAAATTCGCGTCATCGATTTTACATGCTTTTGTATAAACTATTTTAATATACATTTACGTGCCTTAACGGTAGTAGATTTGTTATTTAAACACTACAAATGTATCAAGACAATGTATATACATAAGTGTTTAGTATCCGTAAGACAAATTTACATAGGTGAGCGTATCGTTTTAATACACTGAGATTTACAGTGAAACTCGTGGATTTAGCGTTCTTCGTGCTCTAACTTTTCAACAAGTTAGTCAGAGTTTGCATAATTACAACGGAACATAGTCGTTCTCTTAATTGAAAATTCCTATACCTTATTGCTTACGTCAGCTTCTAAAAGTTCAAAAAGTCGAAGTGTCCTCTATTAAAAAATGTACTATTTTTTTTAATCAGTGGTCATAAATAAAAATCTATGGAATAGTTTTACTCATCGTAACGGTTAATATATTTAATATACTAGAACTAATCGTAGCAATAATGTTTCTCGGTACATATAATTTTCTGAAATATCTGTATGGAAATTTAACATCTCTAAAGATATTTGAAATAGAAACGATATATTTTTATATAAATAAATAATATCTCAAATATTTATTATTTTCTATTGAACGTAAGTTGTGGTTAGTAAAAGAAGCATTTACAAAAAAATCCTCTTAGCATTGTTAAATTCATAAATCGATTATTTGAGAGACGTGCAAACTTTTCTAACATTTTTTTATGATATGTCGATTTGATTTACTTTCGATTCGATAACAAATGCCAAGTACCTTGGAGTGGTAAATAAAGATACTCGTATGAATTGTATACCTGCTACTGTAGTTTAAAAGTGAGCAAAGTCGCCTTTGCTTTGGAGCATACGAATATATATCTTTGGGTATTGGTTCGATGAAATTTCATGAGATCTATGCGCTGGTGAATTAATGTCATGGACGTTGAGAACTAAGATAAAGTAATGATGAATTGATTTTAGCTGAATCGTATGGGCTATCAATTCTTGAAATACTATTGATACTTCAATTCCTTTTTTATTTCTTTAATGTCATTAAATTGTGTCATAGAAATATCATCCGATCGAAGTATATATTATTTATAAATGATTATGCATAGACAAATACAATTAGTTAAAAAATTTTTAAAATCAAAGAGAAATAAATATTATTGCATTTTTATACAATACGTTTTATATAATTGCTTAATTTTTTCCTCTGATAAAGAAAAGTATTAAATTTAATTAGAGAAAGTTCAAATAAATTAGTCGATTTTCCTATTTTACGCAATAAATTGTTGTTATAAAATAAAATAATAAATCTAATCGATACAAATAGTTCCATTCGAGTACTTTTTATATACATTAATTCTCTACATAAACATTTGCAAAAAAAATTTTATCTAATTCTTATTAAATTAAATATAAATATATTTATCGATATTATGATTATTAATCAAAATTTATCGAACAAAGGAAATGATTATTTTATAAAGAGCACATTATTATTTAATATAATTTAATTACAGATAAATAAATCATGCATAAAATCAATTTCAATACGTATCAATAATTTATTTAATTACTATTTTGTAACTGATATTATAAGTTCGAAGCAGTGTACAAGGAAGTAAAAAAACTTTTCAAGCATAATTTATTATTTATCGGCGTACAAATCTCATTTCGAATCTTTATAAAGTATCGATTAAATTCTGATTATTTATGCATTGTATCTTCTTAAAAAATAGTCAACCTGTTTAAATCGCTGTAGTTTCATTTAGACGAATGAACACAAAAGTTTGCTACTCATTTCTATTTTCTCTTTCGTTCATTCCCATTACCGCGTCGAATTTTCATCCCCTCTTATTTTTTGGCTTCTCTTTTCTCCCTCCGGGGACTCGTGAGACTTCGAATTTCCAATCATGTATAATCGGCACTCGAGACTATGGAAGTCAGAATAAAGAATGCAGAGAGATGAAACGATACCTGGGTGGTTTAACCTTGATTTATTGGGAATTCGTGACGGTCGTCTACGCCATAAAGGAACGGGGAGCTGTCAAGGAGATAAAAAACGAAGGAACAATGCCTGGATACACACTTTCACCTCCTTTTCACGTCAACGCTTATCGTTCTGAATGAACGAGAATATAAGTTTGAACGGGTTCGAGTGCGCGTATACGCGTATACGTGAACAATTGATATTCTTTTTAAGGATCACGCAAGGACATCTAAAATACAATAATGTTTGTTCCAATGCTTTTTGGCACACTCCTGGTGAATAAGAATGTGTAATACGAGTATCGGATCGACGCCAAGGCGTGAATTTCGTATAAAAGTAATTTAGAATAGCGGAGATTGCTTCCCGCTTTTTACAAAGACATGTATGGTTTCCAATAGTCAGATCGCGTATAACGGACGACCTCTATCATTTTTTTAACTAGAGAAATACAATAGGGAGAAATTTGTTCCTCGAAAACTTTATTCTACTTTGCAAGTTTTCTTTGCAATTAGATATTATATTACAGTCGTAAATCAAATACAAATTTATAAATACAATTATTCGTTGTAAAATAAATATTTATTCTCTATCATTTAATATGTACTTAAAAAACAATTTTGGATAAAAATAAAAATTGATAAAGTCAATGAGCTTATTAATTCAAATAATTTAATAATAATTAAAAAGACGGTTAATATAGTTTGAAATTGTATTTGTAAATGGTTATAATATCAAAATGCAAAGAAGTTAATTGCCTGCGAATCCAGAAAGCTAAAAGCACATTGTCTCGTCCGTTCAAGCAACTGCACAATAAGTCGCTAGACGAGAGATCATAAGTAATTGTCAAATTATGAAGAACACGCTTGAGCACTCAGAGTAATGAAAAAACGTTCGCACGTGAAAACGCGTGCTTAAGTAAAAGTCGGGTGGAACTTCCGCTTCAGCTCAAGTTCTTCGAACGGTTTACGATATCGCGAGTCGCGACCCTCCCACTAAAAGTCTCGCTCGGGTAATCGCGTCGGGCTTGGACGAGGGAAAAGGACAACGGATCTCGAGCCGGTCAGCATCCTCTCCAATTTCTACCCCTGGACGATTGCTCAGGTAGGGCGAAGCCTTTGGCAGATGCCCGAGCGAGTTAATTATCGCCGTGGAGCCGAGTCGAAAGAAAGCGAGTGAGCCGGAGCGAAAAATGGTGCATAGCGGATTAAGGCTGCTCGCTATCGAAGAGGAGCTCCGGGAGTCGGTGGACGAGGAGGAAGAGATGGGGAAGCAGGACGGAGAAGAAGAGGCAACGGAGACGGACTCATTGGAGGTTGAGGTGGGCAACGACTCGCTTTTGCTGGTCTGCTACTGCTTCCATCGCCGCACACTTATCCTTTCCCCTTTAATGAAGAGACGTGGATGGAGGAAGAGGTGCGTGGGTGTGTATATGTGTGCAAGAAAAAGAGAAGAGAGGAGGGTAAGAGAGACAGAGAGGAAGAAATACGGTGAAAGACTGAATTCATTATACAAAGATCGCCAGCCGCGCACTTTTCATTTATTTAACGCTCTTCTGCTTTACTTCTTCTTTATCTCTTTCCATCTTTTTCTTTTCTTCCAAGGATAATGTATATATGTATGCAGTAAAGGAGAAACAACGTTCTCTGTATTTTTTTCAATTGACTTATTTTCTGGGAATGTCACGGTGTATTACACTAAGCGAATTTATTCAACTAATGGAAGAGCTCTGCGTAATGCGCGATATTTTATTTCGTGTATTATACCTAATTATTTTATTTAATTCTATAATTACGTATAAAACGATTTCGGAATATATAATCTTCTTTTATAGCGAATAAAAATTATTTTAATATACCAGAAAAGTATAAAGATATTAAAACTAAGAATTTTAATTAAATTTTTTGAATACCTTTGAACAATCGATCGTTAATATTTTTTTTAAATTAAACAAAAAACTAATTGTTATGTAGAAAAATAGTTCTACGTATACTTTAGAACGAATGACTCTAATTACATCTTAGAATTCTTTTCCTGTTCGAAAGATATATTTATCTGTAATTTAAAAATAAATATTTCAAAAATAGAATAACATCTCTATATGGATAATTTTTTGGCTACATTTCTATTAAATTACTCTTTGCGTTTCCATTGTATTAAGGAAAAATTTTTTAATTTTAGAATTTCAATTTTTATAAATAGAAATAATAAAATAGTTAATATCAATATATACATCTCTATTCTTTTAAATAAATTACTAATTATCTTCAATGGTTTTTTCCATGGTATTTCTTTAATCGGTATAAAGTTAATTAAAACTCATATATTCGCATTGCATGCGTGTAAACTATGTTTCATTATATGCTTTCAAAGAAAGATTCCATTACCATAGAATTTATTGTTATGAAAGTTTAACTTTTCAAATATAATCCATTAGTAAAACAAAATATTAATTTTTAAGAAAAAAATGTAAATCTTAGACTATAGCAAAAGTTCATAAAAGAACCTTAAAACTTAATTTTGTTCAAGCTGAAATATATGTAAGCACATGTATCCGTGTGGATATAAGGCGAGTATAATCAGACGTCGGCTGACCAAACTCGGTGCTTACGTTTGTATATAGGAAATTAAGAACCGAAATTTAATTATAATTTTTTCACTCGGTTTAAAAATATAATTTTTTGATACAATTTAAACATTTCTACAGCTTTTAAATATTCCCTATTTTAAACAAAGTACGTTAGATTCCTTCTCTTACAGTAAATTACTCAAGAGATGGGAATATTTATCGAGTCGTGTAGAAATTGAATATCTTATACGTCTTTAGTAAAATATCTTCCGAGTAGATAAAGTGACCAACAGATTTTATCTATTAAATTAGATTCTGATTCAGTTTGAATAATCTTCTTATTACTGAAAGAAATTTTTTACTTTCCTTTTACATTTGTAATTCTTCTTATCGTCTATTTAAAAGTAATTTTTTTGTACTAAATTAATTTGAAGCATATGCAGAAATTCTCACTATAATTTTTGCTAAAGCTTAAGTTTACTTTACTTATATATCAAATAAAACATAAATAAATATGTATTGTTTTACACAATTTTGCATTCATTGTGTATTCATAATTATCATAAATTCTCATACATAAAACAATAATATAATATTTGAACTTATTGCAGCATAATATTTTCAATTTCCAACCGATGTTGTTTTACACGTCAAAATACAAACTACTAATAAATACTTTCTAATTATAATTTAATTTGGTATATATACAATATAAGTATATATTGATTTGCTGATATTTTTATCATTTTTTCAGCCAATAAATTAATACTTGACAGGTAAATGTTTAAAATGTATTTTTGAGAAACGCATTCTATTAAAGTATTCTTTCAAATTTTCTATTCAACCTTATTAATTAAATCCTCATCTCCAAAGACAGAACCATCAACTTTTCCATATCCTTCCACGAATCGAAATTATAAAAAGTGGAGATAAAACGATCTCTTTAAAACCCTATCTTTTTCCAATTGAAATCATCCTTTTGAATACACAAGAGCACTCAAACTTAAGCTTCAAACGCAACACCGTGATTTTTTGCAGGCGTGTCAATCGGCGTCTACGGTTCCTGGCCAGCCCACTAAATTGGATATGAGCGAAACGGGAATGTCGAGGATCCCGGAGGCTGTGCGCGCTTTTAGCGAAGTACGGGAATTTTTTCTGGGTCACAACCAATTGTCGCCGGTCGACGGAAATCTCAAACTGCTACTCAGGTACATCTTTAGACCTTTTGTATAATTGTATGGGCGTTTGAAAAGGCGGGCTTTGCTTAATTCGTAGCTTTGTTTCATTTTATTAGCCTTATAAACGGGAATTTTGGGAATGTTTGATCTACTATGAAACTATCGATTAAATTCTCCTGCCCTCGAACCTTACGTACTAATTAATTGTAATTATAGATTTATATTGACTTATATTACATACCCCAATTTATTGGTATTAAAATTGATATTTAACAATGTGCAGGGAATGTACATGAAAATTGGTAGTTACGGCGGAAAAACTATTAAGCCCCTTCACAAGTTTTAAATGTGCAAACAAGGATTTATATTCTAACATTTTTATGATTTATATTAGAAGGAAAATAAAAACGAATAGTTTCTATAATAATTTTACCGTATGAAATATGATTTTTTATGGTTAAAATATAAGTATTTAGATGTATAATTCACAGCAATATTAAATTTTTTGTCATATTTATACGTTTGTATATGAAGTTTTTTTATTTTTTATTGAAATTTATATAAAAATAATAAAAAAGGTAATAAATTACTATTATATTTTTCAAGGTCTAAGTATATTTTGATATCTTTTTGTTGTACAGAATTATATTTTTCTTGTTTTTAGTAAAACGAAGAAATTAAAATTTTCTTTTTTTTTATTTAAGGTTTACTTAAAAATATATTTTAGAATAAAAGAGTAAGTATTATGTTATTAATACTGGAATATTAATAAATCTTGATGAAAGAAAAATAATTTAATAAATACATTGATATATAATATTTATTAAATTATTTAATCATACATAAAAAAGTTGAAAAAATAAATATAAAGATCATTATCATAACTTATTTTATAATGTAACTTCATTGAAAAGTCGTGAAACTAATTATACAAAAAAGAGTCTTATTTCTTATTACAATTTTTAAATATATATTTCTTTAAATGTTCAATAAATGAAATAGTAAGTCATTGCTACTCGAAAAATATTATTTTCATAATTCAAAATTAACGAGTAAAAATATTTAAATAAATACAAATGTGCTTTTTACGTTGTGGACATTAATATCATGTATATTAAAAATCTGATTAAATGAGAAAATTTAAATTTAAATTCTTTTATAATTTCTCTCTTATCAATTTACGTAAATTTAAAATTAAAAGGAAAAAATTATAAAATTTATACTTAAAAAATATAAATTTTTTAAAAATAAAATTTCAAAGCAACGAAACTATAAATTCGCAACTTTTAAATTTTGCATGCAACAATGAGAATTTTCATAGGTTTGCTTTGACAGATAATGACATATGTTTTACACGTTTTCAAAATTTTTAAATCTATCTAAAGCTTCATTCAAAAGTTAAGATGTAAATGTAGACGAAAAAAAGTTTTGAGTAGAACATATTTTAAGTGCATGTGCCGCTTCACTTTTTTTGACTAACATAATAATTTTAAGAACTTTTTTTATAAACTTAAGTAGAGTATAAAAGGAAAAAATTAAAAAAAAACCAAATTTTAATTTTTAAATTTTCTTAAAGAAAAGTCAAACTTTTTTAGAAGAATATCAAAATATATTTATATAAACTTAAAAATAAATTTTAGTTACATTTCTTATATGAGATTATATAAATCTATAATTTTGATACAATTATTCTTACATGTCATAGTTACTAAAATAAAATAAAAATAACAGAATTTTTGTACCTTTTTAATTTACATTTTTAAAATGGTAATTTATATGTTAATAGTGAATAATTAGCAAAGAGATAAAACTTTATTTTTAATAAAATATAATAAAAATCTAGTTAATTTAAATTATTTGACTATTAGAATAAAAGATTATACATTAAAATTAATCGGGATCTACTTTAATAAATGGTCAAAATATATTGTTCTAATTATTAAAGTACTGTGCATTTTGTTATTTAAAAGTGTTTCAATAATTCATAGCATAGATAATCTCGCACCCTATAATATTTTCGAACCAATTCCAATAAAATACTCTATTGATTCCAATGATCTTGATTTACAACGACGATTCTGAAAGGATAGTGAACCGTACGTAATAAATTCCAATACAATCATCGACCTTTCCAGCTTAATAACCCGACTATTGTAAAATTTATTACAAATCGTAATTAAAAAGTTGGCAAGTAGTAAAAAGAATTGTCCTAGACTATCTATAATACAGTCATTAATCTAGCAATTCGAAAATTTTCTCAAAAGTTGCGACTCTTTTTCTCTCGCTTCCAACGCGTTACCATATACTTTTTTTTTCAAGTTAACTACGCTTTTTCTCACTTTATTTTCTACTCTACGCAACTGAAAATTTCATATATATGTCTCCATAAATCTTCTTCACTTGGGTCTGATTTATCTAGTTCATTAATTGCGTACGTGATCTTTCACGTGTCTTTCTTCTCTCTATGGATCTTTGTTTTTGTTTTGTTTTATGTTTTCGGACCTTTTAAATGCAAAGCTTCCCGGAGGTACAAGAGCTACATTTGGAGAACAATCGATTGGGTGAGCTACCGAATGAACTGCTATCACTAGGAAATTTGACCTTCCTTGATCTTTCGGACAATGAAATACATCAACTTCCAAAGGAAATTACTTCCCTCGTCAGGTCAGTGAATTTCTGCATACAGTATTAATTAATTATTATTTATATTATTTTTACTGTTATAACTTTAAATCATTCTTCTAATTATACATTTGTTTGAAAATTTATTAAAATAATATTATTAATTTTAAGGGTAGAAAATCTTAAATTAATCTTTGGATCGGGTGAAAATCTTTCCTAGTTACAGGTGGGACTTAATTTATTCTGTAGATCGAACCAGGAATCAAAATTTAATGGGAAGTTCAAATATATAACTTATGAATAAAATTTAAAATGATTTAATGTTCTATAAACTAAAACTTTGAATAAATTTTATATGAAAGATAATAAAATACGACTAAAAATTTTAGTGCATTGAATTGAAAAGTTCAAAACAGTTTTGACAATGTATATTAGAAAAAAATGTAATGTTGTAAATTTTGATTTTATGTAATTTAAAGTAAATAAATATCGATGTATCTTTAGATTGCTTCTTTTTCTAGGAGAAAAAAGTAACGTTTCACTTCTTATTAAAATAGTTAGATATCAGTACTAGGTAATTACAAAGTTTACAAACTTGGCTTTTACCGAATCAAAGAACAAATGAACGGACCTTCGAATTACGCATAAAAGCAGTGATAATTGGGAATGTTAGCTTCAAGCTAATCAAAATTCGGAAAGTACCGGCAAAAGTGACTGCATGCGCATTTCTACTATTCACAAGACTAATGAACTCGTTCTTTGTACGCTACGTAATTATAGAGACCGAAAGCTTTCGAAACGGCGCGAAAAGTTCAAAGCCGCGTGCTCGAACGGTGAAATTCAGGGAATTACACAAGACCGAATACCAAAGAAATCGGACTCGTCTCGATGCCTCTTTTTACCCCCACTCTTTTCACTTTTAAAATGGCAATTCGAAAAGCTTCTGTTTTATGAAATAAAAGCTGTTTCGAATATCCTACTCATTTTAATATTCTCTGTATAGCTTACTAAATATTCGAGTGTAAGTTTTTCTTGTTACTTTGCGAGAGTCTGATAATAAACCGGTATTGGATAATTATTATTATTTTAACCGTAAATTGACTTGGTAAATTAATTCCAAAGTAAAGTGAATCAAAGTCACGGAAATCCATGCTTCAATAATTTACTTTATTAAAAATTCCTTGGTTCAAGTTAATTAAACCTTATATATTAACTTTTCATCATAAAACACATCAAAGAACTAATCATATTTACATTAATCTAATGAAAAAATTCTTATAAAAGACCGTTTAATGTTATAAAGTTTTTTTTTATATCAAAATCTTGAGTTGTAGATTAATTATTAAAATATAAGCAGCGTTAATTTTTACTTGACGAAAGAGAAAAATCAATCGAATTTTTATTTATCATTCTTATAAATTTATTTTATCAAGGATTTTAAAATCATTAATTTTTCATAAATATCTTCTTATAATAATAATAATTCATCGATCACCATTAAACTGCTTTTACTATTTCACAATCCATAAAATTTTCCGGCTAGACGTTCTCGGTGAATTATCCGAGTCTATCTCTCTCCGAAAAAAGTTGCAATACACAAACCCGTACAGATGTGCTTCTATTTTCCTCGGCTTTGCCAAGAGCTTATCTGCGTAAATAAAGACGGTTGAATATCGCTATGCAAATAAAAAAACGCAAGTGCAGCTCTTGTCCATGGACCATTAAATCAACAACGATAGATATATTCTGACGTAGTAGCCATTGAATCGAATGAAGCGAACTAAACAATTTTTTCGCTATGATCGTCGTGACTCGTACGCGTACCCGAAATTGTTAAGCGTTTTATATATCTAGTGTCATTAGTTAGAAAAGCTGAGGGTAAAAAAATTCGAAATAGTCTTCCACGATTTTGAACTACTGCATAACGTACATTAAAATATTCTTGCACGCGTACATAATTGAAGTCCCATCGGATGTACTTTTTAGCAAACGAAGCGATACCAGGTTTTTATTTGTAGCAAAGTACTTTTCCATAAAGCGTCTTCTACTCGTTCGACCTTACTTTAACCATCGCACGTCTCGAAGTCTTTAAGTTGCAGAACGTTTTCGAGCCCAGTAATTCTGGTAATCCTTACGAAAAAGTTTTTCTTCCGTAGCTTACCTTGCAACTTCTTGAATGATGTTCAAGTGGAAAAAGAATTTGCACGATTTCGAAGATGTACTGTCAAATAATGGAATACGGTTCTTCTGTACGCGTTAATATTTTGGACTGGTATGTTTGTTAGAAAGATTATAAACTGGTAAAGATTCAAAGAATCAATTGAAACCTTTGTGGATTTGACACAATCTGAATTTACTTGCAAGGGAACATATTTTACATATAATTATATCCTTACATGAAGAAATAATGTAATACATGATATCAAAATGATTTATCGAATCATTTCGATATGATAATCGCTAAGTGTTCAAATAACTTTGAAGTAATTATATTTTCTACAAAATGTGATAATCGGTATTTTTCTTTTAAGAAATGTTAAGAATTGTTTTAATAATAACAATATAAAAAATTTTTATCGATGTAGAATTTTTATTGAATTTATATTAATAAGTTAATTGTAAGCTTGTAATAATTCATGTACTTAATGATGATCTAATCTTGATTTGATTTAAATTTATATGCTAGATACCTAATGAAAATTTAATTTATTCATTATTCAAACGAATAAAATTCTACGTTAAAAATTTCCTAAGAATATAATCCTTTATTATATTTTAATTCGTTTTAAAGTTTTTTTTATTCAAAAAAATTGATTTAACGATAAAATCTATATTTTTAGCAATTTTAATTTTAAAAGTAGAATCATAATTCATACATTTATGGAAGAAAATTAAGAAAAATAAAAAAAGAACAAAAAATTTTATGAACAATAAAAATGTACTAAATCCAGCAAAGATGATAATATGAAGCTGTATTATGATTTTTAAAAAATTTCACTTTAAAATAAAAATAATAGCTTAAAACTGAAACAAAGTTTTGATATATAACACTTGAAATTTACTTTATATAGGATCAGAAAATGAATAACACAGAGTTTGAATTTTATGTTTGTGTAGAATATAGTGTTATCAATCAAGTACGATTAATAAAATCAAAAATATTTTTACTTTATTTGTGTAGGCGTTTGAAAACAAAAATATTTAAAAAAAAAAAATAAAATTTGTGATTTATTAAAAAACGGAAAATAATAAAAATGAAAAATGAAAATTGTAACAACAATAGGAAATTCAAAACGATATAGAAATATTTTACGCTTAATGTAATTCATTATATATTGCTTCACTAAGGATATTTAATTTCAGTTATACAGTTTTGCATAAATTATGTGTAGTAAATAATAATGATGCATAATTAATAGTTTGCAGGGCATAATTTAATTTACTTAAATTTCAAAATAATATGAAAGTTTTTTTAGAAAATGAAGTAATTTCTAACGAAGAATCATAGATTTTCATTAAAATTATGTAATATCGGTATTTCTTTTATTTCTTAATTCTAATTACTTGGAACTACTTTCTAAAAAATTATTATATGTCTTGATTATAGATAAATTGATCTAAAGATATCGAGGAGTCTACTTTTATTTAAAATAAAATGTATTAAAATTAGAATCTTACTACATAATTACTTTTAATTTAGATTGAAAAATTATAAAATACTTCCTGAATATTGATTTCTAAATGTAGACAATTAGTTTTCACAAAAAAATATTTGGATACGTTTCCTTTTTATATAATAAAATCAATTTAATGTACAGATATTATTTTTAAATATGCAAAACTATTGCAACTCATTATGTTTAAAAATAAGATAAATTCCATCTAGAAATTTTATTTTACTGATATATATCAAATAATTTCTAGTTTTTATTTAACTTTCGATTATATGTTTAAATTAAAATATGAATTTGCACATCTCTAAAGAAATTAAATGAAATAAGCTTGTAAGTATAGAAGTAGATACTGTAATTAACGAGAAGCTCCAATAATTTTATACTTGGAATATAATTATTAAACGCTCTAATTTTCGGTCTTATTTTACAATAATGTTATGGTGCAACCTCTATTTATGTAAGAATCCTATAGTTTCACAACGATAACTCATTTTAACTCTTTCAATTTTACGTATCGTATAACATCCGGATAATAGTTAGTCAAGCGGTACACATCTAAGAAAATACACGTGGCTCATTTTCACGATATCGAATATTTTTCTAAATCTGTTCTAAGTTTATTCACGGAAAATAACCGTCGATCGTTCGTATATTCGTTAATAAACGAATAATTCCCTACGATAGTTTGTTTAATTAACAACGCGGCTTACTATACAACACAAATCACGCAAACTTATTTCAGCATTCTTTCGCTAATATTATTAACACGTACGGTACGAATACATTTTCCGTAAACACAACGCAAGCAAAATTACAAAAGAACAGAGCACGCTTGCGAAAAAAAAATCTACACAAGAAAAAAGTACGGGCCCATTAAGACACCTGCACGACAGCGATAAGAGATCGATCTATAAGTTAAGGAGCGAAAGATTCTTCCTTCCTGCCCTAGTCCTAACCCACCGAGAACAAAGAGCCAAGAGAGTCCCGAAGGTTCCCTTTCTCTCTCGCTCGAAGAAAGTCGCCCGGGCGGGACGAAGAGCGCATTTCGACGAGCGGATTGTTGTCTAGGTCCCTCCGGAGATTACGCAAGTTTTGAAAAGTGTGCTTCGTGGACGCGTGCGCGCGTGCGCGCGTGTGCGCGTGTGCGCGCGAAAGAGGAACTACGCTCCGCACGCAACGCTGAGCGCGATAGGCTCTACGTGCGTGTGTACACGCGTGTCGGCGTGCAGCTGAGGTGGGGGAGGCTTCATAAGCGAGTCGAAAGGATCCGCCCTTTGAATCTCACTTCCTTCGGAACGACTTAAGTGCGCCCGTTTTTCTTCAAAGACAACTGCTTTTGTTTTTAACGTTTGAAAACCGAACTTTGATTTTTCAATACCTTGGGATGCATTTGTGCATCGTAGACTTCGGGATTTTTTGAAATTATACTCGAACGTTTTCGTATCGAGAGAGAATCGTTGTATATTTAAAAAGAATTTTAACTTCGCTGAATATAAATTCGAATTTTTCGGTATTGATAAGGATTATGCGAGTATCGTGTTATTCGATAAACGAGGAGTTTACGACGTGTTTTTATAGTTCCAATTTAAAATACGCATCGTGATCGAGAAATTTTTAATAAGAGATTTAGTATCGTGACACTTTACACACAGAGAAAAACTATAAGATATTATAAACATATAATTATTTTCATTCCGAATCTTGAATGTACGAAATGATAAATTTATGTCGTTTGGTTAATAACTGATTCTTAAAAAAGAAAATTTAATTAAAATACATGCTTCATTATTCTAATAATAATTAAATAATTAAATTAATATAAAACTATTATAAGAGGTCATGCATTATTTATAATAATATATTATACAATTGTATTTTTCTAAATACATAAATATTCCATTTATTTTAACATCATTTTAAAACCTTAGTTATGTATCAAACATAAAAAAAATACGTCTAGAAAAATGCTCGTAAGCTCTTAATTAAAAATAATTCTTTTTTGCAATAAATTAAATATATTATATATGTTTTTGGTAAGAGAAACCTCTATGACTACGCGTAAATTGAATATTTTATGAATGGTACAATAAAAAAAAATTAACAAAATTGATAATAAAAATATTATAAAGATAACCTAGTTATCCTTGCTATTTTGTTTTTTTTACGGTATTACATTTAATCAAAATATATACATATATTTTTACGTACAATTTCAATTAAAAATTGTTATAAATATAAATTATATTTACAAATGTATAAAATCTGAGAATTCGGTGTTCGTAAATAAAATACATATACGTTACAGCTAAAATGTAAAAAGTGTTTGTTCGATATTTAAACCATAGAATAAGAAAACGGTCTTATTAAATTGAATAATTGAATATTATTTACAACAATAATTTTTTAATATCACATTACGCAAATATAAATGAACATAAGTTTTACCCGACTTTTTCGTCTTCTTCCGACTAAGGTTTTCATCTAAAAATAAGTAAGAAAACAGAAGAGAGTAGCGATCAGTGCTCGGAAATTCAACTTTATAACATTTGCGGAATTAAAGTAGTATCAGACTATCGCATCAGCTTCTCCCCTCTCTCCCTCCCTTTCCGTGCTTGTATCAGATTTACGAGTGAGCAAAGCCAGGTGTACTCGACTACGATTCAACTTTTGGGCGGCTCAAACACACGGTAGGAAAAGCTCCGCGTACCCGTAAACAACGAATCTGCGGAGTGTCGCGGCTCTCGAACGAACCCGACACGGTTTCGCCTTTACGCGAATAGCCGAGGTTGTAATTTCGGTGGGTTACATCGAGAACGAAGGAGTAAACTCGACGGACCCATGCATCCTTGCCCCTCGGGTCACTGCTCCTCCGTCGACTTCCTTCTTCTTCGTTCTCCTGCCCTCGTGCGTTATTGCTTCTTTTTTTAACTCTCTCCCTCCCTATCTATCTGTCTTTCTTCCTTTAGTTTTGCCTGCTGGCCAAGCGAGAGCCAGGCTTGCTAGTCTCGCACCGCTGGTGGCGGCAGTCGGGGCCCGTCCTTCGAGCTCTCGTTAGACGAATGCAACCGATTCGTTGTAACGTCTTGTTCTCGAGTTGTTTAGTGCGCTTGCCTCGTATTTATGAACCCAATTTTTTTACGCGTGCGTCATGCTGAAAATGGGACTCGGATGATCGGTATCATCGGATATCTTTGGTATTTGAATTCGTGCCAAGGTGATTCGCTGATTGTACGCAACATCGGATAGGTGTTATTAACGACTATCTTTTGAAATATCGCCTGCCGTATCTTCGAATTGGTAATGATGTTAAAAGAGTTAACCTTCGAGGATTTTATTAGTGCTTTTAGTATTGTTCAAAATTTTTCATTAGTGTGTGCATTCGATGCGAAAAATAATTTTATTAATAAGATTTTTGGACTATATAATAAAGTTTCTGCTGTCATTATTGATCCATTTTTTCTAAATTTTGTTAATGTTCGTTACAGTGTGAAGAAGAAAACTTATCCTATATCGTTATTTTTAAATCTACCGTGTGATTTTTGAAGAAAAAAAATAGAAAGTGAGTTCTGAAGTCATTTAATCAATATCCTCTGGATCGGATTAAGTGAGCTCTTTTAAAAAATAAGACAATCTATTTCATATAGACATCGTTTCTTTGAACGGCAACTGTTTAAATTCGGGACCAATATGATTTGAAATATCTTTATATAAAATAAACTATAATTCAAATACTCGTTATAATATATTATTTCTAAAAGACCATAATTAAAGAAACATTAGCAACACAATTATTGATACATATTTTAAAACTGTAAAAAAAAAAGAATATATCATATTTTGGAAAATAAACGTGATAAATAAATTATTTAAAGACTTAGTGAAAACATAGGCTTATGAAAATTATAAATTAAAAAAACTCAAATAAAATAAATTTAATAAGAATTTAACTCTCTCTTAGTCTTTTCGCTCTTAACACAAGCATATTATCTTTCGTACTTTCATTCTTTATTTGATGTTAATTGTACTCTGATAAATTATCTACAAAAACAATAGTATATAAAATTTTTTAATATTCTCGGTAATTTAAAAAGAAAACAATTCTATCAATTATTTTCAATTATCTGCAAAACAAATTACGAAAAAATTTATGTGAATAAAAAAAGATAGTTATCTATTAACTCAAAATTTTATGGTTTAATGTTTGTTTAATAATATTTATAATAATATCATGAAATAAATCTTTAAAATGAAAAATAGATTATTAATACAATATGTAATGTTAAAATTAAAAATGATTAAATATTCTTTTTCTACTTCACAATATGTTTCTATTTTTTTGTATCAAAAGAAAAAATTATGCTGTAATAATAATTAATTATTTAATAATAATATAAGTTTATCAAAATCATAAATTTCTTATTATATGGATATATATGATTCCGTATTTTAATTGCACTACGTAAGTTTACTTAACTAATACTTTGTCATAACTTCTGTTCGTAATTAAGTTTCGTTACTTTCACATTAAGCCATTTATAAAATTTTAAATAAGCGTATTCTGATCTTTTAATTAACTATTTTATAATAATCTATCAACTTCATTTAAATAACAAAAGTATATTAATTATAAATAGAAATTTTATTATTTCATTAATCATATTTATTTATGTTTCACATATTTATTTTTATTCTTTCCAAAAAGTGATTGTACAAATTGAAATATCTATTAATTATTTACCTACATTTAAATACAATTTTGTTATTTTATTATCTGTATTTATACTTATTCGTATATCTTATGCTTACGTCTTAAGCATAAGTAAATCTCTTCACAGTCTAATCCTTTTTTATGTAACTTAGATTTATTAATAAATATCTTTCTATCGAAATATATTAATCCTAATTCAACTATATTCAATGTATCATATTACATTTAAACTAATTGCAATAAAATTTTAATTTCAAATAAAAAATCAATATTGTATATTTTTTTAAATTTAAAAATACATATAAAAATAATTTTTTATATAAATATCTTTATTACTGGATGAAACTTTTATAAAATATTAATAGAGAAATTTTGTAGAAATATTATTTTATATAATGATATTGTTAACTTTAACTATAAAAACATAGTTGTAATATTTAGACTCTTCTATTGTTCTTTGTTATTGATGTTAGCTATTTCAGAAATGGAAAGCAGATTTTACTAACCCATGGAATATACTGCTTACCACTGTATAATAATTTCTTCCATAATGTTGAATAAATAATTTGTTTTATAAATAATAAGCAGTGAGTTTCTTAAAATAATAAAATATGAAGTCTAATGTACATTTTTATGAGATTTTTTAAATTTGGCTTGATAAATAAAGTATTAATAGTAAACTGTTTGAAGTTTTTATACAGGATTAATTATTATTTAAGCTAAAATTATATATTGTTAAATTATGTTAGAAAAACTTTACAATATATATTTTTAATCAATAAGCGTTCAATTATTATTAATATATAAATTAAATGGATAAAATTAAACGCTTTTTTATCGATACATAGTTTACCTAAAAATCTTATATAAGTTTTTTTATATTATTTTTAAGAGTATAATTCGAATAATTTATGAAGTACATCGTATCAACCACATTTTTCTAAAATTCTTAGAGAATGATATTTAAACTTAATATATTAAGTACATTAACAAACGTAAAGTAAATACTTAATATTAGTTTTAAAAGTTTTTTGTTTTATAAACATTGAAAAATCTTCATCGAAAAAAGCTTTTAAAACTGTTTTTATAAATTACAACCATGGTAATTAGATTTCCAAAATTTGAACAAATAAATTAAGAAAAATCGTATTTAAAACCTTATTTAAGTCAAGCCAATAGTTATTAAAATTCCATTTACGAAAAAGAATAGCACTATTGAATTTTACATTAACCAATTTTAAGAGTAAAAAAAAAATGTTTCCTTAACTTTAAACGAAAAAGTCCACGTATAACGTAATCGCTTTCATCTTCTTTTTCGTCTCCCCCTGGCGCTCTCGGAAGTAGCTTGAGGGAGCTGATACTCGATCGAAATGACATCAAGGAACTGCCGAATGAAATCAGAGAGCTGCGCGAATTACAGCACATCTCACTGGCGGGAAACCTGATCGAAATCCTGCCTGCCTTCCTTCTCGAGATGCGAACCCTCGCCCTCGCTGTAAGTACAATATAAGAACCGAGCAAGTGTTTATTTTTCCGGGTCACCGCGTCGACTAACTGCGGATCGCCTTTTCTCTCGCTGTCTGTTTTTTCCTCTTTCTGTTATCTCCTACGGCTACTTTTTTCCCTTTCGCGCGACTGATCCGTGTTTGTACCACCAGGAAGTTCATTCTGGGAGGGCTGGGGAAGCTGCCGCCAAAACCACCACCGAGGAAAAGAGTAATTTGCACAACAGCTTGTACAAAGTGAATTTACGAAACAACCAACTCAAGGGAAACATCATTCTCGGCAACTACGGGGTAAGTAGTTCCTTCGCTTTTACCACACTGATGGATTCTTCAAGTCGTCTCCAATGGCATTACGGTTTCTTCTTCAATTTTGCCCAATTTACATTTTCTCTTTTTCCTCCAATGCAACAAGTTAGATTACGTTTATACAGTGTCAACTATTTATTGTAAAATAATATGTCCTAAGCTCTTATCACCAATTCTGACTTTCAAAAAATTTAAAAGATTTACATTTTTTTTAAACTATACGATTCCGCTGAATATACCTTTTAAACTGTATTTTATTGTACGCTTTAAATGAAAAAATATAACTATTTTATTTTACGTAAAATTAAATTGCAATTTTAAATAAATTATATTTAGATTTATGATGTATTTTTAATTTCACTGAATAATTTAAATTTTTAAAAAATATATTTTATATTTTATATTGCACGTATTTAAATGAAAAATATTTAGCGTTTTATGTAAAGTTTTAAAATCACAATCTATTGTTGTATCATATAAATGAAGATTAAAAAATACCTTGCTACTTTATTGATTTATAATTTTGTATTCAATAATTTTTATCGATATATTTTGAAGCAAAGAAAAGAGGTTCATGCTTTAATAAATCCATTCTATACTTTATTCTCCTATGCGGAAACTAATAAGTTTCGCAACGTATGGAAATTAAACATCGCACACTAGTACAGTTTTAAAAAATTATTTTGTTACAGAGTCTAACGCATCTCGATCTCAGCGAAAACAATATCGAAAAACTTGATTTGAGTGCACTTCAGGAACTGAGAAGCGTTCGATGCGCCAGAAACGTGTTGACAGAATTGACTCTCTGCGGCAATAGTTTGGTCTCGCTTATTGCTGGAAATAACAGTAAGAAGGAAAATACTCCATATGATCTGCGATTCCGTTTCTTTTACTTTTTCTTGTAGTCTTTCTTTATCGTAGATGCTTTTATTTTCAATTCGATACGAATTGCTTTTATGCTTTTGATTTAATGAATTTTTTATATTTTCATTTTTTTTCGCTATGTGCAGAACTTAAAAAATTGAGTATTGTTCCGGTACCGTCAAATCTCGAGCATCTGGACGTTTCATAGTGAGTAATAGAAATTTCAATGTAATCGTTATTGTATGTTAAATTGAATTAAGAGAATGCGTAAGAATAATTAAGTCGATATATTGGTATAAATATTGTTTATTTATCAATATGAAACTATGTTTTAAAGTGTAAGGAATTAATTTTTCTACACGAAAATTAAATTTTCAAATAGAATTTTTTATAATAAATATATTATATTGAATTCGTTTGTATTTTATAAATAATAAACAGTCGTAATTTTTTAATAGCATTTTTTAAAAATAATTGCGAATTCAAAAAATAATCCTGATTCATTATATTTGAACAGATTTATTTAAAATTAATAAAGCAAAATAGAAAAGTAATTATTTACATTTTTTAATTTTATCTATTATGGAGTATTATTACGATTTTTTAATTTTATATATTTATTGCAAAATATAGTAATAATAAAATAATTTTTCAAAGTTGAAACATGAAGAAACTAACCTTTTCAATTTAAAATAGAAATTTCTTTACCATTATAAATTAAGCTATTTATTAAATTCTTATTACAGTGAAATTTATTAAAAGAGTTTTTATTACCAGTTTAAAGAGTTTAACTTTCAGATGAAGGAATTTTGTTGCATAATAGTTAAATATATATTATCAAAATAAGTAATTAGATATATTAATAATAATTATTATTTAGCTGTTTTATTTTAATAAACAATTTAATATATACAATAATTATTAATTTGATATAAGCATATGAACGTAAAATAATATTTTATGATGTCAAAAAAAGATCGATGACGTAGTAAATTTTTAATCGAAAAATATAAATTTAAAGTTAATCGTTTGAAAATTAACGCAGTCAAATTTTAAAATATCAATTTTTTTTAAATCAACGCATTTTTCTCTATAATTTAATATAAATTGATCTAAATAATTATACCAAATGTTTAAAAATGTACTTTTACGAAATTATTTTAATTATTTTCTATGTTATAAATATTTATTTTAAAAAAAGTAAATAATATCTTAACTTTTGAGTAACTATTAAAGTGATTTTTTTTCTTAAAAATTTTTTGGGATATATCTGTTTTAGAATTACTTTTTGTTTAATACATAATAATATTTTACATAAATTTATTTTATAACTAATATTTATGTTTTTATTTATTTTTAATAAATAAGTGTATAAAATTATTTGTATTTTTGTGATAGAAAGTATTAAAATAATTTGTAAATTATTTATTCGTCAATAAATGCTTTAAGTATGTGCTTTATTATTATAAATTGATATAATATTTATATATATAAATTTACGAATAATATTTATCACATTATAGAATATATTTAAATATATATGTGTAGTACATAAAATAATTAATAACATATTTGTATTATCAAACAGTAAAATTTTATAATGCATATATGAAAAGACAAATAAATATTTACATTTTCAGGTTAAATATTCATTAAAATATAAAATAACTTAAAAGTAATCCACAATTTTCCAAATAATAATAAATTAATTATTTTATCGCATAATATATTTCAAATGTTTTCATACCAAAAGTATTTAACGTTAAATTTGTCATCCTTCTTTTGGATTTAAATCTTAAATCATAATTAAAAATTAAATATCTATGGTAATTCTGAATATACCGGTCTAGATTCGCTAAAAGAAACGGTTTTTTAAAAAAATTACTGACTATTTTTTAACGAAAGCTCAATCGCTTCAATATCAAACGAATGTTCCCAAACCACTCAAAAAATCAACGATAAAGTTTAACCTGCCTTAAATCCGGTACTCCGTGTTTATCAAACTCAAGCGCTCGGCTTTTAATCGATGCTTCTCCACACAGCAACGATCTGGACAGCCTCCCCGAGTGGACCCCTGACCTGCCGGTACTAAGAGCCCTCTTCGCATCTCACAACAGCCTCAACGTTCTCCCCGACAGGTTGCTCTCCCAGCTTTCGGCCTCTCGCCTGGAGGTATTGCATCTTCCGCACAACCGACTACAAGCGCTTCCACCTCCTCGTGGACAACTCAACCTCGTCCATCTCACGCTTCAGGACAACGAGCTCACGGCCCTCCCCGTCAACTTCTTCGCCAACACGTTAAAGTTCGTTGCGCTTTTGTACAAGCGATGATACTCCATGTCTGAAATCGGGGTCGAATTAACAAAATTGTTTCGAGTATTGAAAATAGAAGTTGGTAGGATCTCGTTTGCAATTGTTTGTACGAGTGAATTCAAAGGAATACAAACAGTAGCGTTCATAGACATTAACTTTTTTTGAGTCGAGGTTAATTTAAAGAACGTTGGTTGCGTTTTTAATTGAATAATTCGAATTTGGTAAATAATGTTGAAAAAAATAGTAACGTGTGTTCGAAAGTTTTATAATGTTATTTTCATGTTATAGATTATTATCCACACTGGATTAATCAATATTTTACCAACGAAAAACAAGATTTATTTAGAATTGTTTTTATTAATCCTCGATGAAAATACTGTAAAATTAGAATAATTTATAACAAATGCTTGTCGATAACTCATAATTAAATGTTTCAACGAAATATTTTTTAAGAATTATCGTTCCATTGATTTTAATTACGGAGTTCAAGATTATTCCATTTTTCAGTTTTCCCATTCGACTCCTCGTTTCGACCGATAAATCATTCTCGACTTGAAATAACTCTAAAATTGTTTTATATATTTCGTTGGGTAAATACATTCGTCTAACAAAGTTGTATATGTATTCCCAATTTCACGTTATGGAGTAGTTCGCGATTTACCCATTACTCATCTCTTTATTGCCCATTTTTATCCAAAGATACTGATTGCTTTTATCGTGCGTACACTCGTGTTTGTCACGTGTTTTTTTCGCAGAATGAAAGTTCTGAATCTTTCCAACAATCGATTATCGGAACTGCCGTACAATTACACGGAACAGTCGGTATCGTCAGCGCCTCGCAACAACAGACAGGACACGAATGCTGTCCGATCTCGGAGTTCTTTGGAGAAACTCTATCTCACGGGAAACTCTTTAACCAATACCGCTTTCGATACTCTTACGAAATTCGGATCTCTGAGAGTACTTCATCTAGCTTACAATGCCCTGGATACGTTACCCGAAAGGTAAGGCTAAATTTACCTACTATTCCGTAGGGGTTGCTTTGAAATATACACGCGTAAGAATAGATTTTTTTTGTATAAATTGGCATTCGGTGTATTCTAATTTAGGCAATGATTTTCAATGATCAGATCGATGCACGGTAAGAAAACTAAAATTATTGTTTTTCTTATTTTTATTATTTCAGTATAGAATTTTAGTACTTTTTACGAAATTTATTTTGACATTATAGAATTTACGTTATTTATATTTAGCTATAATTTAAGAATTAGTATTATTAATAAAAATACTATTTTTTCTACGTTACGCTAATCTAATAAAAATATTTATTATATTTTATTTATTTTATACGTAATTTAAGTATTAACGTAGATTTTAATTGTATTAAAAATGCAGAAATTGTTGAATAGTCATAGCATAAATAGGATTGAAAACATTAATTATAAAATTATACAGTGATATTGCATAAAGGAAAGGTTTTTCTATTTTAAAATAATTACAAATTTTCTTTAAACCAAATTAAATTTTTATACTTCTGGAGAAGAAAATTAATTAAAATTTCTAAAAGGACGAGTTTTTTGGAAAGTTTTTTGGTAAATAAAAATGTAAAAAACTGTTGGAGGCAATATTATTTATTTTTATTTTAATACAATAATCAATATAAAAATGTATTTAATAAATGAAATATATTACAATCATAATTAAAACCATGAAAAATATGGATAATATCGTTCTTCTAATGAAAGTTCAATAATTTTAACATTTAATCTACTTAAGCTATTTTATATTAAAGACAAGAAAGTTTATATTGCTCTATAGTAATAGAATAACGAATATTTAATATATTGGAAGAAAATAATGTTTACTTTTATGTGTTTACTTTTAATTCTCATATATTTTCAATTATACTACTAAATATGTAGCATAAAATAATGATGAATTTAAAATGTTGTCTATATATTTATTGTTAAACTTTTAAGTGTCAAATTAAAAAAATTAAATAATAAAATTATTGAAATAACAATAATGATTTAGAAAGAAACTTTAAATCCTAAAGATGTGTGAAAAATAAAGAATTATATGTTTACTTTATATCCAAAATGGAAAAAACATAACAGAATATACATTTATTTACTAAACACTAATTGTATTATGTATCTATAGAATCAAACTTTCATGTATTTTGATTCAATATAAATTAATTATATCATATACTTGTTTATTTAAAAAAAATTGTTGAAGAAAATTATCAATTTCATCTTTAAAAACAAAATACTCTTAGTAAAATTCAGCAGAATATTATTTCTATAAAAATAGAGTATAAACGTTTCAAATTCTTTAAAAATATACTTCGATGTTTTAGAAAAAAATTTTAATTAAAAAATAGAATATGAAAATAATAAAATATTATTATAAATATAAGACGTTTTAAAATTACATTTAATCGCAAAAATAAAACTAACAAATATTATAACGAATATTATAATATTAACGAAGAAAATTGTTTTATTTAATATAGAGAAAAATTAAGTTTTCTCTTACCAACTGTATTTATCACGTGCAGCTTTCACAGTTTACCGAGTTTGGCAGTAATCCACTGGTTGAGTCTCACGTTATTTTGGTCTGAGAAATTTTGATCGTTTCTAACATATATTTCCCTCGACTATGCAATATATAATATACTAACCTATTATATATTATTAACCTAATTTTTATACTTTGAATGCAGTTAAAATTAAAAACATCATAGTAAAAGATATTCATGATATTATTATATGATCCTTCTTCCGTTTCATAAACTATTTTATAAGAAAAAATTTTTTTTTTAATATTCGAAGTAAATTACATATCAATCCCTTAATTGGAAATATGAATAAAATATACGTTATATTTAATAAATATTTTAAATAAACTCTTGCAAGTATATTTTTTCTTAATATTTTTAAAACATTAATATATTATTTAAAACTTATAAAATGAATGCATTATTTATATATTTATAGATTATTAAAAATATATTAATAAAATAATACTTAGAATAATATATATATCGTTTTTAATAATTAAAGAATAATTTTATTTTTTAATAATTTATAAATAAAAGTTGTTATTTTTAACGATGTTGAAACTAACAATCTTTAAAATAATGTTTTCAAATAAATTTCTACAATTGCGAAAAAAATTAATATCGCAAAATAATAGGATGATAATTTTCTTATAATCTATTTTGTGTTATTATTTGTTTTTATAATCTCTATTATTTTATTTTGTTACTTTATATCGTAAGAAATTGAAGTAAGTTATTACCGTTATAATAGAATTTCCTGTAATAATTTAGTAACAAAACTTCTTATTTACTTAAAAAATGAAAATATTTTTTGTTTTGGATTTTTTACTTTTCGAAATACTTATTTAACGTAAATCAATTTTTACTTAAGCAAAAGTATTGTGCTTTAATTTTATTAAAAACAAATTAAATTAAAAATTAAATATATTTATAAAATTTATTTATCATGAATGTTTTAAAAATCTATTAAAAATTTTTGATCAAATATAAGATGAATATATGCCAAAAAATAATGCTAATATTTTTTAATAAGTTGAATTTAGATAATATCGATAGATAAAAAAAAATATTTTAAAATCATACTGTATATAATGTATATAAATTTTACTATTTTTATAATAGTATTTTATGCAATAATAATATTTTATAAGAATGGTTACTTGTATTAATAAATTTTACTCCAAATTGCAAGTGAAATATAAAGAAAGTATATCATGTATCCAAACACTCTCGTATTGAACATAAAACAATGAAATGCTATTTTTCTCAAATATTATTATGGTATTTATTACATTTTAGAAAAGTATATTTTAAAATTTAATAATTGATTGTAATTTAAATATAAAAAAATTAAATAATTATATATGTAATGAATAAAATCTGTTTTTCAATTACTTATATTAATATATAAATATATTTTTTCCAAAAAAAAAAAATTGCATATTTTGTATTATTGACATAAAGTTAATTCATAATTTCTAATAGGCAATATGAATTTACATATACCAGAATGTTCTCATTTCATTAATTTCGGTTAACATATTGAATTTTCAAAGTCATGTATATTAGAAGGTTAACATAACAGCCTTCGAAATACTAAGATCCACGTCATTCTTAAAATATTCAACAAATTCTGATGGTTCTTAGTTGCATAGCATCATGGAAGGAGTTAGAGGAACTCATCTTGTCTGGGAACAAACTGCAGTATCTCCCAGACAACATTGCAGACCTTCCCCATTTAAGAGTCCTTAGGATTCACTCCAATCGACTTTTGACTTGTCCTGCCTTCAACAAAACTTCGTCCCTAAAGGTAAAGTAGCTTTACATAAAACTAGGAGGGAATAATACTAGAATAAGGAACATTTTCAAGCGAATATTTATCGCACTCGAATTGTAAGAGCATCTGTGCACGAATAATTACTTCTTGTAGTGAATAAGTAAAATTAGTCACTCTATTTTCGAGTTTTTGTTTTCCATTTATCTTGAAAGTTTGTAAGCTTATTCCAAATATGTTGACTACTTCTGTTTTTTACGCGCAAAGTTTACTTATAAGCTATTCTGATATCATGTATTTACTATACGATTTTATTATTCAAAATTGATATTTACAGTTAAATAAAAAGTAACTAATAGTAAATTTAAAGAATTTAAAAGAACCAAAATAATTCGTATTCTCTTATTTTATTATATTTGAAAGCTTTTTTAGTGCACAGATTTTTCGTATATATCCATTTCTAGATATGTATTTCATGATAATGATTTGAAAATCTAATTATTTCATTTTTTTTATTTAAAAAAAAATATTGCTTTTAGAAACTACAGAAAGGATTTTATTAAAAAATAAATAATTTTATCAATATAAGAATCTTAACAATTTTTCTAATCACATCTCAAATTTGTTCGTATACTTAATTAATAGAATAAAATAAAATAATATAAAAAACATTCAAATTATAAAAAACTTAAGTTTTTTTATTTAAATTAATTTCAACAGCGAAGTAAAATATTTTTACTTAAGTGAAAAAAAATAATATTTATTTCTAATTAAACTCAAACAAAGATATAAATTTATATTTTTTAGCATAATAATTTTAATACCTTAAAATGTTTACAAATATTATTTTCGATAACTAAAGAATTATTTAATTGAAAATATATTGATTTTTATAATTTTAAACTAGAAAAAATAAATTTTTTATTTTTTTGCAGAAAACTTTAACGAATCTCTTGTGAATATATTTCTTCCATTTAATTGCTAATACAAATAATAAAAAGTTCGATATTAAGATGAAGTTTGATAATTATCAAATAAATGTAACTTTTTTAATACCTGTCTTTAAAATGAAATAAATAACTCTTCGATACAATAAAATTTGAATAAAATTTAAGCTATTACAAAAAATTGAGATTTTAAAGCAAAATTTTTGTAAAAATATAACAGGAGGTTCGTTTAATTTAAAAATTTATGACGATTCATCAAGTGCTCTTAAGCTCGCACAAGTTTTTGAAAATAAAACTTGTAGACTATATATATATAAAAATCCATTTACGGAACATCAAAGCATTTATATTTAATATTTTAGATAAAGTCAGTGCCTGTAAAAAGCATAAATTTTAAAGAAAAATGTGTAACTTCTGAGTAGTAGCGAAACCAAATACGAACTTATCATCTTTTATAATTTAGAAAGTACTTCTACTAAGTTGTGATAAGCGTTTCGATCACCTTTGATTTTAAAAATAGGTTCTCGATCTTGCCCACAATCACATGGACCGTCTGAACCTGGATAACTTGCTTTCGGCTCAGCTTCAATTCCTGGACATCTCATGCAATTCGCGGTTACGCGTCGACCCGCGTCAATTCCAAAACTACAACAGTGCACGAAGGCCGCTTTCCTTAGTTGACGTGTCTGGTCAGAGTAGATCAACGCCAGGCATCGGCGTCGGGACGTCGATGTCCTCGCGGGCCAGTCACCTTAAGGATGCCGAGCATCATCACCTTCCCTGGCGACTTGGATTCTCCGAGACTGCTGGCATTCGAGAAAGGTATTTTTGTTGTTATGCGAACTGTCGAAATACGTTTCGTTTGATGACTTTTTTGTGCGTGTTCGAATGACGGTATATGCGACCTCCGTATTTGGACGTTTTCTTATTTTTAAAACTGTTTAATTTCGAAGTCGAGATTTTGAACGCTTTGAGGAAGAAGCTTACGTGATTAATTCTTTGTATAAGATTCGCACCAAAAAATATAAATATTTAAAGCGATGTTATACTAATTTCGTGTTTATGTGTTATAGAGTAAATTTATTTTCAAAATACTTCTTAATTCTTTTCAAATCTATTTTAATTAAAATCGAATCAAAAACCTTAGAAAGTGTGTAACGTTTCAAATACCTTATACGCAATGTTTTAATTAAAAAAAATTTACGGTAAATTATTAAATGGAAAGTATTAAAAATAATTATTTAAATTAAAATTAACGCAAATTGAGAAAATCCAAATATTTTCTACAAATTCATATTCTTATTATTACTTGTTTCGTTATTACACTTATTAAACAGTATATCGAAAAATTGCATTACTCTATTCAATTTTAACAGTGATTATAGAAAACAAAATCATTTTCCTAAAGTATTTAATCCATAATCATAATATCCTTAATTATAACGTAGCTATAAATTTACTATATACTACGATATTATACGTACATTAGCAACTGAAATTAAATTGCCAGTATTTTATTTTTGTAAAAATATGAAACAGCTTAAAAACCAAAGGTAAATATATAACTAAAGAGCAGCGATGCGGTTAAAATAACTACGATCTTATTTCTCCATCGTTGTCATTCATTTAGAACGCTTTGAAGTAAAGAAAGTTTTTAAATTATTTTATTCGAAAGTGAAAATTTCTTTTTAACTCAATTTTCTAATTTTAATTTAAGTGAAAATAATATTAAAAGAATTGCTTAGAAAAAATCGGAATGCGCTTTACTCTTCTACGTTTGCATTTCTTTTTTCGTATCGCATTTATCAGATCGTTATAATATAGTATGAAAACAAATACTTGACCTATACTACAACATACTGCCGACATCGCAAAATGATCCTCGATTTTAATTTTATTCAAGAAATGATCGTCGTTATATTTGCGATTTGCGATTAGCGTAATACTTGTAATTTTCCAATAAAATCAAACATGCGATTTATTAGTTGCTTACGCTAAACTGATAATACTAAATTCTTTTGAATATGGATAAAAAACTAAGTAAAGAAATGGTGTTTTAAAACTTTTTTCTTGTTTGTTGCATAATCGTGGGAACCATAATGAAAAAGAGAAAGAGAGAGATAAAGTAAACGATAGTGATGTTGAATTACATTTCATGCGCGAATGCTCGCTGTTCATTTTACTTTGTGGATGCTTCTTGTTCTTTGGTCGATGACTAATGAAAACGTAATTTCTCTCTAAATGTCGAATGAATATCTCTGTTAAATCGAAAGTCGGCATCGGAATCTTCGTGGCTTGAGTTGTTAGTTCACGTGCTAACTGTTCAATTTCTTGCTAAGGCTTCATATTATATAAATACGTTTCTTGTCTCGATTAGTTTCCAATAATATTGGAACAATTAAATATTTACGATATAAATACTCTATATTATACGTTATCTTATTTTCTTAAATATTAGGTATTTAAAAAAATATAAATTTTATTTTTCATCGTCTATCTGAAAATTTGATATTATTGTTTTTATTAATTTATTTCCGGTATACGATATTTGGTATATTTTTTAATACAACTGAAGTCAAGAAATATTAACCGAAACATTTACGGTATACTCATTTTTAACTCGTATTTTTCATATTTTAAGAATTTAAATTTCATAATTAAAAGTGCAATAAAATAATTCGAACGATTAAAAAGATATAAATGCATATGAATAAAATTTTAAATATTAATTTTTTGAAATTGTTAATGTTTATTTTTATTTAATGAATAATTACTTAAAAATAATATAAATTATATTGGATAGAAAATTTCGCTAAAGATAATTTTGTTTGGAGTAAATGCCTATAATGATACCTTCAAAATATTGTTATAATATTATCGTTGTATTTATTACACTTATAAATATGCAAATGAAATATTCTATATCGTAAATATGAAATTCAAAAATATACACTATGAATAACATCGACAATAAATTTAAAAATCATCCTTTCTCGAAGAAATGCAACTTTGATGTCCGAGCTGATTTTGTCTAGATATATCGTAAAGTATTTTCGTACAAAATCTCCACTAGAATAAGAACGATGTAAACGTTTATAAAATGATATTTGTCAGTATTGATCGACTGTAATAACAGTCGATGATACGCGCAAAAGTCAAATAATGTATTTCGAATAAAAAGCATATAACGAAAAATTTTTGTTAAAAAAGTCGATCGTTTCAGACTAACTTTATTTCCAATTGAAAAAAGAAGTAAATTCTATACTTTACAATGACGCAAAAACCGAATAATGAACGGTAACGCAAACTTTTTATTCAGCCATATATACGCGGATTATACGAGAGGAAAAGCTCTATGATTTCGCGTCATTAAATTACGCTTTCCTCCGTACCGTTAGATTTCGTTATAAACTTTCTAAACGATAACATCCTACCCCTTTTATCACAGACTCCTAGTCGGCCAAGTGCGCATGCCTGCGTTTTGTAACACCGAGGGACTCTTTGGATTATTCGACGGGGGCTCGAACCAGGAAACCCCAGCCTCCCTTCAGGAGATGATCCCGCGGCTTCTATTAGAGGAACGCACGATTAAGGAAACCCGAGGCGAATATCTGCGCTACACGCTTTTGGCAGCACAACGCGAGCTGCGTGAAAAGGGTCAGAAGTATGGAGTCGACGCGACCTTGATCCACATAACTCAGCTTCCAGATTCGGCGGAGGATAAACCCAAGTATCTGTTAACCGCGGCCTGTTGTGGCGAGGCCAAGGCGGTGTTGTGCCGGGCCTCGGGTCCCCTGCAGCTCGCCAAAGGCACGGATACTCGATACTTACCGAGACTCCAAGCAGCGTTAGCCCAGGGTTCCAGGAGTCAGAAACAAGGAGTGGAGAATTTGCTGCCTATCGCTTTTCCAGAACCCACCAGTGAAAAGGTTTATATTACAATATATTATTAAGTGATAATATATAATTAAGAGAATTATTTAGCTAATTATAAACGGAGAAAATTTTGAAAAATATTTTTATGTATTGAAGAGGGAGAGAGAGAATCACAAAAGTATATTTTATCTATCTTTGAAAATAACATTCTTATAGTGAAATTATTGGTTCCAGGTTAATATTCTCTTTCATAAAACTTTTGTATATATTTATATCAAACGAAGTAACATTTTTATTAGAAATTAAATTTGAATATATTTGAACGTAAATCATTTAACTTAATATAATCCTTTTTGAATTATATTTGATATTATCACTTTTAAAACGAAAACATTATTTCTGGCAGTTTTAGTATTGACTGGTTTATATTAAAAAGGTATTTTCACACTACCTTTATAATAGATGAAAAATTTCTTTTAAAAAATTGTTCATTATTGATTTTTAATTATTTCAATATTTATCATTAATTAATCTTGAAAATATATCAGAATTATCTGTAACGAATACTTAATTTATATAAAAGTATACAAAATTTAATAAAAATGAAAATATAGCTTCTGTACAATATTTATCCATTCGCTATATCAATTTACTGAATCAACAGAATACATCAGAGTAACAAATTCAAAATATTTCATTTTCGCATGATTACCTTTAATTGAACGAGAAGAGTATATATGATATAAAATTATTTTTGTATACTTTAGAGTCAATATTATATTTTATATCCGTATTTACGAAAAAATAATGGTAAATAAAATAAATATGATTCGTCACATTTATATTTATATCATATTTAAATGATTGTTCAATAACATAAATACCTTAAATGAAGTTTAATAAGATTCTTTTATAATATTATCTCAAATTTTAAATATAATATACTTCTTTATTTCAACATTTCAAAGAGTACTGATATTATTTTAAATAAAATATTTATGTTGTTCTAGAAAATTTATTTGAAATATAAATCAGTTATAATTAAATTTAATAAATACTGTAAACTATGTTGCATAAGAAATTAAATATATATACTTATAAAGTTTTCTTAATTTTTTTTCATTTTACACAGAAAATTAATTTTGAATATATTCTAATCCTTAAAATTATTAAATTGTTTATTCAATTATTATAAAATAAATTAATTTAAGAATTTATATAAATAATAAATTTTAAGTAATATTAAGAGCACTGAATAAAATAAAATTTTCCATAATGCTCTTATATTCTTAATTTGTTGGACACATTAAAAACGTATTTAATAAAATGAAAGTTTTTATAAACTAATTAAGTTCAACGATACATTAACGATGCATTAGAAACTTTAAAACTATAAATAATTCATTGTAATATAAATGTTGGTTCATAAGTAATAATGAAATATAGGACATTTGTATTGCAAGGAATAGAAAACGTTTTCACTTCTTCAATAAAAAGAATTCAGTTTTGAATTAAATTTCTATACATAATTCATATGAGAAAGTGCTCCTGTTTGGGATTTTCCTTACAGCTACGGACATTGTCGTATCTTTACAACTATTGGAAAACGTGTCCTGTATCATAACGGAATGAGTAAACTTCTAAATTTGGAAAAATTTACGTATTCAATATAGTTACATACGTTTTTCATATAACTACAGGATTTTATTAATTTGTTTTTTAAAAATAATTTATATAAATAAAAATATAAAGTTGTAATAAATTTGGATTTATTAGCAACATTTGATTTACTCAAAAGCTGAAATGTATTTTCTATTCAACAGAAAAGCTTATAATACAAGCAAAAATATTATTTAAGCTAAGATACATAAAGTAACGAATTTCATGTTACTGAATTATTTATTTATGTAAATGTTTTTGTTCATAAATAATATTAATATTAAAGCGACTTATTTACTATAAAATATCTTTATCTATAAAATTATAAACATTTATCGAGAATTTATAATAATATTTTGTTTTTACTATTATTTGCTGAATAAATGAATAATTTTTGGAGCTTGGAGTAATATGAATTATTACTCATAATACATTTTATTTTTCCTAATGATATAGAATATAAATACATTAATAATGTTTCAGTAAATAATTAATAAGAAAAGTTGAAAATTAAATAGTTTAAAAATTAGTTAAATCTATTAAAACAAGAATTTAAATTTAATATTATATTTAAGAACTAATTTATGAACAGAATATTTTTAACAGTATTAGGTATATAATTTATTTTACAGAAGTTATATTTATATTTTAATATTTAATAAATCAAAAATTATTAAAATTAATTATTATGCATATATTTTGGAAAATTTAATTTAATTTCTTACTTAATAATTTTTTAATTTAGATTTTTGCCTTTTTTCAATCATTTATAAAACTGCTAATTTAATTAAAAAATTTTAAGTACTTAAAAGTAGAATTAAGGTAAAAAAAATATGAACTTTAAAGAATAAATGTCGTTTAAATTTATTTACAACAAAAAGTTTATAAATAAACCTAAAATAGCTCAAAACTTTTCTTGTAAATAATTAAATCATTGGCTTTTTATTAAGTAATTTTAAGTATAATAGTGAATGCATTAAAATTGCAAATATTTTTAATCATAATTAAAAATTAAAAAAATTATGGATACAAAGTAGATTTTTTATAATTCAATTGCTACTCTCTAAAAAAATATTATTTTATTTCTTATTTATATGTTTAGAAATTGTTTATCACTAGTAAAGTTTTATTATCGATACGTGATTTTCAATAAAAAAATTTAATTCACTACATTCAATTTACTTTATGATTATAACGCAAATTGTTTTTAATAAATATTATCATAGAAAAATAATTCAACAAGATTAAAATATTTGAAATATTAATAAAGCTTTTCCACCAGTGACGAATTTATCAAAAATAAAAAAAAAACATAAATATAGATAAAACGAAATGTTTAGTAAAATCAAGAACGCGTCGCAGATGAATTATAATTAGGAAACTGCAATATTAGTCCCTCGTGAAATTACATCGGATACGGCTCTTCGAATTCCTGGGAGCAAAGGGTCGACTCGGTCGGTGAGCGGATATGCTTGGACTACTTGAGAAAACGCGCCAACCCACTCCGAGAAATTCGAAGAGTCATCGAAGTCAACAAACATCTCAAGTGCAAATCCCACAACAGGTTATCCTGGAGGACGACGACGAGTTCGTAATAGTAGGCAACCGGCGATTATGGGAGGTCCTGAGCATCCAGGAGGCGGTGCGAGAAGCCCGTGCCGAGGCAAATCCCGTCCTCGCGGCGAAGCGTCTCCAAGACTTGGGCCAAGCTTACGGGGCCGAGGACAACCTGAGCATAGTGGTAGTGAGACTCTCGCCGACGACGGCCGAGCCTCTGGGGAGGCTACTGATGCGAGAGTTACGTCAGGTCGTCCGCTCCAAGGAGCAGCAACAACAGCAGCGTTCGGCTCCTGAAAGTCCTGGATGCACGTGTCCTTGCTGCACGCCGCGGTTGCCAGGACACGAGGCTCCTGCGGCTTGTTGTTGTCACGCGACTGCAGCCGGCTTCAGTGACTCGGCAACGAGTTCCGTTAACGGATTTTACCTCAACGGTGTACTTCGAAACGTCATGAGTGCCAGGTAGGATATCACCTGAACTTTTTTCTAGCCCGTGTAGCAAGGTGAAATTATAAACATTGAAAATTGAAACCTTGTTCGGCTAGAAAGGAGCTTCGATATTTACTCAAAATATACGAGATAAGCATTAACGGAGTATATTACATTGTAAGTTGCTTGTTTTTTAAAAATATTTTATCAATATCGCTTTTACGTATCTTACAGACAAATATAAAACAGGTTCTTAATTTTCAAAAATACGTACAATATATTTTGTTTTACAAAAGAATCAAACGGTCATTTTTAAATTATTATCCTATATTTTTAAATTATTTTCTTTTATAGTTATTTTTGTGTTATTCAAATATGAATTTTATATTTGTTTTTATTTACAAGACATACTACATACCGTCAGCTGGAAATACACGATACAATATTATAAATATACGGATATGTTAAAATTTACAAAAAAGTTAAATTTTCATACGCTTAGGTGTCCAATATAAAATTAATGTACGTGTGATGTAATTTTGTGTAAAAATATTGAAGGAATTAATTAATATCAATACAAAATATTATTAAAGACAATTGATTGCTTATTCGGCTTTTATTCTCATAATAAACAACGAAGTATTACTTTAAAATTTTAAATACTTCTACAGGCATAAAAATATTATATAAGAACATAAAATAAAAAAATACAAATTAGCGCACGGAAATAATTGCCGTCGATTAATAACCCGTTTTAATACTGAATCAATAGCGGATTTAATACCTCGTTTATCAGTACTTGATTTGTCTTCAGGGTATAGATAATGTAATTTCAATTTAATCACAAGCAAAAAACGCTAAACATTTAAATAATCAATTTACATTATTCCCACGTTCCGTGATACAGACGCGCTAATTATCCGAAACCACGGAGCAACGCGACAGTAACAAAAAATTAGACGAGCGATCTCCCGGGAAAAAAGCAACCTTAATTTCCTAACGAATAAACACGACTTAAAAAACAAACACGTCGACGTCGAAGCAGGTCCAGCGCAAAATCCAGTCGCAGCAGCCAACGCCAATCCCGGGAAGACCGAAGCTCGCCCAGTGGTCAATCGGACCAGACCAGCGAAGCTGGACTCTTCGAGCCTCGTTCCCGTCGGCGCGCCTCCGATCGCTTCTGCTCCGGAAGTGCCAGTATTTGCAAGCTTCGCCAGCAGCAACAACAACAGCATCCACCGCCGCTCCCGGAACGCACACCACCCCCGAGCGACGAACAACTGCGCTGCTGGGAATACATGCTCGAGCAAAACACGCAATTACTGTTCGACAAGGAACTCGACACCCTGACGAGCGCACCCAGGAGCTCGACCCTGCGACGAGGTGGTAATTACGCGAGTGTAGTCCGATTTTTGGACGTCGCGTCGAAGCTCGCGCGACTTTCACTTTCATCGTGAAATAATTTTGGGAGCGGGCGAGTTTTATTGCTTTGAATTTTGCGAGCGGATGGAATTAAACGGTGAAATCGTTGGAATAACTTAAGCTCGAGCTTCGGAGTGAATCGTCTAAATATCGATCGCTACCTCACCTTTCCCACACTCCGTGCTTTGAATATGGCTCCATGTGCGAATACAGAGACGCGAGTTCTCGTAGGTAAGCGAGAGTAACGACGTCGACCACTTGTGATGATTGTTCCATAATACCTGGACCCTTGAAATTAGAGGATAAGGATTTGGATTATGGATGACTGCTTATTAGGAATTATTTACTGGGTGTTTATAATTTGAGAAATATTTAATGTTTTAGGAAATAATACTTGACCCGTTGTTTTCTTGTATCATTTTATCGTTACAATGCATTATGATAACATTAAAACTGAAGTATAAACGTGCTTAGTAAAATTATGATGTGTAAAAGCATTTCATAACAGTAGTATCGGTAGCGTATAAATATTTAGTAACGATGACGGATAAATATTTAGCAATCCATTGTTTTATTTTAATTTCATTTTTCTCAAATATATGATTATAGAGGAATAAAAGTGACGGGAATACGATAAATTTCAATTTTATGTAGTTTTTATAAATGAAATAATATTCAAGAATATTGGCCGATTACATTTATTGCATAATATTAACTATTTTGCGTGTCTTAAAGCTTTTACTATTAAAAACTTTTTTTTTTCATCGAAAATAAAATATCTTATTTTTCGTTGTCATTTGTAATACCACGTGAAAAAAATTTTCTAATAAATTGAAATTTTTTATTATTTACAGCATTTAGTATTGATTGATAATTTGTTTAGTATTTTGATCTTATACTTTATACATAAATTTATAAAAATTGTACAAACTACTTTTAAATGTTATAAATACTCGAAGCATTAACAATAAAATTACACCAATATATTTTCGAGCCTGATTATTTAGTCTAAATCTAGGTTTTTCAAACAAACATTTAAATAATATTTACGCAATAACATAAGTTTTGTTAAAAATTCGCAAATACATGTAAAACATATGACAATATATACAACTAAGAATTTCGTCCTTTTAAATTATAATATTTTAGCATTTATTTGATTAATATTATTAAAATTATTTAAAATTAAAACAAAATATTTTAAATAATTAAAAGTTATTTATATAATATATTTACAAAAGTTAAATTTATTTTAGTAAATTAAAAAAAAAATTAATTTTTAATCGATATATTCTTTATTTTAAGCAGCGCTTTTATCGAATCTAATTTTAAAATTAAACTTTTACTTAATTTTATTAATAAGTGTTTTAAATTAATTTTGTTTGTTTTAATATTTTATTTAATTAAATATATCTTTTCTTTATTAATTGTAATAACATTTTAATATGAACTATTAACAGTAAATATAGTAATATTAATATATTATATTAATACTCTATTAAAAGTATACAAGCGACTATAAAAGATTTTAATTGATGATAATAAAATAACTTTAAAGAGATAAAATTTTATTTTCATTTATAAATCAACTTAAACAAATGGGTATTGTACAATAATCGTATAATAATATGATATATTGAAAAATTTTCGTAATATATCAAAAGATTAGGTTAAATAATTTCTTATTTTAATATAACAATATTTTGTTAAAAACTAAAGTTTTCCAATCTTGCTGTATTATCTACATTTTTTCCTAGAAATAATGTAATTTTTAGTTTATAATATTAAAGTATTTGAAAAAATAAAAAACTGACATATTTATTACAAAATTTATATTATAAATATAAAAATTTACTATTAAATTAACAGACCAAATACAAAAAAAATATATCTCAGTTTTATAATTCATAGAAATTATAACAACTTAAATGAACTAATGCATTTTAAATGAATGTCTAAATTATTTATAATTATATGTTCTACTCAACATGAATAAAGTTTAATTATTGTTTTTTGATGTACTGATAATTTTTGTTAATAATATTATTTTAATCGATGAAATAAATTGAATGATTAAAAGTATACGCGGGTACTTTTAATCATTTTAGACCTTAATTTATATTACATTATTTTTCTATTTATGTCATAATAAAATAATTTCATTATGTGAGAATCATAATAATTAATATAAATACGCGAATTAACTAATATAAATTTTTTTCAATTTAGGTAATTAGAAAGTTCATACAGAAGTCGATATTGTAATAATTTCCAGTCGATTACACAGAAGGGTTATACGAATAAAAAATAATAACACTATTTCATATTTGGAACGAGTAAAATGTCGATACATTGAAAAATATGATTTTTTTATTTGGAAAATGATTCTTGATTGGTTTATAATCACATAAGTATATTTATTTGAAAATACGAGCATTAAGATTTTAATTCGTATAAATGTCGAGAGCCAGTTATTTATTTTATTGTCCTCGTTACACAATGCTCTTCCGATTGGTCATCTTAGTTATCTAACGGATAATGACTAATTTTTGTAGCTTATATATAAATAAAAAATAATAATAGCGCTAATTAGTTTTTATAACATAAATGATGTTTTACGATTTAAAAATGCCATGAAAAACAAAATAAAATTATGAGTAATCCTATAAATTCATAATTCGATTAACAATGATACCCGATATTAACTCATACATTCATTAATCTGAAATGTGAATCGATTACTTTTTCCCTTGTAATAATCAAAATAAAAAGCTAGTCGTATACACATCAATAAAAAATCATGAAATACAAAAAATATATTTTATTTTTTAGGATTAATAAGTTATTCTATGATCATTTTTGTTAAAATAAACTCATTGAAATAATATTTTAATTTACAAATATTATATCTAAAATATAAATTTATTGTCTTACATTAGACGATTAGAAAAAATTTTTAAAAATTTAAGTAGCTATTTGATTAAACCACAGTCAAAGGATAATAGCATTAACTTTGAAAAATTTATGAAAAATTATATAAATTATAAATTTGGTAGAGTAGTGAACGAAATTTAATAGTCAGCGTATCATATTTAAAATCATTTTGAATTACCAATTAGATTAAGATATCATTAAAATTCCATTAAGCGAACGAAACCACCAAAAACAACCTTTAAGTTTTACACGATCAAGCAATTACACGAATCTTTTATAAAAAAAAAGAAGTTCTAATCGAAGACTTTTGCTATCTCCTCGTGTCGACAGGCCAATCAAGATCCACACCACAATTGGGAGCAAGTTCGGGTGTACCGTTCCTGTCTCGACGTTTTGGCAGTGCTCGATCCTTTGATAATTCCGGTCCTCTTCAGACCCTAAAGCCAGTGGTACAACCACCGCCGGTACTTCGATCGGCCTTCGGAGGCAGTGGCCGACGTCTCCTAAACGGCGGACCCAACGCCGCATACTTTGGCAGCCTCCAGAGACTCATGCCGTATAACCTCGAGTACGACTTCGCGGTGATCCAGGAGCGAAGTGCCTTGGACTCTCTCGAACAGGACGCCTCCAGGATGCAACAGTATTGGGGCGTCGCCACGACCGAACTGTGATCGCCAAATCGCAGCGTCGATACAACGAATTAGCGGACTAATCTGTATGTGTATATATATATGTGTGAATGTGTATTCTGCCACGTTTTCCGATAAGCGCTTATAACTGGGCTTCCGCTTTTGCGAGCCAATATTTCATTCCGGTAGAGCAGGAGTGCATTTAACGCGGCATTCAACGATTAAAATGAAATACCGATGTAAGTAATCCAGGATCGCGTGCGATTATTTATTATTATTATTTTCTTTTTATGCTTCGTTTTTTTAATGAACGAACCCACGTAAAAAACTGTGTTTTTTTATTATCTATGGTGAAAAGATGTGAAATTAACGTTGCGGTCGTATCGTTCTTTTGAACGATGTTATTGCTTAAAAGGAAATTTTTCCATAAGCGATCAAAACATTTTCTTGATATAATATGATAAATTAAATTCATTTAATAGTCGTTATCAATAATGTTTATTTTATTGTTTCTACTTTTTGTACTAGACATGACCATGTAACGTATACATAAAATATTTATTTTGAAATAAAATTTTATTTACATCATAATTTTCAATGTAAAAAATGTTCGATTACAATATTATTACTCCATAAGTGTTGTGATAAGTGAAACAACCGATATTTTGCCGACTTTAAGAGAGATAAGAAAGTGCTTCAAAATTGGTAAATCGTCTAGTTAATACGAGGAAATATGTCAATTGCAAAATTTCGTAATAGGATAGTTTCTTTACGTAGATTGTTTTTTGTTAAAATGAATTCCTGTTGGAGGCACGTTTAATTATATGACTTAGAATATGATAGATTTGATAAAATTAGATAACTTGATTGTTAAGTATTACAAGTAGTATTTGAAAATATAATAATCAGTTTGATAAAAAAAATATCTGTAATTTAATTATTAAAAATTTTTTAATTATAGACACTAAAATTAATAACTTTTATCGTTATTTTATCATTTTTTATCACACTGAGGAACAAATCATGAATTTATACAGTGAAGTTTATTTCGTTTTCAAAATATGAAACTTTAGCGAAATACATTAATTTATTATAAGCTTAATTCTATTTTAATAATTATTATTTTTCATATAATATACCATTAATCTTGATATAAAATTTTAACGTTTTACATTATTTTATTTTGCGGTTAATTTATTGTTACCCTTATCGTAAGTTGTAATACGTGATTAAATATTTCTTAAGTATCAATATTTTACCTAATTAATGTGCGTACAGCCGCAAATTAATAAAATAAAACTTTAGTTGTAAAGAGCTTACATACCAAAATAACTGAAAATTTCCTGTACCTGATGATATTTTTATCATATTTCATAATCATTTATTTGTAAAAAAACTATGGAATAAAAATAAAACGATAAAAAGTTCATTACTCATTTAAAGAATTATCACAACTATATCTGCTAAGTGCAATTCCTTATCAGCTCTGTAAATTCAATTGATTACGGTCTGTATCGACTATGAAATAATGTATTTTCTTTGTTAAATAATATCTACTTACGCACTTATTATCACATAATTGAGTAAGATTAAAATATACTTAAAATACCTTCTTTGAAAGATAATTTTTTTATAACAAAGAAATCAAATAAAGTTCCTTTTAATCGATATCTACTAAGAAAATATTCATTTTACTTATTTTTAAACCACTTAATCTTAATCTATGTACATTTTTTAATAAAATTCAAATAATTTAGAAACAAAATATTTTCTAAACATTGTCGTTAAACATAGTCAATAAGTTGATATCCGAGCTTCTCTTACTAGTTTAGATATAGCAAAAGTATTCGCGTGTAAGAATAGATTCATACATAAAGCAAAAACTTAGTTTTTGTTTATATATTTTAAAACGCACGAAGAATAATTTTTGAAATGAAATGAATCAGAAATATACAATTTTTCGTAGTTAAACATTTGATAATCTAATAAACTCAACTGATTAAACGAAGCCCATGTTATACATCTAATATTAAATTTATATATTTCAATGATCGATAATAAATATTTAACGAATGAAAACATAAAAAAAATATATGCTATAATATAAATTTAAAACATAAATATAAATCGAAAAATATTAAAAATATTTAAACGTTTGGTAACATCTTCGTATGTTTTTTCGTTAAAGAGGATACATTAAAAATATTAATAACCAAAACTTTTATCTTAAATTTATGAAAAAATATTAAAAATATTCTAAAAATATAACAATTGTTAGATTAAAATTAATTTGTTAGTTTATCCATATATTCGAAATCAACATGAAAACTCAGTTGTCATCACGACTGTGAAATACTCTCGAAATGCGTATCATTATTGCAGATGCTCTCTCAAAAAGGTTAAACCGCTTTGGCTTACAGCAATCAGTACGACAATGTCTATTAAACCTATGGAAACTAGAGAAATTATGGAAAGTCGACTAATTCCACTTTAACTCTGGGAGAGTTGTTTCTATGTTTACGTACATATACCAATGCGAGGCCGAGATTATTGTAGCGTGACGGTCGTTTTCGTCGTTCTCGTTGTTGGCTGTTATTGAATTCACAACCTCGTGTCTACGAGCATATGTACATAACGCAAAATATATTGTAAATAAAGCGATTAACTAACTGTTCAAAGGCTAGGAGACTGTTAAAGCGTGGAATAAATCAGAATAAAGAAAAGCGCCGGGGGAATGGAAGGCAGAGACAGAAAGAAAGAGAGATAGAGAGAAAAAAGAGAAAGGTGTCGAAAATGGAGTGTGGAAGGTAGAAATGATTGAAGGGAGAGAATGAAAGAGAGGTACAGATTAGTGGAGAAAAACAAGGACTATAAGTAACTGTGATAATAATGTTTTATCTCAATATACATGTATACAAGCATATAGAAGTTAGATGGGTATATAAGAATCGTGCAGCATGCAACAGACCAACGATACGATATCAGTCCACAGCCTTCGAGAATTTTATGATTTAAGTACTCTTTTATATGCATATGCATTTATGTAAATAAATGAAACGTGTTAGATAAAATTTTTGAAACTTAGTTTATTTTATATAGATTTATTTCATAATTTCCAAAAATTTCTTATTGATACTTTGATTTATATGCGCTTCTTTACATCTTCTAATATTTCTGTATTATTTTTAAAAAATATACAATTTATTCAAAACATAAATAAACGGTATAATGATAAAGCGAAAACTAATTAAATTACACATCATTATAATTTTTCATTTGTTCCTCTAATTTGTGACATCTATTTTCATAGTTTTGTTTGAAAGTTCTTATACATATTCTATTTAATGTAATAATCTGGATATGATATGGAGATTCATTTCTATTAATTAAATAATAATATAAAAATTAGATACGCCATGAATAAAATAATCGATAATTAATTGAGAATAATCCAGAGTTCTAAGGTATGCATTGAACTTCGGTATTATTACATCTATATATCAATTTCTATATTAAACGTAGATTAAAAAAGACTTTAAACTGAATATTTTTTTCAACATGGCTTCTCCGTCATTTTTAAATATCGATTTTTGAAACAATTTATACTTAGCAAAGTTGCGGTAATTCAAATTAATGGATATTATTATTGGATAAAAAACTTATTATGCGATTAAAAATAATATCAAATTAAATAGTTTTTCTTTGATAAATTATCGGTTTTCAAAAGGGAAAACTAAACAAAAATAATTTACATCGAAGTCTTATTTAGATAAAGAAGTTGTAAACACAACTTTATAAAATGTTAAATGATTCGATACAATATTTCATTTTTATATACAGTTCAAGTTTATGAGAATACTCTAAAAGAAGCTTAATTCATAAACTCCATTCCATCAATTTGAAATGATGTTCCTAGATGAGCGAACAACTTCACATACCTTTTTAAATAACAATGGCTTTTCTGTGCTTTATTACATCAATATTTTCTCTTATTTTCAAACAAATCCATAGAACTGTTATCTGTTTGTAACTCTGAATAATATTACCACCACGTTTGAATAAAGATATTTGGTTATTTCATTTCACTTATTAAAAGTTATTTATGAGTAATATCAAGCTACAATATTAATTTTTCGAAATATTATATAAAAAATAACTCATTTTATATAAAATTAAGTATTTTTTATTATCTAAAAATAATTTTTATTTAAGCTAAATCAACTTATTGGTTTATTAAAAATGACTCCTTTTAAATTAAAAATTAAAAAAAAATACTTATAATAAAAATACTATGTATATATTAATGTACATAAATTAGCTATTCGGAATATATTTACTATTTTAAAGATAAATATAACAAATATATATATAAAATAGATAAAATATAAAAAAGTAAAAAGATAAATTAATCAACATAAAGTATATATAAAAAACATATGTTTATGCGAGTAAAAAATTTTTTTTAAATATTACAGTCAAATACAAAATTGAGGCTAATTATAAGTAAAATATATTTAAAATAGTAATATTTATTTGTTTCGGATTAAATTCGAACTAAATTACCCATCAGTTAATATTTAATTTAAATAGTATTATAATATATTTTATCCTCTCATGTTATTAAATAGATGCAATCTTCATACAGATACACATACGTGAATAACATATAAGCCCTAATGGATATATGATCGAGGACTAGGAAATATTTTGTAATCGATATGATAAAATGGTAGGTATATTACAAATATTGGAAAGAGGCTACTGTGGATACACCAATTGAATTTTAAATGTTTATAAAGCTAAAAATTCCATAAAAAAAATTATATAATCAATCGAGCTTTGTTTTCATTTTTAAGAAAAACAATTTTATATCTTGATTAAAAGCATTTATCTCATTGTTAAATATGAATGGTATAATAAAAAACTCAAGTTTAATAATTCCGTGTAAATAATGATATTTTTTGCTATTGCATTTTTTGTAAGTAAAAGTTCATTAACTTTTTACAATGTTAACTTCTAACGCTAATTATTTTCAATATTAATAAATTATAACCTTTTATATACTTCAGAAGCAGTTATAGTAAATATTTTTTTCTTTTTCTTTATCAAACTTTCATTTTAATCTAAATATTTGAGAAAAACGTATGTATGATAGTATTTAAATTAAATACATCGTTAATATCATTTATGTAAAAGTAGAATAACAGAGATCTAAAGACTAACATTCATCATCTATGATAAACGACCAGCAGAAATAAAATCTCAAACGTTTTTCAAACAAACAAACGAATGATATATAGCATTAGTTATTTACTGTCAATATCTTTATGTGCGTCATCTGTCAGTTTGAGTAGGGCAGACTATGTACAATTTTTATTTTGACAAAAACTTGAGAGTAGAAATGTAGAATAAATGTTTGTACAAAATATTCATTAATCTGGTTATAAATTATAATTTTTAAACGTTTGAAAAAAATTATACCAATTCTATAATACAGGTGCGAGATTCTAAAAGAAAGTATACATTTCTTTTTTAACGGTATCTAATATATCCAGTTTATATATTAGTCTGCTTCAGTAATAGCTTTCACTATTGCATCTGGCTTTTGAAGAGAAATATGGAATATTAATAACGACGTCATTGTAAATAATATTTTACGAAAATACATCAGAATAAGTTTTACCACGCGACCGTGAAACCTACATCAATCATAGCTTTTATGAAATACTTCAGTTTCAGTAAATCTTAAGTTCATTAGCCCTGCCTAGTACAATAATGTACCTTTAACCAAAATTTTAAATCAACATCGAGGCTACATATTTAAAAATTATTTGAATGTAAATTAATACTTTCGTTTAATTTATAATTTAATTAACTATAAATTTTCAGAAAAAATATAAATTGGTTTTTATGGTTTAATATATTTTCTTGCATCAGTTTTGTACATATTTGTCTTATAAGTAATAATCATTAAGAAGTTTTCGATTTAAAAAATATTTATTAAAACATTACTAATTTGTTTTTGTAGAATAGATTTCTAATAAAGATTTAAAATAAACACTATTAATCAAATATTTAAACTCTCGTATCTTTCGGAGTAATGATTATTTTTCATGAATTGAAGTACTAAAAAATGGGTCACATATAAATTTTATGTTTCGTCATAAAATAAGAGTAATTTAAAAACACTTATACACAGATCAAGGCAAAAGCTTCAAATATGTATAATTTTCAAATCAAGATAACGAAAACAGCTGTCTTATTTATTATTATTGATTATCAAAGATTGTAACTTAAACTTTCTCTGTCTTTATATTCGATAAAAATTAAATAATCTCTTATTTAATAATTGAAAAAGAAAGATATTTTCTAATAATTATCATTCTTATTTCATACAACAGTAAAAACATTTGCTAACACACACGCTCAAATAAATTCAAGAAATATGGCAGCTACTTTATATTATTATATGAAGCTATTCTGGCTATAAATATTACTAGGTGGTTAAATAAGATTTGGCTAAAACTTTTTGGTATATTTACGAATAACGTAGATAGAGAAATCATCTTTCATTATGTTTTTATCCACAAGTATTGAAATGTATAAATTATATACTTTAATTATTTTCTATTAACCTTAAATAATATTAAATTTTTTGTATATATATAATAATGTAAATTATTAAAATATAGATATATTTTATTTAAATAAATATTATAATAATAAATTTATCCCAATATTTTTTCTTTTAAAAAAAATACAAATTATATGGAGTGGTTAATAAACTAGATTATTATCAAATTAATTTTATACTTCTTAATATTTTTTATTTTACTTCTATGATTCTTTAATAAAATTGAGTAAAAGAATCCCAATAATAAATAATAAAAATCAATAAAAACGATTTTTTTAAATGACGTAATTCGTTTTCTAAATATTTTTTGACTGATGTTTCGTTATTCCATTTTTAATTTTTTTGTTTCATATTTGACTTTTTACTTTTATTATTTTAGTATATACCAAAAATTTTCACAAAATAATCAAAATCATTAGATTGTAAAGACTATTTCCAAATTTCAAATTATATTTCAAAATATTTTACAATATTTTGTTACATTTATGATTTTTAAATTTTTTGGCAATTTCATTTTTTTTTAAATTTTAATTTTAGAAAATACATTTTATAATCACAAGTCGACTCATATCAAAATAAATATCCATTATTTTATTATTTAATATAAAGTAATTTATGTACATTTAAACAAATGTTTTAAATTTTTCAATATTTGCCTCTTTTCATCATCAGATGTAATGCCACTGAATTTAAAAAAATTTAATCTTGTAATTTCAATATTTACAACTTCAAATGGAGTAATAAGTATTTTAAATTGATAATCCTTTCATGCATACATAACTAAATTATTATAAAGTAACAAAAGATGTCTTCTGTCATTACACCATATGTATGCACTATATCATGCTTTCGTTTATGGTATATTCACCTACCCATTTTATCCACAAAATTCATATTATAAAAAATGTCTTTTTTCAATTGAAACATAATTCAGCCAAAATTTAAAAATTTTTTTAATTTTCAATTTTAAAGTTAAATAATTTTCTTGTCATTTACAAATTCTGATAATTTATTCTATTGTAAAATAATAGTATTTAATTTGATTTCAGAAAGAGAAATATTTAAATTAATGAATGATTTAATTTGATTTTTTTTGATAAATTCTCTTCTATTATCTAATTAAATAAAAACTTAATACAAAAATATAGAAAACTTGTAAAATTATTTATAAAATGTTGCTTCGAAAAATAAATATAAAGTAAATATAAAGTATAAACAATATAATTTTTTTCTTAATTAATTGCTTTATAAAATAATATCTTATTTGATAAATATTCGTTTAAAGAACATATAATATATAAATTTAAGTCACCAGATAATGTATTGAGTTTAAAATATAATGAATTGTCTTAGTGACAAATTTAATCGCTGTATATATTTAATCGTACATTTGACTTAATATAAGGTCAACAAGTATCTAATCTTTATAATTTTATAATTTAAATAATTATTTTAAAAAACGCGAATATTATCTATTTTTATAAGGCTTTACTGTAAATAACCTGTAAACAACTTTTTAAGTATAACATATGTACAATAAATTTTTTATATTTTTCAAAACTTTTTAATTTAATACAAATTGTTATATATACATATTATAGAAGAAAATCATTAGTTATATATATGTATATGCAAAGATATATTCTGATCATTCATCCGTGAAAAAATAAATTCAAACTCGTCTAATTAAATTATTAACATATAAAGCTCTTTTTAGAATTCATTCATATCATATTCAAGTCAATCGTGTCAGCACTTCATAATTTTATACGGTATTTTATTGAGATCAGAGCTAACAAGTCAGTACGTGCCGAAAAAAAATTTGCAGTTTATTTATATGCACGTTTATCTATATAAATGTCTTAATGTAAATAAAATAACGAAATTCTAAAAAGCTGTCGGTTATAATTGTCAAAAATAAATGTAAATATTAATACTGATTTACCATAGAAAATTATCAGTTCACACTATACCGAAGAATTGAAATATATTAGAAATTAAAAAATTTGCTTAAATATAAAGGCGATATAATTCGATTCTGCTTAAATAAGTAAAACAATTGCATTTCATTAAATTTGATTCGCAAATATTTCGTTTGCAAATAACTGATAATTTATTGAATTTAGTTTATTTTAATACGAAAGAATTCAAAATAAATGTTAATGAACACTTAGCGATATACTGAATAAATATTTCTGTTTATAAAATGTTTTATTTGTCATTAGTAAGTATTAATTAAAAATTTGATTTAAGAAATTAGTATCGATCTTCATTACTATTCGGCTATATATAATAGAAAATAAACAAATTAAATAAGAAAATATTTTCATTTTTGAAAAATCCTAATTGAAAACTTTTAAACTTTTCAATAAAAGTGTATTGTATACAAATAATATCTTTAAAATAATATTCATCAATACTTAAAAGAAATAATTTCTTTAAAAATTTTTGACATAGTGTTACGATAAATATCAAAATATTTATATACTTATATACAATATATACCATATAAAATCTAATAAATTTAGAATTCAAATAGTCTAAAGTAATATTTAAATTAGAAGTAATTATTAATTTACAATTTATATCTTCGATCGCATAATATGAATATTCATTCTCTTATACATTCTATTAGAATCCTAAATAAATTTTTTAAATATATATATTTAAATGAATTATAATTTAATCCATAAGTATATTAAAATATATTTAAGAATACGAAAGTAGTTATATCTAAATTACATGCAAAATAAAAAAACGATTAAAGCATTTAATATACACCTATTTAATTCATATTTAAAATATAATATAAAAAAATTGTATTTTCTAGTTATTTTAAATTTTAACTAAAATTTTTTATATTAAATCTTATCATTATCTATCTTTATTTTTATTAATTAATATTTCTTCATATCCATTTTAATTCCTACGCTTATTATGTTTTAAAGTATTAGTTTAAAGATTAAAGCATTTTCCGAGGGAATTTATTTTTTTTCGGAAATGTGAATTATTAATAGAAATTAATTAATTTATACATAGATTATAATCCATAATTATATTTTATAAATAAATTTTTTTAATATCTAGTTAATATTATACATTCATAATAAAATCGTAAATTATTTCAGATCGTACGCATAAAAAAATTTAATTTTCTCACATGCATTATGGTGAGTAATAATTGTACTTGCTACACACAGTATTTGAGAAAAAAGGAGAATGTTCCTGTTATAAAGAACGTAAATTGTAAATGCATGAGAGAGATAAAAAGATATATTTCTTTCAACGAATTGGATACAGAAAAAGACTTACGACATATCATTGTGAATTTAGGTCACCTGAACATGTCCTGTTCGTAAATCTCATAAGAAGTACATCCCAATTGTGTCCATAATTTTCAAAAATCTAAAATTTGATTACAAAAAATATCTTATAATTTTTAACGATTTTTAATTTTTTTAAAAAAATACCTAATCGTTAAAAAGTTTATTACAAATATTTGCAATATAAACAATCTTTCCATTACGTTAAAATTTATAAAAATATTTTAACACGTTATTCGAAAATATATTCTAATTTCTTCATAATTTTATATAAATATATTGTGTATATGTTTAAAATATAACAATACAATTATTTTTATTTCTTGTTATATTTTAATATTTATTTCATATTATTATGTATAATATTTATATATATATAATCTTTTAGAATTAATTTCTAATATGACAATCAAAAATTTATCATAAGAAATTAAAAATATTTAAATTATTTAAAATAAAACTATTATAACATAACATTTACCATTATGTATTCATATATTTAAAAATTATTAATAATATTTTTGTTCATTTTTAAATCGATTGAGTCTAACAACAAGAATAAATATAAAAGTATTAGTTAATAAATGAAATAAATAATTTTTTCAAATCGTTTAATATCAAAAAATATATTTAATGTTGCATAGATTATCTAAAAAATTTATCGGCTTATAAATGTTTCAGAATAAAAAAGGCGTAAAATGTTTTAAATTTCTTTATTTATAATTTATAATTTAAAAAACAAAAGTATTAAATGTCATAAATATATGTTTAAAATAATATATATATATTGAAGAAAATTGATCATCAACATTTTTGATTTGAAAAAATCTAATGCTTCTATTTATAAGCATTTATAAAAGTGGGTTAATTTGACAGATTATAAGATATTTCAAGATTAATGACTTTAAAGGAAAGTATATATGTGAATGTTAATTATATCAAAGCAACTGATATACTAGTATAAAATGAATCATAATAGAATGATGATTGATTATAAAATTTTTTTAATTAAAATATGTAAATATATATTTATATATTGATAATTTTTGCAAATTTAGAGTAAATTGAATATTTTTAAAGTATAATAAAAATTCAAGATTAGGCATTTTAAAATTTAATAATTATTAAATTTGCTATATAATTTCAACCTTGAAATAGATTAATCACTAATTGTATAAAAGATAAAAAAATCTATATTTTAAGTAGGTACATAAAGCTTATAAGGGATAGTACCAAATTATTATAGATACAAAATAATGAATTCGCATTGACAACTTATACGTTAAACTATTTTCTAAGTAATTTATATTATTATTCTAAGTAATTTATATTAATATTAATCATATATATTTATTTATTAGTTATTAAATTTAAAGTGAATATTATTCGTAGTATTTGAAAATATAAAATATAATTGCAAAATACATAAATGATTTAATGATAAAATATTTAAATGAAAAATGCATTTTAAGTTAAAAAGATATTTGTTTTTTTGAAATAAGTTTATTGCAATTTATTAGATTTCTAAAAATAATAAATATTCTTTAAGAATTAGATAAAGTTATTTTAAAGTTTGAAGCTATAAATTTCTGTAAAGGACATTTCAAAAACTATGTTGTTTTGTAAATTGTACAAGTTGAATTCTGCATCAAGGGAAACTAACGCGACATGATTGTTGTCTATTGTAACTATTTGGTTGGTCGAGAGTTTGACTTAAATTATTGTATGTACATTGGTGAAAAAATACACTTCTTTCAATATATTGTACTTATTATTAAAATTATAAGTTTAAAATTTTTTTAATCAATTTATAATTTTCTCACATTGTTTTGTTTTTCTTAATTTTATGTATAAGAATTGAACTTTAAACATTTTTACTTTCATTCGCTTTATTACTATTTTTTTATAGTTTGCATGATAAAGGTTTTTAAATATTTTTATATAATACATAAAAAAATTTCTACATATTTTAAAATAAATTTTTTTTATATATTTTAGTATATCGATAGAAAAGTTCAGACCTGAATACAGATTTATTTTCTACAAATAAATGTACTGCAGCTGACGAATATGAATAATTAATAAGGAATAAAAAGTGTATGATTTACATAATGATTTAATTTTTAGTACATTTAAATAATTTTCACCTTGCAGTAAATAAATATCTGCTATAAATATACAAAGATATTATAAATCTACAAAAGATTTATTAATTGAACATTTAGTATCTATTCTTTTGTAGTACCATAATTCTAGAATTAAACTATAAATTTCTTTAAGCAAACAATGAAGTAGATAAAAAATAAAGTACTTTAATGTTTTTCAAGAAACTAAATTATGTACAATTAATTTTATTATCTTTAAAATATTTTACTGGAAACGTAAAATAAATATATCTTTTTTTGAAAAAACATCTTTAAATTTCTTTACTTTGAAATAGATTTCAAGGTTCTATTACACTTAAAAATAAACTACCAAATGAATTGATATTCAAATTTCTATTTCAGTTTAATGTACAAAAATAAAATTTTTAATAAATTACGGGATCATTAAATAATACGATTTATCATACAATGATAAATTTGATTATTGAAATAATTCAATCGTTTAATATTGAATAAAATGAATAGAAATTGAATGAAAGTGTATTACATCCTTATATGTATACGAAGTTTTAGTTTTGAATCTTATAAATAGATATAAGCAGACTGTACAAGATATAAAAAAATTTAAAATAAAACACTAGTGAAAGTAATACATTTTACATAGATAAAAAATCAATGCTTATGAAAATTCAATCAGAATTATTTATAAAAAAATATAAAATTTTAATATTTTTGTTCCGCATTTGATAAGTATCACAAATTTTTTATAGCACTTGCAAAGATTTCAATAAAACTTTTGTGAAAAACTTTCGTTAATGCCTGCATTTCTCTTTTTAAAAAATAGAAAAAATAGTAGTAAACGAAAAGAAAAACAATAGTAAAAGGAAAAAGAATAGCGCTTATTCCAACGAATCCCCAATGATGGAAGCAACGTAAAGCTTTCACTCAAGTAAAAATGTCTCGCTGAGAAATTGAACTACGTCGATGAACGTGTAATGTACGTCACCGCATTCGCAGAGACCAATAATATCTGACCGACGTTGCACGAGTATCGCACGTTCCCGTGTCATTCGACTTATTTCCTCTCTTTCTCTCTTTCTCTTTTTCTTTCTCCATACTGTCGACAATTACAGATACTCGAGTTTAATTCAGTCGTTTAACATAACTGAACTTGGACGCCATTCATATTTGCTCGTTTACATCACTTTACCTGACACTATTTTCTCGCCTTTATCAGGATTCTAAATTCCTTTTCATGAGTTTGCTTCGCAAAACTACGAAGGCACTTTGAATTTTACTCGCTTCTAGACTTTTTCCAATTGCAAGCCTACTTCTACAGTATTCTCTCGTTTTCTTCGAATTTCTTGTGGACGTCTATTTGCTCGACCCTTGGTACCTCCTTGACCCTCTTTTGCCTTCTTCTCCCATACGTAAAATGAATTTCGTTGGATAACTCTTCTGTTTCAGACGTTTGTTTATTGGAGAGCAAATTTTTTTAAAATTATAATTTCCGCTTGATGCGCGCTTATTCTGCATTGAGTGTACAATTGATTGCTAATGAATCTACAGATACGTTTAGTAATAATATTTGAAGTGGAGAAGAGAGGAGGTAAAAGTGGAGGAAAACATGGAAGCAATAAATGGAAATTGTGTTGGATACATAAGCGAATGATAGAGTAATGCAATTCCATGGTGAAAGCAAAATTACTACAGCAAAACAGTTACATACATATACTAATATTTAACGTACACGTAAGTAATAATAATATATTATTATTAAGTTCATGTGCTTTTATTAGTTTTCAATAAATTTAAATGTTTTATTATCTAGAAATATTTATAATATTATTACGAAAACTACTCGTATATTATCTTTAAAATATTATAATTGAATTTCGGAACTATAAATTTAGTATAATATAATTAGTATTCTTTAAATGTTTTAAATACAAATATAATCTAAAACTCAAGTCTTTAAATATAAAATCAATTTCTAATATAAATTATTCTAATATTTCATTCGGTATTATTAAATTACATGATTTTTGTAAAATGAATGTCTAATCTTTTTATTAAATATTTAAAGCAGATAATTCTTTTTTAAATTATTATATTATTTTTACAATTTTAACTTTTAAGTAAATATATCAGTTTGATTGATTCAATATTTATGTATGAATCGAAATTTGATTTGTAAATTTACAGAATCTATTTGATTATTGACGCAAAAAGTCTTAAATTAAATTTTCGAATGATTTTTCGTGTCGTACTGCATTTAAACTTTTTTTTTGAAAATTCACTTAATCTTTAAAAAGTGTTAACCAAATATTTTCGTAAATATTTTATTATGATTTTATCTTATGTAACTTTTTCATCCTACTTTACATATAAGTATAATTGAGCATAAGTACTTTGATATATTCATTAATACTACACGTATTTGTTTTAAATTCAATTTTTAAAGTAAATCAAAAGTTTTTATTATATAAAAATTTTTCTAAGCTATATAACACAAATACTTCGAGTATGAACACATGTGAACCTCATTTCAAGTAGTGCAAACTAACGCTCTCAACAAAGCAGGATTATCCCTTGCACTTCAGTTTACTGAGAGTTTCACTCTATATCTTATGATATCTATCAATTTTATTGCAGCCTTTAAATAAAAAGTAAAAGTAAATAAGAAGAAGAAACTTGACCACGGCCTTATAATGTATCTCGGGTAACTTAGTCTCTATTACTAATCCACTTATTATTATTGTAAATCTTTGTTTCACATAAAATTACACGTAGTTCTTATATAATTTATTTTCATTGATATTGAATCGTTAAATCTGCTAATTTTAAAGAAAATATATTTATTCTTTCTAGGAATATTAATAAAAATATTTAAATGCAATAGATTAATTTTATATAAAATTTCACATATTTTCAATTAAAACACTGTAATAAAATTAAATATACACCAAACATTTATAAAAAAATAAAATAATTTTTTATTATAAGCTTTCTTGAATATTTACACAAAAACGTTGATCAAAATTTTTAAATTTACTAAATATCTCTTAAATTAGAACAAGAATTCCTAAGTATATTTTAAAGTAGACTTCCTAAAAAGTCTTGATTAAAAGATGCTTTTTGTACAGTCTAAACACTGGTCTCCCCTATGTTTACACCTACGCTGGAGCTCGCACTATTGCGAACCGTTTCCTCTATCTTCAATTGTCTCAAAAAGTGTGTTTTACGAAAGAGAGAAAATGAATAAGTAAATGAGAATAAAAGACAAAGAGAGATTTTCGTTACTATTTAAGCTCGAGTTGATTTCTTTGGCTTTAAAACGATGTAGAGATCTTTTTAGACGTATTAGTATACTGCTTAGTTCACCGATTTGTGTGTAAATATTTCAATGCTTAAGTATTCTTTGGACACGAATTCGTTGGTCGTAAAAGTACTTGCATATCTACAATGTTTGCAGTATGCCATTATTCGAAAAAAAAATAATGAGCATTTTTAACGTACTCGTTTTTCAGCATGTCATCTATTTTTGCGTCTTGCAAAAGATACGCTTTTTCAAAATACTCTTAGATTGCGTTTTAAACTATTATTCATAAAAAATTCTTTTTCAAAAAGTATATTTTTTTCTATGAAATTCTAAAAATATTTATATAAAATTAAACAAATTTTCACGCTGTTAATTAGTTTTATTTTCATATTTCGAATTAAATAAGCAACTTTAAAAAAGTGGTTTACAATTTATCGACTTTTGCATTATTTATAAAATAATGAAAAAGATAAATAAACAAATCTGACTAGTAAATGAATATTGACATTATTATAATAGAAAATTACATTTTTAAATTTTCTTATGAAAATTAAACGAAGTAATAATGTAAGCTTATGCATTTTGTAAGAAATAGTATCAATAGTATCAATAGTATCAATTATAAGTGGTAGCAAACATTGTAAATCAGTTAATCACTTATATACGTGTACACTGACTGTGTATTGCCATAGAAAATTGGTATGTAATTTGACTTTCAGTGAACGAAGGCGTCTTTTAAGGAACATTTCCTGTTCATTTAATCATTACGCATACCGCTTCCTATCTATCTATTTCTCGTGTTCTAGAGTAGTAACTGATACGGGAAACACGTGACGCAATAGATACTAGAGACGTCCACGTAATTGCTGTGAATTTCGTACGCTCGGCGGTGCAGATCGGGTCGAGAAATATCCGGCGATACTTATTAGGTATTACTTTCACGGCTGAACGAATTGGTGTGAGTTTTCAACGAAGCATGACTTGCGAATCTTTCAGATTGCAAATTATGATGGAACGCGAGAGTTATTCGACCTGTAGTCTTCAATTACTATTTCGTAAAACAGAGTTGTCCAACATTATTAAGATTACACGTAGACGGGAAAAAAGTTGCGGATCAATTTTTGGTTTTATAAGAGATTCAAAAAATTTTTGTCGAATTTGAAATAAGGCAGTTTAAATTTTTTGAAAAATCATCGCAAATGAATTTTTTAATTTTAAATGAAAAATTTCATATACGATATTATTCTATCTTTGTATAGTTAAATTTAATAAATTTGAATAAAAGAATTTTATTCATGAATAAATAGTTTTAATGCATCAATATAAACAAATTAAAATTAAATTATATTCAAATTATTATATAATGTAGTTTAATATAATAATGATATATGATTAAAAAAATTATGAAGAAATAAAGTTCATTTATTTATTAATAAATAAATATTTTCATTCGATTTCACTTTCCAATCCGTATATTTTGTTCGTAAATGTAAATTTTATTATATTATTGTATTAGTATAGTACCTATTAATTTAACTTTTATTTACATTGGCTTATAGTATTTACGAAGAAATATTATCAACATAAAATAGAAAACAAGTTGTGCTTTTTATGTGTTTCTTATGATACAAATAATTCAATTTTATATGTTTTTAAAAGGTAAGAAGAACGTTGAAATGATCTAGTTTCTTATACTTATTGTGCAACAATAATAAGCACTTGAGTTTTTATACACTAAAAAATAACAAGTTTTATTATCAGTACTTAGAAATTCAGTATATAAAATATTTACACGAAAAATTAAAATTAATTTTAAAATCATTAAATTTATTTCACATTAAAATTGACGATATTTCTCATTTAAATTTACTTTTATTATTAAATAATTCATTACAATTTAAAAATATTATTTTGCTTTTATAAATATTAAATTTTTTCATATAGTACTATTAATACTACAACAATATTAAAAAGATTCATGTGGTTTTACTTTTAATCCTTTTTTAAATCATTACCAAAATTTTTTTAATATATATTTTATATCTTACTGTACATTACATCCACGATAAGTCAAGGAAAAAATAGAGTAGAAATGATTGAAAATATTACCGCAAGATTACGTCAACAATACAATACTCAAATACTTGAAAAAAATGCTTTACTTATACGACTGGGTGCAAATGTCTGTAGCTTACACACGAGTTGACAAGTCTTTTCTTCTCTCGTAATGCGCACGTGAGCCAAATGCAGTCACAGTTCAATCGTGTTAGTAAGCAATCAATCAGCAGTACATTGTATACATCTAGCGTTTATATATGTTTCTTCTATTTTATTAAACGATACAAATGAAAAATAAGATGAGAAATATGCGAGTGTGATCGCGAGCGTTACGCAAGAAACCGATAAAAGTCGGATAAGTGCTTCTTGATATATTTTTTAACTAAGTTTTAATTATTGTCTGACAATGATTTTAATAAGGAGAAATATATATATATTTTAGTATTACTAAATCATTGATTCAAATGTGTTTATTGTAACCTTCGTAAATCAAAACTGGATTTCTTTGTAAGTTAACTATGAACATTGTGAATCTTTAAGTAACTTTAGAACTTTGTAATAAAGTGACCTCGCAAACTTTGGATTTTACAATAAAAGTATTCTGTTATTTAAATTTAAAAAGTTTTGCAATTTTAATATAATATATCTATTTCGATAAATTTAGTTATTCATTTGACAGTTTTTGTAAGTTGAAAACTTATGGAATTTTTAATATTCGTTGTTTCTTAGCTTCTCTGAACAAATAAACATATCATCCACCAACTAGATTCTTATTTTTACTAATTCAAAGCATTATTCTCTTGATATTTTTGTATATTTAAAAATATATTGTAGTTTTAATGTGAATTATAATGAATAAATTAATTATAATAAGTGAATTAATTCGAAGTAATTTATTATAAAAAAAATTTCGAGATCGATCAAATTTATTGAATGAATAAAAAAAGCACGTAGAAAAAAATTTATTTTATTCGAATAAAAGTTAAATTAAAATGTGCTTTTAAAAATTTCGTATTATATATGTATATATATAATTTATCTATAGTCCCGTCTTTAAAAACTTTGTTAATATTTTTAATAAATTTAATAAAAAGAAATCATTAATTTTTAAAGTTAAAATTTTTACTTATAAATTAAATGTACTATAAAAAATTTGGTTGATTATTTTAAATAAAAAAATAAATAATAAAGACGATTAATAGTTTGTACTATTTAATTTATCAATATACAATAGAAATTCTACTTACGCTTTAAGTTTTTATTTAAATTTTTTTTGAAAACCATTCATATTATTTAATTAATTAAGCTAATGAAGATTATACTATGTATCTAATTAATTATTCGAGCTGGTTTTGACTAAATGATATAAAAGAAAATACTCTAAAAGATGGAAATAGCGAACATATTTATAACCTTTTCAACCTTTTCAAAATATATATATTAATTTTAGTTGAATTATTGAGAGTACATACATATAAAATAAATGTTTTTAGTTGATTTGCATTACCGACGCTATTTTATATTTACAATTAGTCAAATGCAGAGATTCACTTATTACCTCAAGCGACTGCGCATATAACTTAGATATCTTCATGTCTGATGCAATTAAATGGTGTAAATTTCAATTAAAAGTAAAATCTAATAAAATTATTTCTAAATTAATGTACTTATAAAAAATAAGCCATCTGTACAATACACAATGTGTGAATTTATCTTATCCATTTATTAATGATGTAATTACGGGACAACGTCCGCATAAAATATATTAAGTTGAGTCAATTTTGATAATGAAATTCAATGTGATATCGGAACTCGACCACAATATTGACATAGACGTAAAGGAAAATAAGTCGATCTATGTAGGAAAATCTAAGCATAATAATAGATACCATCGAAAACACTTGTTTCAAGGTGAATATTTATGGACTCGAACAAATTGAAGCTTGGAAGCATTAGGGCTTGAAATAATTCTATTATCAAGTGTATATAACGGTGATAGAAAGAGAAAGAGGGAAATAGGAAGAACGTGAATCGATTCACAGTGTCCTTGAAATATTACACAATTATAAACGACTTTTTATTATATTCATTTCATACGCATACCCAAGAACAAATAGTATGCTTGTTTTACATTTTTACGGAACGAGAAAGAGAATCTGTAACATTTATCATTGTATTGTATCACCATTTTACGAATATGTAGTACGAGGGTTTAAACGACTGAAGGGAGAATTTTTTTCTCGTAAATTATTCGTAGTTAAAGTTGAATCTTCTTTATGAAAAAATTGCGTCTGTTCAAAAAGTTTTCTTTTATGAATTCTCAAATATGAACAAAAAGTAAAATCAACAAATAAACTAATAAACTATTGTTCAGCATTTTGCGTACTAGAAATCTCGTAATGCAGAAAATTGTTTATTCACTGAGTCATTTTTTAAGCATTAAGAATACATGATAAAATACACTTGTCACTTGCTTGATAAGGTGGGAAATGATAAATTTTTCTCCTTCCTAAAATATATTGAATACGAAAGTAGATGAGTCAACAACGATAAAATATTAATAATATTGTATAATTATTTCTAAAAAAATTTTCATTCTCGTAATAAATCACATTCTGTCTAAAAATGTGTAGCAAGCTCTATACAATGTCAGATTTTTTACCGCTATGCTAATATAGAAGAAAATTTCCATTCATTAAAATTCAAATTATAGTTACTCTTTAAGAATTCTTCTCTTAAAGTATATTGTATATTGTCTACTACTACTCTTATCTTGATTCAAATTGCTAACAATAAAATTTGTAAAACTAAAAATTTCCAATTTTTGTTAAAAAATAGTTGCTCTATTAAATTTACGTTTCGTCATTTTATGGTTCCTTCATTTCGAATTAAGTCAATTACGATGGAGTCAAATTTCAGGATAAAAAAAATTTACGTTTCGAAGGAGTCTCTCGAAATCAAATAAAACACTTGTCGTCGATCAGGTACAACCTATAAACTTTAAAACCAACACGTTGAGGTTAAAGATTAGAGTAAAAGGAACCCAAGATGTCATTTACGAAAAAAAATCCGCTAAAAAAATATTCGATTATAAAAAAATAGCGAGTATTCGAAGAACATTCCACAACTTATTTATATAAGGCTACTCGATTTTTCTTTCGCCTTTGTTTTCTTCCTATTTCGCGCGAACAGCCAATCAAAGATGGAAATCGATTTTTCGCTCGAAAGCGCGTAAACTTACTTATCGTAAAGCTTAAAGGAAAATCGGTCGATGTCCTCTGTGTATGCGTATGTTAATCGACATTCCGATCGAGGTGAAGGTAGAAAATATAGATTTGCCTTGGTAAATTCGAAGAGCCTACACGAATATATGTTTGGACAATTAAATGATAATTATCATTTCATCTAGTTGCCTAATTTTGAAACCTTTACTATTTCCGGGTTCGATACGCTTCACCTAAGCATCCGTTCCATTTCCGAAAGGAAACGCGTTAAATACGAATTAGAATGTTTCTTGTAGACGAAGCTTTTATGTGAAGTACTTCTACTTAATTGGGAAATTGTATTTGTGACTGAGCTTACAATGTATTGAAAAGCACTTTTGACTTCTTTTTTATTTCATGCAGTGGCCGAAAAAAAAATATTTTGTCGCGACTTGGCTAGGCTTTTGTAATTGATCCAATTATCCATTGTAAAAGTCATCAATGTTTAGTCTATACGTCTATAGCCAATTCAATAAAAGTGACTAATCGAATAAAAAATTGTATACTTTGAAATAATACTTCTCAAATGATGTGTATCATAACTTAATTGAATCAATTTCAAACTTTTACAGACAGTTGTAAAGTTTCAAGATATTGTTAAAAATGAAATAAAGTTAAGCGAACAGTTGATTTTATTTTTCAACAATAAAAAACTCTTATTTGTTTTATACTGGCAATATTTTTTTAATAAAAATAAAATTATTAATATATAACTTATTATAAGATACTGTAAATTTTACCGAACTATAAAATAAATTTCAAGATAATACAAATTTTTCTGGAAAATGAAATAAAAACTAAGCAGATAAAGTTTGAATTTTTACCGTGTAGTCACTATAAATTTTACCTCCAACTCAGCTTAAACGCGAGTCAAAAAACTTTTGGAAGCCGTCGGTAAAAAAGAAATCTTGCTATTCTGTATGCTCGTAGATGAGTATCAAACGGTAAAAGTTATATTTAAAATAATCAATATTAATATTGTTAATTAAAAATATTACCAATAAATCATAAATAATTTAATTTACTCGTAAACTTTACCCTTTTTATGTGTAATAAACTTCTTATTCTTATCTATGTTAAAACGCTAATTACCTTCAAATTTAAATATTCTATATCCAAGTTTTAAGTGTTAATCAGATATTTTATATACTAATAAATTATCAAAAATATTGTATATATATAAATATGTTTTATGGAATTTTTTATTAGTGTATAATATTATTTTTAAATTATATTACATGGAAAAGTACACATAAACATCTCTTATGAAAAAATAGACATTCAGTGTTATTTCGTGTATTTAATTAAATCTAAGTATCGACAAATTAAAACTACTGTACTCATTGTTTAATTTACCAACCTTGAACGTTTTTATTTCAACTTAAACGATAAAATAATAAAATTATTTTATTGAGAAAACTAATATTTTAAAGTAACGCAAGATATTTTTATAGAGGATCAAGGAAATATTTCATAGAATGAAATTGTTTCATCGAAATATTTCGTGTCGACTCGGTCTACAAGACTCATTAGCAATTAACATCGAAGAAGTGGCCTGTATACTAATTAAGTATTACTTCTTTCGCTTGTGTATAAAACATGAAAACGCATATATGTAGTTGTCTAGCAAAAGATCGTTGATTACTTCCTCTTTTTAAGTACACTAACTGTTCACATTTTCACACACATCACAAATCACATAGTATGTTTTATGTAAAATGAATGAAATGTATAAATGAGATTTAAAAATAGATCATGTTTGCGTGCATAAATCATATTTGAATGTAATATTTAAAAAATTATGATTTATAAAATCTATAACATTTTAGTCAAATATCTTTAAAATTATAAAAAAATTTACATTTAAAATTAGCTTAATTTCTATTAAACTTATATTCATCAGGTTTTTTTTATATACCTGTATTAATGACATAAACTATAAATGGATAAAATATATAAAAGAATATTTTAAAATGCCTTTCTTCGTAATTTATATATCAAATTTAATTAAAACTTTTAGAAACATCTTATAGTTCAATAAATGTAAAGAAGTTTGTTTATAAGAAGAAGTTTTTCATCTTCGAATATATCTTGAAACTGAAGTATTTTATTAATATTTTCTTAAATTAAAATCTTATATATATATAGATTATGTTTTACAATATTGGCGTAGTTTCAAATACAAAAATTTAAGAAAAATATAATTATAATTTCTGATTTATAAAGTTTATTGATTATATTAAAAATAATCATATAACTTTTAGGCATAGACCTTAAAAAAATTAGTAAATGTCTTCTGATATAAAACAATATAATTCAAAATTCATAATGAGCTTGTGAGATATCTTCAATATAATAATAAGTACCATTTTCAAACTTTTAGAATATTTATTGAAAATCGATTTGCGTATAAGTTTAAAATAAACACTCGTGGGAATGCTATAAGGAAGATTATAAAATACAAAAATCTTAGTTTTCTACACTATAAATTTAAAAGCAAATTCAAAATTTAGAGAAAATTTGAAATTTCCGAAGTTAAAATGCTGAGCTAAATTTTAATGTGGACTTTAACGCGAGTTTGATCTAATTTAGTACCGAGAACTTTAGATTTTCCAACTTTAGATTTCATTTGACTTATAGAATTTTCTAAGGTGTGCAAAGATGTGAAGATTATTAAATCTTTGTATTTTTTAGACGCATTTTATGAATTTTTAAATATATATATTTTTTAAATAAATTATAATTGAATGCGTAATATTACGTATAATGTAAATTATTTCTAGTTTATATCTTTAATAAATTAATGACATATACAATAATATTTTATCAATAAAAAATATTATTGAATACTTTTAAATATTACTCAAAAATATTAAATATTTCTAATTAAATTATCTTTTTCATTTATACTTTATAAATATTTTCGAATAATTATTCATAATAGTTGTCAAGTTAACGTTTAAACAAGAAAATTGAACACAAATATTTTGAACTCAACGAAGTTAGATAATTTCTTATTTTGCACATTAGTACTTAAAACGTCATTAAAATATTCTATTGATTTATTTGATGCCAAATATAAATTTTCAAGTAAAAGATTATTTTAAAACGGTTTTAATATTATTTTTTATACGAATAGTAAAGCTTTTTTTCAATAAAGTTATTTAAGTTATTATTGTAAAATTTAATATTTAATAAAGCAGGCTTATGGTTCCAGAATTTTCCTCGATATGACTCGACGTTACCAATATACTTTTTCCCTAAAGCCTTTGTTCTCTTCCTCTTTCCGCAGATATATTTACATTTTCTAAAAACATCTGTCCATTTGCATATAGTACGGATCACAAAAAGCTAGTGATATAAGGTTTGATATAAAAATCTACTCTTAGTCACGATGAATAACCAATTGTAAACAGTAGAATCCGGTAAAAAAAAACTTATGTTCCCTGGAGTTTTGAAAAAAAAATATATATATAAATAACGCATATATATAATATATATAAATATATATTCAGCTTGCATTGTATCAAAATATCAAAAAAGTCGTTTGTTAATAAAGTATCTTTCGATATATATATAAAACTTCGTCATTTTTCTTTAATAATCAATACATACATAACAGAAACGTAGATAAGTAAGAGAAAGGAAGATATTTGCATTTCAAGAATTTTGGTGTACGTCATAAAACTAATTTTAATTTTACTGAATAAGAAGTTCTTAATATTTTAAGAAGCTCTAATACTTTAAATATTTGACTTATTTTGTATTTATTTCATATTATAAAATATAATTAAATATAAAAAGAAATGATGAAAATTTTTTTCTAAATTCATGATAAAAATTAAATAACAAATTATTAAGTAACATTGGTACTAAGAACTTTATATGTTTAATGTCAATTTCATTAACAAATTATTTAATTTTTATTATTGAATATAAAAATTTTATTTGGCATATAAACGTAAATCAAATAAATATGAAAATATTAATTTAGATCTAAATGAAAAAAATCAATTTTTCCTACTTTGCATACAAGTATGTATAAAAACGTTTTTAAATAGAACATGAAATATGAGAAAATGAAAAAATTGAAAATAAATTGTTTATATCACTTATATTAGTACTTTAAGCTTAATTTAGAACATGCATACATATATATAATTTGTAAAACTTAGGAGAAAGGAAAGATCGAGTGAGAAAGAGAGAAGATAACATTCGTTTAAGAAGTATTAAAGTGAAGGTCGCGGTCAAATAGTGCATTGGGAAAGAGAGGGAGAAGATTAGAATGAGATAGACAGTAAAAGATAGAGTGTTGAGAAGGTAAAAATAAGAAGCGCATTACAAAGAAGAGTCTATATTATAAACACTAAATATATTTATAAAGTATAAAGTGTGAACTTTGCATCTGTAGTTTTATTTACTTTCTTTTTAGGTTGATAAAACATTCGTAGATAAGGTCTTATTGGATTTAAAGTAAATTCTTGTTATCTTCATTTGCTTAAAGTTAATTTTTTATTTTAGTAAAACTTGAATTTTTATCTTTGATATTACTAACTCAATGGTACTATTATATCAAAGTCATTTGTAATAAAAGAATGACTTTAACTTTGTAAACTTTTTAAACCACAAATTTGTTACTATATATAAAATTTAACTTCATATTTATGGTATCGTGATTAAAACATTTTATTTTATATCGTCTATAAACTTGGTTTCAAGAAATAGTAATAAAATATAGTTGACAATAATGTAAATATAGTAAAATTTGCTAATTTTTTTCATATTTATAATAAAACAATATATTTTTCAAACGAAGAAGTGAATAGAATTATACGTATAAACAATATTCAGTTTTTAAAAACATTTTTTGACTTAATCACTCAATCAGACTTCAATATAAATAGATTAAAATGTAATAAAATTCCCATTTGTGATGTTTTCTAAAACTTTGTCAAAAAAAAGTCATCATAAGGAAATACAATAACTTTTTTTAAGTGTTTTCAATTGTTCAATTAGTTTACACGATAAATAAACAGAATAATAGAAAATATGCAGATGAATTTCTTAGGTTAATATGTAGCTTATCAGTACAATGAAATTTAAGTAAATTGCACACAATATGTAATGTTAATACAAAAATAGATAAACTCTTTAAAAATTAAAGGCGATACTTTACAATAGTTGTTATTTAAATGTAAAAAAATATTACCCTCTTAGTTATTATTCTTTTAAAGTATAAACAATCATTGTTTTCGTCTATTATTTAAATTTATTTGAAAAATTTAATGCGTCTTTGCAAATTATAAATTGAGATTTATTTTTAATGTTGAAAAATCGATAATCATATAAAACTCATTAGAATCTTAATCTAACATTTTATATTCAGAAACTGTTAGTCCAATAGTTTAATATAAATGTTTTATTTGTTTTTGTAAAACTTAAAATTAAATAAAATAAATTGAAAAAATAATATAATATAAAATAGTAAAGATTTTATTGTAAAAAATTATTTAAAGAATAAAAAAAAATCTTAAATACATTAACTTAAATATAAAATAATTTTTATAACACTTATCTCTTTTAATAAGAAATAAATCTTTCTTTCGCGCCAATTGAGATAAATAACAATTATTCGAATAAAATAGTGTCATATTTATAATGATAAATTCACTTTTAATATTTTTATCAACAATAAACTTACTCAAAATAAATAAATCTTATTTTAATAAGAACAGTTTATGAATTTTTCAAAATAATAGTTTCTTTAAGATATATCTATTTAATGAAAAAGAATTTCTTTCTAAATAAATGTTTTAAGACATAAATCAAAGCGCTTAAATTTTAATATTAATTGTATAGTGGTATTATTTTCCTCTTTATGCTACTATGAAAAAAGAGTTACGACTGAGATGAAGTGTTAATTTTTATATACTCACAGAAACAAATGAAGCAATAATTTTAAATCAAGACAAATTATTTTGGTTGATACTGTCACAAAATTGCATTTAATATTCTTATGAATTATATGTTATTTTATTAGAGTAGAGTGCTTTTTGTTTTGTAAATGATCAGATTTTATGACAAAATATGTAATAATAATAGAAAAATTATATATCTAGTATTATTTAAAATACAAATATTTTTTTAAAGAAATATCAAAATAAAAAATTTTATTTAGTTCGTAATATTTTTAAATAAAAAAGTTTATTTAAAAAAATGTATAATTATAATTATGAAAAATTTATAAATTTATATCGAGGATTTATTTAGATTTAAAATACATAAATTCCATTTAAAATGAAAATTATTTTAGAATTTAAATCAGAAATTTATCTCTTTATTATAATCTGATTTAACTGATTATAAATAAATAAATAATTTAATTCGATGAAAAAATATGTTTGTAATATATTTATAAAATTAAGTACTTATACACTTCGAATGAATACATTTTTTTTATATGAATAAGTATCTTATTTAAATAATTAATTTTTTTAAGCATATTATTATATGAAAATAAAAGAAATATTATTTTCAAGTAGAAAAAGTAATTTATGTAAAATAAATACAATTTCATTTGTTATTAATAAATATTTTTAAATAGAATTTTCTATTTAACTTCAAATATATTCTTTGGTATATTTTGAAAGAAAACAAAAAAATTTCGTAATATTAAAAAATTTTCATCTGTGTCAAATATAAAGATTACTTTAGACGATGATGTATTATGTAATATACGGCTTACTAAATATAATAAATAATAATAAAGCAGTAACGCTTACAAATAAAACTCATCTTTTGTTGTAGGTACAATGAATATTGATTAGAATCTGGTTATACATGTATATATACTTGTCGTCTTCAATCGGACTGCTGGACTAAATCAACAAGACCCTGTCAACCGATCCCGCACAATAATCTTGTGGACATGATAATATATCAATATAACATTGCTTGATTTACTCGTGCCCATCGACCTAGAGACAGAGTCAATGGTACATTCCTGCATTACTCCCACGCTTACATATATCAATCGATTACGTGCGCGTATAGAAACACAAACCCAAAAATATTATTAAAATAATAATGTATCGAAAGATTGTCGAAATTGAGAAACAAATTGTAAGATCTTATTGTAAGATTTTTTAAACAAATTATTTGCTTCGGATCTTAAAAATAGAAAATATTTGTTTAATTGGTTTCAATTTTAAAGTTTTAAGAGTTTATATCATTTATATCATTTATATTAACATATTTTCTATTCGACGAAAAAGTTAACAATGGTTAGAATTAATTATATACTTTAATATTATTTATAATATTCAATATTTGTTAATTCATGATAAAAAATTATTATATTATATCTTCTAGAAAATAAATAGTGTAAAGATAAATATAAGAATCTATATCTTATTATTGAAAAATAATGACATGAAATATTGTAATAGATTTTTCTGATATTCAAGTATAATGATCTCATATAGATATACAATATATAATATAAATCGATATCCTATACAAATCTAAAAAAATCAAAATATTATATTATAAAAAATTACAGTTACTATTGAAACTGTTAAGGTTTTTTGTCAAATAAATTTATTTATATATTTTTTATTTATATATTTTATTACATATACGTAATCTTCAACTTAAAACTTTGGAATTTTAACACGTTGTAAATTTATTATATAAAATTTTAAGCATCTTTAAAAGTATTATTATTTTTAATAAATTTTTCTAGTTAAAACTAAATGATTTTCACTATTATATCAATTAATATTTGGAATTGAATATTCCAAACAATTCTTTAAATAATCTTTTCCGTGTACTAACTTTATTCTAATTACTCTTAAATCTTTTTTTCATAAAAATTTATTCTCAAACAGTATCATAGAAATCCATTATGTATTTAATTTTAATTTTGTCTATAGATCATACAACTGCAGCTCTTAATTGCTTATGAAAGCATTCAACTAATCCATTAGCCTGTGGATGATGTACAGTAATCGTGAAATCCGTACAGACAGTTAAACGTTTTAATACTTTAAAAATGGTTGGAAAGATATATCTACCGTTAAGAGTATTATCTTTGATTTTTAAACAGTTTCGTGAAAATTTTGAAAAATTTGAAATCATTGAAAAATAATATTTTTTTAATCTTTATATTAAAAAACGTTAGTAATTCTAATTTCAAATCAACAATTAGGAGAATCTTCTAACATAAAACAGTATTTACATAGTTCGGACCTTGGCTTAGCTTGAATAATATTTATTTATGTATATTTTCAAATCATAAATTTATTTAAATAAAGTTTTAGAGAAATAAAATATATATTTTAACTTTATTAATTTTACTCGCTATATATATAGTTTTTTATATCTATTCAAAAATATTGTTACTAAATAAAAGTATTTGATACGAGGTTTTTATAAAAATAAATTATTTAAATAAATAATTATTATTAAATAAAGTAATTTAATATTTAAATAAATACTATCGTAAATATAGAATATTTTGAATAACATTTTTAATTTTCAGAAAAGGATATGCATATAATTTATATAAAAAATTTGTGAAATTGAACTTTATCTTAATACTTAATTAAAATATTCTATTGCTTTTATTGTACATATAATTTTCTTATCGAGTGCAGTATAATTTACTTTGATCTTACATGTGAACATTTTAATAATTTTCATGTAATTTTATGTGTTTTCAACCTACTTTGATTGCTTAATTGGATATATTTATCATGGCATGCGAACGAATGTCTAAAGTCGTATTTACTTATTGCGAAACTTTTTTTAGCTTGATAAACATTTGATCTTTTAATTTTTTATGAGTATATTTGTATCAATTTTGGAAGCTTTTTAAATACCGTTGACGTACTTTACTATTTTAACATAAACAACTGCTATAAGTTAAAGATTTTTATAAAATTGCGTACCTACTTTGTTTTTGCTAAAATAAAATATTTTATATCATGCTGAAGTTAATTTAGACATTTTTGTTGTGATACTCGGTATATATATTCGTTTTAAATTATTAACATAAGATACATTTTTAAATATTTAAAATTACCATTCGTATTACAAATACTATTTTTTATTTTATATAGTTTTCGCAAAATCATTGAGAAACATAAAATTCTACTACTGGATATACAAAATCTAGTTTATAAATTCTGAAGTTATGTCATATATGTCATTTAATATTCAAATACTTTAATAAGTGTGATTTTGTAATCGTGTTTTATTACTAATTGGTTCGATAATAAGTACTAAAAAATCGATATTTGAAAAATTGTATTTCCTTGAATATATGTAAATAAGCTTTAATACGATATAAATATAACCATTAAATTTGATCTTCTGGTAATTCTTTTATCATCGATCAGCAATAATACTTGCACGAACAACTTTCTTGAGCAGTATATACATCGAAAATATATAACAACTATTTTAAGAATAAATAATGATATAATTGTAGATCGGATCAATTTCACTTTGCATTCCTACTGATTTGATATCCTTTACTTTGCCAATCACACAAGCTCAGGATTATTTTAATATAATGCATAATTTTATATATTAGAGATTCTACCATATATATGAATTATATGACTTGGTCACAAAACTCAAGCGGTCTGTGATGTAACAAATTGCTATAACGATATTTACTATTATAAATCTGTATCAAAATAGACAGGTAGTTGTTATTTAGAGCGTTGTATGAACTATTAATTATTGATTTTTAAAGTCAACGAACAAGCAGCAATAGATGTAAAAATTGACGACGGTGATCGGTGTTGCAATAACGTCAACGATAAAGTACCGTATAATTTTAAGACGCAAATTATGATTAATGTTGAGCACAAATGTCTCGTAAATTTTAATGTTCTTGCTATTAGCAGCAATCATTTCATATTCGAAAGTAATGACATTATAAAAGTAAACACATATCGATGTCAATGATAATAAAACGTGCAACGAAATATTTGAAATGCTGTCTCTAATTAGGAGGAAATTTAGTAATGAGTTCTTTTGATAAAAAGTTTATATTAATGAGAAAATTCTGCGTTCATTGAACTTATAAAATATATTTAAAAATTTTGAATAGCTCAAATAACGATAAACATCTTTTGCTTTGATCGATATACTAATGAATACTAGAATTTTTAATAATCTTTTGATATCTCGTGTATAAATTTAACAACTACGAATTTTCATTGCATAAATTTAATATTATTACGAAAACTAATATCCGTCATTTTTTAAATTAATGTAAATTTTACAATTTCTATGATCAATGTTACAATTTCCTTTGAAATCACCTGAGTACGTAGTAAAATGTTTTTGAATGCACTCGCGTAACGAAAGCATTGTAAAATTAATCATATTGTCAAATACAACCCAAATTTTGTAAATATTTTTAACAATATAAAAACTATGACTATTTTTAGTCATTTATTCTACCTATTTTTAAAATTGTATACAATTATTTACATAATTGAAAAAAACATAATAATAAACTTCTTTTTATAAATAGCAGAGAAATTTTTTACTAATATTTCGGTCATAAGATTTTCGAATATTAATTTAGCGTAAAAATTGCTATTAGTAATTTTTGATAGCAGTGTTATTTATTTAATTTTAGTTTTCAAACTCTAATACCTGACACATCGTTAATTTTTCTTAATTTTACAGATTTCTGTACTAGCCATCCTTACATCTGATTAAAACTAAAAAAAATTACAAAAATAGAACACTAAAATAAGAATTTATGTAATAAGAAATTCAGTGTATCGAGTTAAACTAACGCAACAGTTATTCGAAAAGATGCTGTTCACAAAGAATACAAGAAATTAAAAAGAAAATAGTTTTGCAAAAGTACACGAAGGTATTCTTGAAAATTTTCTAAAAATAAAAATATACAGATTGGTCACGACAAGACTTGCATATTAGATATTTTATTGCTTTATTTCGACAAAGTTAAACTTTCATTCGAGAGAATTTTGAAAGTTTAAATCTACAAATTTTATATTTAAAAGTTTTCAAAATTTTCACGCTCGTTGTTAAAACATAATATTTCCATTAATAAACTAATTTATTGTTCAAATGAAAGAAATATAAATAAAAATTTTAAATTTACTATGATGTCGATTCAATATTATTTGAGGTAAAATATTATCAACTACGATAAAATGTAAATAAAATTTAAATCAGTTGTGTTAAAATTATTGTCTTTAATGCTACGGTAGAATTTAGCAATAAAAAATAATAGAATCAAAACAAAAGGCTAATTAGGCTAAATAAGTAAATCGTGCAAAAATGTATTTCAAGAATTTTGAAATTTTTATTCCTTTCTTTATTTGTAAAACAACGCAAAACCAATAATCAATGTTTTTCTTAACTCATTTATACAGATTTATTTTTTTGCTTATAATTCTTGTAGTGCAAATAAAATTGGAAATAGATTTTTCAAAAAGAACTTATAAAATAATAAACAAGAAAATTTTAATGATATAGTAATTGAACTATTGAAAGAGGATAAAAAATCAATATCATTAAAGTCAGGTATTAAAATATTTAGAAATTTTGATATTTATATAGGAATGTTCATGTTATTTTGCGTTTAAGTGATTATTAGATGATTATGGATTATAACAAATGATAATCAAAATACTATATTATACATTATCGATAATTGAATAAGAATTTAATATCATAAATGTTTTTATGTATGTGCTTACGCAATACTCGATACTCTACTTCAATTAAAAAATTTCACTTACGCTGACTTAAAACTGCTACTTAAAGATTTAAATAACAATCGTCATTATGCATTAGAATATTATTATTTCATCATTATATAACTTTTATCTTTTACATATATTTATAAAAATAAAGGAAATAATATGTTTCATTAAATAACATTGGATAACAAAAATGAATATCGGTATTTCTATGAATGTAATTATGCATTTAAGATATACAGAACGATACATCTCCAAAAGATTATGTACTTTCGATAAAAGAAATCAAACGTGCCTTTATTAACGAAAATTACACTAGATAAAACAGTATGGAAAACGTAAAAAACCCAATCCGTTAAAATACAGTCGTTAGCTTGAAATTTGATGCATTGGTGTGCATACGCGTGTACTTATTTGTTTGTATGGTTGGCGAGGGGGGAACGAAGGGAAAAGAAAACGAGAACGTATCACTCTACAAACGTAACAAAACAAACACAAAGTTTACCGCGAATTGTGACAGAGGGCAAAGAAAGATTGTGCGACTTCCGGTAGTTCGCGATGTCTTGTTATAACGTATATAATAAACGTATTAAATTAGCGTTTTAAGCGATAAGCAACGATTCTTCAATTATATACGTACGATAGGATAAGAACGAAGCGTGATGCTTTGAAAATATGAACTATAAAAACAAATATTTGTGTCGAATATTGCTCGAATAATTCATAAGAGTACGCGCGTGTCGATAAATTATTAACAAAAGTTTGTAGTTGAATTAGAATTTTTTAAACAAAATATTCGACTTTTTAAGATTTTCGTTCCGAGTGTAAACGAATCAAAGCTTCCTGTCATTAGCGACAGGATAACGGGTATAAATTTTTTACAATGGGTCTGCGTAAATATCGGAAATAATTTTCTTTGAAATATAAATATAAAAATACAAATTGCTTCATTGTCGATTGTTGAGTAAATCATTAAAAGGAAATAATTCGTCGATGTCGACGCGAAGATTGCTTGAAAAAAAAAGAGAGCGTAACGGTTAACGTACGAATAAGGCGTATACAAGAGCGATACAAAATACTCGACAAACTTGGAAAAAAGTGGATACTCGAGCGTTTACCGCGAACGAATTTCGAAAACAAGAGTGCGCAGACGTTCGTACGAGTATTACGGATACGTTCGATGGTAAATACAATTTTTTTTCATCTCTCTCTCTCTCTCTCTCTCTCTCTCTCTCTCTCTCTCTCTCTCCCTCGTTCGTAATTCGGAAAGCGCGTATTTACCAATAATGAACTTACGATCGAAAAGTCAAAACATATTTTCGTGAAGAACGTAAGCACATTATCAGTGGGTCATTAAGTAACGCGGAATGATTCATTTTTAAATCAATAACGGCACATCGCGTTAAGGCAAAAATAGAAAGAAAAAGGAAAAAAGAGAAAAAATGGAAAAGCTCGGGAAAACTACGGGAGGAAACGCGCGAGAATCGCTTGCGCGAGGTAAAATCGAAGGCTCTGAGCGCTCTCGATCGAATATCAAGTATTCCTCGTAAGAGCTTATTGCGTTTCAGACAAAAGCGCGGTGGAGAAAGGTCATAAACGTAAGGTTGCAAAGTAAACGAGCATAGCCGACGGAGGTGCCGCCTTTGGCCATCGCTCGAAACCCACGAAAGCATCGGCCTTTCTCGTCGAGTGCAAAGTCGTCCTCGTCGTCGTCGTCGTCGTCGTCGTCGTCGTCGTCGCCGTCGGTGGTGGTGGTGGTGGTGGTGGTGGTGGTTACGGTGGTGTACTCGCGCAACTCTCGCAACATAGCCGAGTCGTCGTCAACGAGAAGGAGCGAAGGAGACAACCGCGCAAACGCCAATCCGAGCGGGCCGCGGTCGTCCGGCCAAAGCAGACAAACGGTACGTCAGTCAGTCGTCGAACGTCCGAGCGCAACGCGTTTTCGTCTCACCGAGGAACTCGCAATAACGCCTATCTTCGGCCGGCCATATTAAACGAGCCCCGCTCGTTGTTCTCCTCCCCTTCACCGCCTTTGTCGCCGCCACCGCCGCCGTTGCCGCCGCCGTTGCCGCCGCCGTTGCCGCCGTCGTCGTTATCGCCGCGCGTTAAATCGAGCGACGCGTGGGTCGACCGCGTGCCTACGTCTCTCCCGCGCACACACCGTCGCCCGTCGTTCGAGCGTGCGCTTCTCGCATCGTCCGGGCAGAGAGAAAGTCGTGTCGTCGACGTCGTCGCCGTCGTTCCCCTCGATCATGTCGTGCGAGTTGTCGAAGAGCGACGACGCGCCGTGGAAGTTGCCTCGCGCCTTTGTCAAATAACAGTCGGTCCGGCCGAGCGGCGGGCTCCGCGACTCTTGGTTGATCCGAGAAGGAAGCCGCGGTTATTCCGAGGGAAGAACGAGACGTGAGTTTTTTCTCTCTCGCGACGTCGTCGCTCATCCATCTACCAGCCTCGATCACGAGGGGAGAGAGAAAGAGGGACGCACGGAATCTTCGCTGTGAGTCCCAACGTCATCGGTAGCCGCTCTTTTTCACACGTGAGTTTCGTCCGTTCCCTCACCTTCTTTGACCTCTCCGATCCCTGGCGTGTATACGATGAATCTCTCTCTCTTTCTATCTCTCTTGCTATCTCTCTCTCTCTCTCTCTCTCTCTCTCTCTCTCTCTCTCTCTCTCTCTGGTTGGCTCGCTAGCTCGTTCTTTCTCCTTCTGGCTTACCACTGCTACCATTCGTCTCCCATCCGACGACCGTTCTTCGAAAAGAACGAGCGAGAGAAAGAGAGAGAGAGAGGGAGAGGTAGACACGAATGTCGGACATCATTTTACGCGCTTTCGTAACGCACAGGGGAGAAGAAGAATCCTTGGGGAATGTTTTGGGAAGGAACGGCAACCCGAGACGACCTTCGACGATCCTTCCGCGCGTTCGAACGGTGACGCTTCTTTCCCCGATACAAAGCTGGCCGAATATTTCGTGTTCAAGGGGGGAGGGGGGATCATCGATCGGAGAGAACCGCTGCTCAAAAATCAAAAGCGAAAACGAAAACTCAGTCGGTAGTAGATACGCAAAAGTAGGTTTGCACGCGCGTGTCTCGTTTCCCACGCGTGTTGTATTCGCGCTCGCTTTTATTGAACGAGAAAAAATAAAAAATATAATAATAATGCGCGTATATAACAATGCCCTCGGCGTATCATTATTTAACTTTGCGCCTCGCGCGCTCTTCTGTTCGTTAACAATCGATAACCCATGAGCTTTAATGCGTATACCACTGTGCGCGCAAATATTATGTTGCACTTGTTTCGTTTCATCGCTGTATTTTTCTTCCCCTCCCCTGCGACCAAGACCCATTCTCGACTCAGGTTGTTTCTTAGAGAAAACTTAGCATCGCTTTTTCTTCCCGTCTTTTATTCATTTTTCTCTTCGTTTAGTTTTTTTTTTTTAATATCGCGCACGTAGCAATTAACTTGACTCCTCCGCGTTGAGCTCGACGTTGACGCGAAATTCGCCGAGCCCATGGCGAAACTTTTACCTTTCTTTTTCGGCAACACCGTTTGTCCAAAAGATTAGCTCGCGCGAATATTTACATTTATAAATCTATATATCTATATATCTGAGACTAGAGTTTCTTCAGTCAGAGATTAAACGCGTGCGAAATTGCATCGCCGTTGAACGACTTTTCGTATTAAACGAAACGCGGAGAAAGTTGCATCGAATGTCGTGAATTACAACGGAGAAGGGATAGATTAATTTTAAATATATTTCAAGTGTAAGAATCGTTCACGAGAGTTAACTCTAACCAAATGTACTCTACATTCATTGAACTTACAGAAAAATTTTACCTTTTGCACGATTACAAAGCGAAAGAGATAGAGAGAAGTGTTGAATCTCTCGAACACAAATTTTATTATTCGATTCTTTAACGTTACGCGATCGTTTTTACTTGAATTTTCGGCTCTGTTTCGAGAATTTGTTCCTTACTGTTTTATTGAATATTTTAATTTTTATTTTTATATCCGAACATCTCATTCGAATAGTTTTTAATACAAAATATTTATACTCGATGCATCAGAGAGAGGCGATACGAGGATAACTTGGTAGCTATCCTGATTCGAATAACGAGAGCTAACATGAGGGCTTCCAAAAGGGATTGGATGTTCAGAGTCCAGGTATGATATAATCTTCATTGATTATTTTATGAAATACGAGTACGAGTAGAACTGTATAATGTCTTTTACTCTGATAATTAATAGCCTTATCTTTGTTTTACAATCAATGCTAATGCTTTGCAATATTGATATAAATGTATGCGAATATGCTTAATTATATTAGTAATAGATTTTTTAATTTATAATTACTAAATATTAGCGAAATGTAGTAAATGTAATTTTAATTTTTGTATCGACACTTTGTATAATAAATTGAATTCTTTGCATTTAGTATAAATAACATACATTAAAATTTAATCGTTAAAAATTTTTAAATGTATTTTTTAAAGTTTTGATATTATTATTATTTGATATTTGCAAATTTTCAAACTATATTTACAATTTAATTAAAACAAAATCGAGTACTGTATGTACATGTACAAGATGTAATGTTACATTCTATATTTAATTCATTAATTTTATTAAAATTTTGATCATTTCTTGAAATGCATTATTTGAATAGTTATATTTACTCTTTAAGATGTCTCACAATAAATGAGAAATAAATTAGAACATTAGTCAATGTTCTATTTAACATTTTTTATTTTTTATCTAGAATATCCTGATAAATATTTGTTTTTAATGATTATTAGTCTTAACGGCATAAATTATAAATTATCTGTGTTAATTGATCTATAAATCATTGACAGGTGCCTGGCTTGGAGAAAAATGATGTTGTATTTGTTGTGGGTAATCTGCCTGAATTGGGTGCCTGGAACCATAATCAGGCTATTCAATTAACGAGAGAAAACGACGGTACTGATTCACCCACGGTATTTGATAATAACAGCTCGATAGATTTTGCAGATTTATATGGGAATTCCAGTGATGGATTAGAATCTATGGGAAATAATACCTCTCAACATTCTAATAAGTGTGTACAATTTTTTTATCAAAATCTACTAATAAATACAGATTAAAATTTTTTCAATGGACTCACCAATTTATGTTTCAACAGAGGCCAAATATTTTCGCAAAAAATTGCTCTGCCCTCCGATGCCGATGTACAGTTTCGTTTCTTTATAGCTGTAGTTTGCCAGCCAAACGGTACAAAAAATTCAGCCAAAACTTTTATTATCAGAAAATGGGAAACTCATATGTCACCGAGGCAAATAAAAAAGAATAGTGAGAATCATTTTTATCTTAAAAAATTTTACAATTATAAATATATTTTATTATTATGCGATTTTATTCAAGAACTATAAATTATTTTAATCATTTTCAAATCATGCAATGACTTTTCAAATTAAAATTAAAACAATTAAGCAATTACTTTAATATTCTATTTACTTTGTTTGTTGTTTTTGATGCGAGCATTAATTTAAAAATTTACAAAAGTCTTGATATTTTAGAAAAAATAGTAAGAAGAAAAAAACATTTATTTATATATTTTCCTTATTTAATATATCTATGTGTAGATTAATAAAACTTAAATTATTTTAGCACCAAGTAATTTCACTGAAGAAACTCTGCCAGATCCGGAAAAATTTGGTTATCATAATGAATATTGTAAAATTGAAAGGGGATGGCTTACTGATGAAACAGTAATTCAGTTCAAGCTTTTTAATAATCCTATTAAATTATGGAAGAATAGGTTACAAAATAAAAAAGTTCAAATAAAAGTAAGTTTAATAACTAATGTAGATTAAACAATAATTAATCAATGAATTACATGTACCAATATTATAAAAGATATACATTGTACATTAACGTTCATTTATTTTAGATGACCCCTGTAAACTTGGTTAGACATAATTCATTAGAATTACAACAATTAGGAGGAGAGTGCGTTGACGACAGTCTTTCGATGGATACTCAAGATATCGTAGATCAACCAGCATTCAGTATTACAGAAATAGCTGTAAGTTTTTACATAATATATAATTGGCTATGAGCTTTTAATCTTCTTTTTTTTTACTATTTCTTATATATTTCATCAGGTCATGACCGATGATGAGGCTCACTTCAAATATCAAGATCAGTTTGGTCGAGCCTATAACGATGACGAATTTCTTATCTTCAATGTAGCAGTTCGTTATCCAGAAACAGTCGTAAGTATTGATAATTAAAAGGAAAAATAAGTGAACATAGATATAAAGTGGATTGACAGGTGAATTCCCTCAGAGTGCTGTTTGTTATTCCAAATTTTTAAAATGATATCATATAATATACTTAATATTCACTTTTTACTATAATACTTGAGTTAGTTGTATCTTTTCATTTTCATTTATACTAATAAAATATGTAAATATTACAATTTTGAGTGGTAACAAACTACAATCAGGGGCAATATCATATAAAAACAATTAAGACACTTTAAGTGCACACATTGACCATCCCATGTGAGTTTTCAGTAGACCACGAGTAGGCCAGCCACGACTTCTTATACTAGTAAATTTTACTTTTTTTTCAATTTGGTAAAAGATGGTTAAACTTGTTCAGCAGCTTGTTGCCTCAAAGTGGAGACCAATGGACGATGCCTTCCACAATATAATATGGACAATTGGATGTGAAAGCTGAGAGCCCTTGACTTGTACAAAAGCAAGAACCATGATCAATCTGGTGTTCTGATACTAAGCATTGCTTTGCATCATGTGTCACACGACATCACATAGAGATATGATGGTTTTGATTGTCGTTTACCCTGTTCGCTCCCATCCCCAGCGCCTAGACTCTCGTAAACTGTATTATGCAATATGCAGAGAAAAAGCGTAAAGAGATTGAGAGAGAAATATTTATTTTCTGAATAATAAAGCAGAAAATGAGAGAAAGAGAGAAAGAAAGAAATTTTAATAAGTAGCATCGTTGTTATATTTCATGCATCTTTTTTTTCATTTTGCCTTATGTAAAGAAAGACTAATAATTTTTATGTGATAGCGGTTTACGTGGGTCCTAGACCTCCACTTTCTCCTTAAGTGCATCGAGCTGCGTGAATAGTGAAAAAAAATGTATTTTTCAATAATTCATTTTAAGTAATTAAATTTTGAAAAAAAATGGCGATGCATAATAGTTTATCAACTTTTCGGAGTTTATCAAATTTTTAAAAACTGCAAATTCTTCCTTACAATATTTATTTAAAAATTTAACTTTATCATTTTATGAGCGTAAAAATAATTTTTATATTTATAAGTAGACAAAAAAGAAAATATGATTAATTTAACTATGTTCTTTCTCGCAACCGGAGTAAATGGTATTTTTGTATAAACGACAAATTTATAATTTTATAAAATTTCTTTTTTTTTAAATTCTCGTGTACAGCTTTTTTGTTTAATACATTGCCATTAATAAAACTGAGTTTAGTCATTTAAAATAAATCATTTAAAAATGCAATAGTTTCACGTTGTTCGCGCGGTTTATTGCGCTTAAAAAATTTATTGCGATATCAACGCTGTCACATCTCGTATACATCTGTGTGCGTCGAAAATGGTGAGATTCCCATCACTCCTCTATATCCTACTTAGTGTATGACTATTATTTTTTAGCCAACTACTGAACCGCATGTGGCCATCGCTGCGTGGCCAATGCCAGAAATAAAAAGCTATCGAACTTCTGACAAACTGAATTCGTACACGTTGGAATTTTTTTCTCACTTAAAACCAAAATTAATAATTAATGATTGGCAGGTGTTGCGGGCGGCACTTCTTACACCCGGGCAGTGAACAGCATTTGGCATATAATTGGTCTGGTTCATTGCTAGATTTTACAAGAAGTAAACTGTACCGGTCAATGCGATTCTTACCTTTTTCCAATTCTTGCACCCACGATTTCTCGAAAGTAATTTATGACTAAAAAATCCGTGGAACGCTACAGTTTACTTTTTGTTAAGAAAAAAACGATCGAAGATATAATTGCTATCGTACGATACCCTATTAAAAAGCAATTGTTTCTAAAATTGTCGATCGTAGGTACGATATTGTAAAAATCTCTATTTCTCTCTATCTGCTTTTTGCACTTTGATACTATACAAATATTTTTACAACATATATTTATATTATACAATGTAAGCAAAAGTCGATCATGTACTCTCTTTTCTCTTATTGGTTTTTATTTCGTTTTATATTTTTTTCTTATCGCATATAATTTACAAATGAATATGAAAAGAAAGAAAATAGAGTTTTATGCTGAGGAATTCTATCTTCGATCGAAAAAATTCCTTTTTGAATTATTAATCCTTAGCTATCGTGAAATGTCTTTGTACACGTAACGACGCAATGGTATCAGATTTCATACGACGCTTCATGAATTTTATAAAATATAATGTTTATATTTGCAGAAAAAATATATATTAAAACAAATTATTTATGAACTAATTAAAAAGATTAATATTAATTTAAATATTAACGTTACTGATAAATTTTTATATAAAAATCTGATTTTTTGTAACGTACAAAACTTTGAAGGTAGATGTTTTTGGAGTAAAGCACTTTTTTTAAATATTGACATTTGTTAAAAGTATAATTTTTAAACTTAAACAGAATCCGAAGATTCTAAAAAAAAATTGTCCAAAGTAGTAATTAATTCTTATGTTAGATGGAGTCTGATAAACACTCGTTTAATAGTTAAGGGTTCGATAATTCGATCAGCCCAATAGCTAAAAGTATGTCACAAAAGCACGTACACCATTTATCAGTGTTGTAAATTATTTTGAAGGCCTTCCAGATCTCTTTTTTATGAAATGGTTTTTTCAGGCTTATTTAGTGGATTACTACGTTTATACTACGAGATCTTTCCCTGGAGAACCACCCACTCATATTGGCTTTAGTTATATTTTACCTGGGGCTTTACAACCCAGCGTTGGACTTCTTACAGTTGCCATTACTAGTACCAAACATAGGCCTATAGGTAATATAAATTTTCATCATTGAAAAACCATTTTCATCTTTTAATATTAATATGATCTTTAAGAAATAAAATTTATTCTTCTTTTGATTGGTTAACGTTTTCATTGCATTATAACTAAAATAATAAAATAACATCAAATTATTTAAATTTTTATGAAAAACGCTATATCTAATTACAAAATGGTAGATTTTATTTTAACATAAAATATTGTAAAAATGATTTTTCAAAATAAATCAAAATATGCTTTAAAAAATCACACATTACTTAATGAACATACTATATTAAAAATATACGATGCAACTTTTCTATCGTGTGATAAACTTGTACTTTGAAGATAAAAATAGTATTTTAATGCATAATTTATAATTCATATTTCAGGACAATTAACAGTTGAGTACGTCACTATAAAACCTATACCTGATTTTCCATGGGACATGAGTATTTCCTATGCAAAGCATTGGGAACAGAGGTGGTCTGGTTTAGACGTAGGGCATCGAGGACTTGGAACTTCTTTTACATGTCAAATGAAAAAGTAAAGTTTTGTTTACAATAGTTTTCTTTTAAAATTAGAATTTATTATAAATTTCATTATCAATGTACAATGGCCTTTTACATTTTTTTTATATTACATAATGAAATATTTGTTGTATAGTATAATCTATTTTCTTCTAAATTTTTTATGTTTAAAATTAAAAATATTTAATTAGTAGATTTTAATTGCAAATAAAGTTTTAATCATAAACAATATTGATTCGATTATTTTAAAATAAATTGTGATTTAACTATCTTCAAAAATATTCATTATTTTCGTAACTTAGTAAAAGCTATTTATAATTTATATATTATATACTTTCCAAACATTTTAAATTATATTTTTCTTATTAATATATTATAATATTGTTAATAACAATCATTTGAAATGTTATGTAGTTTATATGTTTCTATATTTTTATTTATAGTTGTGCCAACGTTCGAGAAAATACAATTGCTTCTTTAAAGACTGCTGCATACCACGGAGCCGATATGGTCGAGTTTGATGTCCAATTATCCAAAGATTTGATTCCTGTTATCTATCATGATTTTTACGTATCCATTTCATTAAAGCGTAAAAAACAAATAGAGGCTATGGACATGTTAGAAATACCAGTGAAGGATCTTACATTGCAACAATTACACTTACTTAAGGTAAATTAAACATTTTTATAGAATTAACTGGTAATTCTTGCACCAAAGAGATATAAAATAAATATATTTTTATGTTATACAAAATATTAATTCCAAAAATATTATATAATTATTTGTACAAATACCCATAAATTATTATTATATGTACTATAATTAAATAGGGGTTTGTGAAAATATTCAGAAAAATTATGATAACATAATAGGATCCATGTTATTTAATTATTTTAGGAATTACCTTAGAAAAATAAGCATTTTTAAAAATATCAGTAATATAGCGTAGGTTTTTCCTTTCAAAATAATTTAATCTGGTACATATAGATTATAAAAACATAAATATATGAGTTAAAATAGCATTTTATTTTTACAAAACGGTATGTAATATTAAATATCGATAAATTTTATTTATCTTTTTTTAATTATTCTTTTAAAATCTTAAATAAGGTTAATTATACAATATTTAGATCTTATAAAATAAGATTTCAATTTCGACACTTTTAAGAAAATCTGATTAATGATTACTAATTCGATATGTTAATTCAATTTATTCTGAACGTCTTAAAATTTATAAAACAATGAAATTATTTATTTAAGTATATAATACAAACAAGGTTATCACAGTTTATATTAAATATGCTTTTTCGTGTTCTTTAATAATAATAGCCTTTTTAGAACATGAATATAAAATTTAGAAAGGTTTTTTCCTCATATTTCGAAAACTTGTGTGCTAGTCGGAAACTACCGTAAACAATCGTAATTTTTTTAAATTAATAATTAAGGAATAAAAATGAAATAAATAAAAAGTTTAAAAAAAATTATTTATTAAGTTTAATATTAATTTTACGATGAATTTTTATTTGAAAGGTATCGTTTTTAATAAATTATATATCGTTATTTTTTCTAACAAAATTTTGCTATATTTGTAAACATATTTATAACTATATATTTTCGCGTTTAAAAAGTAGTTTTTATAATACATTTCTTTATACGTGCTTTCGGTTTCGTTAATATTACTTTCCCTTCTCTTGCGTTATTTTTCTCTGATTAGTATTACAAAATCAATATTCCATATTAAGAGCAGTGAGAAAAACGTGGGAAGTCCAAATGCTACCATAATTATTGCTCCTGCAAATTTTAGAAAGTGACGGTTGACCGCACACAATATCAGATTCGACCTTATTTTTTATATTTAACAGGATTTTTATTACCCTGGGGACTCATTGGGTCAGTTGCTGTATTACTTTGATAAAGAAGAGCTGCTTAACCAATCGGTGAGCTTTCATACCGCTTGCGCGTTTCCATGCAAGAGTTATTGCATGCATACAAAATTGCGTTACCTCTTTAATATTTATCTAATTAAATTATGATCACTTGCTTTGAAAGCAATAAAAATTGTTAGGAAACTCATAATTTTATATATATGGTGGATAGATTTGCTATGTAAATAACATTATTCTTAGTCAATGTATTGTACAAATATATTCAATTAATTTGTTGATAAATATCAATTCAAAAGAATGAATTGTAATTATCTAGTCATATTAATTTTAAAAAGAAATTTTTTAATTATACCGATATGAGAATTTTAAGCATGTATTTTTCAAATTTTTAAATATGTAAGAAATCGTAAATAAAAAATAAAATAATATTTTAAAATACGGATATCATCGGATAAACGTGTATCTAAATATAGTATTAATTATAATACTCTTTTTTCAAAAAATAAGATTTTAAATCCATATAAAACTTAATAATTTTAGGAGTATTTCTATTAAACTAAATTATCTTAATGTTTAAAGTGATGGTTAATAAATACAATTGAAATAATATTTTAAAAACGTATGATTTATTTTTTTAATACGCAAAACATTAACTTTCCATATTTTTTCAAATTTGTGACGCTGTAACCTCATATTAATTATATTAATACAATATTTTTTTCTAATTTGTCAAAAACCGTGCAAAATAAAAATTTGGTTAATTCGAGTGATTATCAACTAAACTCGTTTTAAGAAAATAAAATTTCTTTAGTACAATAAGACGACATCATTACATAGCTTCATCGAATAGACCATTTCCAATTTCTCTCGTTCTTTTCAATTCTTTTTTTAAAGCTTTCATCTTTTTTGATAGTACTTTATATATGGCAAGCAACCTTTATGGCAGAGACTCAACTTTGTGGCAGTTTAATGAAATGCGATGATAGAATTCGTCTCTAGATATTTCGAGGCTACTTTGTTACCTTTATATTTTCTTATCATTGCTTTGCTAAATTTTGAATTGAAAACATTACAAATTTTTTAAATATTTGCATATGTATAATCTCATTACATTCTAGCATGAATCGAAGCTTATAAAGTATATATCATAAAATATAAAGGATAAAATTAGACTCAAGATTTTTTTGTGGTATTTTGTGTGTATTTTGAAAAATAAAATAAATAATTGTGTGCAAAAAAGTATATATGAATTATATACCCAAAACGTCGATAAGTCTTACGACACTTTCTTTTTGTGTAGAAGATACACTTTCTTAAGTGTATCAGATTATTATTTATAATTGTTTGATATTCGCAGGTTTATCATTTAGAAGAAGGTAGAGAAAAAACTGCGAAATTCTTCGATGAAGATTTAGAGGATCATCAACCTTTTCCAACGCTTCAAACAGTGCTTCAGGAATTGGAGCAACACGTTGGTTGTAACATTGAAATAAAGTGGACGATGCAGCTAAAGGTAGTATTTTGATAATTTTACGTTAGGAATGTCTTTGTGTTTTTAAAATGACGTATTTGTAATTCCAAATGTACTTTCAATTAGGATGGCACATTTGAACTTAATCACCCGTTTGACCTAAATCTGTACTTGGACATCATACTTAAAGTTGTCTTAGAGCATGGAGGTGATAGAAAAATCGTATTTTCATCCTTCAACCCAGACATTTGTGCCATGATGCGGCTGAAGCAAAATAAATATCCAGTTGTTTTCTTAACGCAAGGTGTTACTGTCAAGTATCCAACATATCACGATCCAAGGTGTCAAACTATACCAATGGCTATGAGACACGCACTAACAGCAGATATTCTGGGAATAAATGTTCATACCGAAGATATTTTACGAGATGCGAGTCAAGTAAAATTGGTTAAGGATCGTGGGTTAATTATATTTTGTTGGGGAGATGATAATAACGACAAAGATACGATACAACACCTTAAAAAACTTGGCCTACATGCCGTTATTTACGATAAGTGAGTATACGCTTTTGTAAATTTTTAAAAATATCGAAAATATAAATGACTACTTATAAGTTATTACAAAAGAAAATAGCGTTATTCTTACGTTTTACAATATATTTTTATATTTTTAAAGAATCGACGAATACAACGCAAAAGAGGTAAAAGAGAGTATATTTCTCGTGGATGCTCGAGAAAGCCAAAAGGCCCTAATAGCCTTAGCCCAGTGTAACCAAGTCTGCGCAACATCAGCAACAGCCGCAGCCTCTCTGACACCGTTCGTTAATAACGCTGGCGGCAGTGAGAGCGACGACAGTGTTGGCGGCACTAGCGTCAATTTGACGAATAACTGTGATATAACACATCAGGACAAAGAAATTCGTGATCTTACCAAGGACTTTAGCGTGTGTGCAGCCAGCTTTAGTCATCCGCCTAAAACAAAGTCTCTTACAGACATTGTTTGTAACTCTCCTGCAGAAATTCGGGTAGAGGACGAATCGGCAAAAGATTGTCTCTGATGTTTTTCTTTTAGAGAAAGCTACAAAACGTGCTTTATATAAAAAAAAAACAAAGCGCGGAAAGACGTTGATTTTTGTTTTGTCCCTTCCTTAAACACATTTTTGATAAAAAAAAAAAAAGAAAATAACATTTTTTGCTGGTTTTACACGCTTATTGAATGTGTGCATTTACCGAGTAGACAAGAGTGAGTTATCAAAAAGAAAATACGTATTACCACTTCTTTTTACAAACTGTGACATGTGCAATGGTAAGTTTTTTTTATAAAACTAACTATAGCGTTTACATTCGTAGGCGAAAAATTCATGGTCCTTCTTGAAAGGAATTCACATTTTTTACAATCAATATATTTTTTATAACTCACTTTTGTGTTGAATAATACGAAATATCTATGTCAAGAATTAGTAAAAGAAATTACTCAAACTTAAGCGATATATTGCACAAGTTCTGCTCTTTTTATGGTAGATATATTTATGTTAGGCGTTTATTTTTTAATATATATAATATACAAGTGAAAAATAAATTATAAAGTATTTTGAGCATGACTATTAAGAAGATAATTAATTTGAAAATTAGCGTCATTTGTTTCCAATATATTTAATTGTGTGTATGAAATTATTTTAAAATATATTTTTTATTAAAAATAGGGAACGAATTGTAGGGTAATAAGCTATTATAATTATATAACTGATCAGCTAGACGCAATGATTTTCATTTATTTTGAAAAATTTTCATAGAAAAATTTTTCTAAATTCATTAGTTATATAAAAATAAAATATTAAAAGAATGTTATCCATGTTGAAGACATTAAAAACACTTTTTTTTTAAAACTTTGGGAAAATTGTTCTTACAAAATTATAAGTGTTTATGAATTTGTATACTTATAAATCTATTTCCGCATTCATTAAGCAATACAGAATTAAAAATAAATTAAAATTTATTATTTTCGTAAATATAAATATTTATATATCTTTGAAGTATGTTTAAGTAATAACAGTTATTTTACAAATCAATATGAATGTGTATTTTGTATAGAAATAAGGAAAAAGGACTAACAGTAATTTTAAGGGGAATGTGTTTTTTTTTAAAAAAGCGCCCAATTCCTCTAATAGTTTGGATTCATAAGTTACTATTGTAATAAAATCTTAAAATCAATTTGAATTATTGAACAAAATATGTTAATAACCTCGTTTTTTTAATTAAAGAAATTAAGATATGCTCTCGGTATATATTTCAATCCTGAAATTTATTATGTTAAAAATAATAAAATTAGTTGTACTGCTTATAGTGCATTAACAGTTTGTTATACAGGACTGGATAATTGTATCAATTGCTAGTATCCTGACGTGATAACATCATTAGCACTTACGAAAAAAGATATTATATTAACCATTACATCCTGTCTAAAATGTTCATTTAACAGTACGTTATCACCTCTTCAGAATAAGATTTCATTGGATTTTGTTTTTGTTGCGTTAAAATATATCAGAGCAGAAAGAGTTGCATAGTTGTTAAGAAATAAAAAAAATCATAATCTTGTAATTAACAAATACGTCATATTAAAGCATCAAATTTTAGTTAATAGTTTTGGTAAATTAAATGCATTTCAATCAATTTATGCTAATTATTTGAAATTTGAAATTTTATCATTTTCCTTTCTTAAACTTTCACCGTCCTTAAACGATTTCCAAATTTTACCGCAAATTTCAGATGTAGGATAATGTCAATTTGTATAAAAAGTTACCAACAAAATATGATTTTGATATAATTTTATTCGATAAATTTACTGGTCTTTGACTTCACGTAAACGGCGAACTGCTGACCTGACTGAAGCAGCAGTTGTTGTGGAAAATACCCAAGCTCCTCCAGCTACTGTCCTCTTGCATCGTTTGCAAGACCAAATACCAACGACGCTTCGTTTCATTGCTTCCTATAAAAGAATTTACATTGAAAAGAAAAATATATATATATATTTACTATACACTGTGTTTTATTTCATTTTCTAAAATTGATTATTTACCTTTCCGCAAAATGTGCAAGTGTATTTACTGTGTTGTGTAATTTCCATTTTCTTGACCATTTTCCTGAGGGAAGCTCCATATCTGGTACCATATTTACCAGTAATTCCAACCTTCTTCGTACGCTTGGCCTGTTAAATATAATAAAATTATTAAAACTACTTAAATAATTTTAATTATTTTTCTCAATGCACTTAAATTCTTTTAATTTTTAGAAAGTGCATCTTATACTAATTGTAAACACGGTTTTGAAAAATCATTATTTACAAAATGATTTCTTTAAAAAACATAATCAACTATTTACACACCAAGTACTAAAGCATTATTAAACTTAAATAAAACAATAAATAAAAACTATAAATTTAAACACAAAATTTCTAATGTTTTACACTCGCGTAAAGTATTTACAACATAACCTCACTTATGCATGTAACGTTATAATCCAATCGAACAAATTATAGAAACAATTGACTAAAAATATTAAATTTCATTAATTCAAAAACTGCTACTCTGAACTATATACAAATTCCTCACGATATTTGTAAAAGATGCACTTGAAAATTCAAGATAATATTATTACCATTTTAAGGTCGTCAATACAGACTCGTCGACAAAACCGGAAAAGACCTGCACTTCGAATTCGAGTGTTCGGCTTTGCGGTTTTCTACTGGGTCCGCTAATTTTGTTAGAATCATTTTTTACAGCTCCATCTGGCTTTTCGCAACTTTCTACTATTTCTTTTGCAAAAATACATTGTTACTAACGATTATTGAGACGCTTACTCGTAAATTTATTTTAGATGTTTTAAATGGCAGATATAAGTTGAAGAATACGAAATTAAGGGAATTAATTTAAGATTAAAAATTAATTTATGAATTTAAAATTATTTACGATTAAAAATTATAGTTATTAAATCGTATATTAAATATAGTTTTAAAAAGTAGCTCTTAATTAAGAATTTATATATTATTTTTTATGGCTATATTTACTTGTTATATTAAAAATTTAATATCGATATAAAACACTCTTTTAAGGACAAATTTTTCAACTTTTTATATACCATTCATAAAAGATCTAAAAATTACAGAAATTAAGATATGTATAATTTAAAATTTTAAATGTACAAACATCCTTTTAAGAAGGGATTAAACTTTATTCAAGAAATGTCCATTTATGCTTTACATAAAAGCTCTTAAAATCGCCCTTGATTTACTAAAAATTACTTATTTTAAAAACTGCATTGTTACGCTGTAGATCGCAGCAGTGTCGTATCTTGGGAATTTTCATTCGTGCTCTTACATCTTTTGAGGCCATGTTTTTAACGATTGTTTTTCCATAACGAAATAACCGCGGAAGGCAACTAGACTTTTTGGCGCGGGTTTGTCGCCGGTTAAGTTCTTGAATCTTATTAGTGATTTTCAATTTCCTTTTATATTCAAACGTAAAATTCTTAAGCAAGTAATAATGGGGGACAAAGACGGTGGTAAGTTATCAACATCAACAGGTAAACATTTTGTTTCTTCGAACATCCATTACCGTCGGTTAACCCTCGATAAACGTGATAACAAGCGTCGCCAAAATTTTCGGGCGGGCGCACAAGCGAGTCTCGATGGACGCTTGTACTTTGCTTTCCCGCTATTTTGATCGAAATATATACGCGAGTTGGAATTCGTTGTCAAATATTGCATTTAAATACGATCAACTTTTGATTCGTACATCTCTTGTAACCCAACTTACCGATATACTCGTTAAAATTATACAATTATGAAATAACCTATCAGTCATTTATTCTTTGGTTTATGGCGTTTGCTTCTGGCTTCACAAAACTGCCACTCCGAATTTACCAATGCGATTATAATCATTGGTTTCTTATTAATGTAACTCGTTGTATAAAGTTATTTAAATATATATATATATGTATATGGTTAATACATAAATTTACGATTCCACGTATACACAAATATATATATATATATTCGTGCAATTTTCGTACCTTCGTGCACATGTAGTAACGGTATATTAGCGATGGTAATAAAAACCGATGGTAATAAAATTTTAAATTTAAATGTTAAATATTACATTTTAATAAATTAAAATCATATTTAACATTTAATAAACTTAAAAAAATCATATTCAACTAAGTTTAATAAATATTCGTAATTTTTACAGAAACTTTTGACGATGCTGTTGAAGAGCGAGTTATTAACGAAGAGTATAAAATATGGAAGAAAAATACACCGTTTTTATACGACCTTGTCATGACTCATGCTTTAGAATGGCCATCGTTGACTGCCCAGTGGTTACCCGATGTAACTAGACCGGAAGGAAAAGATTATACCGTTCATCGTTTAATTCTTGGTACACATACTTCTGACGAGCAAAATCACCTCCTTATAGCTAGTGTTCAATTGCCAAACGAAGATGCACAGTTTGATGCTTCTCATTATGATAATGAAAAAGGTGAATTTGGAGGATTCGGATCGGTTAGTGGAAAAATTGAAATCGAAATTAAAATTAATCACGAAGGTGAAGTCAATAGAGCAAGATATATGCCACAAAATCCTTGCGTTATTGCTACGAAAACACCTTCCAGTGATGTATTAGTTTTCGATTACACTAAACATCCTAGTAAACCGGATCCCAACGGAGAATGTCATCCAGATTTAAGGTATAAGATATTCCATTTTTTATCTTGTATACGTTTTTATTATTTTAAATATGCGTCAAAAAGTAAGCTTTTATTTAAAAATTTAAGTATATTTTGTATTTGATAAAGGTTACGAGGACATCAAAAAGAAGGCTACGGTCTTTCATGGAATCCAAATCTAAATGGATATTTACTTAGTGCGTCGGATGATCATACAATTTGTCTGTGGGACATAAATGCTACACCTAAGGAAAATAGAGTTATCGATGCTAAAACAATTTTTACTGGCCACACAGCCGTAGTGGAAGATGTGGCATGGCATTTACTTCATGAATCTTTGTTTGGTTCTGTCGCCGATGATCAAAAACTAATGATCTGGGATACTAGGTATATAATTCCATTATTTATAGTTTTTTAAAAGTATTTTAATAACACTGATTGTATAATGATTATTTAATAATAACTTTCAGATGTAATAATACAAGTAAACCAAGTCACACCGTCGATGCTCATACGGCAGAAGTAAATTGCCTTAGTTTTAATCCATATTCCGAATTCATTTTGGCAACTGGTAGTGCCGATAAAACTGTTGCTTTATGGGATTTAAGAAATCTAAAATTAAAATTACATTCATTTGAATCTCACAAGGACGAAATCTTTCAAGTTCAATGGTCGCCTCATAACGAAACTATTTTGGCCAGCAGCGGGACAGACAGGCGTTTACATGTTTGGGATCTTAGTAAAATCGGTGAAGAACAGTCTAGCGAGGATGCTGAAGATGGTCCACCAGAATTATTGGTTAGTCAATATATTTAAAAAAATTTTTTAATTTATACTTTCAATGTTTCGTGAATTTATTTATAAAATTAAAACTCTCATTGTAGTTTATTCATGGTGGCCACACGGCTAAAATAAGTGACTTTTCTTGGAATCCAAACGAACCTTGGGTAATTTGTTCTGTATCCGAAGATAATATTATGCAAGTATGGCAAATGGCAGAAAACATTTATAACGATGAAGAACCCGATACACCTGCCAGTGAACTTGAAGCAGGAGCTTCGTAAGCAATCATTAGCTTTATACTGTATTCAATTTTTTATTATCAAACTTTAGTTATTGTGTTACATTCACTAGAGATTTCAATATTTTCTAATGAAGATCAAGCATGCAGGTACATTGATTTGATTATTTAATAAGCATCTATTGTAATAATTTTCTTGTCATTGTTAAGACTGTTATAATAATATCCAGTACTAATAAGTACTAATACAATTATTCTGTAAAATCAACTGTCGATATTTTAAAAAAATATATTAGTGAAGAAAATAGAAAATTTAATAAATAATGACTTCATTCTGATCACGTAAAAATGTATTGTAAAAAAATCTAATAGAAGGGTTTCAAATACGTAAAAACGTCTTTTTAATTTACATACTTTCATTTTATTTATATGTTTCAAAAGCATTGTGAATATACGCGAGTGCACATTTACACATGTGCACTTGTAAGTGAAATTAGATTCAAACAGATGTGATTGTAAGTTCCTTATATATTTGCGCAAGTATCGAACCATTTTCTTTGCGCTCACTTTCAGGACTACTCAGTGATATCATATCCTCGGAATCAATATTCGATAATCTACGAATTAAAACAAACATTTGTATTAGCACATATTTATTTATTTATTTATTTAATACAAGAAATCTTGTGTTAAAAATCATTATTACATTATTATATAATTCATTACCAACGTTTGGTGACTGAATATGATCTATATCGGCTAAGCATGCAAATTAAATAAACGTGAAAAAATTGATCAGGCAATCATTCATCGGGCAATTATGAATATATTACAAATCAACAATTTACCGTTTAACAGGCGTTTTTTGACATTTGATCCCATCTAGTATTTTCGATATTGGAATGGTTGTATCTGGACGGAAAATCTAAAATAAATTAATAACAAATATCAATGTACCTATAATTATAAATTTTTACAATTTTAAAAAAAAAACAAAAAGACTGACATTAATAGAAGCATTTCTCATTTCACGAAGATCAATGTTGCGAAAAAGATCATGAAGTATTAATTCTTCTATATTAGGATACTTGGATCCTTGTGTTTGTCGCTCAAATATGAATTTTAGGCATTCCAGAACCTAAAAGTTTAACACGTATTTAGAGAATAATTATTTTTACAAATATTGTGTTAATTTTTATTTAAAAAAAAAATAATTTTACTATTTTCATGCAGTTAAAAACATTAACAATTATATCATATACTCTTATAAAATATATGTATATCTTTTTATTTTTCGTGAAGTTATTGTTAGTACTTAAAGAAAATACATAAAATAAAGATAATTTATCTATTTGTTTATATTTCCCAACACAGATTTTTTTGTTTTTAAATCTTTAATAATAATTGTGAATAAAAATTTGAATTATAAAATAGTATTATTTGTAAAATTTCCAATAAAATTAAAATATAATTTATTTAAAAAAAGTTTTAAAAATTTGTTTAAAAGATTACAATTATTTCAAATTTTGCGAAAACTTATCAAACAAATATTGATAATTATAAAATAAAATATCCATGTTTAAACGCACCTGTGGATATTTATGAATATCCGAAAGATTTATGGCAGTTGGTTCGAAAGTACATAATTCATAGCCAGCAGTCATTTCAAAAAGCATATGACCTAAAAATTAATCTTGTTAATCTTTTATTATCACATAATAAATTCAATAATATTAAAATATAATAAATAGATGTAATGTTATAACTTATTTAATTACTTTTTAACTATTTTTAAACGGTTAATTTTCTCTAATTTTGATAAACGAAAGATGTATTTATACTTCGAAGACAATTTTATAAGAAAGCATAAACTTGTTTAGTTGTTTTTAGAATTAGATTTGAATAGAAATGATCCATCGATTAGAATTTAATATTTTTTTAATATTCAAAGTATGTATTACTTTAACTCGACATTCATATTTCGTATGAAATTATATTAAAAAAAATTCGTACGTTACATCAATCCATACCATAGAATCCATACTTAAAAAAATCAAATCAGTTTTAATTTTTTTTGACTTATAAAAATGAATTCGATAAAGAATTTCCTTTTTTTAACACAAATCACAAATTTGAAACAAAAGATATTAACGATTGGAGAACAGATAAGAAAAGTAACATACCGAAACAGACGGTGTCAATGAACTGTGGCACCAATTGGTTCTTACTGTTATGTAGACGCGACGCAATAATTGGATAGATACGGCTAGTGAAGCCTAGCAAACTATTTTCAAGGGCGGCTAGTCGAGCGACGCCGTTCTGGACGATTACGTTACCCGAATGTAGATGGGAAACGGTAGGGAAGTCGCGTTCTTTAAGAAACACCAAGGCCTCGAGTATCTGTCGACCCATACGTTGGATCTGGGAAATTGGTAAGCCTTTACCTGGACTACCGTATTTTAGGGTCCAATCCTCGTTCCAACAATTTCGATCTATCTGCGCTCGATAGATACAAGAATGTATTGTCAATTTCTTTTTTTTGTTATTAATGTGTATTTAAAATAAAGGATGTCTCTAAGTAAAATCAACTCTCTTGAGATGAATTTCGTTTAAAAGCTTCTTTTGCTAATTAGATATTAATTTACATTGTGAAAATTATGAATTAAGGATTAATATAATGGTACAATATATTAATTTAATCATTATTGTCACAACGTTGGATGAAGTATTCAACACATTCGATAATCATGCATTTTTAAATCAGGAAAGAAGAATTTAGTATGTAATAATCATGAAAATTTTGAATTTATAAGATGTTTTTAAAAAATGTGTATAAATTTTGAATGATATATATTTTAATACAATGTTTTATTTTAAAACAATTATAAAATTGATCAATAAATATAAATTTTGTAAATATTTAATATTTTCGTAAATATTGTAAATTTAACACAATAACAAGAAAATATTTGTTAAATAAATTTTGAATGTAAAATTAAATTAAAAAATTTAATAAAATTGTCATTATTTCAGGTTTAATATATAATTTATGCTATTAATATTTTGTTTCTAAAATAGAATAAATAAAATCTTAATAATTGACACAATTCCATAATATTTTAGTAAAAAATTAAATTCATCTATTCTTAATAACTTAAAAATATATATTAAAAAATACATGAATATAAATATTGTGAAACATAAATTAAAATATTTAAACTTATCTTCTTATTATATTATTATTAAGAAAAGTATTCTTGGTTTGTCCGAATACTTATAAAAAGTACATATAACATTTTATCTATATGTAAAGTAATTATAATACGATTATTACAAAAATTTTACATAAAAATTTTTGAAATACGATATAATGAAAAAGTATAGATTTGGCATATTTCCATACAATAGATATGGAAATATATTTCTAATATTATTTATAAATAAACGTAAATATTATAGATTATAAGCTTGATTAAACTTGTACTTTTGATTAAATTTAATTAAGAACATTATAAATACTATTTAATATTTTTAATATTATTTCTTCAAATTTAAAATTCCTTAAAATTAATCGTTGATTCTGATTTTATATTATATTGTATTTTTAGGTAAGTCTAAGTTTTTGCGATAATTATAAATCTCGAAAAAATTTATATACATAAAAGTTTGTTTAATCGCACCAACGATTGTTTTAAAAAAATCATACGATCGACAATTAATCGACTTTGCATCGATTCAAAAGTTTCAAAAAAAAACGTAGACTTACAGTGTTAGAAAAAGTTTCGCTTTTAATCTCTCGTATTAAGAAAAACACATTTCAAACTTACACCGTAAATCATGTCCTTCAAGCTCCCCTGATTGATCGGCTGTACCAGAATCACGTAATTGCTCTTCTCATATTGCACGAATTCGAGATCGAGTATCGGGCATATATACGGATGTTGAAGTGTCAAAAAAAGTTTGTTGAGGACATCACGCGTGGACGGATTAATACTGAGGGTGCAATTGCGATTGAGGGGAGCTAGAGTGAGAAGCCTATCAATTTTTAGCAGAGTGTCCCTCACAGCAAACCAGTGTTTGTCTACACGCGAACCTATTTTGCATGACAGAAAAGAAAAAGACGAGTAAAGATGTACCAGACTTGAAACACTTATAAACAAAGCGAGATGGATCAACAGGTGGCGAAGTTTAGTAATTAAAAACACCCGAGCAGAAATTCTAGCTGACTTTTATTGTTCGAACGTAATTCAAAATGTAATTTAATTTCCGTTAGTAATAAATAGAGATGTGGATTGTACAGTTGAATGAAACTTGAATTTTTTAATGCAAAATCAAAAATATTTAGAAATTTTAAATTAAGCCTTCTGTTTAGATAATTTGTAGAAATACTCGTATTAAAACTAATTATGAAATTTTGATTTTCATATAAAGTAGGTAATATATAAATTAAATACGAGAAATATAATAGTCTTTAAAAAGTAAAATAATTCAATTTTTACAAATAATTTATCCTTTGTTTTTTCGTTTTATATTAAATCATTTTAAGAATTTCATAAACACTTTTCCGATGGTAGTTTAAAAAAATGAGTTATACAATTATAATTTTGCATCATTTTCTAAAATTATAAACTATTTTATCGTGAAATAATATAATGAGAATACGAAAAAATTTCTGATGTCGGAAATTTTAATAAATTTCTTTAAAACTTTTTAAATAAAATGCTTGTTTTATATGTAAAATTGAATTTACTACAACCATCTTTCATTACTACAATCCAATAAAATTGATAACTCTTTATTTTTTAATATTCTAAGTATATGCGTCAAACCTTCCAACCGAAATTTAATTTGATGAAATGTCTAGTACATGCATCGCTTACAATCAAGATGAGTAATTTCAAACAAATTATCGAATATTATTTTTGTTTATACAAATAAAAAGTATCAAAAATTTTATTGTTCGTTAATTATTTTATAATTACAGAAAGTAAGTATTTTTAATTCATGTTTCTATAACTTTATATCAATTAGAAAGTTTTAATATTAAGACCTATTATTATTAATATCAATATTAAAAAGTATCATGAAAAGATATGAAAAATAACTATCATATAAAAAGTAAGAACACTTTCTGCATTATAAAAAAATTCAAGATTTTTTAAATTTAATAAATTTAATAATAATACGATTTAGTCTGTATTTGCCATTTTCGTTCAAGAAATCCATTACACTAACGAGATAGCAAAATATAAAAAATTATTATTCGTATAGCGTTTTATCACCTATGATTAAACTTGTTTTTTTGTTTTATAAAATTGTACGAATATATGCAATAGTGATTATACACGAAAATAATATAAATGTATACGAAGCAACTTTTAGTTTATCAGCAAGCAATATAGAAATTCAATTTTCTGATTTTACGCTGAAAATATTTTTCCGTCGGGCAAATGATTACGCGCTCTAAAAATCCGCTCGGAGCAAATATTTCCCACGAGAATTGATCTTCATCGAAGTAACACCGAGACCGAAGGCCTCGAGTATCATACGAATGTAACATACTTTATTGGTTCGCGTCCCGGTCGACTTTGCTCGAACATACGAGTTTGCCATTCTTTAAATTTTTTCTTTTAATTGTGATCCGTGTGCCACATTCGCAAAAGGGCTCCGACGCTCTCATCTATTGTATCGCCAAGCGTTACAAAGCCACGCTTCGCGCATTTTGAGAAGCGTACCGACGTTGTTGAGATGCTTCAGAAGACTGTAGCGCGAAGTTTCTCGAGTGTAGATACGGCAAATCGATAGGGCACGATCTCTCGATCTCTTTTCCATTTCCAAGCTCTCGCCCGCGTTCTCGGAGGTGAAGATCGTGTCCGGGGCCGTCGACGCCTCGCGACCGTAGCCAAGTCGTTGCTGCTGCTGCTGCTGCTCCAAGGCCATGTACTGCTGACGTCCATTGCTTCTGTAATTTTTATTTAATAGGGAATGAATGGGCTATTTGTGGATTGCTTTCTTTGAATGGAATATTAATGTGGAAGTTAAAGCTGCTGAATCGTCGATGTATAGCTAAATCTTTTGTTCGTAAGAGAGGCTGAATTACGTTTACGGTTGTTTATAAACTATTTATTAGAATATTTATAATTATATATGTCACCGATAAAGGTAAGTAGTTTATAAATTAAAATTTAAAAAATACATTTATATAATTTGCGATATTCTGGGACAGTATGAAGCTAGATGTAGCACATTATAAATATTTTACTTTATAAGGGTTAACAAGGAATTTAAAAATAGAATTCTCAAGCTTATAGACCGCTTCGTTATATAGTATAATATTGTGATGGAAGCACAAAGATTCATAATAATTAGATGTTTTTGCTAGCTATATTTTTAACTGACATAAAAAGTTGGAAAATAAAAGGAAACTAACAAAATTTTGAGTGACCTCTAAGAAGTAAGACTAATGCAGATCAAGAAATTAGTTTGTAGTTTTGTAATTTACTTACAAAACAAGTTATGTAAATTTTACGGAAGTTATAATAATCTACTTAGAATATTTTAAATATGTTAGGTATTTGAAAATAAATTTTTTCTTTAAAATAAAAAAAAAACTAAATATTAAAATAACAATTTTTAAAATTATAGAAACAATTGATTCCATTGTTAATATAAAATTAATTATTCTTAAATATGCCTATAATTGACTCCGTGATATCTTTTTTTGTATATTTTAGCAATTAAATTGATATATTATTACAATACTATAAAAAAAATATATATTCTAGTTTAAAAATATTTTGCCGAATTTAGTTCACTCATATTCAAATACATATTTTTTTTACTAATGTTCTTTAATAACTTTCATTTTAAATCAAAATTTCGTGATAGAAATCAATTTGCTTTAATATTTAAAAAAATATTAATTTTTTTATATTACTATTTATTTAATAATAATTTTTTGTTAATATAATTATTGAACAATTAATCAAATTATTTCAAATTTAACTTAAACATATTTAAAATCAAATTTCTTACATAAAAAGAATCTAAAGTTCCGTTCATTAATTTATATCGTTATCAATAATTAAAAATATACAATAAATATTTTTTTTATTGAAAATATAAAAATATACATATTTAATAAACATTATTAAAATTTGAATGAACAATTAGTAAAAAATTTACTAATTTGCTAATCATATATTTTTTTATGGTTGATTTTAAAGTGAGCTGTTAGCCAAGAATAAAAATATACACAATTTTTATAGTATTTTATAAGCTTTGTTTGTATTATCTTTTTGTATAATTTTAAATATTCTGCAAAATTCTTTTTTTAATTAGCATTCATATCCATTATTATTTAAATTAAAATAATAATTTTAAATAAGTTAAACAATTTAAACTAATTTTATATATATAACATACAAACAGAACTTTTATGAGTTTATTTAAAATAAGTTAATTTTATCATGTATAAGGATAAAGGCAAAATAAAAACACGTGTATATTTGTTTCTAAAAATCTATTATTATTATCTAATTTTGATAATATTTGTAAAAAAAACTCTTAAAGTGCAACTTAATTCGTACATTCATCATTTCTTACAAATATTCCAAAATACTATTAACGAAAGAGGACGAAAGCGTGTACAAAATTTTTAGTCAATTATCATGTGCCAGAGAAAACATTTCAGATTTTCTCCTACGACGGAGAGAAAATAAAAATAAAAATTACTTATACTGCTGTAAATGCAAATAAAGTAAAAAATGAAACTAATTCAACACCAAGACGAAAAACAAGTACATTCTAAAAGACATAAAATTGAAGCATTTTTTACGACTTCTTTAACTGATTAGTGGTAAAACCTAATCACTTTGCATTGCAATTTCCAAGAAAGAAAGGAATTGTTATATATTGATGTACTAAATCGACGAATAAAAAATAATTATAATTACATTTAATGGATTGGTGAATTACAATAATAATTATATATATTATCGTAAAATAAAATTTTTACTTTATTTATTTAGTAAATGTTGGATTATAAATAATAATAGGATTATTATGTTTACTATAATTAAATTTCTAATTTCATCTATAACGTAATATTTTTTAAAATTTGAATACTTTCATATTCACGAAGGTAATTATGAATAATATAGACGATGAAAATGAAACAAATTTTCAAATAAAAAATGAGTAGGACTCGTAGTGATTGTATATTGTAATGAAAATATGATATATTAGATAATAGTTGAATCGAGATAACTTATTATTCTTTTATAAATTATATAATATTACGATATTCTAATCCAAGCGTCTAATATAAAGTCAGTTATATACTATTTATCGTTTATTACTTTAATATAAAACACGTGAATCGTTGAATATAAGTTTAAAGAAATAGAAATAATTTTGGATGGAATCCGTGTTTTTCAATTTGAAAAAAATAATAAGGTAGTCATGACCGTGACATTCGTAATAATACCTGTAATAGCTTTTACTAGATTCTTTTAGTAAGTGTGATACGTAATTCTTTCCGTGAAGTTTTCAGGTCGTAGTCAAAAGCGGATTACGTTAGCGAGTCAATAATCAGCTAATGGTAGACTTTTGTCTCTAACATTACTATTACTAGTTAAGTTATCGGAGTTGACATTTCTATTTCACTGGCAAATTATTTGACTATTTCAAAGGCTTCATCCAATTTGAAATTTGTATACAGTTGCCTTTGAAAAATTATCATTATGGAGATAAGGAAAAAGCGCGAAAATTTCGTTTTTGATTATAAGTTCATTAAATTAATTACAAAAAATTACAGACAAACTTACCTAGAAGAATTTTTACTAAGAGCACGTGTTTCATTATTATTCGGTGTACCCTAATTATGTTTAGTACACTGGATTTAAGCTTGAATGCTCAACCCATATATTTTCGGACAAAGTCTATTTTTTTTCTTTTACAAGTAACAATTAAAAATTAATTAATTATGTCATATATTATTAAAACGAATCAATATTAAGTTTTATTTAACATATTAATTATTTTAAATATGTTGATGTATGTTTTCGTTTTAAAAAATAATAATTTATAATTCTTTAAGAGCTGTTGAAATAAACCGTTCATTTTTATTTGAAGCAATGTATATGAAAATCAGAAGTTATTTTTATTATTAAAAATCAAGTAAAAAAATATATACCTTCGTCAAACTTATACGTTATTTATTTTTTATTTTTTTTAAATATGTTTCAATTATGCTTTTTATATTTGTAATAAATAGTTTATTAAAATATGCAATAAATTAATTATTTTTTATTTCTAAATATTATATAATCCTGTATTATACAATTGAACTATATATTACATATGTACTCAACCAATCTTTTAAAAATTTTAGTAGATCAGTTTAAAGCAGTAGTTTATTTTTAGATACGAGATTAAGTGATTGTTGACGCTATACTGATTAAATTGTCTAATCGATGCATGAAATACCGATATATTTGTCTAATTCATTAAAAAATAAACCAATTTTTTACTTGTCTTTTAATTAACAAAATACTTGATGAAATGCAAAACCATTTAATTTCGTTTAACGATTTTAAAATTGATTGTTTATTTTATTTTTGAAAAAAAGATACGAGGTTGTAATTTGATGACACAACTTACGAAAATAGATCAGAAGAGTGTAGAATAACATAAAAGTGAAGCTTTTAATATACTTTATACGTTCACTTTGTACTGTATACAAGTATGTACATTACCTAAAAGTTTTCGGAAGATGAAATTTGTCGATAATACTTAAAGTGTTTTATAAATGTAAAAAATAATAGATAAACAATTGAACGACAATATAATATAAATTCTCAATCGTTTGAAATGAAATTGATATCTTTTATCAATTCAATAAATTATATTAAAAGATGTTACATTCGTTTTCAAATCTTTCTCAAATATTATTATAACTATGTCAAAAAGAATCGTAATTAATGCAAGTACCGGCAAAAGACAAAGACAAATCGGAGTATACAGTGCGAACGTATCAAACATGAGTAAGGGTGAGAGAGAAAATGAGTGAGTAGAAAGACAGTGACCGTTCCAAGTGATAAAAGCTCAGAAGTTCCCGGACCGCGAACTTCTCCGACGCTACGTATATTGTTTTCGTTACAAATCCCATTGCAACCGAGTGTTTGGAGCGATAAACCATAGGAAGACAACGAATCTAATCGCATTTCGTAAGTATTAGCTTTTAAGCTGAGATTCATCTCCCTCCTTCTTTCGCATAGATCACCTGTGAGTACCTGCGATTTATTTATATTTCTTTTGTTCGCGTTCGAATAAAGCTCGTTCGGACTATTTTATCGAGCATGTGCTGAAATGCGCGTCCAACCCGTGACCCGCATTCCGGTGGATACTCAGGATCATCCCTATTGGCTCGAAAAGACTGAATAGCAGCAGCTACGTGCTTCATTTATCGTATTGTTCGAGAATTCAGTCGTAAGAATTATGATATTTTCGAGAGTTTTCGAGAAATTGTCTTCCATTTCGTTTTGTACTTTTCAAAGGCTTATTTCGTTACATGCTTGAAAATACTTGACACATTTGGTTAGATTTTTCCTACGAGATATACATACGAGGGCGTATGTTCGAATCTGCTTACGTATACATTGACATTTAGAAATTTAAATGAGAAGAATAGACTCGACGATCGAATAGACTCAACGCTGGATTCCTTTTTTTTATTTTATTCTCTTTGGTTAAATGTATGACTACATGCCTGTTTCTTGTTAGTTAATACTATTTATTTCTTTTTAAATATAAAATTATTGCTTTGTAATTACAAGATGTTTATAAATTAATTTAGTCATGCAAATAATTTCTTTAGGTAATCCTGTTTCAATATTGTTACGCTTTTATCATTTTGTTCATGAATCTAGGCTTAGCAATGTATTTCAAGTTTAACAAGATAAAAGAACTGGCGTATAATAGACTCTTAAAATGTTATTTATAAAAGCTTTTTTCAGTTTTACTTTCTTCTTTGTTTTAAATATAAAGATAGTTCAGAAACCTTATACATTTTGAGTTTGCTTTACAAAAACATATTGATTAATATTAACAGAGAATTTCTTTTCCGCAATTTCACGGTAAATAAAATTTCATACGATAAAAAAGAATTTGAGATAAAAATGTATTTTACGTTTCCAGGAATAAGAGTAAAATATTTTTGGTTAATGCTTGTATCCAAATTTGCGCGCGCAAATAATCTTGTGCGCATATATATTTGGAATTAAAATCGATCCAACTCATACTACTTTATCTAAGTCATACTTTATTACTTTTCTTATTAGCGGCATTAGATCATGAGAAATTTATCATTCGTATAATTATTTTCTTTAATTATTAAATTATTTAAAGTAATCAAAAGTTAAAAATAGTATAAATAATAACTTTTCAAGTATTTTTATTTTATACGTATAATATATATGTATGCGGTATTAAATGAAACGAATAGAAATGACTACGATTATGGAAAAGCAATAAACTTAATTTACGTTTAACCGTAAATAATAATAAATTTAACATCAACGTAAATATGTATATAATTATTTTTCAGTGAGTGACATAAAATTACATAAATTTATTTAAATATATATTAAACATACGCGTATGCATGTAGTGCTTATAAATAATTTATTTATTAATATTTGTCGGTATTTAAATATCCTAGTATGGTAAGCAGTAATTACTTCTTAATTAACTTTTTAAATGATTATAATTTTTACGTAGTTTTATAAAAATTGTTTTTTATACGCGAAGAAAAATATCTTAGGTTAATAATATTTATTCACTACGTAAAATAAATTGAAGGTAGAATTTAATAAAAATAACTATTCAAATTAATGATGAAGTAAATTTTTAATATATGTGATAAAATATATGTGATAATGGTCGAGTAATTTTCTTATAAATTAATTAAATAATATTTTCCATATTATCAAGTTAATTAAAGCTATTAAATAATATAATCTTAGAAAATTAAAATAATGCGTTTTTGAAGTATAAAAATTATTGGTTAATAAAATATTCAATCACCGATAAAATTAATTTTATACTTGCATTCGATAAAAGTTATAAAAATGCAGTATTCTTTTAAAAAGTATAATTTAAAAATAATAGTTAGTATATTACGTTTTATTAAAAATATTATATTTCGCGAATGCAACGTTAATAATTTTATAAATTATTGAATATGTTTCAGTGAAGAAATTATTAAGGTTACGCAAATAAATATATATTGCAATTAATTTCATTTATTGATACACTGTAATATTGAAAGAAATTATATAAAATATTATATTTTTATAATTGATTTGGATATTTAAAAAACAACTTTTAGTTCTTATGTATCATATATCATATTTCAATATATTAAAAAATAATTGAAAGGTTAATTCGAGCGACATAAGTTGAGTACGGATCGTACTCGCAGAGATTTAAATTTTACACGAAGTTTACACACGTTTTAACAGAGTTAAAAAATAAAAGAAACGCGTTAAGATTACAGGGAACCCAACTCTAAACTAAAATATACCTTGTGCCGTCATTCTGATCTTTGCAGCTTTTAACAGCGTAGACACGATTGAACAGTATCTTAGCCAAGCTGTCGATCTTGCTCGTCAACTGGTAGTAACCCTTGGTGTCCTCCTCGGGACTAGGCGTCGCGACGTCCTCCTCCTCGACGCTGGCGCTCTTCTCCTTGCGTAGCAAGACGCTTCTGACCGAGGCGAAGGCGTCGTTGTTGCATTCGATCTCGATGGCGCTCTGCGTCCTCCGACTCGTCAAACCTCGACGCTTCCGTCGGTTCGCGGCACCTGGACGTTGTTGACAGAAGCGGTCGTGTCCGGTTAACTCGGCCTCGCGTTGTAGCTCGTTCTCCTCCCGACGGGCGTTGAAGTTTTGATAGAAGGTAAACATGTCGAACGCGGATATCGGTACTTCGGACGATGCTCCTTTGATCTTAGCTTACTACAGCCGAGCGTTGATTCTTCGTTTTCGTCTGTGGTGCATTTCGGGGTACGTAGTGCCGGTAAATCTCGTGGATTTTTTAATGCACTTGGCTAAAGTTGTTGAGGCACTTCCCGCGGTTGTCCAAACTCGTTCCTTTCTTGTTTGCTCTTCATTTACTGTATGACTGAAGTTGAAGGGTGAGTGAATCCGGGTATTGTTATCGGATGACTTTAAGCAATAGGATGGCTTAGAGCAGGCAATGGAAAAAAGTTGTTCGGAAAAAAGAGGGATTTAACGAGTGATCGTTGCGTAAATATTTTTAAGTTGGAATAATATTTACCCTATGCTATCGAGATATTGTTTCTTAATAACCCATTAGAACATTTTTACTATCGATTTGCTTTTCAAAACACGCTTAAACTATCGCATTCGAATATTTTTCGTGTATTTTAATTTTTTCTCAGCCGTTTCATTTAATATTTGTTTTTGGAGCGGATCAAACTCCGTTTTCTTAAGTCAATAATCATTAGAAAGACCGGAAATATCTTACACGAATAGTTTTAACAGTTGCATGAGAAATACACGGATTTAAATGCAGATAAAGATAGATGGAACGAGTGGTTTAAATTTATATATATTGAAAATTTAGGGGTTTCAATGATAATATTAAAATGTAAGTAATAATATTTAAGTGTTATTAGACAGTACATATTAAATAATATTTGTCATTGAATTTATAATTTTTTATAAATAATTTTTAGTATATATTTAAGTAATTCTTTTTTTTCTATTATTTTGTATGTAAAATTTATTGATTTTATGAATAAATTAAGTATACTTACATTTTAACGTACGTCTAGTGCTTTGTATATTTGGATTTATAAAATTGAATTTTAAAGATAATTAGAAGCATTTAATTTTTAAGTAGAATATTAAATTAATTAAAAGTTAAAGTGTAAACATTTTTAATCATAAAAGTTATCTTTTAGTAAATAAACTTTCGCATACGATTTATACTAAAAAATTAAAATTAATTAATGTGTTGATTGCTATATTAATATGTAAATTTAAATTATCTCCTAGAAGAGGATTTTTCTTTTTAAATGCTAAAATATGGCAATAATTTCAAAAAAATCTTATCAATTTTCATTTTTTTTTTAAAATTGGAAATTCTTTTTGTATAAATTTTCTGCTTTTAGCGACTTTCAAAATTATGTTAGCATTTAAATGACAAATTTGAATTCTTATACGAGAATTCTATATTCTGAATCATAGTATATTTTATATTTTTATAATTTTTTTAACCCAATCAATATATAATAAGTTATAAAAATTTATATGATAATTTTAATCATAAAACAAATGTTATACACAGATTATGTAAAAACGTTTTGTATAAATAAATATACGCATTCCTTATACTTCGTAATAATTCTCTAATTGAAAATTGTTAAATGTGATACAAAGGAATAAATTATTTATAAATACAAGATTTATATAATGATGCTGTTATAAATAATAAGAAATAATAAATTTTTGGTACAATTTTATTAGAAAAATAATTATTTTAAAAGTACTATTGATATTGCGAATTTTTTAATTTTATTTTTTAAATAAATTTAGCTCGATTAAGAAAATTTAAAAAATTGAAAAATAGTAACATTGATTAAACAAGTAATAGAAAAATAATACCACGTACAGCTGCACATAACATCCTCACATTAAATCGTCACTAAATCATATTTTTTATCACCCAGTCAGTGAAAGTTGTAGTAAATATTGAAACAACGCCTTTTAAAAACGTAAGATTAAATTTTTTAATAAAATTGTGAATTGTAGTAAGTGACAGTGCACAAGCCCAATGATAAAAACAGTGATTTCCTCAAAGATTGTATCTCGCAAGTGGACTATTCGCGAGGAAAAACTCCTACACGTACGTCCGTACTCTACGATGGCAAGAGGTAAACTGCTTACTACTTACCACCGATGCGTTACTGTGTGCTGTTTTGTGCATAAGGTGCTTAAACCCTTCGATGCAACGCGCCTGCGCCTCGTAAACTCGAACTTTATACGAGAGCTAAGAAATAGTTGCACGTGCTTATGACAGGTGAACTTAGTTCACTCCTTCTTGACTCTGATATGTGCGCTTTTTATCGCTTATATTGTATCGCATTTTTTTTTATAAAACTTGAACTTTTTTGTTAACTCGCTGAATTACATTTTGTATATTTATATATTAAACACGGTATGCGTGAAATATAATTTAATATCATTGTTATGACTATTTTCAAAGACTACGAATAGGTTGAAGAATTTATTGTCGTCTAGTGTTCTTTAAAAAATTTATATATCTTTAATTCATCTATATTAATATTTATATAAAAAATTGTTTTGTTACAATAATACATTTTTACAATTATAACATTGATGTCATTTTCAATGTCATTATTAAAATATTAAAAGATTTTTATAAATAAATAATACTTTTAAATTACGGAAATTTATTTTGCTGTGCCATTTACTATGGCATTTTGTACTTCTGAATTTACTTTCCTTTTCCTTTTCCTTTTCCTTTTTCTTTTTCTGTTTCTTTTTCTTTTCCTTTTTCTTTTCCTTTTTCTTGTTCTTTTTCTTTTTCTAGCATGCATTCGTATTGTTGAGGCCAAGACTTCATGTCTCTATCACCATAAACCTGTTAAAGCAAAAAAAAATTGTACTTAAAAAATGGGAATGATTAAGAGTATATTTGAGTTTAAAATAAAATTTTTATCTCATTTTCAAACCAAGTATTATTTTCTTTGTAAAACATTTAAAATATAATAAAATTTGATATTTAAATTTACCTTGCTTATAAATTCCATAACTGATCTCACGGATAGTTCTTCGTGTGCCCGTATACCCCACCTCAATTCTATTTCAGAATTTTCATCATTTTCTATTTTGTCTATTTTTATATACCTTTCTTTAACGAAATTCTAAAATAAAATTACGATTTTATATATTTATAATAATTTCATAAATACAGAATTTTTGATAAACTTACAACAGTTATTAATTCAAGAACATTCCCAAAATCATTATGTGTTACATTACCATCAACTATAATATCTAATTTAGTTAAAAATTCTACAAGTGAACCTGTAAAATAAGGATATATTTAATATTTATTAAAAATATAATTTTAAAGATAATAATTGTAAATAATATTACTTTCGGTACACATTTCTCCACTCATATAAATGTGACTAAGCGTTAAAAATAATAAGGCGTAACGTTTTTCAGTGCTATTTTCAAAACGTAAATGTGGCAACTCATTTTTTAGCATATTACATAGAATGTATTTTCCATTTTCAATTTCTACTAATTTATAGCCAAATACCTGTTTAGTTTTTTAAAAGAAGAAAAATTATCAGGTTACGTTATATTAATTATAAGTAATATAGATTTAAAAATTCAATATCTTACATCCGCAAAAACTTCATGGACAGTTTGTATAACTGCTCGAAAGTTTTTGCCATGACAATTCACAGCCTTGCTTATCGTTGTTCTTAAAATTGGTGTCTTGAAAGCATCGGCTGCAAGAATATATTTTACAACGTTACCTACATGATATGCGTGTTGTTCATCGGATAGACTTTCATTGATACTCGGTTGCGTATTCGCTCTACTATCATCGTTGCTTTGGCTATTTTCAAAAGTATCGCTTGTACTTGGTTGTGTAAAAGATCTTCTTGTTTTACGTGGTTTTTGAGACATGCTAAAAATTAATCTAATGGTACATTTTATAAATAAATGTAATATATATCAGAGGTTAATATTATTTATAACACAAATTCTAAATATTATACGAAGATAGAGATACATACCTCTCTTAATTAGTAGAATTTTATTTTGGTAACATCTACTTTTTGTTTTCAATTAGCTGTCAAGTTTATAATTTAGTTGCATATTTATATTAAAATATACTATCAAACGATTTTTAAAACGCTAAACACTTTGCGTTCCGTTCCCACAGTTCCCGCCATTTACAAAATATCATTGCGATTGCATCTTTAGTTTTATTAGTTATGTGCATAACAGATGGTATCACTGGTTCTATATTGATATCATGCTGTATTTATATTTTACAATTAAGTGAAATTAAGCTTAGATAGGTATATATGAACGAATTTTTTATAGCATATTTTGTAAAAAGTTTATATAATAAACAAGGTATTATTAAAAATAATATTATTGTAAAGCTCGCGTTCACCTTGAAATAAACCATTTTATATACAATTCATCGAAAAAAACTTATGAATTTTTGTACTCTTTGCTTCTCAATATTGCATAATTCAAAGAACGTTCAACAAGTTTTTACTTTAGTACCATATTGCACGGGTATTTCGTGCTAAATTCTAAATTTGAAGTAGAATATTTTCGCACTCGTGAATTCTAGTACACGCGCTTATTTTGCAAAAATTAGCGGTGGGAAAACAGTTCATACACAATATACAATTCGATGCTCTGATGAAATAAAGTCCATTAATTGAAATTAAAGCTAGACAACCGATATTTATCGTCGAATATCATTTCGTGTACTGTTAGTCCTGATCTCGATTCATTTTTTAAGTCGAAATCCGCGCAAACAATGGCCAATCGCTTCAATCTACTTCTGCGCAAAATCGCAAATCAGTTTACCATTTTCATGTAGCGTCAAGATAAATATGAAAATCGATGGATGGTTTAATATTTCTAACGTAACGTTATCTGCATAAAATGCTATCGTCTTGAAAGAGTAATTGCATCTAGATTCTAGATGATTTTTAAAATATAGTCCATACTGGTACGTTATACAATAAAATATGCATACGTCACGGATATTCAGTTATACGCAGTGAAGTAGATGTAGATATCCAAATTATCTAATTTTACTCGCATTCGTATAACCGATCGGTTCTTTACGGATATGGAAACAATAATGTTTTAAGAACAATTCACTTCATGGGTAGAGAAATTTAAGATTTGTGCAGTGAATATATATATTTGTAAATGAATTTATATACGCATGTAAAGAACACAAATTTAACGACTGTTTGGATATACATAAGTGGAAAACATTTGATTGTGTAATGAACAACGTGTTGGAAAGTTTGTATTCTTGGACCGGCTCATTTGTCGAAGCGATAAATAGATTAATCTGCGATATAATAAATTTAATTTTTACAAGCTTCACTATAACGTCCGACTTGGGTGATAACGATAGCACCAGTAGTACTAGCAACGTTAGTCCTGTTGAATCCAGCGAAAAAGTCGTCTTGAAATTACCTCAATTCTTGCAAGAGGTCGCAACATTATTCACATTTGACGATTTTCAATTTCTGTTGCTCAAAATTTTTGTCGCCATATTTTTAATTAATATTTGCCTTATTTATATTGCGTGGTATGTTTACGGTGCTAGAATAACGGAGCGGTTTATGTCACCGAGTGAGTACACGACCTTTTATTTTTACGTATAAGTAAGAGTGGCGATTTCATTCTTACTTGTTTTAGATATTTCAGCAGAGGAACTTAAGGAAAGCGTTTTAAATCTGAAACTTCCAACCGAGCATTCGCAACGTTACTCGTAAGGCGATTTATTTAAAGAAGTTATGGCAGAACAAATTAAAGCATTCTTTCAAAAGAAAGTTTCTGATAAAAAATTCAAGCATGCGGGCAAAGGACATAAGTAGGTTCAATTTAACATCTTTATCGTATATTTTTATAAAATTTGTGGAATTTTAGTTTCTATGTCTTTTTGTGTATTTATTTGACAAGGTTAAACGAATCGACTCCATCTGTATCATCTGCATCTACGTCGTCGAAAGCAACCGATTTACCAAAGAGGCACGAGCCGACCAATGATGCAAAAGTAGCGGGTCAAGCTACTTTAGCAAGACTAGAAGGAAAGAAAACGAATGCTCCAAAATTCAATACGTGAGTCTCATATGAGAAAATATTTTTTTGATTATTGAATTATCGATACAGTTTCTAAAGAAATTAATAGAAAAATTGAGTATTTAGTTTAGATTTTACTTAGAATTTATTTTGATAAAATTAATACAGATTTCTTTTATGTATATATATATATATATATATATATATGGATTTGTACCAAATTATAGTAAACATTTTATTAAAAATATTACGAGAAACTATTTAATTAAAATTTTTATAGTTCGTATGCAGCTATACAGGCTCGTGTCAAGCGAGAATTGCAGCAAGAGAAACTTGCTCTCCAGAATCAAAGTATGTCTCAAAGTACGAAGTCTGTCGATCGAGGACAGAGTGCCGATAAAAAAGATGTAGAAGCAGCTGTGAGTGGTATTTATTACCGGTGTCCATTAGTGTCGGACGAAATTCTAGATAAAGAAACGTGGTATGACAAAATCCAAGAATTTTTCAGCACTCAATTATTAGATGATGAAACAGGATTATCAGCATGCTTGATAATTCATAGTTGTAACGATGGACAGCAAAAAATAAATTATTGCGTGGAAACTCTTTCTAAATATTTGGATAATATTATAAATGATCCTAACGAAAAAAAATATTGGAAGATTAGAATGTCTAATAAAATATTTGAGGTATTAAATTATCGCATGTAAAAACTAATCTTTAAATAATTAATAAAAAAATTATATTTTATAGGAAAAAATTAGATTACTTAGGGGATCGATGGAATTTTTGAAGGCAGCTGGATTTGTTCAAGAAAAATTAGTTCATCAAGATAAAGAAGAAGATTTTCTTGTATGGAGTCCAGATAGATCAAGTCTAGATAATCTTAAAACATTAATCGATGCTTTAAATTCTGTTGAACCAGTACAGTGTATACTCGATAGAAACGTACAAGTTTTATTGCCAAGTCAAGCAGCTGAAAGAACCGAATTACCTATGGAATTTTATGTATTTTCAAAGGAAGACTTAAAACATGAACAACATGATCGGTAAAATATTTAATCTAAATTTTTTGTAATTAAAACATAATATTCGATATCTTATCGAGAAAATTAAAAATTTTTTTCTAGAACAAAGATTGTAGAACAAAATCAAATGTTAATGACTGCAGCTATGAGAGAAAAATTTATGAAAAAACCAACAAAGAAGTATCGATTCACTTTAATAAGAATAAAATTTCCAGATAATATAATATTACAAGGAACATTTGAAGTAACGGAAAAATTTCTAGAAGTAGTGCAGTTTATTAAAGAACATTTATCAAATAAAGAACTTTCGTTTCATTTAATTAGTGATACAAGACAAATGTTAAATGAAACTGATTTTGAGAAAACTTTAGAAACTCTGAATTTAGTTCCAGCTGTTGTTCTTACATTTATGTGGAAGAGTAATTCTAATTCTGAAACTCAATATCAATACTTGAAACAAGAAACGCTTAACCTTCTGCAATCTTTGTAAATATCTCGTCGCTGGCGATTTTTTAATATAATTTATTTATATCTATGTAAAAGTTTAGCTGTTGACAGCCAAATCTTTCAATCATTTAGTTTTATTGTTTATTTTCGTTCAAAATGCGTTCTCGATAGTATTTTATATATAAATATATATAAGGAGTGGCTTTAAATTCATTAATGTTGGAAATAAATTATAAACTATTTTTCGAGAACTTCTTTATTAAACAAAATGTTAAATTAGAATTATAACACTTGGAAAAATTAATATACATCGACTTTACAAACTAAGATATGTGTGCTTGCATTTAAAAATGCATCGATGTTTATTCAGCTAATATTCATTTTTTAACTGATATTCGCTTAACGTAACAAATATAGGTAATATTTAAAAAAATTTTTTTAAATGCCAACATTTAATTTACTTACAATATTTTAATTTTTAGACGAAATCTTAATATATAATTTCGCTTTTTAAACTTAAATTTAATTCTTAATTTTTAATTATAAAAATAGATAATGTAAAAAATAGTATATAATATTAACAAATGAATGGTGAAATTTTTCATCTTATTTTCTAATTAAATATTTTTTGTATAATACAACATTGTCACAAGCGTTTATTTCATATAAATATTTCATATATTAAGCATGTGCAAAATAAAACATAACAAAGAATATAGCTGTGAACCATTGATGTTGGTTCTAAAGTTATAACTTAATATATTTGAGAATAGCCTGGTTTTGTATATAATTTAACTATGACAGTGTGATTAAATTATTTGTAGATTCTCTTACTGGTACCACCGTAATTAGTTATGTTCATTTTGTCATAGTTTATAAGCATATTGATATAGAAGCTCGTACGAAAGATTAAGCTAATGAACATCATTTGAAGACAATATCGTTATAATAATTTGCTAACTATGGGTTATTTCTTTATATACTATTTCTAATTACATACATTTGATAAAAGTTGAAAACGTATTCTTCATATAAAAACAATCGATGCATAATTGTATTTTCTAAATGTTAGACATTTTTTTTATATTTTAATAGTTTGTTGAGCAATGTGAAACTTTGTTTTCTTTTTTTTAAAAGATTAGTTAAAATTTGTAAAAACTATAAAAATGTTATACTTAATGATTAATATAATATTACTTTCGTTAGAAAGGAGAATTATGTTGAAAACAGGGCAAAATTATTTAATTTTAATATAATTAGATGTACTATGTTAATAATTTTATTTTGTAAACAATTGCATATGCTATTAAAAAGTTAAAAATTTATTAATTAGAACATTCACATTATTTGCCACATAAAAGATTTCATTTATTTAATATTAATTTTTCAAATTAATTATGTATATTTATAAGCAAATCCATAAAATGTATGTATTTGTCATATATTCAATACTGGTTTATAAATACATACGAAACTTTATTTTTTATTTTATATTGATTATGTATTAATAATTTACTTAAATATAAATTTAAAGAATTTTTAGTTTTTAATTTCTTCTAATATACTTTCAATTATTTATATTCAATTTTTTGAATATTTATTAATTACCTTAAGTTTTTATAAAAATGTTTAAATGCAAATTTAAATTTACATGTAATATTTATTCAAAATTTCTAAATACATAACTATCAATCATCTATTTCAAGATCATCCTACTTAAATTTATTACCATGAAATGTTACGAATTGACAAAAATATTATTTTATAAGAAATATTTTTTTACATTTAAAGAACAGTAAATAAAGAATTAATTATTAATTTTTGGCACGAAATACACATTTATAAAGAATCATAAACTCGGTATAGATTCGTATCGATCGCATATTTTATATCGTTAAGTTAAAAATGTGCTTTCAGTTTCAATCTTTACTTATAAAGAAGTTACACGTTCATTAAAATTGATTTATTAGTTAAGAGGGATTACAAATATATTTGTAACACAACTAAACATTTAAAAATATATTTATGCAAATGGACGGGAATCCACGCAGATATTAATACGATGCGAATGTATTTTATTTTCTAAACTTTTTACCTAAATATTTAAAAAATTGAGGAATTTATCGATGATTGTTCTACTACTCATATCGTCATAAAAATGGCTTTAAAATAATATTTTATTGCTACTAAAATGTTTTTAAACTAATGATTATAATACAATAAAATTATAATAAAAATAAAGAAAATTAATTTGCAATAATATATTATTAATCGTAGAAGTGAATATTTATCAGTTTTTCAAAAAAGCAAATTTAAAGAATAATTTAATAGTGTATAGATATTTTTGTGACTTTAAATAGAATGTGAATATGTTACGCTATTGAAGAGCTGCATTGCAAAAAATAATGTTATATATGAAAATTAGATTTCCAATTAGATTGTATATTTAATTAAAAAATGTTTTCTTGATTATATATATTTAAATTTTGCTATTTATTGCAGCAAAGTGCATCATAAGAAAAAAGATTTTAGAAACGTCAAATAAAGTTGATGAGAAATCTTAATCATTATCTATACTAAACCGTCGATTACATTGAATTTATTTTATTTCAGTGCATATCAATTTTTCAGTGCTTATTAATTCATAGTTTTAAGTACGTATTTTTCAAACTTTTCTGCTGATGTAAAAGTTTTATCAACAGTATACAGAAAATATTACAATTACCACAAAGAGAAATCGGGAAGAAAAAAAATTGAAACAACGATCCATATTTTACAATACTTTGGTGCTTGTCTGGTGATGTTAAAAAAATATTAAATTACTTTCTTTTCTAACATTATGTATAACACTTAGAACATTCACATGTTTAGTTTGTCTACGCTTAAGATATTTAATTTAAGTTGTCGATTAAATAATTTATTGATTCATGATTAATTATATTAAATCAAGATCAATTACTTAATCTAAGACATCGTTATTTTTCGACTAACGTTAATTTAAATGAATCATTTTTTTTCGCTGGGTTGAAATTACTCGAAAGCAACAACAAGAGTACACCTCTGTCTGTCTGTTTGTCTGTATCTCTCTATCAGCTCACAAAGTCGACATGTTTACGCAATCAGCGACTTCCACATCTACGATCCAGCGTTTCTCTCGATCGCTCGGTCGATCCTAGTTTGCAAGTTGGGACGGTAGTTTACGGTGAGCTCGGCTTTTGGCCCTGACCCGGCGACAACTGTTTCCAGAGTCCAGTGATCAGCGGCACGTCGAGGAAACGCTACGACGAACAGACAAGATCGAGTCCTCGAGTCTGGGAACCGGACTCAACATCCAGCCAAGCGCATTGGGATTTCGACTGCTGAGGAGTAATCGCACTGCTGCTGCTGCATCCTGAGGTCGGCGTCGCGCTCCCCGAGGAACCGTCCGGGGATTTTAGCGACTGCAAGGGTATCCCGTCCGACTTTGCCACTGGATCGTCCTCGAACGACACCTACGAATGCGAGAGATATGTTACAGGGATTGTTTGAGCTATAGGTTTAATTGAGAGTAAGCGTTGGGATTGGAGTTCGATCGAGTGTGGAAGGTAAGTTAGTATGCCTTTTTATCGAGGTATGATTTCAAGGATTGATTGTCCTGTGGTTAGGATTATCGCTTTTGCGTTTGATAAGGATTTTGTGTTTTAGTATATTCCGTCGATAATTATAAGAGAATGATTCTGAGGTCTTATGATTAAGTTAAATAATAGTATGTAAATGTTTTGCGAATCGAAGAAAGTTCGATTTTATATTTTAAATCCAAAAATTTTAATAAAGTAAATAATATTCTTCTTATTTTGAGTTTTAATAATAAACACTATTTTATATTACGTGATAATTTTTAACGAAGTGTAAAATACAAGTTTTATTTTATTTATTCGATGATCGCGTAAATATAAATATGTTTTGTACGTATCGTTTTAAATATTTAAAAAATATTTCATAAAATATTTGAATTACAATTTTATTTTTAATGAATTATTTTTTACAATTTTTCGTTGTCCATAATGATTTTAACATTCTATTTTTATTTTATTGCCTTAGCAATGTAAATTGAAAATATAATATATTGATCAGTGTAATAAAGTCATATTTAAGTAATTTAAAATAAAAGGTTATAAGTAGTATAACAAAATTGGTAAATTTATATATAAGTTGCAAGATATTTTGTAAATTTTTATTTGCTCCGAGGGTATGAAATTTTTCGATTATCTAATTTACCGATTTTAGAAGATCGATCGATTGAAAAATAATTTTAATAGACAACTTGAAAGCGGAATTAATTGCTTTTAAAACATAGTTAAGAATCTTTCTTTTATTAAAAATAGCCTATTATTCATATTTTACTGAAAATTAGATATACAAAAATAATCAATGTTTAAATTGAAAAACGAAAAATATTATTAATAAAGTATGTAAATTTAAATAGCAATTACATTAAATATTTTAGATATTTATAAAATCTTTCTTTATATTTAAAAAAAAAAATTTATCTAATTTATAATTTAAAATTTGTAATTGATCATATTTATAATTATTTTTAGCAATCAAGACTTAGTTATAATATTTTAAATTAATATAGTATTTTTTTATTATAATGTTAATATTTTTTTTATAATTATTACTTGAAAGTTTAAATTAATTAATCAAAATGAACCTTCTGGTAATTTTATTTTTAATTAGGTTGAAGCAATGATTTTAGTACTTCCAAAACAATTAAATTGCTTATTAAATTTAATTAATTTGATTTATAATTTCTATCAATTATTGTTCTATGATTAATAATTACAAGTTCAATTTTTTTTACAAATTTAAAACTATATCATTCAGAGATATTATAATGTTAGTTTTAAACTTAGGTATATTCGTAATTTTGTTTTATTATAAAAGTATCAGTTCTCTACAAAATATATAAAATAATTAATTTTAAATATCTTGTCTACATAGAAATAAAACCCAGGACATAGGCGATTTTGGCCCCTACACAGCTGATATTCTATAACCGAAATAAAATAGCGCAAGTAAATACATGAAAGATTGACAACTGTATAATAAACACACATGCATACGCATATGTACATATCCACACAACAGATGCAATATATAAACATGCATTAGTATGTATATGTTTACATAAATTACGTACTCAACTATCCGTTGAGGTAAAATGGTTTTCATTGAATGTGAAAAGACAGGTCATATTATCTAGGCCAAGATCATCTATGTCTATGCACATGGAATCTCTATTGTTCTGTAATTATTTTAGAAATTTTAGATATAAAGATAAGCAGTGATTAATACATAAACGATAAATAAAAATGTATATTTATTTATATACATGTATATTTGTATTTTTATAGGTTTCAAAAATACTCTTTTGCTCGATATTTCATATTATTTAGATACAGAATATTATGAATAAAATGGTAAGGTTTTGTTTTTTTATTTTCCTTTTTATATAAGCTGTTTATTATTTGGTATATCTAAAGATTGTATCTATGAATTTCTCTAACAATACAATTTTTTTGAATTTCATATATTCCCTTCCCAATAAGAAAAGTTTTTGAAGTATAATATATGAGAATTATTGTAAAAAATTTATTTTATTTTACTTTTTACAAAATTTTTTTAATATATAAATAAACGATACCTTTGTTAAAATTATTATTTTATTAAGTATTGTATGTTACTACAAAATGAAATATGGTATTGCAAATATGTGGTATCATAAATATGAAAATTTTAGTTCATTTTAAACATTATAAGATTCATATATAAACTACTTCAAAAAGCTTTGTTTATATTCAGATTAAAAACAATAGAAAATAAGATTATAATTACCCAGGATTCTACTTTAGCTTGCACTACGGCCTCCTTCATGTCGATAACTACATTTTTTTCGTTTCTATTTTTTTCCGAGTTGACTTTAGTCATGGTCTGCTCTTCTTTTGTGCTTTCCTTATCTATCTCTGGAAAAAAGATTCACGTTTCAGTGTCGGTGTTCACGTTCTCCACCTTAGATATACTTAGGAAACGTTAAAACCATCCGTTATTCACAGAATAATGTCTTATGAAGACGTCTTTATCCAAGCAGAGCTTTTATGCGATGCATCAAAGTTTTAATATGTTATAGATTCGCTCAAAAACTTATTTATGTATTTTAAAATACTTTAAATTTTTTCTGTTGTAATTTTAAAATTTATGATATTTATAAAATAAAATAATTTCCATTTAAATTTAGCTTTATTGCTTTATTTTTTTAATAAACGCTTAAGCAGACAATTTTTTACGGAAAAGATTTTAAAATTTTCGAATAGTAGTGGTTTTTCATTTAGGAAATAATCACGTGGATTTAAATTCCATAAGTCGAGTGAAATATTTGCTTCCGTCGTAAGGTTATTTATGTTGACACGTGTATTGTTATTTCTTCTAAAAGCATTAAAGTAGCTTTACAGACTCAACTATATATAAGTTCTTTGTTTGGTTTTTAGTGAAACCATAAGAGGAAATATTCTTTAACTAAGAATGTATATTATAATAAACATTGCGATTATAATACATCTTATAATTCATATTAAGCAATTAAAAAGTTATAATATTCATATTTGTCTGTTTTTTATTTAAAATTAATAATAATTTGATAACAAACGCTTATTTTTATTACATAACGAGAAATCGTTTTATAATATATAATATTAATTTAAGAAATAGATTTCATCTTGCTGATTTCGTGTACAATTATTCCTTTGTCCATAAATAAAAAATAAAACAAAAATTTCAAAGTATTTTTTACTTTTCGAACAAATTTATAACTACAGATTATATATGTAAGAAACTTGCTTTTAATAATTAAAATTAAACTGACAAAGGATTCTTCGATAACAAAAGTGATGAAATTTTTTTTCGTTAGAGAGAATTTTTATAATAACAGCTACCGAGAGTCAGTTATAATTACAGAATTCATTTTATTGCATGAAAAAATAAGATAAGTTTATTAATAAAAGCTAAAAGCAAAATTCTAAAAATTTATTTTTGTTTTAAATTATATTTCACATTTTTAAATTAAATGAATTTTTTTTGCGTAAATAATTTGAAAAATTATGAATAACATTAATTTTTTTTAAATACTAAAAAAATTGAAGTATTTAAATTTTACATTTAAGAGACTTTTATATGTTTGAAAATATAAATTTGTATAAAATTTATGAATACGTATTTTATAACTAGATATCTTTAATATTTTAACATATTATATATATTCGTGTGTACTTTTTTAAAAAAAAATTTAACATTTTGATAAATAATTCCATTTTAGTAAAATAGTATTTTTATAAAATTTATTATCATATACTAAAATCTAACTCCGTAGTTAGATAAATTTTAACTAATTTTATATGGATTCTCGATATCTATAAAATACGAATGTCTCTAATATTTATAATATTTGAGATATATAAATAAAGTTTTTTTTAATTAAAATAAAGTAAAATATTAATTATTAAAACAATAATTATTTTATTAAAGTAAAATAATACTAATTTTTTGTGATATTTTTTCTGTCATTTAAAATACTTTTCATTTTTTAGTCATAGAAATCTATTTATGTGAGAGTATTCAATAAAGTTTCTTAATACTTTATTAGAATATAAATTACGATTATATGTTGAAAGTTTTGAACTCATACCTACATATATTATAAATATCAAGTTTTACAATATAAAATTTTTTGTTGATATATAACAATTTAATTGCTTGGCTATAAATAATGATAATTTTTGTATTTATTATGTAGTATAAGAGAAAATAAAAATATATGAATTATTTCTCAATATTTTTTACAAAACTATTAAAAAAATTAATAAATGAATTTAATAAAATTTATATATCGTTAGACAATCATTTATTCCATTTCTTATGATTTTAACATTAGATTAATATAATTTAAATTCATAATTTATGAATATTGTGAAAATAATTACGTACATAAATTTGAGTAAAAAGTAGTATGAGTTATAAATAAAGGTATTTATTACGATAGATACTACGACATTAAAGTTCAAGTTAAATTTTTTATTTTAATAAGGATTGATTGTCTATACGGCTATTAAATGTTTTATGTCTTCAATGATTAGAAATAAAACACACAATAAATAATACTTTTCGAACGAATAATAATTAAATTTTGTGTATATTAATTATCGATATTATTGCGCGTTCGCGAGTTTTTTAATATAAAAATTATTCAAAATTTTAATTCAGTTTTTAATAAATTTAAAGCAAGAGTTTAAAAAGTAAATAATAAAATAGAATTTTTGAAAAATACTCTTAAATAAAAAATTTTAAGCTTTCCACATTTAATTCAATTCAAGTTTAAAAATCGATCCTTACGAAATCCTCGTAGATTTATCACAATTAAAGCTTATTCTAAATTGGTTTATTGTCATTCTCATTTTGTCGTAAAAGACTGAATTTGCAAGGAAGCGATGTATTTGTTTATACAATTATTACTAAAAGTTCTCTTAGAAAGTGCTTCTCAATGATCAAATAAACCTCGAATTTCCATGCAGTCGGTTTAAATAATAACTCGGTGCAACGTAGACACCTTGAAACCTTGGAGCTCCGAAGCATCAATCCACATTATTTACCGCGATAATACCTCCACGTCGAAAACGTATTTCGCAACGTTGAAGGCTTCCACCCCCTTAAAGCAAGAACTTCCCTTCCGCTTCCCAAGCAACTTGCCATTCTTCTCCGAGCGAGAATCGAACCCCCTCTCGACTACCTACCCTTCTTCTCGTCCGCGAGCTGGGAATTCTTGTCCTGGGCGTTGTAGTCCAGCTCCGCGAGTTGCCAGAGCTCGTAGGCCCTGTTGAAGGCCTGGGCGACCGCCAGGGTGACCGTCTGGGCGACTTTGCGTTTCGGGCAGAGAAAGGCGTGGCACTCCATTGTCTCGTTGAGGTTCGTCGCTATGAAAGCGAACACGTGATCGTGGGCTCCATCCGCCGAACAGTAGGAGATCCTACGGCAATGCGGGCATAAGTTAATCCGAAGAAGGCTTTGTTCAACGTCGCTCGCGACTTCGATTTTGAGCTGTCCACCGAGCTGTCGTCCGTATCGATCCTCTTTTTACGAAGGCACGTCGTCTGCGGAGTTTGCAAGACGACCGATGACGATGCCACGAGGATAACGGATGTTAATTGTTCTTAAGCCGGATGCCGGAGGATAGAGGATAGAGGGATATTCAAGGTCCGACGATCTCGATAGGATAATGCTCGGTTGATGCTTGGGAATAAAAAGTTTGAGAAAGGACCGAATGCTTTTGGATTCATTGGATTCGTATTCGAGTAGGAAACGACATCGTTGGTTTTTGTAAATTTAGCGATGAGTACTTCCATCGATTTTACGTCTTTTTATGATTCTACTTACTTCTGCATAGACGCGTACCTCTGCGCTTCGCTCGTAATATACCTCTTACGATTTGCATTTACGTGGTCAATGATTTTAATTTGAAAAATTTAAAAGTTTTTATTATTATTTTAAATATATTTGCTTCGTTGTTTACGAAAGTAGCAGGAATGGCAAATATTCAAATATCGATCGCACGAATTTTATTTTCCCTACGTACATTACTCGAATAATTTTATCTTTCTTCGCAAAACAAAGATTATTATCAGGTAAGCAATTATTTTCGTTTGCAGCTCGGGGAATGGTATTAACTTTAAATTATACAAAAAATATCTCCATGTTGGAGCTTACTTTTAGACCCATCGGTTATATGCAGACAACTCTTCCTTGTACCCTTATCAACTATTTTTTTGTACACTTTAACGGAAAAGTATTTAATAAACGAATTCCAGTATGTTTGAACTACCTGCAGACCAATTAGTTAAATGCAGATAATTCTTTCCGTATATTCTTTTTAATTCTTTTTTTATATGTTTCAATCGACTGAGCGTTTAATAAATGAATCCTAGTATTATTGAAAAGAGAAACTTTTCCCAATATATATTTCATGAATAATGTATTTTTATATTCAAGCTATATTTAATTAAATTTTAATTTTTAATTTTTTAAATATAAAGCTTTTTCGAATAAGTATAATATTTAAGTATCGATAACAATTATCAAAATAAAGTTCTGTTTTCAATTTTTTGCAGAAATAACGTATATAAAATTTACACGTTATACGCGTAAAAGGTTTTACTCAATAACACTATATGCTTATATATATGGTATCCAGTTTGCTAAAATTGCGAAAATTTTTGTTCCTTTTTGCAATAACGCTGTAAAATAAAAATTACAAAGCTCTTTATCGATAGATGGGTTTTCAACTGTAGTAATTACTCTGATTGAAAAAGTTTCTTTTTACGTTTTTGTTTTTATCATTTTTATTTACGTTCTGTTTTTATTTTGATTCGTTAAAAAAAATCTAATTACAAACCTGTATATAGAGATTCGAAGCTGGTCCTCATCGGTGGCAAGATCCGTCATTCGAATACCCCGCAGACTCACTGCTAGAGAGACCCTCAAAAGCTTCTTACCACTCGCCTTTGCCTGAAAGCAACGCTACAATTCAACAGTGGACGATTTAGACGAAGCTCGAGTTTTTATTGTATATACGGTCACGGGGAAAGAAAAAGGAAACCTTGTTTTCCTTTTACTTTGCTTTTCAGACGTTCGGGAGTGCAAAGCAGTAACAGAGGCAAGCAAGAAGGAAAGACCACTGGCCTCGTTAAAGGAAGAGCTTAGCGGCTTTCTTTTATAGAAAAAAATTGACTAAAAATGTGGAAGTATTCGCTAGATCCATTAAATAAAACATTGGCCTCACTTATTTACATTATTTTTATCAAAAGCTGGATATTCGGAATAAAAGAATTTGTATATTTGTATTTTAATAGTTTGAAAACTTTTTCTTTTATTAATTGACATTGAATGAATATACATGATATATTTGCATCGTTCATTTTTCTTTTTAATTTTTAAATCTAATTTTAAACTTATTTTAAGATAGTATTAAAATTTTATAGCATGTTTTATTTTTCGTTGTTAACAGTCTACGTACAATATTAGTTGCATAAGTTTTTAAATTTTATATTTACAAAATTCTATTTTACATACTATACTAAATTAGAAATTTCATTATATCTGTATTTGCAATGATATTATTTTTATATTGATATTTAAAATAATATTACATATATAACCTTTACGATAGATACCGTCAAATTATTAAATTCTAAAATTCAGAAATGTTTTTTAAATATTAAACAAAAATTTATTTATTATTTCCATTTTTGTGGATTTAATAGTTAAATTTACAAAAATAATTTTATCGGAAGCTTTTATACTGATTAAATTTAAAAAAAATCGGTAATCTTCTAGATCTTATAATAAGGCTACTTACTTGCAATACTATATAAACTTTATAGACTTATATTTTAAAAGAATCAAAGGAGGTTAAGAATTTTTAAATAAAATAATAGTTGAATAAATTATTAAAAGAAAATTTAAAAGGTAAAGTAATATGGACAATGATAAGTGTACTTTTATGTTAAAATTTCATATAAAATATTATGTATTAGTGTACATTGATCAATAAGTTATAAACAAAAGATTAATGAACCAATGTTTTTATTCTAAAATATATCCGTCAAAAACTACACGTTTCTTGATAAAAAATATTTTACATCGAGCTTCAAAGTTAATTTCATTCTTGATCGAGAAACGTCGTTTTACGTGCCTTAATACCGAATCACTAATGGATAAAAAGAAAAGCTAAAAGTACCGTCATTCTTACTCCGTCACTATCGCGCTGACAATATTTTCATCTCAGCACCGCTTTTATTTCTTTCTGTTTAACCATCGATTGCAACGGTCTTCTTTTCTCAAACACAAACAATTTTTGAAGGATTATTTATCCGAACTTGCGTATTCATATGTAAAATACTTAAGTAAAAATTGAAAGAGGAGAGGCGGATAAAAGCTTTATTCACATTGTCTGCGGGTAAGCTAAGCCACACTACAGCAGTTAAACTTCAAAGCACTGAAGAATTAACGGCGTCAATTGTTTTATACTTTTCTATACAAGTATATTTTACATGGTTCTAAAGGTATAGTGCATATCTTGTATGTTATATTTTTATTTGATGATAAGAAAATTGAAACGCTCTCGATTAGAAAAAATACAGTCGATATTAAATAGAAATTTTTTTTAGACTTTATGAGCGTTTCGAGTGATGGTTGATATTCCTTTTGAAATATTATTGACTTTTTGCACAAATATAGTTCCATTTTATATGAAATATATCAATTCAACGTATATTATTGATGTAATCTATAAGATTTTTTACAAAAGTATAATTAATCTAATAATATTTTTGCAATGTTTCTTAAATTTTTGATATTTTATATCTATCACAAAACTATTCAATATGTATTACTGATTGTTGTTTTGATATTAAATTATTTTATTATTTTATTTCAATATAAAATAAATTCAATTTAATACATACGTTCAATTTTAAACATATATATTTAACTTTTCAATCAACTTTTCAAGAGACTGAACTCTACTTTAAGATTTATACCGAGCTATTTTCATATTATTTTTTATTTTATCTATTATATCAGAAGAAATATTATTATGCGAAAATAGTGTTAATAGTATTAAAATAGTCACTCACTATTTATGTATAAATAGAACCTTACAGTTTAAAAAGGATTATATGCCAATGGACATTATTAAATAAATTATAACACGTACACTACTTTCATCGAAATTAATTCTCATTAAAAAATGATTGAGAAAATGTGTACATTTATCCTTTTCTTTTTTATATTTACACAGAAAATCAGAGCAAGAAATTGAGTATTGCAGAATCCTAAGCTGCTCGACAGGAGTAGAATAACAATAAGACAAGTTTATTTATACTGTTTGTCCCTGAAATTCCAATTACAATATAAACTCGTTATATTTGAGTTGGATCAACGTATGCACATTAGAACATCGAGAGTGTATTGCATTTCTCAACGCATTAATTTTAACCTGCAGTGAAACATTATATAAGGGCGAAAATTTTGTATAATAAATGGCACTCGACGCTCTCACATATCAAGATAATGTTCCATTGAATTTTCCTTTTCTCGTATATTTTTTCCTATACCGTAAAGTGCACGTAAAAAATGTATAAAAAATAGTAATTAACGATACATGTATATAAATTATTCGTTGATAGCGTACAAACAATAATTTATACATTACTGTTCAACTTGAAAATACGATATATGGAGGTCCAAAGAAGAAAGTTGAACTAAAACGGATATGAAAACATTCTATTACATAGGTTTATTAAAGTTTCAGATTTCCATTATAAAAAGCTACTATTTGAGCTAAAAAACACTTGTATCACTTTATCTCGTTATAAGCTAGACTAACTGAAATTTGAATTGTTCAATAAACAATATTTACATAAATATTTTAGTTGCTAAAATATTGCAAAGTATACCTAACTCAATTCATATTGATTAAATATATAAAAAAATGTATTTTAATCATTGGAAATGTTATTTAAAATTATAAATAGAAAAAAATCAATGTTTAAATCGATGTTTGTTTAAAATATTAAAATTTATACAGCATCAGATCGTTTTTAAACAAATAACTAATAATTTTATCAAATTGCTTTTAATCTAAATAAATATAAAAATATAATAAATGTTAAAGTTGCAATGCTAAACTATCGATAAAAGTAAAAATAGCTAAAAGAAAAAACTTTTTAAATGTAAAAATATCGTGCTTGTCAATTTTTTTTTGAATAGTTTACAATTTACACGAATAGCATACAACAAATTATAAACATCGATGAACTTATTAAAATTTGAAGTTGTTACGAAAATAAATTCGTTCATCAATATTTATAAAAATTAAAATCGAGTAAATAAATAAAAAAGGGAAGAGTGAATAAATATTATAACTTTAGATGTAAAACAATTCAACGTAATTTTGTTCGTGTTGAATTACGTCATCAGGTGTATTCTCGCGATAAAATTTGTTTCCGTGGATGAGTAGACTCGCTGTTATTTTCCTAGTTCGTGTACGATGTATGCCCGTAAAGTAGTTTTACTACCAACGATAAAATGTATGACCAAAGTTATCGTATAGGCAAGTTATAGGCGTAAGCATTATTTACAAAAGTATATTTTTGCTTTATCTCTTCGTACAGGCATACACTTATAAGGGCTAACGTAAAATAAAAATTATCCTTGTATTTTCTCGTTAATTTAACTTTCTTATGTATAATAATTATAATATACAAACACTTTATATCCAAATGATTGATTTTTGCATCGGATATAATTCAATTTATATAAATTATATTTTTGAAATTTCTTTTTAGTATTTTTTTCAGCTCGGACAATGTTTCAAACTTCTAAAGCTAGAAGTAATTTTAATTTTACACAAATTTTTATGGTTATACTTTTTTAATTAATATGTATATACATATATCTATGTAATAAATCTCATCTAAAAATGTATAAAAAGTGACGTAAAAGTGGAATTATTCATATTGGTAGTAGTTGCACTTCGAGTATGTCAGCCGTCACTCGAGCTCTTTGCCATATGAGTTATAAGTCTAGCATTTTGCTGACAGCATTTTAAAATCTTTGATAATGGAAATTTATTGAATTTATCGTATTGTTCGTTTGGATTGCCTCCGCGTAACTTATCATTTGATCGGATATAGACAATTAAAGATGATGGCAATATTTTGCTTTTATCGTTTTTACAAAGAGTACGATCTAAATCAGGGAACTTAAATTTTTGTTCTCGAAAAATGATCTTGCACTAGAGAAAGGTACAAAATTAAAGCGTTCCGTGAAGAATGGTTTAGCCAATCCTTTTAAAAATTTTCCTTGTCCCTTTTTTACATTCCACGGTTAATTTACATTATTCCGACCGTGGGAGCACCATAATTGCAAAAGGGTAAAAGATCGCTTTGTCAGAGCACGAAAGCTGGAAATGTGGCATCTATACAGCAAATGATAGATAGAGTTAAAGCGAGAGAGAAGTGCGGCTGTAGTTATAGCAATACCGCAAACAGATTGCTGGTTGCGTACGAGGACCTAAGTAGAATTGGTACGTCCATTCCATTAGACGCATAGCTATGGTTGCAAGCTCACGTACATTATTCTGTTTCTACACGTTCGATGTCCGTCATGTATGAATGCATGTCGAAGTGTGTTAAATTTGTATAAAAGTTTATGAGAATTGAGTTGCGAGTTTGATGTTACTACATTCAATAATTTACACGACCAATTTAATGTTGTTAGAACTAATGTAGGAATTGAGAGACTGACTTTCAGCTCAGTGTTCTCAACTTTCTCTGTTATTTTCTCGCTACGAATGTGAAATGCTCGATTGCCTACAATAATATTTTTTTATGGAATGTGTAATCTTTGATTAAGTCAGTTTTTTTACGAGTTTTTGTAATATTATATAGATATCGATGAAAAATAACTTTATTTTATTTTTGTTTGATTTTTTAACTTTTTAGTTTTACGCTTCAGAAAATAAAATTGCAAATGAAAAATTGTTTTAAATTATAACGCATGCTTCGATAATTTTGTATATTTTGTAATGTATAAAAAGTATAAAATTCACACGTATGTTTACATTCACGAGATATTCTGTTTGTCACGTATGTTCTTAGTAATCTTAGATAAATTTAAAATATCGTTATTTTTTTCTTATTCTCTACCTCTTTGTCTCTTTTACTCTGTTGATTTTGTTTTTACGTATGACTAATTATATTAATTATGTTTTAATTTGTAAATTATGGATATAATTGAAGGATTCTTGTGATAAATAATTATACTATGAAAAAGAATTGAATTTTAACATAATTAGATTCATTTTGAATACTTTTTAATTTTTTTGGCATCAGTTTCTGTGCTTATGTGTTCAATGCCCATCCACCGTAATTGTCTTGCGACGTGCGTCAAATATGAAATGTGGTTTCTGGACCCTGCATTTTTCAGAATTAAACTATCGCTTAATGAGATTGCGATTCATTCCAAGTGGAAATAGTGAAAGGATTGACTGTAGGAAGTGAAATCTGTGTACAATGTTAAGATATTATCATGGATTTAATTTTGAGGCTTGCATTATTCTTTCTGAAAGTTAATTACTTCTTATATTGTATTAAAAATATAATTATATTTGCGTTTAATATTTTAACTATTAAAATCTAAATTAAAACATTGTATAAGATATACATTTCATGTTAATGAATAAATAATAATAAACTTTAAACATATTATTTATATTGAGTTTTTATTTATATACATTTTTAATTTATATTAGTAATTTTTTATTATATAAACATATTTAACGATCGTTAGAAATTTTTAAAAGTTAATATTAATATTTTCTTTTTCGATCATATTATTTATTATTTATAATATTCATATTATTTGAGTGTACTAACTATATAGAAAATAAGAAATAATAACTTTTAAACTATTCTTTTTAATTAAATTCGTAAAGAATGAGTAAGACATTAATAATATAAAAGAATATATATTAGATTGAAAAAATATTGCTGCACAGAAATTAAAAAAATTCATTAAAAAAAAATTAAAAAAAATTTCTTAACATATTTTAAAACCTAGTTATTAGTTTTTAATAATAAATATAATAATAATTATTATTAACCTTTTTATTACCTTTACAATCATTAGATGTAACATCGATAAGAAAAAGATTCAAAAAATTATTGTAAGCTCGTATTAAACCTTTTTTAATAATAAAATTTAATAATTATGAAAATTAATTAAAAAGAATTAATGTATATTTTTCGAATTTTTATTTAAACGTCTAGACTGAATGTGATATTTTTAAAAGGAAATTACTGAAATGTTTTAAACTATACTTTTAATTGCAAGTAGTTCTATCTTTTATTTAAGAGTACCAAAACTCAGTGTTTCTATCTACGTAAAACGAAAATAGTTAACAGCTTCTTACCTCTTTGCCTTAGATAATCTAACTACATCTTCCGCAACTTAAATGTTTTGTTCAATCTAGCGTTATGCATTAAAGTTTAAGTATAGCTACGCGCTCCGAGCACCGATGCAGGAAGAATTTAATTTAGCTTATATAATATGAAACTTGGTTCAAATAAATTATTTATGAAAAGTGAAGAAATTACGTCATTTTTTGATAATATTTAAAACTGAATTGAAAATTATTTTACCAATGCTACAATTTCGAATATTACAATTATGGATGTTTTACTTTTAAAGCTAATAGAACGAAATTTCAATATATTATATATACCGAATTGAAAATTTTACAGTCGTATAATTTTATCGGTAATAAATTTATAATTATAAGTTAAAAAAATCTTATTATTTATTTTCAAAGGCAAGCATTATTAATTTATTTCCGACCTTCCGGTAATACCTTATCTTGCATTTGGTTACTGCTTTTATTGCAATATTCATACATATCGATACAACTGATGATTATCGGTCAACAAATTTTCTTCGTAAATATGTTTGCCTTTTATGAATTATTAGATTTGTTTAATCTAGAATGCGGAAAATACATATATGGTCATGATAATGAAGTATCTATAATGTAAATTTATTGTTTAGCGTAAACAAAGGAGTTTATTTTTCGTACATAAATAGAATCTATAGCATTAAAATAAATAATATATATTATTTAATATACTTTCTACAGTGTACGTGTTTGAGAAAATTATTTTGCATAGAATAATAAGCGCGGTAGTAACATTCTCGTATAAGGGATTGTCAGTACACATAGGAAATAAACTGAAACTAACTTCGTTGATGGATAATCAATAGTATTTCGGTATAATTCTCAGTTGCGACTGATTATATATATATTTTTTTGTTTGGTATTTTTTGTAGAAATGCATAATTAAGGATAGTTGAATATTTATAAAATTAAATAAATATAATAAAGGATAAAATATTTTTGTGAGTAAGTAATGAATTTTTTATAAAACTATGATGAACTATACGGTACCTTTAATTTTATTCAAGAATTATTTCAAATAGTTTACTTATCATTTTATAATAAACAGAACTGAAATTTCAATATCATTAGAGAAAAAATTTAAGTCTACAATATAGAAAAATATTTATTAATTATTGTTGAATATATAGAATTTATATCAAGATCGAAACTCGTATATATATACACGATTGCTAAATGATTTCCATACACTGTTGACATATTTTTTATTAATTCAATGAGTTTATTCGGCATGTACGATACTATATGACAAATGCAACAAAAGATTAATTCATAACGAAAATGAACAAATTATTAATTAAAAACCAAAAATCAATTATATTTAATAATCTAAATTCTGTAAACCAATTAATAAATCAATATTTATTTATATCTTTCAAAAGAAAAATATGTTATTGTTAAATTCATGAATACGAATTTTAAACGAACAAACCTTGATATCACAGGATATATAACTATTCATTAAAAAATTAAATTTGAATAGATTAATATTAAATGTCTAAATATAACTCAATTTAGTAGATAACCTAATTATACATTAAATATACTTTATACTTCAATTATAATGTTTACACGATAATAATAATATATAATAAATTTTGGATATTTACTCGATAATAATAATGAAAAATTTTTAGTATCCAAGTAATAAGTTATTTTGTAAAATTGATATATAATTTATATAATTTAAACTGTCATCATATTAAATATAGATCAAGTTCCACGCTTTACCTAAACAAACTTTTTACCGATCAATTTGAAACTTTGTAGATTCATAATTATGCATAATATTTACACTTCCGAATAACTCTTTTACAAAGTTAAAAAAATAAAATAACTTTTTATCTGAATCAACGCTCATAAAAACGAATAGTTTTCATAAATCTTTGTTTAATTTATATATTATAAAAGTACAATAACATAAGTATAATAAATTGAGAAACGTAGAATAAAAATCTTTCGACGCTCGGTAAATCTTGAATTGAAAAATCGCTGCTACGATTCTAAGATAAAACAAAAAAAAACGGTCACGTCCATGAATTTAGAACGCAATCCATTTAAACAGTTATCAAAGAACCTATTAGAAATACGTCGAGGAGCAATGCTCCAACCACTTCACAGCGTTCCTAGCAAAAACCTCCCCAAGCAAATAAGCTTGCTTTAGCCTCAATTATATTCGCAACTAAAAGCCCAGCTCGCTTGCGCCCACCTTAATTATCGGGAAAAGCCAAGAGTTACTGGCATAGTCGCGCATACCATGCCGATGATGGTCTTTATGGCCTCGGCGGTCGCCTTCTCGTCCGAGGGCAGCTCCACCGGTGTACTGCCCAGGTACTTGAGCGTGAAGAAGGTTTCGGGTGGGATGTCGGTGTCGTCGGGGCCGGTTCTGCTGCTGCTCACACTCGTGCTGGCACTCGCGGTGCTTCCGCTGGCGCTCGAAGTACTCGGACCCACGGACTCGCAGCTGTTGGCTAAGGCCCATTCCTCGCATAGCTCTGGAACATTCGTTACGGGAGGACGATTAGTGTGATTACAGTGTCGACGACGATCCGTGAAGCTCCGTCGCTAATTCGACGTCGCGCTGAGAAAAGCTCGGTCCGCTCTGATGAATGCAGCCATTAGAAAAGCCGTTAATCAATGCTCCTTTAATCAAGCTTAAGTCTGCTGTTATTCATTTTCACGGGGTCTTATGATTCTAATTTATCTGTACGAAATTTATCGAAAAATTACTTGGAATTTATTATACTTTCTTAGACTTACGAGCGTATTTGTCTTTTCGAATTGGAAATATAAATAACGATCTTTTTATTTCTTTCGATATGTAAACTTTATCATATCGAATCGTGTTCTGGGTATTATGGAACTAAATCATCGGATTTCATATACTCTAGCAGTAAAAATATATTTCTCTCGTTAATGTTGAATATTATAAAATGTTTGTGAAATACTGTATATATTAATATATTTTTATATTGATATTAACATAGATAAAAATATAGTTTGCTATTACGCTAAAAAAATTATGTTCATTTTTATATAAATCATGAAAATATTTTTAAAATTATTACAGATATAATTTTACGATATGTTGGAATTTCTGAAAAAATGTTATTCAAACGAAATAGAATATGCATGGAAAATGATGAGAAGTTTGAGGAAATTGATGTACGGTAAGCTGAAAACGAAGAAATTGAGAATTGTAACTATTTGTTGAGTATACTTGTATTCTACCAGAATATTTACAGAAAATAAATTTTGGTTTATGTAAACCAATGTTAAAAATAGCATATATATGTTATGTATAAAAACTTACTTATTTCCTAAGATTAAAATTTTAATTAAAAAGTAAAATAAGTAATGTGATAGTTTTGTATAATATTCAACATTTGAAAGTTTATTATATAAAATTAAACAAAATTTAGACTAAATATAGTTCAAATGTTATAACTGTACGGTAAACTTATAACTTTAATTAATATAACTTTATAAAGAGTACAAATATAATATAAAATAACCTTATATTTTTAAATGTGAATTTTATGAAAACATAAAAAATATAAAACGTAAAGATATATAAAAGACATTAAAATAAATTCATAAATAAACATATAGATCATTTTAAGCCAACTGATTCATAAACTGGATTATTAAACTTTTTATTTTATTCTCTTCTATAATGTATAATATGGGTTTGAAGTTTCTGTAGAAAATATAAATATAAAAATAAATAAAATAAGCTATCAAGATCGCAGATTCAAAAATTTCAATAATAACTTACGTTTATAACGTAAACAATATAAATTGTGTTATTGTTGTTATTCTGGCAAGTATATTCTTTATGTTTGTCTTTTATAACTCCTTTATTCATTGCGAACTCACTGTATTCATAATACATCATTTGTTTTAAAGTAATATCGTTTTTGATGTTTATATTACATGTACATTACTTTGTTTAAACTTTTTTATTGATACTACTTACTTTTTGCATTTACGTTATTTCATTGCGAAAGTGAATTTTTTTTATCGCCCAATTATCATAATCTTCAATTACGGACATATGTTTTTTGTTATTGTTACTATGGTAATATCATTTCAGATACGTATCTTATGGTTGATTGATTTTTCTTCTTAATACCGAAATATGCGTATTCGATTGATTCTTTAATAAAATGAAACGATATTTAATAAGTTATATAAACAGTATTTACGTAAATGAAATAAAAACAGTCAACCGCTTAAATCATAATTTTTTTTTAAATAAAGTAATATAAAAAATTACAATAATAATTAAAAGGTAAAACCAAAGAAAATTTACATTGTTTTTTCAATATACAATTTTAATTAGGGACTTGTCAAAGTATGTGTATGATAAGAATGTAGAAGAAAGTTTTCCTTTAGTTATTTCATTATTGTACTATAAGAAAAAATTTACAAAATGTATACTTTGCATTAAAGAAAAATTATAAAAGATTATATTTTCAATTCTTACATTTAATAGTGAAATAATATTTTTCTTATAAGTATTTCATTTCAAGATTTTTATATATTTCTCATTAATAAGCATATGAATAAGGTTTAATAAAAGAATGAAAGATAAATATATTGGTTTATAAATAGTAAGCGATACATAATGTCGTAGAAATCGAAATCTTACTTCCAGTTCATCGTCTATACCTAAAATTCACATTACGTATGTGATTATAGTAAATTTAATATTATAAGTTTTATAAAAACAAATACATTATTCATGTAAATAATTGCATAAAATCTAAAGTTATAAATTTTTAGATCAATTTAGAATTTATATCTTGACTTTCATATTCTAAAATTTATTTCGTAAAATTGTCGGTTCTGGAAAAACAACTATGAAAAATTACAATCTTATTACATGATTAAAATTAATAAATTTTGACAGATGATATATCTCTAAAACTCATAGATTTTAATTACACGATACTAATACTTGTATTTAAAAGATTTCTAAATATTTATTTTTAGAAAATAAATAAAAAGTAATTAAAAATAGATAGTACGAATTGTAAATTAGGCTTCTATAGAAATTTTTAGTTTAAATTCAATTTCACTTTTTAAATTAAAGTTTCTACGCTCAAATTAAAAATTTTCTAAAGTTATTAAAAAAAGGTATAGAAAACATACTATTAATTTAAAATTGTATTAATAAGAAATTAAAATAAATTATTTGATTTCTTTGATTTGAATTTTTAAAGAAAAATTCAAAGTAAATATTATTTATAAAATTGCTGTACTTAACTTTGATGAGCTTATATTAAACGATGTTTCTCTCTATATATGTATTGTAATCGGCTGTTTCATCTTATTCTGTCCGAGATCTTATTAATTTTTGGCAACATTTTGTACGAGTACTTTATTACTTCAAGGCACTAAAACTTGATAAATTAAAAATATATTCCCTTTTACGGGGACTCAGTGTTTCTGGTTTACTCAAAAGTGACTATTGAAATCATAATCGATTTAAAAAAAAATTTCTATGTAAACAAGCTCTGCAAAGTATTTTTCCATAAATAGCAACTTCTATGTTCATTAAAAGAGGCATATTTAATAAGGTAGCAAAGCAAAGATAGTAAAGGTCGTAAGCTTTTGCAAACCAAAGAAACTCGACATAACCTAAAAATGAAGCACTTTCTCGCCTTTCTCTGAAAGCTAATCTTCAAGTTAATATTTGTTCCACGCTCTTTTCATCCTTCGTTTCGGACGTATCAAAGCGCATCTTGAGCTCTTAGCTCCAACGAACGGTTTGCACACACGACGTCAATAAAACTGCAGCTCGCGGCCCTCATAAAAGCAGAGGGTCGCGTTCCCAGGGCAAATAAAGATTCGGTGGTAGAGAAGATTCTCCCTCCATCCAGGACCTCAACATCCGAGGTCATGGGCCTGGTGGGATCTCCCATTAGACATTGCACTCTAACAGCCGCTAGTAGCAAACGCATAAACGGGGATGACCAAAGTGCCGGTTCTTTATTAACTGACACTCGTCCTTCGAGACTAAACCCTCGCAAATGTGCCCTGAGTGCACGAAGCTCCTTCACAGCACTTGAGGGACACGAACGTGCGTAAGAGGTTGCCGTTCATCGAGAAGGAGGAATTCCGAATCCATTCCCTCATTAGTTTTGAGGTGTAGCCGTGTTTAATATTGTCTTCATTTTCACTGATTAGGGAAAAAATGGACAAAGCTTTTTGGAAATCGATTGCGTTGGTGGTAAAAATACTTTTTGGTATGTATTATTTCAATATCGTTTTACAATAATTTGAGTTTCGTTGGAATTGAAATATTTACTGAGGAATTTTAAGTGCTTTCTTTTTTTTACTGAATAGCTAAAAAAATTATATTGTATAAACATTCAAAATATATTTTCCATATTATTATAATATTATTATACATCGGAGATTTTCATTCCTATGTTATACTTTACTTTTGAATGAAAATTAATGTTCGATGAAGAAATAGTGGACCATTTTTATTTCGTCTATCCACAGGTAACGAACTAGTCACTTGGCACCTGCACTTCATTCTCAAGTAGTGCGAATCAGTTTACGAACAGTTACACCAAAACTTTTCAATTTATGGCCCGAACATTTTCAACTTCGAACAACGATAAATTCTTACTAAATAAATTATATAACATCAATGTTGGCATCTAACAGTTTAACTCGATAAACCTCGACCCTGTGTTATCACGATCTATGTCATCCATCAATGTCTTATTCCGTCGATGGATAAGAATTCGCCACGAGCATAGAACTCATGAAAATTGTAGTAATTTAATATGATTTGATCAAACATATTTCTTTCATAGTATTGCATCATTATTTCAAATAAGGTAAATATGCCAACGTTGCTATGCGTTAATTAAGGATGACACTCGTAATTCTATCGAACCGTTTGTAATTAAAACGTACTCTGACCTGAAAAGTAGATGCTGATGAAAGAAATAAGTATTGGACATTATGAAATTTTGATGAAAGAGAAATTTCTCAAGTGTATCTTACAGAAAAATAAAGATATTATATTAGATTTGATATCAGTGCTTTAAATTGAGAAAATTGTCACAGAAGATTTTTATTCTTAAATCGAAACTGTTTGATATTTGTAAGAGTGATATTGATATTATTATTACATTTACAATAAATGAAAATAAATAATTTAAATCGTATTTCAATATTTATAATATTACTTAGTATAAATAATTTATTTTTAAGAATTTATAAATATAAACTATTACCGAAAATTGCAATAGTTTTTTTAAACATATCAACAATATTATATTTTTAGATCTTTTTTAGCCTTAAGTTTAATACTAATATATTAAAAAGAAATATAAAAATTTTTTTTTAAAAAATCTTGATAACATTAGTATCTTGATTTATGTATTTATTTATTTAAGTATTTTTACAAATAAAAAAGAGTTAATTTAATAAATTTGTGAAACAAAATGCTAATAGGATTTTTAAAAATTTTGTTTTATTTTGCAATTGAACTTTATATTAGATCTTCTAAAAATATATTTCATTAAAATAGTAATATGTAATTATTATTATATTAATAATAATCTACGCAAATACTAACTTTATTTAAAGATTTACAGATATCCAAGTTTTCAGCCTTCAATTGATGAATTACATATAAACCGAGAAGCTTCGTTTCAACTTTCTTTTGCTTTTTATACAAACTAAGTTTCATAGAACATCTGTTATAATTAGATTCTAAAAATTCACACCTGTCTTTTACGATTATTTTATTATTAGTTATTAAATGTGCATAAAATTGCTGCTATAAATTTTGAAATCTGTGTTAAGTAAATTATCTGATTGAGAGAGTTAAAAAAATTTAATTTATTCTGCTTTGGATGATAACTGAACTATTGAAAATATATTACTGAAGTTATAGAATCCAATTCAAAATATTTCGTGAGATATGGGACCGAGACGAGGAAAGTATGGAGTAGTTATTGAACCACATGGATAGACTTTCGATTATTTATGACTTAATAAGTTTATATCTATTATAAGCTTTTCAAAATACATATTGCGATCGTTACATTTTTTAAAACTATATAATCCATTTTTATTACTCATGTATTTTTATTTTTAAACAATCAATCTTACTATTTATATGCTAGCTATTTTAAAATTTCTTTCTATCGTGAATTACTTTTACTTTTTAAATTTTTGTATCGTAATGCTTTTATTTCAGTTTAGTTTCAATTATTTACTAATGTAAATCTTAAGTGATAAGTAATTTAATGTGTTGTAAATGGGAATTATTTACACCAAAATAACAGTTACATATAAACTTTGATAATTTAGTTTGAATTCAAGTTATAAAAATCTTTTTAATAATAATCTTTTAAAAATCTGTTTCATTCAAGATACATGAAATTCAATTTAACGTTATACTACATTAGTTAAAATATTTAAAGTCAAGGTCTTAAAAAGTTAAAATATTTGCTTATATCGATGCATAAAGTTTAAACATAAAAGTTTTAATGTTGAAATTTTTCAAAATAAATGTTGGCCCATAATACAGAATATTCATTGATTAAGAAGTCAATGCCGAATGATGGAAAAAGATATCGAATATGATACATACAAATCTTATACTAATTGTATATTTGCACTAATTTAAAAAATTAGTATTCCGAAAAACGCAGAATTTATTTGCAAACTAAATAAAGTTGAATAAAATCAGATTATTATATTTTAATAATGATTCATCTTTAAAAAAAAAGTAATTAACGTGTCGATAAAAATTAAATTTTTTTTCTAAAGTATTAACAATTAATATATTTAAACTTTATATACATATAATTATTTTTACAAAATTTTTATTGTAAAGAAGAATAAAATTTTAAATTATATATCTACATTTTTAACTGTATCAACAAATTTTTTGAGTTTAACAACAACAATAATATATAAACATTAAATATATTTTTTAAACATTTCTTTGAAAATCTAGGAAGTTTAATCTAGTTGATTATTTTAATAATTAGTCGATAATAAAACTTCATTGTAAAAATTTTAAAAAAATTTATATTATTGAAACATGTATTTAAAAATATTTACCTAAATTTATGGTAGAATCTCATTTCTTATTTTTTAGTAATACAGTCTTGTATTTTTGTTACTATAAACCGAAAACTCTCTTAGCGTAAGTGTTCGTCATGGAATCGATAATTTACGTTCAGTAATTTGTCTGTTTCCTTGTCAATACATATATACATATATATATTCTAATTATATATATAATCATTCATAATAATGAACTTTAATTATTTGATCTTTACTTAACGAGTTCGATCTATCGTAGAATACAAGGAACAGTCAAAGCTACAATAATAAATGATCACCGACAAATTTTGAAACTATATTTATTTTTTAATTAATAAAATAACTATTATATACATTCTATAAATATATTATAATTTCAAAACTCGAAATTTTTTTAATATTAATTAAATATATTAAGATGCGATTTTACACAAACATAAAAAATAATTTTGTAAATTAACTATAATTGGTATATAGATACAAAGTCTTTTTATGAATTAAAAAAATTTTAAGTTTATAATGGGTTGTATGTAAAATAAAAATAATTTAGTAACTATTTATTTATTATTTATTCAATTATTGCCAACGAAAGAAAGTACATATATTTATTTTTATATACTTCTATTTAGAAATGTACACGCCACTCTCACATATACACACGCGTATACTCATCAATAAAAATTTTAATATAAAATCTAAGAGTAAAGATTGGATATCGTTATTGCGGTGATATTTTCTATGCAACATCGATTTTTAATCAATCATCAAAGTACTGGATGACGTTCACGCTCAATAATTTCTCATGAGTCACTTCCTTAACAAGTATTAAATATCATTGCACTTCATCGTCAGATATTCTACAATACCATAGAAAATTTGTTCAAGTTAAAACATTGTGTACTAAAATATTATTAATTGACTTTATTAATAAGACTGCCGGTTTCATTTATACGATCATACGACTGATTTTATTTTGCTTTTCCATTCCATTAAATGCATATGTTCTGTTAATCAAATGTTATGTATTTTGATTAAATATTATTCTAGGTATTCATAAATCCAAAAAGTATACAATGACGAATTATTATTATTTTTACATAATTCTAATATTATAATAACTGTTAAAATTAAATTAATAGTTTTTTAAAGTAATAAATTAGAAGAAATTTATCAATTTATAAAAGAAATTAAAAAAGTTTGACAGTTGTATATAGTACTTATAACAAGTTTAATTAATGTTAACATTAAAAAATTTTCTGATATTCATAATATAGCTACGTGTAACGAATTGAAAACTTGCATATTCGAATTTTATACAATATGTGCTCTGATTTTCTTTCAATATATTCTATAACGTGTACTTTAATTTATTTATATTTATTTTGAAAACCATTACATTAGATTTTATATTATTAATTTCTAGTTGTCAGAGCCTTATTTTACATTGTTACTATTAAGTGACTACAAAATTAGGTTTAAAAATCATTGCAATTATGATGGATCAAATTTGTCATTCGATATTTGTAATATTTTTAAATTTTATATTTGAATCTAATTTAATTATTCGCAAATTGAAGTAATATTATTTAAATGTCCAATAATAATTTTAAAGAGAATAACAACCCATTTACCTACATACATTATTTAAATAACACTCTTTCATTAACAATCGATTTGGAAAATTATAGATTAAAATTATAGAGTAAAAAAATATAGATAACAACACGTAAACGAAATGAATCAACCGATTCTCGACGGAAAAAAGACCATTGCAATCTACCAGAGTTTTTGATACGAAAAATAGATCTTTATAAAAAGTAAGAAAAAATAAGCAGAGAAATTTGCCACTCCAGTAGCTTCTGAAAAGCAATAAATCGTCGTCCAAGCTTAGCCGATGAAAAGCCAACGTTGAAAAAACATACACACAGACGAAAATAGAGAGAAGGATAGAGTCCAGCATTCTTTACTCGAGTTAAAATAAATGCGTTTGCACTTGCTAACAATGAAGAGAATCCACTTAATTCCGACGAATGAAAGTCACACTCGCTGGTGGAAAACCACGCGAAATGCACACTAACGCTTGCATACAGCCTCGGTCCACGCCCTTTTTGCCTCTGCACGAGGAGATGAGGAAGAGGGCGAAGGTCCCTACGGGTTTTGTGTCTGGATTCGCGCGTATGCCGACCCTCCCTCAGCCTGTAACTATAGTTGCATTTCCCGAGTTGTTGGAGCTAGTAATAATGTTAAGGTTGCATCGATTTCGAGAGGAGAGGCTCGAGAGGATGCCGTGTAAATCATCCGAAGGTTTTTCCATCTTCTTTTTACGTGTCTCATACATTTGGGATGTATCGAATTTTTTTTCCTCTGGAACGGGATCGATTTACAAGAGCCGGGAATAGGCGTATAGGGAAAGCGGTGGTTTAAATGCGAGCGAGCGAGATGCATGAAGTCACTGCACTTTTTGGAGCATGAAAAGTATGAATTTAAACGAGCGGATTAAGTTATTCGGAGAAAAGTTGAGTAAAAGTTTTATAACCGAACGCACGGCTCGCACACTCTTATATATACGTATATTTAATTTAATTCCTTTTAAGTTCGGAGGTTTACTTGAGAACGTAAAAAGTTAAAAAATTAAATACTCAAGGTAATATATTTTTAATTTCTTCATTGACCCTCTTTCACATTATAATTAATTCATGTTTAACTATATCCGTTTGACAACTTATTTTTTTTTAATTTTTTTTATCAAAACATTTGATGGGAATAAAGAGGGAATATAAAGCTTCTGTATCTGTAATATAATAAATTTAACAAGTCAATTGTAATACATTTATTTATTATATTGTAAAGAAAAATTTTATATACGAGCTTTTATAAATGAAAATTTAATTTTTTATATCTATCTTCTTGAAACATCGCGTTAAATCTCTAATTTTCAAGAAATAGCTAATCTTCTAATTTATAATTCAGTTACTTATAAATAGTTAATAGAATATATTTGTATATTTTTAATTATATTGTATTATATATTTTAATAATAAACGATATTTAATTAGACAAATTCGTATCTTTTTGTTACCTATTTTATAGATTCGTTAATTATAATGATCCTAATAGTTATCATTAATGTACATATTTATATATGTTCGTAAACGTTTATCACATGTATAGTTACGAATATGATTTAGATAATTTTTATTTTAGATTTAAATTATCTAAATATTCTATGATTCGAAAAATTATAAATATTTAATGAAATTCTGGTTTTATTGTGTTGTCTAATTATTTCTTGTAATAATTTAAATAAAAATAGATGTATACACTTACGACCTTCTTTTTCTATCATTGATATAGACCATGAAATATAAAATTTTTTAATTAATTTCTTTCTGACAGTAAAATGTAAATAAACACGCTGTTATTGTAGAATTAAATTCCATAAAAATAAATTGAAAACATGTAATGTCAATCATTTTATATTTCATAAAACAGAATTTTTCATAATCTAAAGCTTGTTTATGGTATATAATAAAAACAAAACAATCAAGTATCTCTTTAATGTATATTTATATAAAAGAAATATTTTCAAAAGTATAATCGATCAAAACATAGTAATTTTATGATTTTGTTTTACAATTTTATGAAACCAAGTCTTCTTAAAATTTCATTCAGACGGAGTGTTTCTATTTGGAATTAGAAATTTTATCTAACTTAATGTTTTGTGAATTGTGAAGAATTTTCTAATTAACAGAGTTATCTTATTCATTTTATCCTGGATTATTTAAAGTCGTACTTGCTTAAATTCACAAGTTGCACTCACCGTAAATTATTTTCACATAAAATTACCTTCCAAGATTACCATTTTCTTCAATAAATTTATGTATTTTTTATAATTAAGCTATTCATTTCTGACGTGTATTTATATAAAGACTCACTTTTTACAGAAAGAACGAAGGTAAAAAGAAAATTAAATTTAAACTCACAGGAGTTGTATGAAAAATTAGCAAATTTGACCAGGTCTACATGAATCTACATTTACGCATTTTTAAATGGTGCAATTACGAAAGTTTTGAGAAGCTTTTACAAAGTTCAAGTTAAAATTAAATATCTGTGGGTTAGAAAAAAAAGAATTATTTCTCTTTATTTCATCGCTAGTAGTTTCTTATTATGATCATAAATAAGTATAATTCATATTTGACACTTGATGAACATTAATAAATTAAAATAAAAAATATAATAAGAAATTATTTAATTTTCATTAATATTTATAAGTTACTTACAATAATTTTTCGATAATAAAGCAAATTCAAAGACTCTTATTATCCAATATATCTTCTAATTTGAAGACATAAGAATTAGATATTATATACGAAGACGATATTTTCAATGCTATATAACGTAATTAAATTAAAAAGAAATGGATAATTTATAAGTGATTTTAACGAGTATTTTAATGATTGTATAAATCGAAGTTTTGTATTTTATTTTAATTAGTAAATTTATACGTTATTTAGCTTCTATATAAACATTTTATATTTTAATTAAAAGTATAAGTTAATTTGATTAAGAAATAAAATAGCAATTTAAATTTAATTTATATTCATATTTAGCCATTAATTGGAAAAATACATTCGTTCTTTGTATTATATTTTTTAATGATTCGTAAATTAAATTCTTTCAATTTTATAATTTAATTTTTTGCAATTTAACATAAATTTATTATTAATTTAAATTAAACCAATTTTATGTAATGAACGTGTGAAATTCAGCTTCAATATCGTTATAAATTATTTTTCACTGATTGTAATTTAAGAATTATTTTATGAATACAATCAATTATTTAACAAATAATAACTAAATTTATATCAATGGTATGCAATAAACTGAAAAATTTCCAAAGCAAATTCGAATATTAAATCTGCAAATATAACGGCGAAATAAAAAAATATCGTTCATATTAATACATTATAAAAAAATACATAATTTTTTTATTTACTATTTATGATTATTTATGATTTAATACTATAAACAAATATCAAGCTATATATTTTTATTCGGAAAATAAATCGATCGAAAAAATACTATGACGCATAAAAAAAATTAATAGATGAAATAAAAACATATTTGTAATAGAAAATTATGTTTTCTTATATAAAGTTTTTTATTATTATTCTCCCGAAAAAAAGTTTAAAAATTTAAACAGAATAATTCTACCTAAATAATATTATTCTATATTTTATCAATTCAAAAGACAAAGTTTTTTTCATTCATATTCCAATATTGAGGACAAAATACAACTGATTATTGTGATAAAATATTGATTTGTTTCATTGAAATTATGAAAACGAATGAAAGATATATTATATTTAATTATAATATAATATTTTTCAGGTTTTGACAATCCTTACTTATTCATCGGATGCAACTTCTTTATATGCTGATTTATTTACAACACTCCTTTTGATGAATCTTCAATGGTTCTGTAAGAGATTGACTTTGTATGTTCTTTGCCGAGGTTCATCTTCGATAGCTAAAATTCTTATTCCGGTTTGCCTTTTGTAAGCAATGATGTTTATGGAACATCAGGGAAATTTACTTTGTGTGCAAGTGAGCTGGAAATCCCCAAACATCACCGCTGAATTACCTAACCAGGTAATCGAAATGAAAGCATATATAATAATGTCTCTGATCTTTAAAGATCTTTATATTTTACGTGATTTTTTGTGCCTTATAAATATTTATAAATAGAATAAATAAAGAAATTTCTTTAAAATTATTGTTTTTAGTTAATAATCCTTCAAAGTTCTAAGCTCTATTTCTATAAAGAAGTACTTTGGTATAGTAGCGACTTTATTTTCTTATATTGAGGGATTATAATTAATCGATCGTTCGTTAATTTAACTCAAACATAGATATTGTATTTTTGATAATGACCTTTTATAGGTGGATTATAAATAGAGCTAATATTTTTATATCAATATATCTCTTAAATCTGCGCTTGTACATATTTTTAGGATTTATCTATTTTTAACTACAAAATGTCGACAATCAATAAACGGATGCATTTGAACAATATAATACAAAAATTTAGACATTCAAGAGTATTAAAGCAAATTGAATTTTTATTTATATTCATGAAGAGTCTTCGTGTCGTGTATTTATTTGGTCTATCGTGTTTAAAACTATCAATTTATAGTGTAATTCGATGGATGTACAAAATGAATGAGAATTTATGTTTTGTTTTATTGGAATTCAAATATAAATTAAACTTGCTTCTAGTAAAAATAATATGTCTACGAATTTATTTGTTTACGCTTAACAAATCGAGAATTTAGCTTACAAATAATTCTATTCTCGGGAGCATAAATTAAACAAATAAAGTAAAATTATGTTTATGAGAGATATAAATTTGAAAATATATTTTGAAATACTAACAAATATTTTATGTAAATATATGTTTTTGAACTTGCAAAAAATTTTAAAGATTTATGTAGTGTGGACTAATCGTTTTTATTTCCGTAAGTTATGCAAATGCTATGTAGTATAAGTTGTGATATAAAAAAATTTGCCATTTGAAAAATTTTTTAATTAGTAAATTTGTTTTAAAAGTTTCTGAATATTTTTCTCGAATTCATGAAATTACGTTTAAATATATTTATAAATGTTTGTTCCAGTTTTTTTACTAATATTTTACAACTACTTGAAATAAAAAAAATAAATAACCAATACAAATATTGAAATAGTTATACATCACTTTATAATACATTTATTTATATAAAAAATTGAACCTAACTATCCGATATAATATTTCTTACGGATAATTACACAAATTCTTTATTTAATATTCTTTACGAGTTACATTTATAGCTTGAAAAGTGCTGTGAGAGCTATTCTTACACATTTTAAACAAAAGTACCAAAAAATATGTTTTCACTGTAGAAACAGTTTCACACGTTGTCGCATAGATTTGCGAAATTTGTATCTGACACGTGAAAAAACCACAGACTCTTGTACGCGCAATCGATCGAGTTCATTAAACATATGCCAGACTGGTATAAAAGACAAGTGCTTTCTCTCTATTCATCTCTCTTTATCTATTTCTCTTCTTCTCACTCCCTTGAGCTGTAATGAACCAGCGCTGTCGACGTGGCCGAAGTTGGCCGACTCCCAGCTAATTTTGCATGCATCGATTTACTCGTTAGGTACGACGAGAAAGACGAGGTTGATTGAGTACTTGATAGAGAGTACGCTAGAAGATCACGAAGGATGCTTTTAGCGGCAGTACTCCGATGACGATCCAGCGATTTATTAGAGTCAATTTACGAGCGCAAATTTGGGCTTTGTACGGTAATACATAGCCGTTAAAAGGAATGTAGTAATTATATAACTGCCATGAGAGTTATGTGTTGACATTGACGATTTGAAATTACCCCGCTTTTTCTAATTTTAATGTCTAGCTTCATTTAGATTGACAAAGACAATCAAGTATCGATTTTAGCTCTGGTTGCGATGACATTGTACGATACCGCCAGTATTATTAGTTACAATAACAAAGCTAACTATGATCACACGTGAAAACATTTAATCGAACGTAATTCGCTTAATTAAACAAGTAATTGTTTAATTGTACTACAATGTTCAGTCAGATAAACTATAATTAATAAGTTTTTTTATTTTTATTATAATTTTTTTTATCATAAATTATAATAGTATTTAATAATTTAAGTATTTGCTTTATATATTTATTATTATTTTAAATTATTTCTCATTTTAAATTATTGTGAAACTACGTTCGAGCGGATCTATAATTTTATCACCTTATTCATGTAGAGTATAAAGATCAGGAAAATGAATCAAATGAATTTACAAACACTAGTTACCTATTTTAAAATAATTAAATAAAAATATAAAAGTATATTCCATAGAATTCAGTAAATTTATTCAGATTATTTATGCTCATCGATCATTGTACATGAAAAAAAATAAGTATATATAAATTTATATTATATTTCTGTATAGTTTTGCTCTATTAAGATATTGTTATTCAAATAAATCTTAATATTGTGTAGACTGAGTTTATAAAAAATAAATAAAAAGAAAATAGTCCATAAAATTGTAAGTATAAAATTTCCCAATAATTTTTCTTATTTTTTTAGTATTGATTAAAATATACCTTTAAATATATAAAATAGCAATCTTAAAAAGGAAAAATACACCTTTAAAATTAAAGTTTTACTTATAATTAATTTTTTTTAAATATATAATAATAATAAAAAAATTATATTTTAAATTACCTTTAATATTAAATAATTATAGTAATTATAATAGTAATGTTCTAAAGTCAATAATTTATTATTTTCATTTCATAATTTTTAGTGAAATTGTTATATTTTTTAAAAAATTTGATATTATTATTATATTACCAATATTATATTTGCCTTTTGATATTTATTTTATGATACGTAGGATAGAAAAAATAGAGATATTAAATTTGAAAATATTTTATATAAAAAATTTATAAAATGAGTAAATTATATTATACAAAATCAGCATGATGAGAAAGTACATCAATTACGGAATAAAACGAATTCATAGAAATTAGTTCAAATTATACAAATTATGTAAAAAAATATTTATTTAAAAAAATAATAAAACATCTACTTCAATATTTGTTACTTAAACATATTTTTGTTTACCTAAAATTTTCAAATATTCTTTAATGTCCAGTAATAAATACAGTATACAAGTAAACCATTGGTAACATTACCTTATGTAAATTTCTTCTTAGAATCTTACTTCTTTTCTAGATATTCATGAATAACATTAAACTTAAACTATCTCTACTATCTCAATTTCTTAAACTATATTTTTTTTAAATTAATTTTCCATTTCCCCAATGAACAGTTACCTACAATAACGATGTAATTAAAGTAAGACAGAAGGTGAATAAAATCTAAGAGAGTTAACCTGTACATTAAATTATACGACTTTCGAAGACTTATATAAGCGTATGAGTATTAAAAAAATAGAATAAGAGTAAGAGAGAAACGATACAGATAAAAGAATACGTACATAGACATATATATATACATAGAGAGAGAAGTAACAGGATTTTGTCTTCAGAAAGAGTATCTTTCTTTCTTTTATATTCTCTTTCTCTATTTTTCATCCTCTTTTTGAACTTGTAAGGAAATTCACAACTCAACGAGAAAGAAAAGACCAATGAAACGAAATTTTTTGTTAATACAAGTCGAAGATAAAAATAAAGACGTATAATATTTCTAATAAAAACTGATTTATTATAAAAATATCCGAGTTGAGATTACAAGATATATTTCATAAATGTTGACACTAATTGGCAATTATATAACTTTAGAAACATCGGCTAATGATATTTGAAAACAATCCTTGTTATTTGCTTTTATTTGTCATTTATTTATATAAAATTACTAACCCATATAATTATAAGTAATATATTATAATTTAATATTAAAAAAATTAGATAAATTTAGAAACGTATAATTTTTTTTAACACATTTGAATTCAATTTTACACAATTGAATCAAATAATATTGTATCTTTTTAATTATAATGTACGAAAATATCAAGTGCATTTGGACATGTAAAACAAACTTAATGCGTTTGCGAAAGTATATAATAAATACATGAATAGTTAAGATTCGTATCAAAATATTACAGTTGTTACAAATTTTCAATTTCAAAGGAATACATGATTTTTATCAATTTTTTAAAGTGAGAAAAGGACATCCTTTTGCATTCGAAGCAGTGTATATGTGAAGCTATATTACCTGCCTCAAAAGAACAAATTGAATTTCATACCTTTACAGTAGTTCTTTTTTACCATAGATATATATCTGTGTTCAGGATCTACGCGCCTTACATTATGTATGCTAAGGCTTTATCATTTGAAGTTAGGATCTTCAGTTTAATATTTTATTTCTTCTAGAAGAGATAAATAAAATTCATAACTAGTTTTTTCATATATTGTATTTATTTGTTTCTGGATATTTATATTGAAAAATTAAAATTAAATTATTATTTTTAAGTTATCAGAAAAATAATAGAAAATTCTATATCTTATGCTAATATTTAAAATAATTATCAATTAATTAAAGCTAAAATTTAATTTTAAATCATAGTTAATTATTTATAAATTTAATAAATTAATATAATAATATTTTTTAAATTATTACAATTATCAATAATTATTACTAATCAATTGAATCTTATAACGATATTATTGCCTTAGTGTGAATCGATTGTTAGGCTATCAATAAAAAGCTTAAAAAGTAATCTAAATGCGTTTTAAATAGTTATTCCAGCTTAAACTGAAATTATTCTGATCTTTTTTTAAATTAACGATATCATGATCATTATTTTATATAAGTTAATACATCTTCACGTTTTCTTCTTGAATTTTTACTTCAAAGTTCAATGGAGTTTTTGAGTTTTTTAGATTTTAGAAAAGTTTTAGGAAATAAACTAAAATCAAACAAAGTGATATAAACGTATATAATAAAATATAGGAACTTCTCTAATGTAATAAAAAGTTTGGTTATATTCTATGAAATTGAAGCAATCTAGTTAACTTTCATGTATTTATTATGATTCCATATTTTTCAATAGATATTTTATTGTAAACTTAATAATAATCAAAAATTTATTTTATTTTTCAACTACAGGTTTTGACAGTAATATTATAGTAAAATCAATCTATAAAATAAGTTACTGAAACTGAAACTGATCATGACAACTAATTAAAATAATTTTAATTTTAATATTAAAATTAAACTTTTAGTTAAAATATCGATATTTTTTAATAATCTTTAATATTATATTACAATGAATTCAATAACTGAAATTAAAATTATCATAAATTTGCTTAAAACTTATTATTTTTAACGAAATTTTAAATTCACAGAAAAATTTCTCGATATATCTTTGGAAGCTTACTGAGTATTTCGATATCCAAAAAACACATACTTTTTTTAGTTAATAATATTACTTTAAAATTCTAAAGATTTAATTATTCTATCAATATTATCAAATATCTTCTGAATAATATAAAGTTTGTTGAATATTATATTAAAAAAATATAAGTTAGTAGAAATATTAAAATATTCAAAAAAATTTCACAAATGTAGATTATTAAATTATTATTTTGTTAGAATTTCATTTTATAATTAGATGTAATACTGAACCGTTTCAAAGTATAATGTATACAATTGCTTTGTTTCTAATAAATGATATGCAATAGATTTTACTTATTATTAAGTGTGTAATTTAAAATAAAATTAATATCATCTAACAAAACCTTAATCTTCTTAAAGATCTATTTATTATAAAGTCGGCTCTGTTCAACAATAAAAAATAGGATTTTGATTTGTGAAATTAATAAAATTGAAAGCTTAAAGTAGAGTTCATTAAACAGAAGATTTATTGACTGTAAACGAATATCATATCTATCAAATTTATTTTCAATGACTAGACGATCAAAATAGTTATAACAGGTATAATAATATTTTTTTAATATCAGTGGTATTTTATGTACAATTTAATAATTTGAAAATATATGTTTAATAAAATCAATGCAGCCTCGTAAAGATCAAAGTCTATTGTTTTATTCTAGAAATAGTTTAAAGCATTAAAAACTTTAAATTCTGTATTAATATAAATGAAAAATTCCCAAGTATAAAAGTACATTACAGTTATTTGATTTTATCCATTAATTTTAACGTATTTGAAACTCTAACATCGATTCAAGTATATCACTTCAAAAATACTAGCCAACGATTATCTCGTGAATCGTAGATAACTTAACTTCACTGTATTTCTTTGTGACAAAATATAAATCGATGCAGCTTCAACCACCAGTTTTTCAGTATGTTTCTATTCATTCGATGTACAACCTCGTCAACGAATCGCCAAATTCGAGCGATAATGAAGGCGCACTTAGAAATTCAAATTACAGTGGGATTCATTAGCATCGCGAATGACGCGAATGACGCCATCGTGAGTTTTAACAGCTTTTACGAAGTAGTGAAATCATGAAAGAGACAGACGGAATGCGGAATCCGCGCGAGCGTATTTAAGCTCTCGCGAAATTTACTGTACGGACTATGAGGGGAACTTGTGGAAGGATTTCAGAAGGGATAAAAAGAAGACTGGAGATAATTTGCGTGATACTGCTGGAAACTTCAGAGCCAAATAGGATTTTTTGCTCGTTGCAGCGACATGTTTCAAGATATAATAGATTTAAGAGTTTCAAGTATTAAAAAGATCACTTATTGTAGAAGATCGATATAATTTTCGCTACGTAAAATCATTACTTTATAAATTTAGTTACTCGTATATTCCGAGGGTTTTTTAATTATAAATTACGTGTAAAATAAATTTGGAAAGATTAACGTACGATTAGCGTATTAAAGTGAAATTAAAAGCATTAAAATCTTTTAATGCACTCGAACCAAATACCGATATCGGTTGGAGCACGTATTATTCAGTAATACGATTGAAAACTATTTATAACTAGTTTTAGTTCAAAAAGTCATTTACAATCTCTTCTTAAATATGCATAAATTAGTTTTCTTTTTAATTCTTCTACCTAAATTTAGTTTAGTAAAGTTTATTTCAAACTAAGTATTACATATCAAAATAAGTTTTTAATCGAAATTATTTAAACAAGGAATATCGATTTTTTGTCTATTTTCGAAAAGTTTGAAAGTGCCGTTTCATTTATGCTGTACAAGATTCGACGATAGTAAAAAAGTTCGAAAGCCTAAAATAGGTTTGAAATAATATTTCGATTTAGATAAAAATTTCTTTCGAACTTCACTTTTTAAATTCGAAAGTTATTAAACTGTCGAAGATAAGCAGTATTTTAGATCATTGATACAACGATCCTATAAATTCTCTCGAAGTAATGTATGCGTTAGTCTTGATATATTTATAGCAATTAAAAAAGAAATGAGATAAGGCATAACGTGAAGAATCGATAGTATCTACACATATATACTCAGACATTCGGAACCACATTTCTTTAAGCGATTGAAGTGTCAATTACTCTTTCTGTCGATGTCACAGGAGCTAGGGATTTTATGGACAAAAGGATCGCAACGGCTCGACTTTCTTGGGCAAGCTCAGGGAAACGAGAGAACTTTCTTGTTCTTTCTTTTCCTTTTGCAAGTTCCTGAACATGGCGACAGCTTCGAGATGACTTTGGTGCTTACTAAGAAGGTGTAGGAATAATTTCTCTCTCAGTTATTGTACAGAGTGAACGAGTGAACGACACGTTGCTTTGAGAGATTATAACACTTTACCGTTCGACTATACCGATGGCAATCATGCAATGTGTACTTTGTACGCGAAGAAAATTATCGAGTAATGTTTTACAACGTGAAACAGTTATGACACATTATTGAATTCTCTAATCGGAAAAAACTTATTATTTTAAAATGAATCGTAAGAATTATTGTTTTCGTGTGTGGTATAGATTTATTATAATTTACGAATACAAATGAATATTTATAGGAGACACGATGATTCCATTTATCTGTAATAACATCTCTTTAGCACGTAAAATACATATTTCTTCTGGTTTAAGATATTTTTATATTCAAATTATATATTTTTATGTGAAAAAATTTTTCTTTCTTAAAGCAATACGTAAATTGTACGTTAAATCCTCTAAAACAAAATGTTATGTATAAACTCTATCATCGTTTTGAATTTTATGAACTCATATATATTTAACTATACTACGTACGAGGTGATTTTAAGAGTCTCGCATAATAAATTTATATACAATGCAAATGAAATTCTTTTACTTTTACTTACTGAAAGATTTGATCAAGATTTAATGTATATTTTTAGTTTTACATAACCAATATTTATTTTTAAAGGAAAAATTTTAATTATTTTCATAAAATTATACTTTAAGAATTTTAAGAACAAATGCTTGTACTTTTAAGTTATTTATATTTATAAATTTAGTAATTAAAAAATGGTTATATTTGATAATCTGTATATAAAATATTTACTAATATATTTATTCATTTTGCGCTTATTAAAGTGAAATTATTAAAATTGTCACTATAAATTGATAATAATTTCGTCAAAATAATAAATAAGTTTTAATATTTATATTGACAATAATATTCAATATAAATGAAATAAAAACAGTTTAAGAAAACTAATAAACTTTTAAATAAAAAAATCCATCTTTTAATATTGTTTTAAGACTCTTACACTGACTGAGCTTCCAAAGCAGGAAAGCGTAATAAAAAGACAGATGGCTCCTTTTTTCTGTAATAGTGGTTACATCGAAGACTAAAAGATGACCACTTTTTTCTTTTTTAGTTATACATAAAAGTAGCTTCGTCGATAATGATCACGTCAGGTCGTATCCTCGTAGAATATAACATTAATGGTTATCTTATAGAAAAGGAAAAATTGAGGAGTTTAATGTTACATTACAATAATGTTAAATCTTGCGCGAGATGAGAATAATAGAGTATTCAGATAAGAAGAAAATTCGATTTTGTTCATTTTATATAGTTTAAAGATTTTGTGATAATTATTTTTAAATATTAAATAATAATTTATATATGTATTACTTAACATATCAACCGTAAATAAACTGATTTTATATAAGCTCGTATAAAATTTTTTATATAATGTGTACAATTTATTACTTTTTTAAGAATACAAAATACTTTAATGTTCTATTTAAATAAATTGATTTGAATATATATAATATAAAAATCTTAAAATTTATTTTAAAAAATTCAACTTTTTCTTTCACTTTAATTGTAATTTCATATCTTTTAGTAAAAACAGGTTATTTTATGATTTGACGCTAGGTAAAGTTTCTCGTTACTCTAGCATTCAGTTATTTTATCTTTGCACATAAACCTTTTAATTTCTTATTTCTGTATGTCGAATAGTCTATACCAGTCAGATCAAGAGATTATTTAGTATGAAATGCGTTTACATTAGTTTTAGTGCATTTACATTAAAAGTTTACTGCAAGTTATATTACATAAATTAAAATTTTTTAATATTTTATAACCTAAGTTTATATTTAGGTAGATTTGTCAATTCAGCAGATTTACCTTAACTCATATTAAATAGAACTTAATTATAATTTTTATTTGTATGAAAATAATCTTTTTATGTCTTACAAAAGAATTTTATAATCAATATCAATACTTTGCACGAACTTATAAATGAAATATATTTACAATGATATATTTTAATAATCTAGAATTTTTAAATACACTTTTTAAATATAATTTGAAATATTTAATGATATTTAAATATGACTACAATTCATTTTAATAATAATAAGAATATGTAAATAAAATATATTAAAAGAATTATATTGAAATTCTTACATCACTTTCAGTATGAAAAATAGAATTATGATTAAAATCTTATTTTAATAATTTAAATTTAAATTTTATTTTACAAAAATCATTGTATAGATAGATACATTTTAATATTTATAAAATTTTCTTACAAGTTTTTTAATTATTAATATTAAAATTATCAAAAATTCTCTATGAATTCTTTTAATACTACTTTTGAGTATTTTTTCTACTATCATTTTGTGACAGTACTGAAAAAAAATTCTCCAATCTTTGATACTGTACACAAAATGGAAGGAATAATAACATAGTAAATATTAAAACACATCAATTTTTGTACTAAATTTTGTTAAATTTATATGCATAATGCAAAAAGAGTCGAGTATTGAACCCTTATGAATTTATGACTATGAAATCAATAAATCTTTATGATTTTAATATCTCTCAATTTTTGAATAATGTTAAAATCTAATTTTAGAAAATGTAATTTTTTTTATAAGAAAAAGTAATATTGTTCTAAAACATTTCAATTTTTTAATTTGTAAAGAGCTTTCAAAATTAATCAAATTCTAGAAAATTCAAAGCAATTTAAAATAGATGTTATTAATTAAAATTAGCAAGTTCAATTTCAAAACACATTAAATTTAGAAAACGAGATTTTTAAAAGCCACTTTACTGTTAGCACTTTAAACTATGTAATTTAAACAATAAATAATGTAGATAAATAAAATGAATTAATAGTATCATTATATATTTAAATAGATACAACTTGAAAATTTAAAATGGATTTGAACCTAACGAGTTTCGTTATCAAGTTTTGTATTTAAAGTATTTAATCGGATTATTATATTTATTTATTATCAAAATGAATCATTCTAAAAAAATTGACATTAATTTTCAGTTCTTTTTCCTCTTTTATATTTACCATTATAAATATTATATATGTTCGACTTTTCAGCTCTTTTAAAAAAGTTTATATTTGCAAACATTGAAGTGTAATTTAAAAATCATTCATAATCGCATAATTACGTATTTCAATATATATGAAGTCTAAATCTGAAATTAATTCGGAAAGAACTGTGTGTTACATTATATGTTAAATATGTGCATTTAAAAAAAGTATTTTTAGATTTTTCTATTTGGTAGGTCTAAATTGAAATTGTAAAAAACGTTGTGGTTAAAAATTTTTCATTTTTTAAATACATTGCAAGTGCAACCATACTCATAAAATTAAAATATTCTATTTTTTCTATTCAAATATTTATATAATTAGTTTACTCTTACTTATTTAATCTTTAATTCTTTAAAAATTATATTTCATAGATAAAATTGCAAAATTAACTAATCAATAGATCTAATATTTTATTAAACGTTATATAATTTATATCTTGGTTTAAACCTTGTACTTTGATCTGTTATTTAGTAAAATATAATTCTTATAAAAATATTTAATAAAATATTTTATTTAAATTATTTTTTATAAAATAAAATTTTTTAAAATTATTTCAGGCATCTTTTTAAATTGCAAAACTTATAAACATTTTTTGATCATTAATCATTCACCTAATATTTTCAAAATTTATGTGCAAAGCTGTTTGCACAAAAAATAAAAATGTTTTTAAGTAATTATTATAAGTATTTTCAATAAATTAAAGTAAAAATATGTTTATTTTTAAATAACTTAAAAAAAACAAAATAAATATTTTGATTTATGTTTTAATAAATTTTTGGATAAGTACTTAGTAAAAAATACTTAAGAAACAATATTAACTATAAATAAAAATATATATATTTTCTTGATTGGTTATTTCGTTAATTAAATATTCTAAGGATTATACTGATATAATGATTTTACAATTTATAATCGATGTACCAAAAGTTAAATTTAAATTTAACAGTATCTGTCACTACATTTAAGAAAGTTAAAGAGTTAAAGTCATCTTGTCGAAACATTTTATCTAAGTAAAAAATAAGTGACAAGAACTTTAAACACTTGTATAAAGTATTAAGTAATTTCGAAAAAATGTAGTTTGATAAATTAGTAGATCTAAAATTGTACGTATTTTCGAGTACAGTTTTTTTATTCAATTTCGTTATGTGAGTATTTTTTCTGTTTCTCGTTAGCATTGATTTTTTTAATAATATTATGTAATTTATCATAATTTGAATAAAATTCAAGAAATTTTAGCAGCAAACAAAGAATCTTAAAACATAAATGAAAATTACGTAAAACAGAATTATGTTATTGATTTTTGAGATGATTATACTTCTGATGATTTCGTGGATAGTTTTAATTATCTAACAAATTTTTGTGACCGTTAAAGATTTATTTGATTCCTTAGATGTTAGCTGTTTATATTTATCTCTTAACACTACATCGAAACTTTATAAACTGAAATTTCAAGAATATTCAAAATGTTTTAAAATTCCCTATTTTATAGTCAATTATCTTTTATATATAAAATACTATAAAATATTTTAGAAATTTATAATAAAATTCTGTTTTTAAATTTATTATTCATATTGAAAGTATCAAAATTAAATATCAGTAATGTAAATTGTGTAAAAAAAATTATTTTTGTTTAGAAGTATTTTTATAACTCTTATATAGTGTCATAAACCAAAGGTAAGTAATTATAAAAGTTACGAAAATGTTGTAACAGGGTCCTCAGAACTAACTAAAAACTTTAAGGAAAGGTTAGTAATTTCAAAGTATGTAAATAATAAATATTAAAGTATTTAAAACAAAATGAAAAGGATAAATAACCTGGTATTCTTAAACGTTCTTAAAGTTGACATAGTGTACTTTTGAATTTTTAGTATTAAACTTATAATATATAAAAGAATATTCTAGTTCAATTAATACATTGAACCATTGATTTTTTCAAAGATATTATTGTACTTTCAAGTGTAGATAAATTAATGAATTTATAAATTCTAAATAATTTGTTCATTGAATGTAACATTTAATAGCAGATAATTTTTCCCAATATTCTAGTAATTTAAAACGGTTACATGATAAATTTATTTATATAATATGCATATTATGAATTCTGTCTTGGTATAACCATTGTTTATTTGCTCTCAAAAATGGTTCTTAAAATTAATTCACACAATTTAACTTCGAAAAATTGATACTAATTTATATTTAAAATTATGTATAAAACAGTATATATGGATTTTAGAAAGTATTTGAAAAGCGCCTTTCTTAAATCAACTACTCAACTGTAAATCAACTTCATTATTTTTCTGAGTATATTATCAATTGATTTTTATCTTAGTGTACTATCACTTGATTTTTTTTTACAAAAACTTAATTTATATTAATACTTAGAAAAGATTATATAGTTTAATTCAATTTCCTTTAATCTTATAATTGATGATAAACATAAAATTAACTACAATATATAATCTATCACAAAAATTAATTCTTATTTTATAATATTTAGTTTTCGACGAAAATTGTAGAAAAAGTAAGAAAATTTCATTCATTTAAAAATTATAAACTTTGTGTTATAAAAATATCTAGAACAAAAAATGCTGATCTAACGGAAAAAAGTTATTTTAGAGTAGTATTTTTCCAAATCGAACTGCATTAAGAAACAGAGAATACCAAAGCCCTTGTAAATAACACATCGGAGAAGAAAATAATAAAATCAAACTCTTATAAATAAAAAGTAAAAGATGCGAATTATTTTATTGTATATAAGTGCAGAATAATAAATGAAAATTTCTACATCGATGTTTGAGAATCGCTGTTGATTAAAATTTGAAGAATAAGATTTTTATACGCATAAATTGATAGAAATTGTTAAAATATATAATTATTTTTGTAATATAATGCAAAATATTATTTAGATAACTATTATGCCGTTATTTAAATTTGTGACAAGACCTTCATTATGCAACTTGGTGAGCACCATTTACCGACACTGGGAGGAATTTTGATATAATATCCGCCACGTTTCAATTTTAATGCAGAATTATTTAACTCGCGCAATCTTGGGATAAATATTCTGCTTAAACTTAATTTATTAACATTGATTGTAACTTACTTTCTAATTAAAAACTATCAAATAACTAACAATATTAAATACTGTTAACTTGAAACTTATTGTGTTTAAGTTAGTATTAAGTTAATATGTACAGTAATTCTTTTTATAAAATATGACTATGAAATTTAATAATTCAAAATTATTATCTAATTACTGAATATATCAACAAATATTTTATTAGATTTCGCGTTAAACCCTTATATCAAATACAAATAACCAAATCAGTCTGTAAAAATCGTAAAATAGCATACAATCGATTATTATTCGCTATATTATAACGTAATTACAGACAGTCAATAATTGTATTATAATACTCGGTTATTTGCTATTCGTGATTATTGTGAAAAAGAGGGAAGAGAGAGAGGAGAGAGAGAGAGAGAGAACGAAATGTTTTCATTGGTATCACGTTTCAGTATCGTCATTCATTGTTCGTCTTCTGTATTACAATTTCATCTACAGATATAAGCGTAATACGAAACCCTATTCCTTACACATAAAGAGCTCTTTTGGTGGTTAATTAAGTTTTTTTTTATCCTTTTATTTTCAGTTCATATTTTCCTCCTATTAGTTTATCCGCGATTTACTCGATCGACCGTTTTCTATTATCATATTTCCTGATTGATGGTTTTTTAACGACTTACTTGATCGATGGTCTTTCGTTGACTTTTCCCTGCTTGATCGAACGTCCCCCACAGATTCAACTGACTTTTTCTCGACCCACCCCTCTTACTGATTTCCATAATTCAAAAAATTAACAATATTGTTAATTAGTACGAGTTACAACTTTAATATAACTTTAATTTTCTCTACTTTCCGTAAAAATAATAGTCACGATAGTAATCTGAAGCGCTCGATCCAGATTGTCTTCCCAAATAGCCTTTTGTTTCTTTTATCCTTAATTTTCTAAGTCTGCTTTCTTTCGATAACTCTTCTTAGACGATCGCTCGTATATCCCAATTTAATTCCTTGGCTATTCGTGTAAATAGGAGGCAAGCTTATTGCCGTCCTTTCGGTATTGCACCTTTCTCGTGTGTCGCTTCGAGTATCCATAGAATCAGAAACTTAGTTGCCGTCTGCTTTATTCTCTAATACTAAAAAAACGCTACGCTTTCTTATATTTATTTCTCACGAATTTTTTTAATATCCTCGAGTTAGAGGTGTATGAAACATATAAAAGAAAAAAGTTCAAATGAATTTGGAAAATTTGTTGAAAACTATCGGAGCTTATTTTTAACTAACTATGGCTACATATGTATTTAAATTTTATCTTTATACAGCTTCTAATATTGTAAATAAAATTTTTATTAAAATATATAATTTCTTTGTATAAAAATATCTTCAATACGTAATCTTTTTTAGGTAATAATCATAAAGTAATATAAATATATTCACGTATATATCTTAAAAAAAGCCTAATTTCTAAATAAATTTCAGAATTACTATTTCAAATACTGTAAAATTATATCCAAAATAGGTTAATATACATAAAATCATATAATATATTATAAATATAAAACTAGTAAAAATATTTATCAACTAATAATATCATATAAAATAAAAGAAAATAGTAATAATAAAGTGAAATCATAGTATTATTACTTTTTATACTTAAAAATATGTTTTAGAATATTAAATTAAATATATAGACTTTAAAAATTTATTTAATAACAATTTTAATGTCTGATATATTGGTTATTTTCAGCTTCGAATTTTATTTTCATATTTTAAATAATTTCGGAAAATATAATTGTTAGGTCCATTTTTACGTGTATATATAAATGCAGTTTTGTTTCTATTTTATTTCGCGTGGATTTTGCAATTTCCCTTGGCGTATTTCAACTACCCAATATAAAATATATGGCAATTCTCAACTAGCTTCGTCAGTTTGCTCGCCGACTTTATTCTTCCCTCCTCTGTCACTAAGCCCTGCTTTCTTTTAAACCTTTATTTTTGCTTGGAAAAATGTCACAATGCTGTCTTTTACCAAGCTGAATAGCTGTATGGTTGCGTTTGTATACATATTTGTCATATTTTTTTTTGGTTCTAGTATAGTATGGACAAGCAACTCGCTTGCATATTACTGAATTCTTAAAATGAAAGCTGTCCATACGTCGGTATATATCGCTTTTATTGATAGAACTTATTTCTACTCAAAGAAATCTTGCTACATAGAAAATATAAGGTGTACTAGAATTAATCAAAATTGTCAATTTATTTTTCACGCGATTTTTATTTTTAATAATATTCTACAATCATATAAAATTTATATTTAAAGCAGTGATTTTAAATGATAGCGAGAATAATTTTTGTTTTATTTTAAATCTAGATCTATGAATTTTTGGAAGTTTATTATAATTTTAAATCATGAAAATTTGAATAAAATAAAGTTATTCATTAAATTTAGAATCTCTAATTATTATAAATCTGTCAAAATATATATTGAGAAATTTAAAAAACTCTTAATATTAAATTATTACAAATTATTCTTTAATAGATTTTTACTATAAATAAAATATTTTAATTTACAAATATACATTGTTTTAAATACAACAAACACTTTTTAAATACTTTAATTATTTACATTGTAAATACTAATCAATTTTAATTATTTTATAAGTTAATTTCTATTATTATGTATACATATCACGATTTTTTCTTTTTTGAATATCTAGTTTTATACATGTGATATGAGCAAGAACAAAATTGCGTTAAATTCACGTAAATTTTAACATAATCGAGTATCAACAATATTTTAATGAAAGAAAATTTGATACGGAATAATGACTGTTAATAATTTACCGATACGCTTATATATCAAAAGGAAATATTCGAAAATACATACGAAGTTTACATTCAAACACAAGTAAAATTTATGAATGAAAATCGATGCAATACCTTAAAAAATTCGAAGTAAGGTAAAAAAGTGTTTTTGAAAATGGGCACCTATTGTTATATTATATATGATATGATGTCGATCGAATCATTTATTGAAAAGTGATAATTTATAACAATACAAAATTGGAAAGCAATTGTTGGCAATATAAATGGAAAAAAAACTGCCTTTGTGAATCAATGAAAAATTACTGCGAAAGTTTACTTAAAAAGTAAACAATCATATCAACAAGTAGAGATCGATTAAATAATTGAATCAATAGATTTTTTTTCTTTTCTATCTTTGAAAATAACTCATGATCAATGTCTTTTGAATTGGTACGATAACTGAATACGAAACGTACCGATAGTCAATAAATATTAATTAATTTTCAAATTTTGTATTAGAAGTTATAGTCTTTAAACTCAAACTCTATTTAGTATGCAGAATATCTATCATTTTTCAAAACTATTTAATAATGAAATAAATAAAAGAATTATATGATTTATATCCGTTTGAATTATCTTAATAAATAAAACATTAAAAAAGTAATGATCTGAATATTAAAATTATAACATTTAAAATATTATGCACAAAAATATGAAAATTATTTTTTGCCTTCGATTAGTAAAATCCGTAACAAATTATTATACTCTATACTTTATTTTATTCTATTTATTATACAAATTAATATTAATTGTAAAATTTAATTATCAATTTGCAGAATCCAAGTATTTACAATAATCAACGTGTAATATTATATCGTTGGATAATTAATATTATCTATTATTAAATTACATCATATTCATGATATTATTTTATAACTTAATAATTTAATATTTAAATGTTATGATAAATATTTTATTCTTGATATTGAAGAAATAGAATTTATAAATATATCGAAGTGCAAAAATACCATGTTGTACTTTAATAAAACTTATACTCAATACAAAATAAATTTTCTTTAAAAAGGCAATATATTTCAAAAATTTATCAATAAAAAATGTAGCAAGTGAAATAATTTACAAATATTAGACAATTATTTTACTATACTCTTTAAGGCAATTATTTAAAAACTGTTAAGTCATATTCATTTAAATTTCTCTTTGCGAACAACTTAAATAGATTAACTATATTCACAAAAGTTTTTATGATGAAAAAGGCCATATACGAAGACATAATTTGAATTATTAAGTGAAATATTTTATAGAACATAGATTTTTAATAAATTTATATTTCTAAGTTGGATATGCTCAAGTAACCAAGTTTTTTCAGATAAGAATTATGACGATATGAGGTAATCAAATTATAATCATTAAAATATTGTAAATAATTGAAATTTAATTATTTTTATAAAGAAATTTTGTTTATATCTATAAATTATTTTTAAAATGATTATACAAATTCAAAGCTATATAATTATTTTCATGTAAGTCATTAAAAGCATTATTTGAATAATTATGAATATCTTAAAAATCATATTTTTCTAATAAAAAATATAGTTTGATTGAGAATAGTTTCAATTTATAACATTTAATATATCTTTTTAATGAATTTTTACTAAATATATATCAAAATTTTGAAAAATTTTATATATATGTATATAAGTGTTCATTTACATCGGTATCTATGATAATAAAATATTTTAAACTTAGCCGCGTTAAAAATAACTTAATCTGAACGAGTATAATTAGTGGATCAGTAAAATAACCGCAAGAAAGATTTAGCAATGTAAAAATCCAAAAAGGCGAGGAATTTCAGAGCGCGGAATCGACAATTATAAGTACTACAAGGGGTTAAAGATAGGAGTCAGAAAAGAGAATAAAACTACCGACCTTTTAAAAAAAAGTATGCAGTATGAACTTTGAGATTATTCTGAAGAGTTTTTGGTTCTTCTTATGGTTGTAATTCGGATTATAGTTTTTTTGCTCCAACGTTTTCTGAATTCTTTTTCGTTCTTTGAAATGTTGCCAATTTCTTACTTAATTTGTGGTAATGTATTATCATATCATGTTATGTTGAACTTCAAAATAATCACAGAATTATAAAAAGATGAAGCCTTAGAAAACTATTACACGTTATAATAATTTTTTTAATTAACTTGAGGTAAAATGAAATAATTATTATTATAATTAAATACTGATGAAATTTTAATTAATCTATACAAATTGTATTTAATTAGATATTTTTTAATATCTGTTCGATAACAATTATCTATATGCTTACGGCTTCATTATAATATATTTTAAAAAATTGAATTAACTACACTGTTTTGTTTAAAAAATATTAAAAAATTTAAAAAACAAATACTTTTTTAATATTCATTTGATTTTTAATTCTTCTAATGTATTAGTTTATATTTGAATAAAAATATGCTTTTAAATATTTAATATAAATCCCAATTAAAAATTATTTGATTTATTTGAATAATAAATTTCAAATTCATTTTTTCATACAATCTTGTAATATTCATTTAAGATTTTAATGTATTAATTTGATTAAATGTATTATCATTTGTTTTCAAAAATGAAATTTCATTATGCAGATATACGTAAGTTTAAACAGAAATTAATAATTAATACATAGATATTTTATTAATAAATTGAATATATGTATGCAGAAAATATATTTAAGTTAATAAAAGATCTTTTGTTTCATCACTAAAATATGAGTTTTTTTCTAACAGAGACTGAATCAAATTTAATTGGATCATAGTTTGAAAGTTTTATAAAACAAGTTTCTTATAATCTTTAAAAGAGTAAAATCAGATTAGTATTAAAAATTAAAGTCATTAGTTGTATAAAATTATTTAAAGTGTTTTTTTATTAAGTACTTTATATGTTTAAAATTATTCGTCAAATTTTTAACGAATTAATAAGTTATATGAAAAATTGATTGACATAAAATGAAATTTCATTTAAGACTGGAGATGAGAAATTTAATTTATTCATTCGATTAAAATTCAATATTTAATTGTTAGATTTTAATATGATAAATTTAATATTCTGTATTTAACTTCATTTATATTTTAATTTATTTAATTAATTTAATTAGAATCAGTAAAACTATAAGATGATTTTCATGTATTTACTCTGAAATTTATTAAATTTTAAGAAGTGTGAATTCAAAATTAAAGACAATAAATAGAAAGACAATGAAATTTATAATAATTTTAAAATTTACCATTTTTAATACATATAAAATATGAAAGAAGAAAAAAGAATAAAATTATTATATTTATAAAAAAGAACATAAGGATAGATTTTTTTCATGGAATAATCAATCGTTATAAAAATCCTTTATTAATTAATAATAGTAGTTGCGATAAAAAACGTTAAAAATATATCTATAAAAGGAACGAAAGCTATTCTATGCATAGGCTATTGTGTTCTTTCATATTAGGTATTACGCTATTTGTAGATTGCAAGAGTAAGCAACACCAGATATTAAAAACCATCAAAAGTTGCATAGATATGCAGTATATAAAAAAGAATGACGCATTTGCAACATGAATGTTAGTTTCATGAAATAAAGCCGGATGCCTTAGCTTATTCTACTAACACAGTTACTCTATAGTTCACAGACAAATTCGATTCCATTAAGAGATTTTTCAATTTTATTTTACATTCTCGGACAGAATAGCATTTTTACCTTCAAAACAGCTGCTACTCTCTATTACTCTCGATATTCAATTTAATCATAATTTCATTATTCATATTTCTCGGAGCTGTAGTCAAAAGAACTACTTTTCCGTGTATGTCTCTTGTCAATGTAGACATCACGAAATATGAGTACTTTTTACAGCCGATGCTAAAGATTTTTTTATAATTTGCTTATAAAAACCCGATTTCTACTCTTTTTAACTCTATGCTCCTTATGAATTTCTTAAAAAATGTTTTTAGCTTATATAGATGCTATTATGACTCTAGTTTTAATTATGAATAAAGATAGATGGATAGAGACAGAAAGAGATAAAGAATATCATGAAAACCTTTAGAAACTTTTTTACTAGTATTATGACCTGCGAATTGACATAATATCATTGTTATTTTTTATTCTAGATACATACTCTTGAGAATTTTCAATAAATGAGAAAAATATGTATGATCATAATACATATAAGTTAGATGACTAATTATTATTATTTTCTATCTTTAAAATACTTATATTAATATAAGGATGAATATTGAGTAAATATTAACAATTCTAAAATTTTTGCAAAAGCTTGCAATACTTTGCAAACTTGGGATGTACGATTCAATTATAATGCTTTACATACGTCAGTATGTATGGCAGTTTCCCTGTAGCTTTATGAATACTCGTCAACAAACCCAAGCTTTATGGACCTCGAGTAACTGGACCTATTATGATTACTATAACACAGTACTAACAATAACGCAATGTATACATTAATGAAGGAAACATTAAATCAAGCGACTTCATAAAATAAAAGATTGCAATACGGCATTTAAGATATACGATGCAAAGTTAATAATTAACAAAAAGAGGTTTAGCGACTTCTTAGTGATCCACCGTATAAGCTGAATCGTCTGAAATTAATTCGAACATCCAAGGAACGATTTCTATAGGATGCTACAACCGAGACGAGAATACGAGATTTGAAATTTTACTGTGAATTACGCGTAGATGAGGAACCAAATTATCCATCGAAGTATTGATTAAAAACTTAACTCAAATAAAACGTATTAACGCCATACGATTTTCATTCTCTTTATTAATATCTTATATCAACTAACGATTCAATCTGAAGTGACTTTGAGTCGACTGATAACTGGGCAAGGATTATTGTACATAACACATATATATACATCAATGTTAAGTTTTAATTTATTTTTAAATTTATTCTTTACAGTATATAAAAGTAAATATAAAATGTTATCAAGCGATAAGATTAAAGATAAGTGTTAAAATAATTAAAATTTTTAACGAATGTAACACGAAATTTAATATAGTTATAATAAAAGTAGAGAATTCATCTTAAAATATTTATTTGTTAAATCCATTTATAATTAATTTTCTCGTGGATAGGAAGCATAATTAAATTTTTTAAGATCAATTTTCTACATTCATAAATTTTTCAATAATTTATTATATTGATAATCTGAAAATAATTCTTGACTATATATGTTTTTAAAAATTTATTATTTACATAATAATAAAAAACATTTGGTTACAGTTTATTTACGGATTATAAATTTATTTTTCATATTAAACAAAATTAATAAATTATTATATTTTTATAAAATTTATAATTTTAAAAAAAATATATTTACATTGAAATTAATCTTTTTGGTACAAATATTTTACGCTAAGGTATACAGATTCTTCTTAATATAGAATATTTAATTATTTTAAACAACCTAATCAATTTCATTTAATGTATTAAATGCTTTAAAACCAGGATTTAAAGCAACTTACGTTGATATAAAAAAAGCAACAATAGCTGTAGAAATTTCATGGTTTACATATAGAATAGAAGTTTGATGAGTACGGGGTGGATTTAAGTTAGATACAGTTTATCTTCTTTCTCCTGTACTCCAGGCTTTTCATTAAGGATCGGACGGGTAGTAATGATGACAGTAGGTGTTGACGGCTGGATGAGAAAAGGGAATGATGTAAGAGAGAAACAGCGGATCTCAAGGGGAGATAAAAGTTATATGAAACAGCCGTGAAGGACGGAATCTGCAAACCTTGTCCCTAGGAGATTCGCATGCATCAAGGGTAGACTATGAATCCGACACGACGACCGAGAAACGGTGACGTGGCCATGACAATAGTTCCCTCTTGTTCGCTGTATTCTGGCTTCGACGCGAAGCCTAACAAGGAGTAGTATAATAGAGATCCTCTTAAGCTCTCGGTGACATCGCATCATCAATTAATTAAGATTCATTTCACTTTCTCGACCACAATTAGATCTTCGCAAATTACAGGAAGAATGAAATTTACCATAAATCGTGTTCGTTATTTTGATAAATGCGCATGAAAAAATAGATTCGACACATAAAAGTATTTTTAAGATTATATTTTGTTCAACATTATTTAAAAAAAACTGTGCTTGTGTATTCTAAGATTAAATTTAAGCTTTTCTTACAACTTTGCTGTTATAAGTATTAATAATAATAAAGCGTAGAATAATATAGCTTATAATAAAGTTGACTCAAGTGTCGTGATATTTAATAATTTAATAATATTATATATTTTTAGTAGTATAAAATCAAAATACTGTAGAAATTGAAATAAAGTATCCTGACAGAGAAAATATAATTTTCAATTTTGATATATGTTTAAGCGAATTTATAAATGTAAATTTCATATTATTATTAGTCAAATCTTTTATCATTATGTTAATAATTTATCCCATTATATAAAGAATTAATTTTATAAATATCGATTATTTTGAAAAAAAATTTAATATTATTATTGTAAATATTAAAATACGATTGATATTTAATTATTAAGTTATAATAGTTATGATTAAACAAAGTTAAATTCGAAAAAATAAGAATTTACATGCACAAATGCATAAACATATTTACAAATATATATTAAAAGTACAAAATTGGAATCTACAGCATATTTAATTTTATACATAGATTGAGTATATTAAATATTAAAAATGTAAAATTGACGGTGAAATGCGTAAAATATACTTTACTTAAATTATAAAATAGATTTATTAAAACGTAGTTTCACTTTGCAAATTTATTATTTTAGTTTACAATCTTTGATTTATAATATACATATTTTCTTATTTATATTATTAATATCTATACTTTGATGACAAATAAGAAAAATATATATAGAATCAAATTTTTTCATTTTGAATATCGTTGCAGAATATTTTTATAAAACTTTCTAGAGTACTATTATTGATTTTATGCAAAGAAAAATTTAACATGTTCTTATTGACACTGCATTTTCTTCTGTAATATGTTTACGAATTAATAAAAAATACCCTAAAAATGTTAATATTATTTTTATATTAAATATTTGCTTTCAATATAAATATTAATTTTTTTTATATTTAATTTATTTACCTTTAGATTTTAAATTAATAAATAATAGGTATATCTTATTTATTTTGAAAATATATTTATAAAAAGTTTAATAAATGATATTGTACTGGAATAAATTAAAATAATCAATATTTAAAATACATATTATGAGTTTTAAATATAATTTTTATAATAATTATGAATTAATTTTTACAACCATTCGATTCATAAGTTCGTTAAATATTTTTAACATTACACATATCCATACACTCCCATATATATATATATATATATATATATATTATAGTAAATATATTTTAATATATAAATAAGTAATGTAATGCATATAAATTTTAAATAAATAATTTTTATAAATAATATCGAATAGTAAATGTTCTAAATAAACTATATTTTTCAATTTTTCACAGTTTTCACACTAAGATTATGGATAGAAAATATGAAAAGTAGATATGAAAGACAGGTACAATGGCAGAAAAGTTCTGTTGCAGACAACCAATGGCAAGTAAGAATATGTACGAGTGTTCTATACTAGTGCGCTTAAATTATCAAAATAAAAAAGTCTGAACATTGGTGTTACGGTTTTGAAGTTCAATAAAATATTATGCACTAAAAATAAAGATGCAGTTAAAACAAAATGGTTCAATGATAATCACATGCAAACTCTGTTGCTTCCCGATAATTTTCAGCAATATTCTAGTTAAACGAAATTACTAGATAATTAATCTAGGGCGTAATTTATTCAAGAATTAATGCTGTATTATTATAGCACGGGCAATTTTAAAGAATTCATTGTTTATGTTTAGTTCAGAGAAAACTAACCAATCATTCGCGACACACTCTACTTTATAATAGGATAATTTTATTTTGCACGAGACACATTTTGCATAAGAAGAACATCGTTACAAAAGATTAACACAGAGGCATATTATGCAAACCAAGCGATGATGTGCAAGGGTCAACGCAGGTAGTGTTATAAAGCGATACTATTCTCACATTCATCGACGACACTAAAAATATACGAGAGATGGTAATATTAAAATTTACAATAATATTATGCTATATTTCAATAAATTAAATCTAAATAAAAAAATAGTAGTTTTAGTTGTAGAGAACCAGTAGAGAAAATTTAACGAAAATAGTGCAGTGAAACTTTCTTATATTTTATCATCGCATTCGTATAAAAGCTTGTACATTATAATCATTATAACCAATGTTTTTTTATATTAATATAAATAAATATCAATGACAGTCATAATTGACTGCATTACAAAATAACAATCTAATGTAATTGTTCGAGATACTTGTTGAATTAAAAGCAATGAATTATACTATACGTATATTAATATATTCAGATGACTGATCATAATTATATTCAGAGCATACAAATATAAAATAATCTAATTATAACTTCGATAAAGTAAATCCATTTAAATATCTTAACATAATAATGAAACGTAGCAGTGAGATAAAATAGGAGATAGAAATGCTCTTAAGATATATATGTATATATATTACTATGGTAAGAACTTATTAAAATTTTTGCTATTCTTATGAAGCACAAAATTTAAGATTTATAAAGTAACATCATTACCTATGTTTATATAAAATTTCAACCGATTAACTTTTAAATTTACATTATAAAATAAAAGAAATTCAAAATAGATAAATTATCGAAAAGCAAAGTAGAATAAAAAAGTGAAAAATGAAATATAATATAATCATATAGTAAAGGAACTCTATACTTCACTCAATTTAATCCAAGTAACTAAATCATATAGTTGAAATGAGTAGAAAACGTATTTGGTATAGCACATAAAAGAACAAACTACATTTTTAGTTTGAAAGCCAAAAAAGGAAATACCTTTAAACTCTAAATAAAAATGATGTAATATTATGACTAGATTTTAAAAGTAAATCGTGATCAAATATTTTAGATAAATTTTCATGATTTTAGAAAAAATCATACTTATATTATCCTAACTTTATTTCCTTAAAAGTTAAATAGCAGATAAAAAAGAAAAATTAAATTTTATACGTAAAAGAATATTCAACATGTATGAACGATTTCGTTATATTTTATATTAATATCAAGGAATTATATATTCATTATTCACTTATATCAATATATCTATTGTAATTTAAGATAATATTTTTAATACATACATTTTTATATTTAACTATAGTTTTAATTGTTATTATCAAATTTATATTTATTTTCATTTTATTTTGAAAAAGTATTTAATTTATTATACATTTTTATCACAGACAGAAATTTAAATCGTAGAATTTTAGTTAATAAATAAATAACGAATTGAAAACATGTTTACACTGGTTTTATATGCCTTACATTTTCACAGAAAAAACATTTAAAAGCTTATAATATTTTATAAGTACTTAATTCTGAATAAAACCAATGTAATTTTCCATTAGATTTTTAATTTAAAATTTTTTAGATTTGATTAAAAATATTTTTGTTATTGAAAATAATTTTCTAAATTAAAAAATAAATTCTAATTTAAAATTTCTTTTAATAATTTAAAGATGAAATTTTTTTAAATATTAAAAAAATAGTGGCTATATTTCAAAAATATTATAAAATTCAAGGTATATGTTAAAGTAACGTTAAATCTATTGTTATTCAAATGAAATTGAAATGCTTTGATAAATGTTCAAATATGATTTTTAAAGGAACAATTACTTTTTTATTTGCAAAACTTTTACACTTTTATATAAATTGAGGAGTTTTTTCCGCAACTTCATTCATTGAAATGTAATATTATAATTCAAACCTTACAAATATAATGGAATTTAATAAAAAACTTTGATAATTATTAATGAATATAGAAAATATTGTTCAAAAATATGTTTTAATATATTCAAATAAATATGAAATATATTTTGTAAAAATTAAAAAAAAACAAAATATATTTATTGAATAAAAAATTAACTATAATTAAACAATTATTTAACATACATTAAACTTACTTTTTCATTTAATTTTTATGTTCATTTGAGTTAAAAACTACTTATGTGTGCATTTACGATGACGTTGAAATGGAAAGTTCTAACGTATATATTACACTACTGAAATTGAATACGGAATAAGGAACCGAGAAGCGAAATCGCAAGTTGGACTGCCGACTTGTAACTTGGATAGAAATTAATCCGTTCCACTCTTGGGCTCACTTATAGCAAACCACGAAACCCTATTAAAAGCAATGCATTACCTAAATATGCCTATCCTTTCAAAGATCTACTCCCTTTCGTTTTCCTATTAGGATTAACCTTATTTATTCTAAACTAAACAATCTCTATGTTTTCGCTCTTTCTTAAAAACAACATATACGCAACTGAATTCGTGTTAGCAGTCAAACTTCAATCTTGTGAAACTTTTTACAATTTTTATATTAGTATTTTTGAAAACCTGCTTTATAAAACCTAAATGATCTATTTTCTCTCTTTAAAATATACTGATCCATCTATTTAAGAATCACGTAGATCTCTTCAATAGTATCTCTTGGATTTATGTATGTGGAAGTCTGATTAAATCAAACGAGTTTGTCGGCTTTCTTATTTTATCGAAGAAAAATGCCTCTATAAAATGACTTTTCAGGTCGGTTTAAGTTCTTCTATAAAATTGGAATAGATATAAAATTAAAAATTATTCTTTCTAATTGAGAACTTGATAAGAAGAAGGTATTGGAAAAAGATTATAGTTCTCGTTAGTTTTATAATAGATACAGTCAAAACTTTTTCTAGTTACCTAGCACTTCTGTTATAATTGAAGATGTACGATAAATAACATATTTTATGAAAGTTTCTTGCGGATATAGTAAAAAATGTGAAATTACGTCTTAATATTATTTTTGTTGAATTATGAAATCATAAAAATTTTAATTTTGATCTACCTAATAAAACTTTAATCTTTTACAATTATTTATATTTTATATAACTTTTATTTGTATTCTGCATTTATACTACATCAGTTACAACAAAAACAAATATTTGAATTCGGTTTGAATACTGACCGAACTTAAGATGTAGTTTCCTAAAGACCAATGTAAATAATAGAGTCTTGTACTATACATTGTCCAACTACATTACTCAGTGGAAATTCATAAAACTTTTACACGTTTGTATATACATTTTAATATGTACGCAAATATTTTAAAAAATGTTTGAAATCTTGCATATTATAAAATTTCTTTTTTAAATAAATCTTTTATGATGTAAATATATTTTTTAAAGAAATACAGATATGAAAAATTTTTATTTTGGTGTTGTTTATCTATTAAAAAATAATTAGAAAATATGTGTTATATAAGAAAATATATTTCTGAAAATATAAAACATTTTTTACGTTCTAAAATTAATTTTATTTTCAGGTATTATTATGATTTTGTATTCATTTAGAGTCATAGAAATTAATAAATAATAATTAAGATTTTATTCAGTTTTTATTAATTAGAACTTATTGCAAATGGTATTATTTAAATTTTGATATGAAACATATTATGGACATAGAGTATATTGATTTAAATAATATATTTTATACTTTTGGAATAAATTTATGAATTTATTCATTTTTAGGCATCTAATTCCTATACAGTAAAGAATTATTTTTACGTGTTGGTAAATTGAAGCGAGTTATTTTAATAAAATTTTCAGATTAACATTAGATAGAAACAGTGAGAAAGAGAGAGGGAGAGGAAAACAAGAAGTGTATAAAATTAATGAAGAAAGTTCAACAAACAAGTATCTAAAACAATATTTAATTTATTATGTTCACCCTAAATAATTAGAATGTACAAGTGTTTCTTTCAAGAGTGTCCTAAATGATAATTAGCTTAATTTGTATGGAAAATTCATTGCTCGAGAATTAAAACTATGATTACGTTATTTAGTTGCGAAGTAGTATTGTACAAGTTTTGAAGGATGATGTGAATGAGAGAAGAAATAGAAAGAATGAGAAATAGAGAACGAAAGAAATAAAAAAAAATAGAGAGAAAAGTTATCTTGAAGCTTGTTGCTAAGCAACGAGTAACAGAACTTGAACATCTTTCTCCTTTTCTCTTACATACGTTCTCTAGTTTTCTTTTACTTCTTTATTCTTTTCTTGGGCTTCGTTTGAAAGTTGGCGCGCACAGAAGGGCTAAGACGACTTGTATCGTATAACCTGTACACCACGTAACGGATGTTTCTGGAAGAAGCATTTTCTGTGTGCGTCCAGCTTTTATCGCTTTAAGTAACAGTTCGCTACTATATTTCAATTTTCCCTTTTTTCCGGGTGAAATTACATGATTTTATACAAGAGTTTCCACTATTCAAATCCTTGTTGGATACTTTTATACAAGTGAATCATTATCTTTTTTCCTACTGTACTACGGTAAACAAACTGAGCTGTTTATTTCAATATAGATTATTGATAAAAAACCTTTGATAAAAAATTTAAAAGGCTTTCGATTCGGAAATGAAACAAATGAGTTACTGGAATTTTTCAAATTTTCATTGAATTATTGGAATCCACTTCATCATTTATAAATATGCGCATGTAGGTATATATATAAAGTATTGGTTATTTTAGAAAAAAAATCTTATACAAAAATAACGTGTGTAAATTACTGGAAAAATTGTGCGCATAAATACACATACATACATGAGTAAATACACACGTATTCATACGGAAGCGAGTGTGTAGGCTTCAAATACTTTACGTTATTTTACGAATGCTCGTAAATATGTAAAGAGGAATTTTTTCTTTGCAATTTACCATGTTTAACCTTTTTCAGAACTATTTATAAAATATTATATTATTTTTAGTTTTAGAGTTATTTATAAATGGAAAAAATCTATATTTTAATTTTTAAATCTTTATATTCGCAATTTATTTAATGCTATTTTATTTATCATTTTCTTTAAATATTTCAAAATTATTCACCAACAATATTCTGCATGAACTTTCAAATACTTTCGATGTGCATTATTTAAAATTTATTTTCATCAGACTTTTCATTAGACATTCCACTGGTTGTAATTTACTAAATTCTAATTAATCGAAAATCCAATAACTATGTATCAGTCATATTAATTTTTAATTAAGACAACATTCAAATTCACGTAGTTATTTATTGATTGGAATATATAATGATGGAAAACTCAAATATTTTATTCAAGATTTTCCTGAAACTTGTTTCGTATTGTATACAATCTATTATTTGTAATTAATGTCGATGTACGATACTACTGCTATGCAATAAGTAAATGCGCAAATGGTTGAAATTTATCTGCTCAAAATAAAACACGGAACGCCCGTTTCAAATTTATCTGACTTTTAAAGCATACATACGAATGATACTAATTTCGCATTCAAAATCATTTGTAGGTATACAACCCAATATACGACTTGTGATTCGTGATCGTGAAACTTACACATGAATAGAATACGTTGAAGCTGTGCTTTCGAACTAACGCAGCGAAGCGCTATTTTTCCGTATCAGCGCTTGCGAAAAATGATATCAGTGGCGAGGCTATTTACAGTGCCAAACTTTTATTATTTGCATACAATGTGGTATTACTCCCTGAAATTAGAATATCTCGAATCAGAATATTGAGAGATTTGTTTTAGATATACAAAACTGAACCAAAAGAGATAATGAAAAGGAGAAAAAGAGTGTCATATACACGTTCAGGTTCTTTTTTTTACTCGGACCACCTTTTCCGTGGTATTTAAATTCCCAGCTCAAACACTGAACCAAGGCTGAACTGATTTATATTCGTTGAAATAAAATGAATATGTGTATGTGTCCACGCAAATGAAATGTGTCAGATAGAGATGTTTGCGGGAGAAAAAGGAAGTCATAACGTCGACGAACACCATTTTTACACCGTAGGATTTCAATGTTTTTAAATACAAAGAAAGAAACAGAGGAAAATTTATGATGTGCAATGAAAATCCATTCGTATAAGCGGATTAATTATAGAAACCATTTAACTGGATTGCACCAATATTTATTCCATACGATAGAAATCGAATTGATAAGACTCGTGAAATAATGCGACATTATAACTAAAAACATTATAAAAAGCACGATAATTTATTTTTTATTATTGTATATAATGCAACAAAAAACATATATGGTATATAACATAAAATAATAAAGGTTCTAAAATCAATTTCAATAAATATAAATAGTACTATAAAAGTTCGGTATCCATTTGTTTCCCTATTTACAACCTCGTTTAAAGCCCATTTCAATCAATGATAAGTACGGGATAATATTTTAGAAATTGTGTTTATTATAACACTTTACAGTATAAAACCGGTAGAAGATGTCTAATACTAATAGGTAAATACTGTTTCTAATCAATAAGTTTATAAATTGAACTTTAGTTTTCAATGTTACGATCGCTGATTTTCGAGACGCAGTGTCGCCTTTTTTGGTGCTCAATTTATATATCTCTAATGTACAATAAAATAACAACGGTTTTATCACAAAGAAGCTCGAATGTCATAAAAAATAAAGGGTATAAAGTAGACAACGAAAAGAAGCTGCTGGCATGTTGATTTATAGTATATACTTTTACGAGGTAGACTTTCCAGTGAAAACATTGTTATTGTTTTATCTCAAGAAGAGTGAGCACCAATTAGAAATATAATAATGAAGTCGATATATTTTAAATTAGGGTTGGAATGAACTTAAGATCTATAATATTTATAACTATGAGCTCATAAGGATTTTCATATGTTAAGTGTATAATAAAATTAATTGGCATTTTTAAATAAATATATCGATAAATTTAAAAATTATGTTTTGAAAATAATATAATCAACACTATTTTTTTCATAAACGGATGTTCATAATATGTTATGCATATATCAACATTATTGTTTATATTTTATTTTATAATATTAATATTTAAAAGGTTTGATCTTGATTTATAGTGTATCGTGTTGAAAATTTCGGAAACATTTTTTCAAGCAAGTTAAACAAACACAAAAATGTCTTTTTGAAAGGTTTAATAATTTACGACTGTTGATACACATTTTTCTCAAATTACTTAAAATTTTTCGACACGCGGATATTTATATGAGATTTCTAAATAAATAACTACATTTGAATACAACAAAGTTTTTTTTTATTTTATAATGGAGAATAAAGATACCATTGAATTTGTTCAAATATTTTAGTAATATTATAACTAAATACAGGTTTTTATCTTCAAATGCTTTTATGCAAAACTTTTAAATAAATTTTCAAGATAAAAATGAAACTATGATTTCATAGTTAAAATTAAAAAATTTCAATTTCACTAAAAAAATAATTTAAATTATATGATATAAAACGACTGCGCAAAGATTAATAAAAGTGAAATTTACTAAAAAGCGTAAAATTTAAGACTTTTTTAATATACTTTAAATTTTTATAGATGTACACTCATCATTTATGTGTCAACATCTTTATACGTGACATAGTTGCGGAAGTATTTGTATGTACACGCGAGGACATATTTTCAAGAAACATCGTTTTGAACACCTATTATTATTATTTTATTTAAAAAATACATTTATAATAATTTTATTTTTATATTGTCAGATTATTAAATAAATATTAGATTTTAAATACTAAAAAATTTATTTCTAATCGAATAACGATTATTCCTAAGACTGTGGTACTCGTAATCGGTTAGAACATTCCTACAGAAAACAGTCTTTAATTCTCAAATACGTAGTGCAAGCAATGAACTGCAACTTTAAACGGATTCGTTGGTATCGTGCACCGACAAGTAATCACATGCTTGAATAACTGTTGACCGTTGCAGAATTATATCGGAACTTTCAAAACCCCTATTTCTGCTTTTGAGTATGCATAACGCAGAAACAGCATTATGCAATAATGATGTCACTGTTGCATATTGCGTTCGTGCTATGCTTGGCTCGTACATCGTGTAATTGGTCTACCGTATAGGTGAACTTGTCAAGTATATATCCACGTAGAACTGCATAAATTTGAGAAAGGGCTAGTTAATGGCTATTTAATAACATTTGAATAGAATTAATTGGCTGCCAATTGAAGAAAGATATTTGGTAGGAATATTATTTACTTATTTTTTATTAATGTTTATAAAGTACGATCTATGAAATTTTAAATTCATTTACTTTTTATACAGTAATGTAATCGTATATTATTTATAAACTTTTTAAAAAATAAAATTTCTGGAACAATTTTTTCGTGCTGTATTTATTACATGAATATTTTATATTAATACGCATTATTATATTATTCACGAAGTAAAAAATAAACTAAAATTTCAAAATAGTGAATAAATGAGAAAACTGATCTTATAAGTAGACTTGGATATACTATGAAATGTATTAATGTATTTAAAAGTACAAAATAAAATATATTTAAAAATCATTTTTCATATATATACTACAATGAAAATAACAAAGAATAAATTATTAGGGCATATTTATAATTTATATTTCATAAGCTATATGTTTTACAGTCAAAGAATAGCAAAATTCTGACTACTCATATACATATATACATTTTGTAAAATTATTGATTTCAATTTATATTTTTTAGATATATTTGTAGTTTTATTTTTGTCGTTACAAGTAGCGTAACTATAATAAAACTGTGCCGTATTTTTTAAAGAGATATTCCAATATCTGAATAGTTACACGTTTAATTTTTATTTTTAACCATCTTCTCTATATTCATATTTGAACATTTATTTGAGTAAAAATAAAAAAAAGTTATTTTCTAGAATAACTTAAACTCAAGTTTACACTATCAAAATTTAAAAATAAATGCTGGAAAATTCAGTGATTCTATGGTATTTACAATCCTAAGACCTTGGAAGTCTTCAAGTATTAACGCCAAGTGAAATGACTCTTGGTACTAGAGAATTTCAACATATCTTAATCTTTAAAATGATAAATTTAGTATAGTACTAAATTATTCTTTAAAATATTTTAATTTTTATGCTAATGAAAATTCTAAAATATTACATATCAAGTATTAGAATTATAATGTATTTAATTTCGAATTTAATATATTAAAATAACTTACCGATAGTTATATATTTTTATTATTCGAAATAACATTCCTTTCTACATAAATATATATGAATAGAATATATTTTAAATAAATAAAAATAAAGAATACAAAATTATTTAAATAAATTTTTTTATTCATATATGATATTTTTAATAAATATTATAAAATAATATTATTTTGTAAAATATTTAAATCTTGTATTTTTCGTAAAATTGAGGTCAACATATGAAAACTTAAACAGAAAATAAAACATTTATTATTTTAAAATTTTAACATGCAAAACTATAAATGTTAGATGAAATTTTATTGTTTATTATTTAAGTTTATTCTCTTGGAAATCAAATCAAAATTAATATAAATGAATATAATGGATAAATAAACCAGATGTATGCATTTTAATATATAATAGCAAACTTAAAATAAATATATATCCAAATTATTGTTTGGTGATATTTAGATTTAGAATACTAGATCCAGCCTAGTATTAAAAAAATAAGAGTATTAAAATAAATAATCTAGTATTAAAAAATAAACGTAGATAAACATAATGTAAATTAATATTTCTTAAATATATATTTAAGTTTTATAATCTAAGATTGATTTATTAATTTCAATATACAATAATATTATTTTAATTTAGTTATTAATACATAACACTATTAAAAAATTACCTTTGAATTAAAATTGCAAAACCATTCTACCGATTTGCATACAAAATATGTTAAGTCGGTAATTTATACAAAAAATTTTAAATAAAATCATGTTAATATTCATTAATAATTAAAATCATATAAATATTAACTAATAGAATAATAAAAATAATTAATTTTTTAGCTTTAAATTTATTGCCATTTAAACGTTCTTTATTTTTGACAAAAAAAATCATATTACTTCACACGAGAATATTTTTACTGCATCGCGCATTCAGACTATTATAATTTTAACGACTCACAAAATATTCACTAGACGGCTATGATACTGTATACATCCGTTAAAATATTTTTTTAAACTGGTAAAAAAACGTACATGTAGCGAATGTTTATCCTTTCGGTATATAAGACAAGCTTTGTCTATTTAATCTTGATGATTAATAAAGTACACCGAACTAAATCTAAACTAAATTCTTACAAATAAAATTAATTATTATAATACAATAATTTCGAGTTTTATTATTTTATGAAAAAATTATGAATATGAGTAGTTATATATTTGGATTTTGTGAATAGCAATATATTTTAAAAAAGCGTTCTTCATACTAAATTAAAAAATCTAAATTAAGAAAAAATAAGTATACAATAGTTTTTACAGGGAATATTTTTTAAGTAATACTGAGACCTTTAATTACATTCATAATCGTTTTAGATATAGCTTAAGTATTCCATGAAATCGTGATTTTATTCAGCAAATAATTAAGTACGTGATTTTTGTATGACTATTACACAGTAATAGGACGATATTTGATATTATTATCCAATACTTGGTTATATTTTACACAAAATATATGATAAATTGATTAAATATGTACTATACTCTCCGTATTCCCTATTTAATATTATTAAATTTATAAATAGCGTAAACAACAATCGAATAGCATATATTAAGTAATTATATTCACGAATACAAAATTAAATCTTATTAATCATACAATTAATTAGTTATTATAGTAAAATATTAAAGTATAAATTGTGTGATATTTATAATTTTTTAAATTATTTTAAATGCTATGTTAAAAGTGTTATTATAATACTGCATAAATATTAAAATAAACTAATTTTTAAATGAATAAAAATATATTATAATTAATTTAATATAATTAATTTTTAAATACGAATTATATGGTTATTATAAACTTATGATAATTAATGCATTAAAGATGAAAAGCCTACAAGAATCAATATTTTTCTAAATAAGTATTTTTAAAATATTAAATTACTTTAATTAGTATTCTATTTAAAACAACAGTGAAATAATCGTACGAAATTAAAAACGTTATATTTTCATTCTCTTGAAATGAAATCATGCTCATAAATTCCATTAAAATATGAATAAAATGACATCAAATTTTTATAGAAATATGAATAAATTATTAATAAAATGATGATAAAGTAAATTTTAAATTATTATGAGAAAATAATTATTTAAAATATTTGCAAATATTAATTTTAATAAAGTCAAATACCTAAAATTAAGTAATTATATCATAATAAGCTTTTGTTGAAATTAGAAGTAAAACTGCACTGTTCAATCTTTTATTACATCTGATACGTTGTTTCTACGTATTTATGATTGTATACCTTTATGCACTTTTTTTATCCTCGATGCATAATTTTAGATAAAGAATATTTGAAAAAATTTGACATATTGAAGAATATAAATATATTTCTATATAATTTGGTGTTTTAAATTCAAATTTGACTGTAAAATTTACATTTCACGTTTTTGTTTTACGGAGAATAGAGTAAAATAAATCGTAAATGATACAAATGTAAACATATATGAAAATATAAATGAGTATGACAAATCTTTTATAATCTTCGAAAACAATTATTAACACGATGAAATTTATATAATTGTATGATTGTGCGTGTATTTCTTTAATATAGAGGTAGTATTCAATATTTTTATGCACATTTAATATGTATAATTGCAGTATCGCCTGGTAAATGAAAATCTATACGAGTAAAATTGTATTTAATAGTGATACAAGCATTGAATTAAAACTTGATAGATATCATCTATTCAATATATCGAGGAATGCTGTTTTATTACGAAATTTTCGTTTTTCAAGATCGTTCCATCACTCAGAAAAATTAGACCACTTGGAACGAAAGCTGCAAACGTCGCAACGAATCGACGTTCCAAAACGGTAATGCGCGCATACAGAGATATACGATCGACTTTATATTCATTAATCTACGGTCGGAATGTTTTTGCACCTCTTTATTCAGTCATCGATTTATGGAAATCGTAAAAACTGACGCAAAATGCCTCGGCCTCTGTTATTCTGGAGATCGGCCAGAGGTGCCAGGTGTCACGAACGCGTTCGCAATGGTACAGATGGTCGGTCTGCACATTTATGACGTACCACGTTGAGCATGAACGACAAATTGTCGCTTTTCCTTCGATTCGCTCTTCCCCTCAACGATGCTGACTTTTTATTAAAACAGGTAAAACGTTATTGCTAAGGGAATTCTAGATGGACGGATGCAGATGCGCATTTTGCAACATGGTTACTTCGTTTTTCCGTTCTAGATTATGTGATCGAATACTATCGAGTTTATACGTCTTTTAAATGCGTTTGCGTTTAACAGATATGAATTTTCATTTAGGCTAAATTAGTGTCTTCATTTCGTCTTTTTTTGGTTTTCATTTTGTTTACAGTCGTTACATTTAAGATTCAAAATTATTTACAACTCAAGTAATAAAAAGTTTCTTATTTTATTAAATATATTAATATTCGGTTTACTTCAATATATTTTTCAAATACTTCAAATATATTTTTAAGCGAAAATTTATTCAGTAAGCATAATAATATTTACATTTTATGGTAAAATTCTAGTAGCTTCATAAGAAAAAGGTACTTTACCTGATCATTTGAATACTTAAGGAATGGTATAAAATTGTTATGAGGTTTTTATAATATCTCATATCGATATATTTATTGAAATTTCTGTGCATATTGTATTAAAAAGGCTTTTAAAGGTAAGTTTATCATTACGTTCTAGTAAATAACCTACACATTAATGTCAGATAGTACTTATGAATATTATTTTTTTTAAATAACGCTGATCTATACGAAATAAGATCGTTACACTCTCAAAGAAGTTTTAAAGTGGCTTTCATCTTAAAGTCAATGTCGTTCATATTTAAATTCGATCGTTTTTGTCTAACTTTGTATTCGTTTCTTTACTTGGGTTTACCTTGTAATTTTATTAAAAGCTAGAAGATCAGCAGTTTAAGTCTTTTTTTCAAACAGTAAATTTCCATTTTATTTTTTTCTCACCTTCTATAACAAGAATACTAAATTTAACAGTAAACTAGTACCAATAAGAATTAGAACGTTTAAGTATAGAAAAAAAATTTGTACAAAGATGAAAAAACCAGGAGACAACCAATAAAATATAAATAGAATAATAACTCTGTGTGGGAACTTTAAAGTCCAACTGGATTGTTCCGAATGAAAAACTTAAATTTGTACGTAAACTATACTCGTTAAAATTTTTTCTTTACAATTATTTAGATTTTAATAATAAATTTATCGAAGTTCTCAATTATGGTTATTGATAGATCTACCAGAGAAACTACTAGTTATCACTAATTTAAGCTTCTATTAAACTATTAATAATAATTATTATTTTAGTTTTAGTTCGATTATATTCAAACTAAAACAAATTATCATAATCGAATCAAATTACACTTTGAAATTAATAATTAATCAGTAGATGATTTTAATATTATTGGTCAATAAACAAACTGATGTATACGTTAGTAATTGACTATATATATTCTTAACGATATTTTAGTTTAATATATTAGTTATTCATTTTAATACATCATGACTAATTATATTAATTTATGAAATTATGTTATAATATTAAAATCAATATCTCTAATAATACAGATATAAAATGTTTTAATATTTTTATAGGAAATTAAAAAAAATTTTAATAGTATTGTATAAAATTGAATATTTAAAATACGAAATAATATGAAATAATTTTGAATTTGGTACATAATACAAATATTTTAATTTAAAATACTTTTTTATGCATCAGAAAATTAAATCAAAATTAAAATTAACTTTTTCCATATATAGAAAAATGTACATCATATCCCAATTAACATTGTTATTAAATTTAGATTGATCTAATATTTACATTTTTAAAGTACACTTTTTTCATAAGTAGATAATCTGCTATGTATTTAAAACTATTTAATACTAGAAATTGTTATTTTACATCTGTTTTATTTCAATTTAAAATTATTTATATAGAATAATAAAATTGAATACAAAGAATATACGTCAAGCTAATCTAAAATATTTATCATTCTATATAAGGCTTTATATAATAAATTGTAAATAAATCGTAGCATCTGTATCTAGTAAGGAACAGTTACAAATGTATAAAACGTAGTAATAACTTGATAAAAAATAGACGGTATTACGCTCAATATATTGGCAATGATTAAATTGAACGTAAATTGATTTTTATTACACTCGTAAAATCGATTAATAGGATATTATCGGTTATTCTGTAATAAGTAAAAACAGCTGTGTATTAAAAATTTAAGTATTTCTGCTCAAGTGACCAGTAGTAAGCTATTTTATACTATTAATGAATTTTATAGAAGCAATAAAAATCAATGCTTGTTCCATTTAAGTATTAGAAATATCACTTTCGTTATCCAAAATGAAATTTCACATATAACTCGATTCTTAATAATTAAAAAAATAAATTATCCCTCATAAATATACATGAATTTACCGCATGAATATATCAACGAAAAATCTAAACCGGATGACCGTACGTACAAATTTAAGGGACGACTCGCCGGAGCGGTGATATATACAAACACTCGACAAGTTGCGCATAAAGCCAGCAATATACGAACGCCCAGTGAATATACGCGTGAGAATCGTCGGCGGGAAGGAAAACGCGCAAAATCAAGCGTCAAATGCTGTGTTTCTCTTCCTTCCGCAGCTTTCCCCAGTCCTATCTTAAGTTCTTCTGCACATTTATGTAAGATATAGCGCTGACCTTATTGTGGGATAAGAAAATTAGTCCGTAACTTAGGACGAAGCGTTTGCTTATTCCTTGTTTTGAAGCAATCAGATTGTTGACTATGTACAGTAACATCGTGGTTTAGAATTACAGATACATTCTAATCTGTGTATATGCACCGACATTCAACTAGTAAATATCAATGTATCAAAGTTTTAGAAATTTTACAGAAAAGTTTTTCTATTTGAAATTTTTTATAAAAATATTTTCAAAACCTCTAAAAATTACAGCCCAACGAGATATTTTAGAATTCTATACATATCGAGTATTTCTGTTTACCGATCGATAATTTTGTATTCATAATTTATTTTTATATAACAATTTTAAATACGAATAATGTATTTATTAACGTTCCCTTATACATTTATTCTTCGATGAGCCATTCTTTTATTTCTTTTCATACATGTATAAAATTTAGTATTTATAAAATAAATAATATTTTATCTATAATAGGCATTATTATTTCAAATGAACAAGAATGTTCTAATGTATAAAAAAGAATTCTACCGGTTTAAAATATTATTTTTCAATTTCAAATGAAATTCATTCTAGAATTTTCAGCTCATTTTTATAATTATTACTTATAATTATAATTCATGTATTCATTATAGCAATATACATAAAAGAAATCAAACTTTCGCAAATAAAAAATATTTATTCAATAAAATACAAAAAAGGTTATTTTACGATAGAATTCATAAAATTTAATAATTTTTTTGAAGCAAGAGTATTAATGTACGATATTTTATATAAAATTAGGAGAAAAATTAAAACTTTTATGATTATATAAATTTTAGTTACTTAAAATATATTTTTTTATATTTTAAAAATGTGAATGACAGTGTTATAAATTTTTAAGTGTTTTGAACATAAGCTGTAAAAAGGTACACAAAAACTGTAGAATGTTAAATTCAGTAATTTTCTCGTGTGAAAAACTTTAGAAAACTCTTGAAAATTGTCAAAATTAATTAATTTTAAACGAATGAAAAATATTGAAAGTGCTCGATTTTATTATTATTATTTTATTTTGGACTAACTAATAATTTAAATAATTTCTAAGAATAATATAACGCCTAACTAATTCAACATTGCTAATACTAAGTGTACAAAGCAAGCATTAATATATATGTATAATGTTGGAATTTAGTACTGATAACAAAGACAAACTTTATTAAACTATAGTTCTATATGAACTGAGTCTTCTCTCACTGCTGATTTTCAGTTCGGGGTAAGTCATAAATGTTCGCAGGTCATTCTTGATCTTTCCTGTATATGTATTTATGTACATATACACGTTTAACGGAAACCATGTAAATATTTATTTACACAAATTAATACGTACTTTTTTGTTTTAATTAATTTGACTTTAAATTAATGAAATGGAGATCGAAAAAGAAGTAACACATGTACTTTCCTGAACTAGGACTCGAAGTTGGAACTTTTCTTTTTGATGGATGCTGTTTCCAGTTGTTTTATCCAGACTTTTTTATTTTTTTATTGAATAAATTTCATTTTATAATGAAAGCGCGTAACTAGATACATTTGCACATACGAATCATATAATATTACTAACAAAAACCATTTCATTGATTTTCTACTTATATACTGTATAAATATTTTTTCTAAAGGTTTTCAGAAGATCAATACAAAAATATTAATTTATAGATATAAACACATCATAATTTAATTATTTCATATCTTAACAAAATGTTAGATTTATCTTTTATAGATGAATTAAAACTAAGAATTTCATTATATCCAGTTTATTTTATTAATATGTAAGATTTTATCATTCGTATATAATTTTATTTATTAAAATTTATATATTACTTTATATTTTTAAAAAATATATTTTTTTTTATTATAACAATATAAATATAAAGACTATTTTATAAAAAAAATTTGTATTTGATACATCGAGAAATTTTGATTTTTCTATTAATAAGACAAAAGTATATAGTTAATCATATTATTATATTTTTAAATTAATTTATTTTATCTAGTTTATTTCATAAAAAATTTATAAAATACATAATAGTAATAAAATAAAAATTTTTCAATACAAAATAAAATTTTTAATTAACTATTATATTGTATGACGTTAATTATGATAAGTTACTAATAATTAGAAAAAACTAAAGGTATTCATCAGAAACATTACGTTGTTAATAAGAAAAAAATTCACATGAAAAAACGATAATAATAAAATTTTTTAATATACATTCAAAAGATTAATGGCATTTGTTATATTTTTAATTTCTAGATAATTAGTTTGCATTTGAAAGTATTCAAAGTATAAAATCATTTAAAAAATGTTTAAATATTTTAATATTATGAGTTAAAATTTTATACATATATTAGTAGTATTTTACCATAATTTTTAATGAAATTATTTATATAATTTTTTATTTTTTATAAAATTTTATATTATAAATAACTTATAATCATAAATTATTTAAGAAAATATAATTTTAATTACATATGTTTGTTGAATTTTTTTAAAATAAATAATGAGAATGTTTAAAATACTATTATTTTAGATTTAAAATTTTAAATTACAGTTTATAAAGTTTATTAAATTTCAAATGTTTATTAAAGTTAATTATTTTCCTTGTTTAATATTTTAAATAAGTAAAGAAAATTATAAATAAATGTACAAAAAAATTAATAATGATTAATCAATAAAGATTAAATAATAAAAATCAATGATGAATAATAAAGAAATAAAATAATACATGCTTTAATAACTATATATACATATAATTTTGGAAATCTAAACATTTTTATTTTCTTGTATAAGCAATGTCATTTTCAAAAATTGTTATTTACTAAATTATCTAATAAAAATAAAGAATAAGAATTCATATTAAATTTATAATTAACTCCATATTTGTATTTCTTTATATTATTAAATTCTATTATAGAAAAACATTAATTTTATCTTGATGTTCAAGTTTTTTTTATAATTTTATAGTAATAAGGTATAAAAATTTAATTATATTATAAAAAAATGTTTTATATTAGTTTTTCTTAATCTTTATTATGTTACAACTATTTTAAATAAAATAAGCATATTAAGTTTATATTAAATACAATACTTTAATAGGTTGAGAATTTAAAACGTTAATTGAAATTTATGACATAAACGTTTTAAAAATAACTAATTAAAAACAGATATTTTATATAGTGAAGATAATATCAAATTATTTGTAGTTATTTTATTGGATTTTATTTAATAATAAAACTTTAATGAACCTTTATTTAATTTTGTATGATTTTTTTATATTTAGGCTTTCTTTTATTTATTATTGTATTTTGAAATTTCGCAGTAAATCTTTAGTTATTGACAAGTATAAATTTTAACTGCATATGAATATTTTTTTTAAATATAGTTTAAAATCTTTAGTTATTGAGAAGTATAAATTTTAACTGCATATGAATATTTTTTTTTAAATATAATTTAAAAATAATACATTGTTAACAATTTTAATGCAAATTTGATTACAAAGAATAATATATTATATGTATTATAATTATTGTATTTTTATTACAGTCGATAAGAAATAAAATGAAAATGGCAGCATGAAAATGTAGTTTATTAATAATCATTTCAATGTACATATTATGGACCTTAAAAAATATAAAAAGTAATGTAAAATATTGAAAACTCAATTATTATTTATTGAAACATGAAATGTTCTTCATATTTTTTCAGTCCAAATAGAATTTTAACATTTCACAACAATTTTATTATTTATTTATTAAAAATCGAAAAATAATATACTATTTATTATATAGTAAAATTATATTAACTACCTTATTTTATATCTACTTTTAGATCCAATAAAACAGTATCTGAAAAGTCTTATGATGGATGAAAATTTATCTTCTCCTAAGATCGATTAGTTTGATTCATTTTTAATTTTATTTTAATATGAACTTAATTTAAAAATTGCTATTGTATAGATTTATATTTAACACGCGCATTACTAATATAAATTCATTTCCTTAATCTTTTTAAATATTTAAAATTTTATTTGAATAATTTTAATTGCTTTATGTACTCTAGAAAATAATATTAGGTTATTAAATACTGTACGCTGTTTTCTTCGCAATTGCCCACTTTGGTAAAAGTGGATTATATAATCTACTTTACAGTGCATTAGTAGGAAAAAGTTAAATATGATAAAATTCATACCATTTTCAAATTACAATATAAGATATAATTTTAGTAACTCAAATAAAATAGTTAGATAGATTACTAAATCTTTTTTTTTAATAAGTGGAAATAAATCTATTCATCAATATCTCTTTATTAAATATTACGATTTATAAATTATTATGAAACACAAAATTTATATATTGCATTAAAATTTAATAATTTATTAAAGATAGTATTATTTTCTACACTTTAAGGATTTTTTAAGTTAATTTTTTATGAAATAATAATATTACAAAAATAGTTTATTTAATATCTGTCATATATATTATGATTGTTCTAAATTTATCTTTCATATTTCATATTTTACTTTTTTAAATTTTCTTTATTTATTCTTTTCTTGGTTAATCTAAAGGTCCTTAACTCACTATTTAAATCTATTATATTTCACCTTTATTTTCTATTATAGCTATGCAACTAATAATTACCTTATTATACGTGATTTCATTATTTTGATAATATTGCATCTCTATTAAAAAATATTTGAAATTAAGATTCCTTTAACTCACGACTATATTGTTTTTTATTTTAGATATTATTCTATCTCCAGTTTTCTAAATATATGTTATCAATATTTCATTTCAAAGGTTTTAAAGTTTTTTTATGATTTTAATTTTAAATTTTTATTTTTAATCCCGAAGTTTCCGCTTTTACAAAGAATATTCTTTCAACCGAGTTACCCAATTTCTAGAGTCTTTCTCATATCATAACTGTACCATGAAATTGAACATATCGCGTTATATCACATATGACATTTTGTAAGAACTTATATTTATAATCGTATAAAATGTGTATATTTTTTATAAACTATGCAAATATAATTATTTTAATGTTTAAATTATATGCAAACTCTATTTTCTTTACTTTATATCATAATGCTGAATAATTTTAATGGAACTTGCAAATTTATAAGTAACAAATTTAGTAGAAAAAAAATAAGTCCTACAAGATGTAGTTAAAGCTACTACTTATACAATATATATTATTAAATTTTTCTTTTAAGTAATCAAGCGAGCTGAAGATAGTTTTAGTATTCATTTCTGCTAAAGAGAAGAAGTTATAGTTATTTGAAGTGTTTCGTACAAATTTCTCTTCGGAGAAATAAACCTGTGAAAATTTGAAAGACTAATAACAAGAGATGATATTTGAGATTTATGAGTTCTTTCAGGTCAAGTCTGGATAACTTCGGTATATATTTTTTGAAATTCATACTCGTTTTATTTAAGGTAATTTAAATTATAGTATCACATTCTTTAAAATGACAATGGAATAACCCAGTAACATTGTAGTTCTTTCAACAATTCAACATTTTAGCAGTTCGTATAATTTGTTTTTTATCTCCGATCTACATGTGCAAAATTTCTCCCATTAACGAGTATATCGTTTATAAAGAACATAGCGACGATGATTTTAATGAAGATGCACAGCACTAAGTTCGTTATTCCACTGCACAGTTTCACATCCGATTAGATAACAGAAATTCAAGTAGTTGAACTTTGCGCTCAAACGTAAGTCGCGAACACAAACGCATAGTCGAGCAACTTACGTGTTTTCAATTGAAATAAGAGAAATATTGCGATGGATTTAACGGTTGATCGAGCCAGTCGCAAATTACGAATACACAAAACATACAAACATATATCTACATACACTTGGCTAGGAATACGAATGGAACAATCTAACGAAACGAGTCGCTGTGGTGCATCAGCCACAGACACAGCAAAGCTTCTATTTAAGCCGCAAAGACCACCTGCGTATGGCTACTTCTAATGCGGTTCGCGCTCGTTTCACCAGCTCTTATCTTTCGGCTAAGTTCTACCTCGGCGTCCACGTAAGTCACGTTGGACGCCTTACTCTTTCCACAAACTATGTATGTGAGTGTGTGTCTACGCGCGCAGACGTCGCTGTACGAAAATGCATAGGAGGAAATATAACGCGAATTATCTCTATCTCTTTTCCATTAGGAAAATGTTGAACTAACCTCGAGGCAACCCAGAGCTCGGGTTGTAAAATTACCCCAGATGGCTTGATGTATACCCGGAGTTGGATTCCGACTTTGACTGGTTGACCTTTTGTGTCTCAAATTTGCTTTTAAATCAACTCCTCGTTATGGAAATAATTTTAAATCATGCGGTGAATCGCGACAAAATTCACTTTTACTATCAATGTTCATTACTCTAATGATGAAGTCTTTCTCTTCACGCTTGTTTAATACCGTCACGTGCCGCACTGTAACTCATTACTAAGCTTAACTGTCAAGCATACCATTTCTAGTTAACCTGAACTCACTCGAATTAGTTTCCAGTTAATCTATGTTATTTTCTAAAAATTTGTAGGATGTTACCTTTAATAACTTTTTTACCGATTTTATTGTTTCGAAAGTTTAGAGAGCTAATGTAATCCGCTTTAATGCTTAGAAACCTTTAACTTCTCCATAAAATTAGTCTTATACGTGAAAAATCAATAAGTACTGTTGTCTTTACAACATTTTTTTATTAAGTACATAAAGAGGTTAAAATTTTTTACCAGAAATCTTTATTTTTTCTCATTTTTTATTATATTCATATGTAGATGAAGTATAATAATTATTTTTCAAAGAAATATCACTGACTCATTCTAAAAATGGAAATAGAAGTTAAAATTTTTAACTTTGATTGTTATATAATTTACTTTACATTAAAATACTTTTTAATTAATATATTAAAATAAGTAAATTGTTTAAAGAATATTTATAAAGTAGACTCTTTATTCTAGAATATGTTAAAGAAATATTTAATATAACGTGTACTAATCTAATTAAATATGCATCCAATATAATATTCACAGAAAATATAATTCTTAAAAATCACTGATAGTTAGAATAATTTAAATAGCAAAAAGAAAGTATATCAAGAATATCTGTTCTTCTTTTTTTATTAACTGAATAAAAGTAAATACTATGACTATAACAGATATTCGTTCAGTTTAGCAGTAGCACTTTCCGAGTCTACTGTTTCTTCATTTTAAATACCTAAGTAAAGAAGTAAAGTAATCACTGTACTCATACTCTTAAGTTTAATGATACGTATTATTAAAGTAGCATCCTTTTGGATATTTGAATTTATAAAGTAAATAAAATGAATTAATTTACTTCCAATTAAAATTTAATTAAAATGTTATTAAAAATTGTTGAACATTATTAGTAAAATAGACTTAATGCAAAGTATATCTATTAAATTCATTTATTATTAAATTTATAATGAATATGAGTGAGTCAATATTTTATAAATTATGCTTACTTTATTTTAAATAATTTTTCATTGATATAGAAATAATATTTCTATTTCTAGTTATAAACGTTTTATATTTGTCTTAATTTTTTATTAAATCTATGATCGATTCTATTATTTCAGTAATTTGTTTATATAAAAACCTTTAGCGAAAATAGTATAGTTTTTAATAATCAGTAATGCTTATAAATAACATTACATGTATTTAATATAATGTATATTTTTTTAGTAGTTTGAAAGAAATGTAGAAAAATGTTAGAATTTTTTTGACTTTATATTCATTTTCTTTGTAAGGAAAATGACATAAAAAAGAAGTTCTTAAAGTATGAATATTTCATACATACACGGAAGCATATATATAAAAATATTTGATTTATACTTTACTGTAGTATTCTTAATTACACTTTATTATCATAAATACTTAATTTTTCATTTAAGATAAATAAAGATTAGATATTATGAATAATAACTTAAAATAGCTTTGAAATTTTCTCTCTATTAACTTGCGAAAAAATAGTCATTATAATTAGCTTCAATTAAGTATATAAAGAAATTAAAATTCTTTCCTTGAAAAAGGATACAGTAAAATAAGACAAAAATGATAGTGACTGCAATTTAAAGACTTGGCGCATAAATTCTGAGAACGTCAAAAAAATATATGCAAAATTTACTCGCATATTTTCTGTAAAATTATTTAATGCTCTTTCATGTTTGTGATTTAAAATGTCGAAGTGAAGCAAAAGAACGTTTATTGTCTGGAAAACACGTTAAAATACGATTCCTTTTGTCGCACGAGAAAATCGATCCAGAATAAAGCAACGTAAATTTTACTAAAGGAACTTGTTTTTAATCAGGTTGTACTATTCCATGTAAGAAGTCTATCACATCAAAGATATCTATAAATTTTTTTACATATTTAAACATTAAATAATGGATATTAATAAGGAGTTTAGTAGATTTTGAAAACTAATATCGAATTAATAGTATTGTTTACATAGTATTAAAGAAATTCTAGAAAATCTGAAAATCTTTGGTTTAATAAGCAAACTAAGATTGATATTGTTTCAAGATAATTACCTATAACTAAAATGTTCAAAAATCCGACATCGTTAAAAAAATTTATTCTTTATAAAATTTATCAATTAATATTATCTAAATAAAAAGGATAAAATTTAAAGAAAAATGTATATCCGATTTAATGCCATTATTTCAATATAATGAAAAACCATCGAATTTTTAAAACATTCATCTTCTGTACATATTTAAGAAATATACGTTTAAAATTTGTATTTATAGTTATTGCAAAAACGATTAAATGAATTAAAATTTAATTTCAAAGTTAATTGTAGCGATCATATTTTTATTATATAAATTATGTATACTACGAGAATAAAATGTAAACTAAGTGGACATTTTCATTTCTTACAAGAGAAATAGATTATTTTACAAGACGAATTTTATTATATGTACACGTTTCTACCTAAATCGGTCTACTAGAATCATCAGTAAATATCACGAAGGATTTGCCTACATACTAATCAAATACTAGTCCTGTCGCTTGCACACACCAATGGAAGGCGTAGCCACCTGCCAGGGGATCTTCGTTGTTGATCTTCTTTTGTTTCTTATACCGAAGGTCTACACAACGCACACACACACATGCACTCATATATACACACAAATTTTAATCCCATAATAATATATTTTTCATTTTACACAAAATAAGTTTCTGTTCTCGTTGTGTGTTTACATATTTATAGTGAATTTTTATTCTTTGTATACTATATTTTTCTCGAAATTTGAAACATAAAATGTCAATAATGCAAAATATCATACGAAAGTAGAACTATAGTCGATAAAAAATCAAAATTTTATATCACTTAAATTAAATTATTTTCCTTTGACTTATTTAAATCTTGTATTATGTATAGCGATATCATAAAGTTTTATGTATGTTAAAAGTTACAAAATTTATTATTAAAAGGTATCGAGTATCCAAAACTATTCCAAATATTCAATGTGTTTAAATTTCTCTATCGCGTGATTTTATATTGATTTTAAATAAAGTATGGCAAAACAATATTAATTATTAAAAAATAGTCAGTCTTTTGGTTAAAATATACAAATAATATAAAAATTGAGTTTCCCTATAATTTCACTAATGGTAATACTTGATAAAATATTGATAATATCTGATAAATATTTGATAAATCAACAAGATTTTAACACTCCAATTTTTTATTTAAAATATACTGAAAAATTGTTATTGAATTTATTTACAATAATATCTTTTAATATATTATGTACAAAGATTAATAAAGAAATTAAAAGATTAATAAATAAAAGTCTAGGGTATGATATATTTGGCTTATACCTATAAGCGCAGAAGTTGAATGATATTCGTACGAAAGCTTCAAAAAGATAAAAATGATGCTCAGTGTATTCTTCACATTAATTATGAAATTATTTATAAAGTATAGTTCATTTGATCGATAGATTTTAAAAAACTTCTTTTAATAAATTTTGAATTTGCTAAATTTATAATATAATATAAATTTTTAATTTACAGTAATTTATTTTTATATTTAAATTAAGAGCCAAGCTTTTATAAATATCTATATAATTATTTTACAATTTGATTCCAGTTTGTTTCGATAATATTTATTTTCATAATACATAGCACTTTGCAAAGATAGTTAAACTATATATAAATTAATGAGAATACGAGGGTTTTAAATAGTCATTTCGTATACCGTTAATTTCATGAAAATGAAAAAAAAATAGTCCTACGCTCTTAACTAGTTGTAACATAAAAAAGTTTAAGTATAGAATAAGGTTTTCATATTATAATAATAATGAAAATTTCATAGTATAAATATTTATTTTTTAATAGTTTATATTAAGTTATATAACCAATTTATATAAATAATCAAACTATAATTATTTTATGTGGTTCGTATCAAGCTTGCGAAGACTTTATATAAATTATTTTCACGTATTTAGTACAATTATAAGTCGATATAAATCGTTTAAAATTTAGCTGAAAATTAATTCAAATTATTGGTTTTTAAATTGAATTTAATATATAATCCATATTCAAGTTTCATTTTAACATCGCGTAAAAATTCCATCTTATTTTACTCTCTCTTTAAATAGAAGTGGCTAAAAAAAAATTGAAAGTGCATATCAACGCACAACCGATGAAAAAAACTTGATATTATTGGAAAAAAATTATGAATTAAAAATTTTACGATTTAATATTAAACATAGATTCGTTGTTCTATTAACATATTTTTACAAAAAATGCAATTCAAGTATACATTGATTTGTAGTTATTTGTATTTTACGGCAACGAATTTCATCACCTGATATTATACAATCTTTATTCGCAATCTATCGCAGAGCAAAATAACGCGAGAAAACCGACGTAATCGCGTTAACGAATGAATTATTACCCAATTGCTTTACAAGATAAATGAAAAATCCAAGAGCGCGAGGTAAGCTCTTAAACGAACTCTAAAGTGATAAACGAACGATTTCCGCCGTACTATCGAAAAGGATTACAGGTACTGGTATTGGTAATCGCGCTCAAGAATTCACGGAAACATCACCGCGATCGCTTTATTAGATTATTTATAAATTCCTGTACCTTCTTCCCTCCAATCAACCGATTACCTAAGAAAGTATTCTTACGATCCAATTCTTACGGGCCGTCTAAAGCGCGCGGCGGACTTACTTTTGTGCTTGGAGCTGCTCTTCCACAGGCCCCTGAAGAACGACATGTTCGGTTGTACGATGCGTCTGCTCTTGCCCCTAACGCACGAAAGACGCCACCCTTCCTTGGCACGTCTTTTCCTCGAGGCGGGGGAGGGTAGGTGTAAGCTAAGACGAAAGTTAGCGCGCGCGAAAATTCTCTCGGTGGTAACTCGGCTGCACGGCGATGCGGACGGACGCGTTCTGAGAGCAGCCGGAGGCTGACGCTCGGCTCTACCCCAGCAACGACGTCCCGAGTTTGCGCATCCCTCGGAGCCTCGGTCCTCGTCTATCTCGCTCGCGGGGGTTGAGCCGAGCTCGCCGCTATCAGGATCTGGGATTCCAGACACCGGCTGCGCGACACGCGGCTCGAGGAAAACACTTTTTTCCTTTTTATCGCGCGCCCTTCCGTTGTTTGCGCGGCTTTTCCGCTCTCGTTGGGGAAGACGCGGCGTCGCTTTTGGGTTTACTTGCGTCGCGTCGACTACGCTTGGCGTTTACGAGAGAGACTCAGGGATTCGTACACATTCAAGCATGATAAGTAGCTCAGCGCATTTTTTCGATTGATTTACTGGACGGTAATTGCGAAGAGAATCGAAAAGGGGAATTGGATGATGAGAGGGTCGTTGACGCTCGTGATCGAAATTATAATCCCACCTGAAATTTTATTTAATGAGACGTAAGCGGTTTTGAAAATGTATTTCCTTGGATATTCCGATAAACCGCGTGGAAACGGAAAAATTAATATTATTTTCATTTGCTTTATACGATTGCTAAGAGATTTTGCGAAATTATATTATTGAATAAAATTAAATCAAGTTTTTAGGAATTATAATGTAAAAAGAACGACGCTTCTTGAAAAATTTTCTCATATTAAAATATTAAAATTATATTAAAATTGAGTTTAAAAATGAAAAAACTTCCTTTTTTTAATTTTTCAAAAGATATTGCATAGAATAATTCATATCAAATATATTTACAAATATATTAGCTGGAGTTTAAAAAATGTGGTTAGATAAATTTCTTTTAAACGTATACTCCTGCAAATATCATTATATTGTGTCTATGAAACTGATTTAATTACAGTTTATACACAGTTACAGATAAAAAAAATATTAGATCAACATAAAATATAAAAATAATTTTATAATAACTACTTCACTTATTAGTATAATGATATTTTAAAATTCTTGAATATTTTTGTTAGAATTCTATTGCAATTTTATTTTAATAATGAAAAATATTCCAAACAATTGAAAGTATAATATATTTTATGTATATACACGCGATCGTATTTTATTTTTTTGATGATATTATAAAATAATAATATTTTTATAGTGATAAAGAAAATGTATTATTTTTAAAGACCTATGAATAAATAAGCGTACGTAAAGAAATATAAAAAATTCTGTATTTGATTAATAGTATCGATAACCTAAGATTCCTTCATAATAACTTATTCAAATTTATTTTTTATTCTTTCAAATATTAAATTTAAAAAAATACGATATGTAAATATTATAAATTAGTTCGTCGAACCAATCTTCCGAAATGTAATAAAAACGCATCTTAATAATAATATTTACGTACAATAATTTTTTTTAAATTATTCAAGAAAAATAAGGTTACCTGCATTGGAGAAGATAAAACTGAAATGAATGCTTTAAAATAGTTTACGTAATTAAGTGTTTGGATATTTGCAGTGACTTTTATAGTTTGCTGAACAATAAAAACAGTATTAGTATGACGCGCTAGAAAAATAGGAGTCTGTTTTACAGTTAAAGAAAATACCTTTAAATGACCAAATGCACTTTAAAATAAACATTAAGACTTTTAATTTTTCTTCTTCTTATCTAAATTCTAAATTCTGATAAAATTTGTCCATTCTATTAAAATTATACTAATTGATTTAATTTTATTTTTTTTGTGCTTGGATTATTTTCAAGTATACATAATTTATTTTGTGCTGAATTATACCGCTTAAAAAAGTTTAAGTAATAGAAATCTCGCTTGCACTAATACTTCTAAATTTACATAACTTAAATATTGGATTTTAAGATAAATTTTGAAGAATATTTCTATAAAACAGAATTCAGCATTTATCTACTTTTGAAACGATTTTGCATACCCCCATTTTACGATCTCCCTTTAAACGATAGTTAAAACTACTATAATTGAAGGGAAAATGTTACAGTTTATTTTTTAATATGAATACATAATTCATAAAAAAATTTTTATTTGAAATGATATATACTACATATAATTCTAACTTGTTTACAAAATATACATATGTGTGTGTGTGTTTCATTAAAAAATAATATTTATTTATACTATATTTTAGTTATAAAGTTGTAACGTTTCAAGCAAATAATTATTCTGTACGATGTTTACTCATTACTTATAACAAAAAAACTTTCAAATTTAAGAAATTTTACAACTATGAATTTTATATATAAATTTTTATTATAGAATGAAAAATGTGTTTTTTAATTTCATAAATATTCGCAAGATATTAAATGTGTAAACATTGTGCATTATTTCAAAATTCTTATATCAAGTATCACATGCTTGAGTTTCTATTTGACTTATTCTTGATAATGATTTTCTCTTTATCTATCACAATATTAATCAATTATTTTATAAAAGTTCAAAGATATTAACCATTATAGTTGTGAATTAATAATTTGTTTGTGTTTTCATAACTATTTAAAATGTATTAATTTATATTTGCCTAGATATATTACTAAATGTTTGCGTCTACAAATATTAAATATTTGTATATAATATAATGATTATTTACTTTTATTATATATTTAAAATTTTAATGAAAAATCTTAAGCGATATTAATAAAAAAAGTATAAATAATTAAAATGATTAAAAATAATACTTTAATATATCATGCAATTCACCTATAATAAACAACCTTTAACGTATAATGAATTTTCATCTATAGAATGATTTGAAAATATAATACAAAAATCAAAAACTCATTTTATTCCGTTTTCTATCCACATTACATAAATTATACGTTGTGAAAACAAGTTTCAAATTTGACATAATTTATAAATTATATCAGTATTTTGCTTAATATATTGAATCTAAAACATGCCAAAAATCTGACAAACTTAATCTTGATTGGATTTTGAAGAGACCGTAAAATAACCCTAACATACCTTATTTTACAAATATAATATATTCTTAAGTGGAATTCCTTATCTAAAGATTTTTTGGCACGTATTCATACTATTCTTAGGTAATATTTTAGTTATATTTTTTCAGTAATTTCGACACGTTCGTGCTTTCATCCGTAGTTTTTATACTCGAGAGAATAAAAATCTAGAAATTGCATAAAAATCATTAATAATATAATCGCTCAAGAATTTAATAGAAAGCGTTAAAAGATATTTATGGTTATTACAAAAAAATAATTTGAAAAATTCAAATTCTTCGAAGCGAATTAATGTTAATTAGTTTTTGAAAAAATATTTCTCGCGTCGAGAATTTTTACATCGAATTTCTTCAGCACTCGAGATCCCGAACGTTCACATCGCTTAACATCCGCTAATTTTCCGAATAGTACCGATGTTAGAAACGAAAAAGTTCGCGAAAATCCTTCCCTCGAGCATTGCTTATATTACATCCACTCGCTGAAATCAAGGTTGTACGTACAGCTACAAACGCAGGCTCACTACCACCGAGATCGAATCCAGTACTTCTTCCAGCACAATTTCTTACTTGGCCATCCATTAGTTGGGCCTCCGAAGGAAAGAAAAAAAAACGAATTAAAAAGAAAAATACGAGCAAGAGGTAGAAATGCCGACGGGGTGCAAGCCGTATACTTCCGGAACGGTTAATTTTCCGGGTCCGGGTCCTCGTATTATTGATGTTGGAGTTCTCGTTGGCGGAACGGGTCAGAGAACGAGACTTTCTTACTATGCGCAAACTTCCGGAAAATCTCATCCAGTGGCTCCGTGGCTCAGCCCTTCGGAAATTTTATTATACAGGACGGCTCGGATGCGCTTGTGTGCGCACGATTTCGCGCATTACACGTGTTCCACGAGGGATGTTCGATCTTCTCGTCACTTCGCTCGTGTACGAATTTCTTCGTTTCGCCTGGTTCTCTCTCGTGGCCTTGCGTATTGCATTTAGACGTACAGCAACGTACACACAGTCGTGCGACACTGCGGTTTACTCCCGTTTCCCGCCCTTGCATATCGTATTCCAGACGCGTTAGCTACAAGAATACCATAGCCGGTACTGTTAAAATGCGCTGTTGCCGCTCTTGGGTGGCACGGGATTCCAGTACTACGACCTGGGATGTCAATTTATTCCAGTGCAGTGGAAATTTAGAAAGAACGAACTTTTCCTTGGTACATTGCTCGCGAATTCGTACCCGAGGAATACGATATTATTGAGCACAAAATCGTAATATTTTTCTAATCAAGCGTTCGCTTAGCTATTGCGCAAGCAATATGGTTTTGATTGATGCGATCGGATCTTAAGTTCAGCTTATAAGAGAATACCGTTTCGATCAAAGATAAGTCCTATTCTTGGATGTACCGATAACAGATATAATATATATTGCATAATTTAAGATTTGACATTATCGTGAAAAAGTTTTAATTTTGTTACCATCGAAACTATTTCTATTTAATGATGTTTCTGCAAATAGTAACCTATATAAAACTTTCGATCTTGTTATTAAAGCTTTTTTCTAATCATAATTTTTATGGCACTCAAATAGAACCAAGCCGTTAATAGATGATAATACAGTTTAACCAAGGAATTTCAGATACAGTTTTCAATACAGTGCTTAATCTACTTTATAAATTATGTGACAAGTAGCTTAATTAAATTAATTTCTAATGCTTTTATATTCGATTAATAGCATTGAGAAATATTTAGAATGGATAAAACTATTAGTCTTTTGTTAATTTATCAAGTAATTTTTACATTATGAAATGTTATTGCTAAAAGTACATTTCAAGTTAAATAATATTATATTTTTTAATAGTTTTATTTTTAAATTTAATTAAATTTATATATATGTGTATGATGTATCGTATAAATATTTCTTTGGATTTAAGAACGTATAAACAAATAATCTTTAGTACTTGGTAATAATCCAAACTATATTAAAATTATCGCAATAATTTATCGTAATTCAAAAGTTTAGCAACTGCTAAAATAATGTTCTTAATTTCATATGAATTTTAACCATAATATTTCTTCATTCCCTGAATCCCTTAAATTGAATTTTAATATTATGTTTATGTTTTCATTTCATTTTATTTAAAAATATTCTAAAATATAATTTTATAAAATATAATATATTTTAAAAAAGGTTAATTTCCGAATTTTCCGAAAATCTCAAAATTCTGTTAATTTAGTGTTTAAATAAAACAAAAATGTACTAAAATCTAATATATTCCTGCAAACATAAGTTTGTAATAACATAGTAGTAACCATATATTTTATTTTTTATTTCTCTACCTTTAATACCACTGCTTCCTTTGTTTTTAATAAAAGTTTCTTTAAAATTTCATTATCCCTTGCTAAATTTACATTATCTATACACGTTGCTATTTGAGTAATAGCTTTCAGGAAATATTTTTTTTATAATCTTTTTATGAATTATGTAATATATGTGAATATAAAAATAACCAAGTAAACCTTGTGATTTCAAATGCCTTGTTTTTATGTCAGATTTATTTAATTAATTTTCTCTTCTCTTAATGAACTAAGATTTGGTATATTTTTCTTATCTTAAGTGAATCAAATGTAATATATATTATACTATTTCATTTTCATGTTTGTTTTAATTAAAAAATCAAAAAAAACTTCTATATTACATGACAAGTTAAACATATTCGACTTTTAATTCTGTTTTATTTCATGTTTATTCAATTTAGTTAAAACTGATTTCTTTATTGCGTTTTTAACAATTTATTCTTTGTAATAATTACTTTTTTATATCTCTAAGATTCTCTTCTTTTCTTAATTTACTGTTCAGTTCTAAGGGCGCAGATATGTTTTCTATATTAATCACTGAATGCTTTTTATTTATTTCTAATCTTCATGTATATTTTTTTCTATTAATACTTTTCATTATTACTAATGAATAAAGAAACTACATAAAATTTATCAGGTATTTTAATTTTATTTACTAATTTTTCACTAATTTATACTATTTTATTATACTTATAATTAAAAAACAAACATATGTTATAAATTTTTATTTAAATTTATTCAGAGTTACGAATTATTAATTACTAAAATTCAAACAGCAAGTTTTTTTGCTTTTTTGATCTTTAAAATAGGAAAAATACATGGTTGTATTTATATGATTTGTAGAGCTAACTTAAGTTTGCCAGTGTAGAATCGCAAATTATCAATTAACAAGTTGTGGATATTCTCTGAAATGGTATAAGAAATTATTTATGAACTACTTATACAAAAAAATTATTTACTCACCTTTTTTAACGTAAATAAATAATATTTCTTATATAAAATATATAAATCAATAAATAATTTTGAATAATTAACTTAAAGTATTTATTATATACATCAATTTTCTATATTTTATATACATATATTTTGTAATTAATACATTTCATAGATTTTATTTTATATGCTTTAAAAATACTTATATTCATATAAAAATATATTAAAAAAATTTTATGTAGTATTTATAAACTACAAATATATTAAGCTACAAGCTCAAATATATTATGAAACTCAAATTTATAAAATCCTTTATAAACCATTAAGCAATAATCGATTGTACAAATATGTTTGCACATGTGTATATGATTATTTCAGATGAATAATATGTCATATAATTGATTTTTTCATATTAAAGGAGAATTCTAAAGATTCATCTTTTTACTGTTTTTATATTGAAGCACATAAAAAATTATACTTTAAAAGTTGAAATAAAAAGTAATAATTAAATTAAATATTCTAAAAGATAAAATATCATAATGGTGTATATATATATAAATCAATAATTTTGTAATAAAATTCCATTTTATTATTACTAGTATATTTTTACATATGTTTACGTTACTTATCAGGTATTAGATATTATAACTTTTTAGGAGTGATATTTATAATTGTCTATATGTGATAAATTTATATATAATTGCCATTTTATTAAAAGTTTTATTAAATACATAATTCTTATTCAAATATAAGTATTTTAAAGTTATAAAGTACTAATTTCCAAGATTAACGAAAAAGTTTGGTAAAATGTCATTCCCAAATATTACACATTACTTATTTTTATTTAAATCCTAACGTAAGTAAATTGCACTGTATAATGTAAATTAGACAAACATAATTCATTTAAAATTAAAAGATGTAAAAACTTTTTATGGTAAGTGCGATAATAATTTCTAATTAACTTTTTCTCTCACTATCGCATTCATTTTCGTATTCGGCGCGGTACTTTTTCGTTTGCCGTATGCTTTTTCTCACAAAAATACGCGGTTGGGGTCTGTTTCAGCCACACGCTTATCGGAGTTGCAAAAAGTGAAGGTGAACACCTTCGTTGAAGCCCCACGTAAAAGAAAAACTACAGCTTAACTAGAAGCTCTCAATAAATAAAGCAAAAAAGAGAAAAAAAAAGTTTACCGCTGCACATGAAAAGCATGACTGTATATATAAGGTCAAACTAAAGCATTCACTTGATCAAAATATAAAACGAGCTAATGATGTTGATGTGTTAGTTTACAGACATTTTACAAAGCATCGATAACATGTGTTTAATTTGAGTTATATGAAAACCCGCGGCTAAATATTCAATTTATTGTTTCGTTTTGATATTGATATTAAAAGCTTCCGTTACTAAATTTTAATTTCTGAATATTTTTATACTACATGAATACATCAGTCTATATATTCTTTTGAGTGAGCATTTAAAACAAACTCAAAAATTTATCAAAACTATTACATATTTATTCAATATTTCATATTACAATTATAAATAAATTCTTAAATATTAATGAAAAATATGTATATATGCATATGTATTATTTATAAAATATTTTTAGTAGTAAAATGCTTTTTTTTATTATTCGAGAACGAAATTTTTTATTTATTATATTATAGATACACGAAAAACATAAAAATAAAATTTTTGTTTATTTACTGATGTAATACTAGTGGTATAATAAATATAGAACAATGAAACACTTAGTAACGTAACACATTTAAATTTAAAAAATTTATTTCATGAAAAATAAATTGTTTGCTTTTGTCGTTCTCTTTTGGTACGATTGAACGTTTTTCAATAATTTTTCAAAATATATTTGCTTACGATAATAAATGTCGTTTAAAGGTATGAATTACTTTTTACAAACATTGGTACAGACAGATATTGAGAAATTAATACAGTTGACTAATATCTCTTTTATAGAAATATTGTATTTTTATGTACAAAATATACTTTGTGAGTTACGACAATTTCTATCATATTATAAATATACGAATTAATTAAAAGAATTATTTTAGATATACGTTAGAACACAATCATAAAAAAAATATTATTCTAGAACTACTGTAATTCTTAATAATATTAAATGAAACTATAGCATTAAATTATAATAAAGTAGTTGCTATCATTATTAATTGATAATCATTAGTTTAATTAACTGAATTTTTATATTATAGATTAAATATATATTGAAGTTAAGTAAGACTTTTAATATGAGTTGTCAAATAATTATATTTAAATGCAAAACATTGAAATGTAAAACGTTATTAAAAAATATTAAATTAAAATATTAAATAATTAAAGATCAATATTAAAGTATTAAAAAAATTTTTAATATAAAAATTTTAGTTTTTATAAATTATTCGAAAAACTTCTATATACAAGTAAATATTTAATACTTTTTAAATATACCTAACTAATAATATAAAATTCGGCTTATAAGTTAAACAAAATAATTTTTATAGTAAATTTTTTTTTAACACTTAATAAATTTAAAGATGTAATACAAATGAATTAAAAATAACTAGAGTCGATAACTTAATATTTGTAGAATTTAAAATAAATCAATCATTGATGTCTGATTTCCGTTATTAATTTATATTTTTAGACATCATTATTTTTTAAAAAATCACACCATTTAATTCTTATATAAATTTTTCTTTATAGTAAAGTAAATATTACAGATACTATAAAAACATATTAATTTATGTTTTTCAACACATAGTTGTAATAAATTTTATTTTTAATCTTATTTATTTCAACCTAACATATTGTAAATATTTAAAAAATTTTTGCCAATAAGATGTATCAATATTAATCTAATATTTATAATTAATCTTCACAAACGAGTTATGCAAATCTTATTTATAAAAAAACATAAATACAAAATTTACTTATAAATTTTTTATTTAATCTACATGAATATCTAAGATTGGAAGGAAAAACTGATTACACCAATTTAAAAGAATGCAATAAAAATATACATTGTTGATATTCGTTCGATGAATTAATGTATCAATATTATTTTCCGTCTAGACGAACGCATCTATTACTCAAGTAACAAACGTACGAACGCACCTCGATCTTTACTATTAAGTAACACAATGGGCAAAGGCTTGAATTACCGTCTATCGAATACCCGACGTGACTTGGGCCATGCTGAGACAAGCAGCACGTCCGCCTTTTACGCGAATAGTCGAGAAATTCAATCGAGACATACGAGCGTTCGGCCGGAAACTCATTAAAAGGTAGCGAACTCAGCAGAGGATATAGAGATAATGAGCTATTAAAAATACAGAGCGGATTTGGCACCTCGGCCTGCTAATTATCACTTTCATGAAAACTGGAGGAAGTCAAAAATGGGACTTTTGACACTCGGCTATATATCGTCTTACCGAAGCAACCGAGTTATGGAAACTCATCGATCAGAGAAGTCGAGAAATGGTTGTTCGAGTGGAAAGATCGACCGAGAGGAGTTACAGAAAAACCACCGTCAAAGTGAGTCAGCAAAGAATCGCGAATCAGCCGATAATCGTAGTAGAGAAATGCGGATAAACTCGAGTCGAGGACTCGAGTAAAAGAGCCAATGCGATGCGAAAAGGAGAGCATTATTATCCGTCGACTTTGGTCCAGCAATTTACGAGTGGGGAATGAATGCATTCAAAGAAATTGAACGTAACTCTAGTGGTAATACGTGTATGCGCAGACAATAATTATAATTTCAAAATAAATGAACGTTAATAAAGTAAATAAAGACCGATAGTTTTTAAGTAACGTAAAGCAATTTCGTTCCTCTGATTACATGACAAAATTTAGTTCGAGAATCGGGGATTATTAAATCGTCCTTTGGAATAACATTATATATAAGAATTTAATAGAGTCGGAAGAAGCTTGATCAAAAGTCAACTAAAAATGGAAAGATCAACGATCAAATTATTATATATGAATATCTTAAAACAAAAAATTTCTTTTTTCTATCCATTTTCTAGAATCCAATTCCTATACAAACATTCAAATTGAATCGGGACCCAAGGGCTTCCTTATATAAGAATACAACTAAAAAAAATACACATAGCGTAGTATTCCCCATACCGAAGAATGAAAGAATAAAAATCGAAAAGCGTACGCATATATAAATACACGTGTGCATACGGTTGAATAGGTTTTTGAAAAATAAATTTACGAATCAATTCGAGAAAGTGTATTTTTACGATGAGAAACCTGACGTATGAGACTGAGTCAAATAGAGCAAACGCCCAGTTTTTTTACGGTAAATCGAAGAAGATACACGCGAAAAAGATGTAACATTTTTTACAAAGAATGTAATTGCCCGTGATGATACACGTATTCGATACGCTTACCTTATCTGGCTCGTATATTCATCCACTGTTACTTGCATTGTCTGTTGTGTTCATGATGGTCACATGTGAGGTTGCGATCGATCGACTGTAAAATAAAATAAGTTGCATTAGACGTAAAATTTTATAGATGTATTAAAAAATTTGAATATTCGCGAAATTATTAAAAACTGTATTTAAATTCAAACGAGAAGCAACAAATATTCTACGTTAAATTTGTTTCTGAAAAAATCGATTGCATATTTTTACAAATAATATACAGCTAATTTATTTTAAGGAAGAATATACGATACATAAATACTTTTGTGACTGTTATGTTTAAAAAGAGTGTCGATTCCATGTCGACAATTAGCTTATGAAACATTGTCAGCTTCGTTAAAGCGTTAGTTAAGCGCCTTTAGTTTTCCAGTATTCTAGAAATAATTTCGCTGGAAAGCCTCTGCTACTCAGTCATACGTATTATCCTCTACGAAATGATTAAAAATGAGAAAAATATTTTTTAATTTGGGTAATATAATTATTTAAAAGTGATATTTAATTTAACGTAATTATGAGTAATATTTAAAAATGTTAGAATCAGTAGGCGTAATTGTAAGAGAAAATACTTACATACTTTTTAAATTCCGTTCTATATGGTAATAGAGTGAGTAATCAGAAACTTATTCTAGTCGAATTATTATTCACATTATAACTGAAGTACTTACTTTACTGCGCTCGTACTTATTAAGCGATGAGTAGTTAGTTGAAGAATATTAGTGACATAAAAATTTAAACTAAAAACACTGAATTTTTTCAAAAAAACTGTGTAATAAATTTTTTAACAAACTGTCCATTTTAAATATGTAAACTTACTTAAAAAATAATTTAAGTATATTTAATTTACTCGTTATTATTTAATATTGAGTTTTAGCGATATATATATATGTATGTAAAAATTTTAAATATTACGTAAGCAAAATCTTATGAAATATGAGCTTTTGATTAATTGGTGTGCATTTACACAAATCAGTCTAATTAAGAAACTTCTTTTTTTTTAAGAAATTTAATGTATTCATAAAAAAAATTTATATTTTATCTTCTTTGAGCTTCATAAAATAATAAAATAAGATTTGAATGTATAGTTAAGCGCATTATTATAATTCTTTATACAATATTTATGTTATCAAAAAAACTATCACTTGGAAAATATTTTGAAATATTTCGATGCAGTAATATATTTCATTTAGGTTGATTTATTATTTTAAATATTTTATACTTTTTCTTTAATTCTTTCAATATTATCTAATTTTTATTAATGCATAATCGGAAAATGGATATCATGGGCCCTACATCAATTTAATAATACAGAAGGTAATACTAACAAACGTATTTTAAAAAGTTTTAAATAAATATTAGATCATAAGCTGATTTTTATGGTTTCCAATTGCAAATAAAATTGAACTCTTTAATATGGAAGCTTATACAAATAAAAACAAATTTATAAAATTAAGCTTTAAAAAAAAAAATTTTAATTTCCATAATACTTTCATAAATATAAAAATTCGTTTATTTTATATATATACCTTATAAGATTATAGTTTAAAATATAGGATGTTAATACTATATTATATAAATCTTTATTAACAAATTTTTTATAAGTAGCACTTTGAATTCTCAGAATCAAGCTAAAACTCTTGTAATTAATTAATGGATAAGTATGAATTTTTCGTGCAAAAAATTTTTATTTTTTATTTATATATAAAAGTCGATGATTATTTTTTCATTTTAAAAAAAATGTCAATAATATTCTTATTTATGCTTGAATTAATTAATTTTACTTTACATATTAAAACATTGTTTGAAATTTTACATTAAAATCATTTACTTATTATAAGTTATTCAGTTGGTTTATTTTTTTTCACGCATACTACGAATTTTTTTTCCTTTTGAAAATGGATAATATCTTTATTTATTATTTTAATAGCGTAGAAGAAATATTTTTAAAAATAAAATTTAGGTTAATGTATAAGTTAAATTCAAGTTTTATTTGTACTTTTTGTTTTCCAACTTATTAACTACACTATAGGTTTTTACTATGAGATCGTACTCAAAGAAGTTCCAGAACAAAGACGTTTTCTAAAATCCACCTTCAATATAAATATATATTTCATAATATTAAAGATACTTAAAAAAATAATTTATAATAAAAAAAGGAAATTTTTTTATGAAACGCAAACAAGAAAGCTACGTGCAAATCACTGGTTGTAAATTTGTATTTTTTAATCATTTTTTTAATTAAAAGTATCATAACTTTTTTAAAATTATTAAATATTTTGAATATGTTAAAGAATAAAGTGCCGTTGTACGATTTCAACACCAAAAACTTTCTTTTAGCTTTAAAAAAGTTTTAGTTTAGCTTAAATTTTAGATGTAATTCCTACATTCAAAATTTTAAGTTTTTTATGTTACTATTTTTACAAAATGCTTTTAATTATTGCTAAATTATTAAAATAAAAATATAATATAACATTTGTAGAATAATGTATAAAATTGTAAAAGCAATATTAAGACTGTTCTTATTTTGTACATAAGAAACTTAGTATTTCAGTCTCTCAAAGTTTTACTTGCTTAAAACTTGGAAACTATTCTACCATATCCTACAGTAAAAAAAATATGAAAACTATGAAAATTTAAATACATTACACGAAAGAAATAAAAAACTCCTATTTTGACATTGATATGAGAATAATTTTAAAGTATATTTCTACGTATTACTATTGAAATATCATGTATATATGTATATAGGATGAAAAATGGAAATATTATTTCAATTTAGTATAAAACTATAATAATAAAGAAAAAATTAAATTAATTTAATACATTAAATAAATTTCTTATATTTTGTATATAATATTAATCACTATATTTTTATTATTTTAAATCTGGATAAATCTCAATTAAATAAATATACGAAGCTTATTATTTTATAAATTGTGCAAAAAAAGACATAATACGCGGTAAATTTAGGGCTTCCATATCAGCTCACGGTCACTAAGTGGTACTTAGCTTACGATATTAAACAAAAGAACAAATTTTCATGCGAAGAAACTTAAACAAAGGGAAAATTAATTAAGAAGTAAAGCTTAGCTATAATATATATGCTCTACACCTGAATGAGTTACTTTCATACTTCAGTAACCGTCAAAGTTTCTCGAAAAAGGAGTAGAGAAGCTCGTATTATCGGGTCTTTGACAGCCACGTTAGACATGCGCAAAATGAGAAAAACAGACAGGTTGCTCGTTCTCTCGTCGGATCTATTTTTCTCGTACGCGTCACTCATTGATTTTCCGAAAGGAATTCTTATCGCTAGGTAAAACTGGTAACAAGAGAATTTGGATCGCAATGATCATTGTAATTCGTCCACTTAATCGCGAATCTAACCTTTATACATTTGATAAAAACGGAGTACATTTACAATTACGATAGATTAAAAGAAGATTTTTTCAAGCTGATAATTGCTCATCGTTTCGTATATAGTAATTTAAAATCGTCCAATCGAAGCTTAAATAAAGCCGAAAGTACCAAAGCCATCGATTACGAAGATCATTTACGTTCGTTAAGAGTTTCTAAATAATTCTATAAAATTATCTAGAGATTTATCAACGCCGTCGAGTATTAAATATTTTTAGCCATACATTCAGGCACGTCAAAAACGAAAAATCAAACTCCTTAAAAAATAATTTCGAACAACTTCGAATTCTTAATCAGAGCCTGCAAGTAATATATCGCCGCCGTAGTCTCGTTTAACGGATGCTATAATGCGCGCATAAACCACCGAATAAAATTCCAGAAGAATCGGTTAAACGGTGACTGATCGCCTTTCGGAAAAAAGATGATTCGCATGAAGTCTCGCATCGGTCTCGGGAATATCGCGGTAACTCGCACGTCCGTGGTAAAACGTGCGCACGAGACTGAGTTTGCTTGTACGAAATAGATCAGCTGCCGGGCACAGTTCGTAAATAATCGCTTGTCGATTCGGGAGATATTGAGTGGATATTGATATATAGAGATATAAATAGGATACCGCAGCGTTTGCCGAAGAAGATGAAAGCTCGAGCTTCGGCTTACTATGATTTGATGTACGTTTGGGAGCTTGTAAACACACGCTTGACTTACGCGTCGACGTGTTTGTTCATTAATTTCTATGGAGGCTGAGCGATCTTTATTAATTAGATGATTACATTGAAAAAATTGTTAAAGGCGGACTTTTATACATTGAATTCGAATCATCTACGGAACAATGGATATTTTTACTTCGACTAGTGCAAGTCGAGATTTCTTTTTATCAATGGCATTTATAATTTGATGGAGAGGAAAGGAACGTTGAGCAGTATCGGTGAATTTTATTTTCTATTCTACTGTACATCGGAAAAAGTCACTTCTTCGATAAGGATGAAAAAAAGATTATCCTCTCGATAAAAATAACGCGTAGATCGATCGGAGAAAATATATTTTCCAATCAAGCGACGGCCACGAGTCTCGATGAGATCTTGCTCGGATCCAGTCTACATATCTAGAAGAATTTTACAGCTCTATTCGTCTTATCTCCATTGACGATGAAGCCTTTCTTCGCATAAAAGAAACCTTGTTTCTCGACTTAGGGGAAAAGCGCGTTAAACAATGCGGTATCTTTTACCTACATCCTCGTGTAGCTCCGCACCGTGTCTCGCAATTCTCAGCATATAAAGCGAAGGATCGCGATCCAGCGCGATAACTCGGAATCGGTTAACTCCTACGGCGGTGGCTTCTTCAACCTCGTCGAGTTCTGAATAATAAAGATTTTAAGCTGGCTAATAGTCGGACGATGCACTCGTCCGAAAAGCATATACGCGAGCGCCGCAGGCATAATTGCCGAGGAAACTCGATTGGCGGAGTTCGCCTGGGGAAAACTTTGTTATACGGTACGCGGCCTGGCTGATATCCAGAACCTTACGGAGGGAAACTCCCGTGTATTCGACAATGGCCTTTCGGAGGCCTCGAGTTTACCCTGCTCGCCTTTTTTCCATGGTAAATAAAAGACGAAGAGACACTTTGAGCGGTGCGTGATAATACTAGTGCGCTTTTCTCGTTTTGCGGATCTCGACTGTGTTGTACGACCCGCTTATTACGTTCCTCGGTACAACCACGTGCCTATTTTTCGTGCCTTCAAACAAACCAGTTACGAAATTCGAGTTTCAAAGAGCGTCGTCGACGCTCTCGAGCATCTCGATGAACGTCGCGATGGTACGGAATGGTTTCCGATTAAAGTGTACAAAAGATTTTCGAAAAATAAGAGACGCGCTTGTGTTACATTTTGTCGAGGTGGAAGAAAATAATTAGAAGGGTGACGAGATTTTTAATAATCCGAAAGGCGTTTAAAATATAGTATGCCGCTGGTATTCTAAAGATAGAAAATACTTTTGGATAATGAGTTTTTAAATTAAAGTTATAATATTTATGCAATAGATTTAAAGGAAGTATTTTGCAGATCGCAAAATCGAGAATTACAATATTTTTCACGAGTTAAAGTTTTTTTGAATAAACGCATTACTGGCGACGATCTTATTTCGGCAAATAATACTCGTAATTACAGAACTTTTAAAAAGTTGCAGTGATACCGGTAATCGTCCATGAGAAGCAGATACGAATCGGCCGAGACTTTCATTAAAAAAAAATTTTTTCTTTTAATCAAAGTTTGCAAAAGGTGCGATAATTTTCTTTTCATGTTCTTTTGTTTTCCTATTTTGATGCAAATACGCATTTGCGATTTACAGCTCGTATATAACGAAAATGGTTGCGCGGATTGGATATGTAAATGGGCTGACGCGATCCATTTCATCTGTCCTATATTTTATGGAAACACGGTTCGCGGTTTTTCAGCTTCGTGTTGCGGCGCCGCGCATCTTGCATCTTTAAGCTCTGAGGGATCGATGAATTAAAGCTCTCGTCGGCTTGATAAATGTATATTTTGTCAAATCAATTAATTTTATTGATGATTGTTACGATATTTATATTTTTTAGCTTATAGTATTGGAACTTGTATTTATCTAAAAGCGAATATGCATAAGGCGAATCGCAAAAATGTATTTTAAATAAATTTAAAATTAAATATAATCAATTTTTAATCGTTGTTTTTTTATTATTTAATAAAAAGCTTTCCATAATTTTAAAAATAATTTTTGATTATACCTCATTTTTATAAGAAAAACTTTTTTATTAAACAGTAACTATCTTAATTTATGAGCATTTTCTTACTTTTCCATGTACAATACAATTTTTACTACTGTGTGCAATGTTGCTTTTATATTTAAATTTTAAAACATTATACATATGAATTTATTTTCAGAGATGATAAAATATAAATTTTAATATTTTAGTTATTATTATAATTTTCCAATACATATTAAACATTTTCCTAAAAGAAAAAATTTCTTAAAAAATTTTCTTAAATTATTTTTTTTTATTAAACTTGAATCTTGAAATTCCAACATTTATGAATCTCAAAAGAATTTAAAGTCAATAGTAATGTGTTTTATTTTATAACCTGAAACTAACACTTGTCAGTGTGATACTCTTTCATCTTTCAATTTATGTATTTTAAGCTGATCAAGATTTATGATCTTTCAAATAAGTGAATGCAAAATAAGAAAATTACTTTGAAAATGGGACTAGAAATTAAATTATAAAATAATATTTGATATCTTAGTTGAGTTTTCAAAATTTAAGTATCACAAGTAATTATAAAATTAAGTAATAAATAATAAAATTTATTATTCAAAACTCATAAAACACAAATCGAAATTAATTTACTGTATTTTTCTATAGTTTATAAATAAATATATTATTAAATCAGAAATATTATCATAATTGTAAAAAATATGTCTAAATTTTTTAATTTATTTTGAATACAATCTAATATTCTAATATCATTTCACAAATAAAAGACAAACTAAAATGAACAAACGACAAATAAAATATGAATAAACCTATGTTTGTCTATTGAGTAGGTAAAATTTTAATAAAGCAAGAATTTCAGTATTGAAAAAACGTACCTCATATTTTGAATGACCGATTCAATTACCACGAATATCGCTAGAAACTATTGAATACGTCATCGCAAATGAAAAAAGCTTTAATTTTTAACGATCCTGGCTATTCACAAGCACTCACAGTTGAATACAGTTGCACAAGTCAATTAACACAAAAGTATTTTCACATAAATCATAACTATTTACTAGACGGTACGATTCCGTTTATAAGTAACGCGTCCGGTTGTTGCATTTCAACCAATTAAATCATTTGCATCATACTTTACGCTTTGCGAACTATAAAATAGAGTGCATTATATAAATGTCAAATTAAAAGTGTACAGAAATCTAGTTGCTCTCATTTGCATGCTTATTACTTAATAACAGATACATCATTTTTGCCCTATTGTCGCTACAACCGCGATGCCATTTTATTTTTATAGAAGAACGCGATAATTATACAAACCTCGAACTATGCGATGTGTGATAATAATTCTAATTTATAAATACAATGGATCAAAGCTAAATTACTTTTAATTTATATTAGTATTAGCGCTAAAAATATGGCTTTGTTAATTAGTGGCTTTTAGTTTAATGATGTTTTTATAACGTTTAGAAACGTATATTTTGAGGTATTTTGATTTAAAAATTAATTTCACATAAAGATTATTAATACAGTTTTGTTTTTACTACTATATCTATATTACAACGATTAATAATTGATCACTTAATTTTTTAACTCATTTTGAGTTTAATATAAATTCACTTACCTGCAGTTAAGGAACTAGTCATTTTTTAATTGCAGGCTCTATTCATTTTGTATTCTGCGGGACATAAAATATTCATTTCAATATTGTATAAAGCCAGCTGCTATTTGTACAATTTGTTTTATTCATAGTTCTGATGAAGAATTCACTTTCTTTAGATGTTTCTTATATAAAATAATACTTTAATGATATTATCTCTTTGATAACTTTGACGCATGTTTCAATGATGCATCGCTTACCGTTTAAAAAAGATTTATGTAACGAACGCTTTCGTCTGGAAAAAATCAATACCAAGTTTAATTAAGCTTCTTAACGTTGTTTATGTATTTTATATTGACGACTATAATAAAAAAAGTCTTAAAGATTAAGATCACAGATAAATTACAGCTCGGTCGTGGTCTTCCATTCTAAAAAAAAATTGTGTATATTACTTATAAATCCATATGCTTGTGTTGGAATATTCTACTTTACTTCTGTTCGAAGTTTCAAATAATAATGTATCACGTAGTTGTTTCAAAGTTACTTGTTAGAGGTTCTATCTTGTTTGCTATATTATCAATATATCTTAAAATTCCAATAAATAATAAATTTATAAATTGCTGCTTGTATAACTAATGGTAAAATAAGTTTCACGAGTTGTTTGGATTCTATGATAATTGAATCTAATATGCAGAAATGTCTGTAAATAATGGAAAGTTAGCCAAGTTTCTACTTCTATTGGTGTTCAATTCGCGGTACATGAATCTAGTTTGGTTTTATAATTTATATGTATAAAAGAAATATACATATCATAAAAGTTGAAAGTAAACTTGAAATTAAGTGATCCGATCACAATATTTATTCAAAAGAAATTCAATTTTATAATTATATTTTGTATTAGTTTCTAAACTTGATTAAAATAATTAAAAGAAATATTATGAGTAATCTTAAAGTGGAATTCCTTAGAAGAAACTCTTACTAATTTCAAAATAATTTTTAATAAGTTTTCAAATTTAGAAGAAAAGTCGTCAAATTCTCAAAAATTTTTAAAATAAATTTTATTATTAAAATACTCTAGCTAATATTTTAAAGTAATAATTGTATAAATATTTCATTATATATTAAATTTAATGAATTTAATATATGTTTAAATACGAATATAATTTTAGAAATTTATTAGAATGCAGATAATGAAAATTTCTTAAATTTTTAAGTTTAATATTACAAAGCTACTATAGTACAATTTTTATATTATTAATATTTATACGTATATAAAGAAAGGCTAAAACTGTTTTGTTTTCTCTTTTTAATTTCTGTATAGGGAAAATTTTAATTTCTTCATAGAAAACTTTTGAAAGAACATTTAAAAATAATGTCTTGGTTTTAGTTTTATATATGTACATTACACATATTCATAATATATTTACCTATTACTCGAGAAAAACTTATTAGATTTAATTATTATAAGTAATAAACGTACAAAGTAATCGAATAAACAAAATAATAAATTGATAAACCGTTTATAAAGTTCGTTAAATTTTATTATCTGTCGTATGACAATAAAATTAACATCAACATTACACATACAAAATAATTAATACTTTCTTTTTTAAATTCATATAATAATTGTACTGTTTTATAAATGAAATATTTCTCTATATTTAAACAATTTTTAATTCTTTTTAAAAACTACATTTAAGAAAATATGTACTTACGAATGTTTTAAAGATTTTTTCCCACATAACTTTAATAATAACACTGAGAAAAATACTCATAATCAAAAGAAAATAATGATAAAAACTAGATGTATAAAAGAAATATATAGAGGCACATTTGGAAGTAATAAATCTTGAACCACTCTTATGCACTCACTAGCCATCTGAAGGTGGAGACCTTACATAGAAGTAGTTTGATGCGGTGTTAGGGGCAAATGCATTAGAAAACTTCCGAACACGCCCGAAGCTTCCAAGCTGTAAAAGTAAGTAAGTAAAGAACATATCTTCTTATAATATTGGCCATATTAGATTCTTTTGTTTAAACATGCTTAATTCTCTTAAATTCAATGCACGCTTCTATGATAGTATAGCTTTATAGTAAAATTCTATAACACGTAGAGACGGAATATCGTAAAACTTTTTATTAAAAATAAGCTATGTGTTTTAATACTGAAATTTTGAATGTCCCTTTTTCTAACATACTATTCAGGCTACATATTAATTCTCGTTTTCAACTATAGTTCAGACCTTGTATAAATAAAACGGTTGAACATCAGGATTTATTTTTTTTTTCGTTAGGATTAAAGAATTTAAAAATATAACTATTGATCTGTATGTAGTTACTATATGTAGACTAAATTTGTAAATATGTAAACTACATCTAGACTAAAAGAGAAACATCATTGTATATTATTAGGAATAGCTATTTTCTATTTGAAAAATAAATGGGGATTGAAAGGAATTTTAAGAATAAAAATGTATAAATCGATTTATTCGATTTTGTATTAGTGTTACTTATAGTTACGAAAAGTTAATTTATAATTAGAAAGAATAATTTTGTGTGTAATATTTATCTATTTAAATTTATTTATAAAGTATTTCATTTGCTTTCGTTTGAAATTTGTTTAAGTTTGATTTTGTAAGAATAAAAAAATGATTTTTCTTTACTTTAAAAAGATACTTTTAATCTACGTTACTTAGTTTTCAAGTTTGTAATTTAAAGTTTGACCTTTTTAACAAAATAAAAAGTTTCTCGTTTAATTAGACATTTATACATTGATCGTTGTTTTTCAGGCTATTGTTCATTACTATTGCATTAAAAACATTGGATATAGAATATAATCGTGTCAATAAAATATTCGACATTTTATTACTATTATCGATTTAGTTTTTACTGTTTTGATATTAGATTGATTCTTATATGCTTCGTTTAAGTACTCGAATACTTGAGAAAGCGATAAAAATAACGAATAAATGGAAGTAAATTAATAATAGTAAGTATAACGAGTAAATTTTATAAATAAATGGCTAAATTATAGATTATATAAGATATATAAAGTTTGAAGTTATCCAGTTTAAAAAGTTCAAAATATATTTAAAATAAAGGTTTTCTATGTCATATTTCAGTCATACGCGGATATCTTTCATAATAATCATACTTTAAAAAGTTCTTTTAAAAATAATTCATAGGATTGTGTCTTTTATACTTTATATATATTTTAGAAGAGATTTAATAGTTATTGAAGTCTTGCTTATTATTTTCCGTCTTATGCATTGATTAACCGTCGACTCGAATCTAGTGGATAGATGGAATTTTTATTTGCATTTTATCTAACTTGACAATTTCTTAGATTTATTCTCAAACTTTTTTATATTTTTTTCTTTTTATACTACTATTATTTCTAAGAGTATTATGAAAACGACAATAATCATGAATAAAAGAGAACATTCAAAATAATATTATGGGTAGAAAATTGTATTAACCGAATAAAAAATGTTCAAAAATTACAAAACATGTATGCGTTGATTTATATAACGGTGAATAATTTTTCAGATATGCAACACAAGACAAAAAAATTATGTTAAAATATTTTTCATTCCTAAAGTATTTAAAATAATATAAAAAATCGTATTGAATTTCAAAACATTTTTTTTATATAAGTTATTCAATTCAAATTTGATAAAATTAATTTCATGTTTTGCTTATATAATACATAAGCAAAATACATAAATCAATTGCCTAATCTCTTGACTATATTTAATTTCGCAGAAAATTTCGATATGAAATGGATTAAAACATCGTAAAGAACTTTGACATCTAAATGACCTGAATTTATTTGGAAGTATAAAGATCGAATGCTGTTAACTTTAGTCTCTAAAATAGAGAAAACTCAAATGAACTAGCTTCTAAAATTTTGAAATACGATCCATTTCCAAAATAAAAATTGTAAAAAATATAACTGTTTTTGTTATTCTGCATTTATCGTAAATTTAATGTTTTATTAAAATAGTATGAAACAAGATTATTTAAGTTCAAAAAATAAAAAATTTATGGATAATACTAAATTCTAATTCTGAGTTCATTTTAATTCATACAAAACTATAAACAATTTTTTATTGTCGTAGATAGTATACTAAAATTTGTGAAGTTCTAATAGCTTTTAAAAAAAGCTTTGTGCAATATATTGTAAGAATATTTTTGAATCAGTTTTAAAATATAAATAAGTTGATAATTCAAATATTTATTTATTTTTTACGGATCTAAAATTAAAAGACATAGTTATAATTATTTTTAAGTTTAATATTACTTTACTATTATTTTATTGTAGTATTATTTATAATTTGTATTCTTATTTAATATACGAAAGTTTGCATTATTATTTTATTAAAAGTTTTATATATTAATGCTTAGATAGGTAAAATATTTCAAGCTTTATAACTGTTATGCGATATATTTAATTGATTACAGAATTTATTGTTTTTGGTACGTTGTGTAAGATGATAATTATATTTTTAAATTCTTATTTATATTTAATTCGATAATAGTTTTAGTTCCAAAAATATACGTATATTACTATGTTATTAGTAAAATATTAATTATTAATATTTTTAAATATTTATCATAGATAAATGAAGTTTTTAAAGCATTACGATAATTTTTAAATTCCAATCAAATATAAGATCGAGGAAAATTATTCTTGATGTATTTTTGTTCTAATTAAAACCATAAGCAATATACTAAGTTTAATTTAATTTGAAAACGAAATGGAAATGATGAAATCAGATAAATTCAATTAGATGTTAAGTTCATAAATAATAAAGTTTTATTTTTAGATACCATTATATTTTTATTTTGTTTCTTTAAAAAAATTATAAATTTAACTATAATATTGTTGATTTAATTATATTTATATTATTTTCATCTAATTTCTAAATATCAAACTTTTTAGTAAAATTAAGATTGAAGATAATTAATTTTAAAATTATTTTACCAAATTAGAGTTGTATTTATTTACCGTTGCGTAATTTAATACAAATCTATAAAATGATGTACTGTTAATTACTATTTTACTGTACACACCTTTAACAAGCAATAGCCGGATTTACTAATATAGAAAGCGGCAGATCGGAGCCTTACGCTTGAAGCTCGAGTAGACAGGTAAAACTAAGTTCATTATTAAAGGATATAAAGTCGAGAGAAGATGGAGGGAATTCTGTTTAGCTGCGTTTTAATTAATGCAAAAACATGGAGTGCGGCCTTGTTATATTGCCGAATATCTTTACGCAGTTTAATTTCGGCATCTCAACTGTTCATCTATTTACATTTTCAACCGTGGTAAAGTTCATATGCGTTGAAACCAGCTGCAAGTATCTAATACATTTACCCAGACATTCATATTGAATATTGCCTGTTCGTATAAGCATATGAATTAACTATGTATTGTTTTAGTTGCAAAATTTTTGCCCGGAAAAAATTTATTGACGATCCTTGCAGATATTATATCGATGATCGTACATCATTTGTAATTGTGACTTTCTTTCGTTAGATAAAAAAATATTATGCATTACAAGAAACAATGGGTAAAGTTTCGTGTTATAATTCAAATAAAAATCATGATTAGATAATCGATTTGAAATTTTCAAACTTATGTTTTTCGTTAGAGATTATTAATAGTTATTATTTGAAAATGAAAAATATTAAATTTAGTTTATACGTCTACACTTTTTAAAAATAATTGAAGTAGTATTAAAAATATTTGTAAACATAACTAATGAAATTGTGAAACTCCTGATATTAATTTGTATCTGTTTAAAGATTTTCTTAACGAAGCATTATTTATTAATCAGAATTAAATTTATCATTGATATAATCTACATTTTACATTATTCAATCACATATAATAAAGTTCCGAAAAATATTTATTAAATAATTTTAGGTGCATTTGTTCAAATAAAATATTTATTTTCAAGTTCAATGATTAATATTTTTTTTATTTTCATCTTCTTACATTACGGATTAAAATTTTTTTATCTTAATTTTCTGTACCAGGAGTTTATTTACGACTACGGAATTGGACTGAATCGTTATTTTCACAAGTTTGTTTTTCTGTAATAGAATGTGTGCAATTTTCCTAAGCAATTTTCGCGTTCATTTGTACGAATCCCTTTGTAGTGAATTATTGTTAGTTTTTATACTTGTTTTTGCAATTACCGATAAACTTTATAGGTTTCAGGTTTCTTTAAAGTACGGCATATTGTTATTTTTTTGTTTGCATTAATGCACGTGATGTTAGATAAATTAAATTTACTTCCCGTGTACATGAATTATTGTTTTTTTCTTAACGAAATTAATCTTCGTTGGACATCCAATCTTATTATACTTGGAAAGATAAAAGACAATTGAAATCAATCTCGTCCTATGAAATTTTTCCGCCTCGACATATTTTTATTTTAGTTTAGTTTAGCGTTCGAATAATTTAAATAATTCATTGTGTTCAATATTTAATCTTCTAAATTTATGAATATTTCCAAAATTAATCCAAAAAACATTTTTTAAATATATAAATGAATTTTATTCGCTATATTATTAAATTTAATCTTTAGAATCCAATCAGTGATATTTTTTTGAATAAGCACTGACAGAAGCTTCCGAAACCTCTTTAATAATAAATAAATCATAATGTTTTATACAATAGCAATATGTCAAAGCAGTGATACAAAGATAATATTTAAAAGTAGTTTCAATACAGGTAGGCTTAAATAATTGCACATCAATGAAATTTATGAAATTTCTTGATTTATTTGGCTCTGTACAGTTTTACTACAAATGTAATAATGTTGACAGTAATAGTACAATTATTATTTATATTATTGTAGCAATCACTGCGTATGTGTGGGACAGATAATTTTCAAATAAGTGCTTTTGTTACGTTATAGCAGTTTTGAACCTGCCACTTACCACTCGCCATCTTTCTTCTTTTGTTCCGTTTAATTATAACTTCAACATTTATTGAATGTTATATAGACATGAAAAATGATTAATAGTTAGAAAATTTTTATGATTAATAAAAAATGATTAACAGATTTTCTAGAAAATTATCCATTTACTTGTTTTTAATCAGAAAGTCAGAATGCCAAGTTTTCATTTTCATGAAAGTTATACATTATGAAAGTTGCATAAATTTCTTCGTTAATAAAACCATCGAAGACAGTATATTGAAAATTTTTTCGGTAACATGTACTTGTTTTATACGTTTATACGATCACGATTCACAGCGATTAACATTAATCGATATTTATTGATGCAGGTGTTAAAGAGATTACATCGCTAGCGCACCACTTCTCCTTTTGCGTCACACATTACAAAATTGAATTCCCTTTTTTTGTTTAAACTTTTTATTTATTCCCCCTTTTCAATACTGTAGAGTAGTTGGCGAGTTACATAGCTAGCTAAAAATACTTATAAATTCTAGTCCTTATAATTGAGAGTTTCTCGATTCTTTCATATATATATAGCTTATTATAAATTTAATATTTATATATAAACATGTTACAGAAAAGAGTAGTCGATTATCGTTTACATTATATTATAATCTTTCATATAATCGGCGTTTTTGGTGGTACGCCGTTTTCTTTTTTTAAAGGTAAAATGTACATATGTCGTTGCCAATGAATCACACATTTGCGCGGTACTCTTCAAGTTCTGTTTATAATAAACTCTCTCATTCGATACACAAAAAATACCAACATTCATACATGCACGCAAAAAACGTAGCTCATTTTTTATACTTTCATACAAACACATTTGAAGATCCCGAGAATAGGGGCCAAGCCAATATAGAAACCATTTTTAAAGTTGAAAAAAAGAACAACAGTTGAAACGCGAATGTCTCCATAGGAGAACAACGTTCAACCACGTATTTTCTCTTTTTTTCTTTACTTAATACATACACGAGAAATGCCTTAATAAAGGCTGTTTTATTTATCGCATTTTTCGAGCAACGAAATTCGCAGCTTTTTAGCTGTGCTACTGCGATGCCTCTTTTTACTTTTTTATTTTTTTTAAATGTATGTTTAGCGTTACTCCAACACGTAAGATTATGTATAATCTTAACGACCGATATAATATATTTCTTTAATATAATTTTTCTCATTTATATAATATTTATATTATCGCTATCATGTCGTTTGTAATTTTTTTCTCTTTCTTACTTTTATTCAAATGCTTTCTTAATCCTTTTTTTTATCTTATTCTAATTTCTTAGCAACATCGATGCAAAATAAATCACAATTGTTTTGATTTCTTCAGCAAAGACCATTGATACATTATAATTCATACATTTTCATTCCTTTTTATGTTTGACTAAGCACTAAATGTATTTTTTTTAAAGTAAGTACCCACACTTACATATTCACTGTATCTTAATATAATCAATGGAGTATTTTGGTTTCACTCTACAATTATCGAAAAACATTTTCAAGCTCTTTTTGCAGTAACTATAATTTTATAAGGAATCGAACCTTTTGTTATAAATATTAATTATGTATAAATTATCAATTTTCATAATACAATAGTGAGCCTAAATATTTTTTAATAAACGCTTATAATAATCGTTATAAAAAAATGCGAACTGTTAAATGTGTTAAAACAAATACTTTTTTTCGGAATTGTCTTCACTGTCATTTTTCAAATTTCTTTTTGGATAAATTAATCGTACTTATTTTGAGACATTTGCATTTTATAACTGATAAAGGTTTCTTTTCTTAATTACAAATATGATTTTTTTTTCTCGCTAAAATGCACATTAACCAAAAAAAGTCAAATTTCCATATATTAAAGAAAATGCAGCGATTGACTTAGTGAAAAAATAAAAGCTTGTAAAAATCAACATAATAAAAATAAATCATTTAGTTGACTTTTATTTTGATATATTAAAATATAAGAAGTGCATATACAAGATAAAAACATTAAAATATATGTTTAAAACGCGGCAATTCTTCAAGAAAACTCGCAGTTCTTAGATGATATTCCATAGCACGTACTCTTCAAAATAATTATCGTGGAAGATTCTTTTTTTTTACGTAAGAAAAGTTAGAAGTAATATACCGGCAATACTTTGGTAGCTAATTAAGGTCACCTACTTAGCTGTAGTACGACACTAAAGCGAAGTATATTAATGGTTCTTTCATTCATTGTTTTTTCATCGGTGCAGACATTCACTTTTTTCGATTTTTTCACACTTTTTATTCGTATCTCATAAATAAATAAGCAATTATAATGCATTAGTACAATGAAAAATTTCCTTATCGACTTATAAACACTAACATACTACAGAGATAATTATATTGTAAAGTATAAATTTCTAATAAATATAATAATATGCTATAATTAAGCTTTTATTTGTTATCATAAATAAATATATTGTAGATGGAAAAATAGTTTTGTAAAATGCTTTCCCAGCTATAACGAATAATACAAGAAAATTAAATTTCATTAAATATTTCTTTATAAATAATTCATTTCAGACTTACCGAACGAATAAAAATAATACTCATAATATGAGCATGCGTCTAATTTATCACTTTCCTTAAATAAAAGGTGAACTTAAAACACTCCCGATATACTCATTGTACTAATACCTTTTCAACGAAAAATAGAAAAAAAAAATTGAGAAACAAAAAGTGCCAAAATCTTACAAAAACGATTTTACAATGATTCCAGATGAAATTTGCGCTCAAAGACACATGCAAAGATGAAAGAACAAGATAATCGAAATTCGAAAGAGCGAGCATCCAAGTCACCACGGCTTCATAGGATCTTGACTGTAGCGGTCGCTGGGATGGAAACGGGTCACGCGACATTTGTCGCACTCGTATTCTCTTGCTCACCCCAACCCTCACTGTCACACTCACTTTCCGAGGCTGAATCGCTGTCGCTGAACTCCACGGCGACCCGTCGCGCCAGGATCGAAGCTACGTCATTCAACGCGTTTACTCGCTCTACTTCCTTTTGCTCGATCTTTTCCACTTTGCGTAGTTTTATGCCTGTATGCAGAAAGAAAATGACACTGGGTTTTAATACAGAACATTTCTCATTCAAGATCTCATTATGGAGGGTAAAATTTAGAAATCTTTGATGTCGAATTGAATTCGCTCGTTTATTTATCAGTGATATAAAGAGGTAGAGGTATTTTATAAAGTACTTGCTTTGTTCTTATCAGGTTTAGCTTCTAGAAAAGCGAATCTATTCAACTTTTCCAACTCTATGTAAGTTATCGCGAAATCTAAAAATAGCATTTACAAGTAATATTCGACTTTTTTAAATAACAAGGTTCAATTGAATATTTCAAACAAATATTTTAATTATCCAAAATGTTAATATGAAATTAAAATGTACTTCTAAATATTCTTTCATTTGAACACATTAAGGCGTTTATTCTAAGTGGTATCATAATATTCAGTGAATAAACTTTTCCATTTCTATCCTTTTTTCATTTTCTACAAATTTGTAATTTTAAATTGAATCAAATGAAATTTGCAAACAAAACAAAACACAGTAGCCAATAATTATTTTTAAGAGGAATAAAAATAAGTCATGCTAAATATAATTTGTCGAGATCCAGAAGTCAAACAAAATATCTACCGTCTCGTATGGCCTTGAGTAGATCGTTTCTTGGATCAACAACTGCAGGCAAATTCGGATTGTTCGGTTTCCTCAACTGTCCATCCACGATGCTTTTTAATGGCTTGAGCTTCGGTGGATTATTCACGATCATCTTGGCTATGTCACCGTTCGTCATGGGCATCAGAGGCGCGAGAGGTGGTCCATTGGATATGGGTGGAGGTGGTGGCGGCGGCGGTGGAGGCGGTATGTTGCACGGGGGCGAAACAGGCCGCGGTGGTGCTGGATCAGGAGTCGGCGGGGGTGGCGGTAGATCTTGGGGCACGGACTCCGTCTCGTCGGTGCCCATCGGAACCATTTGTCCAAGATGAACGGAAGCTGCCGTTGGGGTAGATTGGTGATTCGGCAATGGACTATTAGAGCGGCTGCCATTTCTATTGAGCAAGTGCGAAGGAAGCGTACCTGAGAATAGATGAGAACTGATTAATGTTAAACCCTCAAATGTCTAAACGATATAGGTATTTTACAAAGAAGGTTTATTTAAATTTTATAATCAGATTTTTTTACATTATGAAGAAAGAATTATTTATAAAATTGAAACAAATCGTGGAACTAATTATTGACTTGGAAAATTATAATTATATTTAAAAGTGCATCTATAAATTTTATATTATTGCTACTTTTAATTTATTTCAAATAATTACAGTACTCCAAAATTTTTAGATAATTCAATAACTATTAAAATACTATTCTTTATATAATTGCATGGATTTATACAGTTATTTATTCTACTTATTATAAATTGGCGAAAAATCGTCACCTTGTGATTCACGAAATTATTATTAATTATTTTTTAATTATAACTATAACATTGCTTTAAAAATATAATAGCTATATTAAACCATCGATAAAAAATTTAATTTTACGTAAAGAACATCATTTCCAAATATTAATTTCACTTTTCTTGTAATATTTGTATATTTGATATCGTTACTAGAATAAAAAGTAGAATTATTCTATTTTTAAGTAAAATTTAGATAAGCATTTACGCAAATATTATGTAAAAAAACGTTTTTTAAAACATAAACTTAGTTAAAATTAACGTAATTTCTTAAGATAATATTTCATTTGATTCAGCACAAAATCTCAATTTATAATATTTTTACACAGACGTATAAATAGAAACCCCTGTTACGAATTGTAGTATCGGTGAAAAAAACCGACCGTTCATCGAAGGTGGCGACATTGTTTCTCCAGGAGGTGGTGGAGGTGGCGGTAAGGTATCCCTTCCCGTACTCATGGACCTGCCTCTAGTCGGTGTATTATTTGCTGAAGCTATTGTCGGTGTTGAGTTACTGGATGCATTACTGGGTGGTGCGGGAGGAGGCTGAGAAGGTCGATTTCTTCCAACTCTGCTCGGTGTTCCTGGAGCTCCAGGACTCTGGTACGTGTCACTACCGGATTGTCCCTGTCCAGGAGCATAATGAGATCCGTAAGCGCTGTCGTCATAGCCCTGAACCTGTGTAAGCAGAAAAATATCTTTCTTATCCGTACATGACGAAATTAAATATTTTAGGAATAGTCAACCAGAAAAATTTTATCAAGTATGTAAGTGATTTGAATACATTTGATTTATATTAATTTGGTTCAAGATGACACATGCTTTTATAAAAAAAAAAAAAAAAAAATATACCTTTCGAACGAGCAATTTAAAAAAGCGGTACATTTTATGTAAAACAGCAAGTAACCTGCATACGGTAGAGTAGTGCAAGAAACAATGAAAGATCATAAATGAATCGATTATAGCTTATGTAACCAAAAGGACTTATTTATTACCTTACAAATGTAAAATATTTATAAAATTCTATATTTTCTGCTGCTTTATAAAATATCGCATCTATTATTACGGATAACATCATTAAACATTTACAGTTACTGAATAGAGTCCTGTATATACCCAATACATTCAAATCCACATCGGCGCTCTATTTCGTTAAACATAGAATAAGTTAGTAAAATAACAAAAAGGAAAAGAAAACATCGAGAGAATAGACCGATCACCGCCACTCGGAACATTCGAATAAACAAAACCGGTACGATAAATCCCGTGTATCCGAATAATTCGGAGACTACTCGATCACGCACCTGTGCAGCATAATTGGCCGCTCGGTAATGTTCCGACATCGGCGGACTGTACAGCTGATGTTCCTCGGGCGGATAACTGCGCCTTAACTCGATGCTATTAGGCCTCGGGGGCCGTGGCTCCGTCATGACCATCCCGAGCAAAGCTTCGTCGGGTATACCGTGGCTCGACCTGTACTGTATACCCTGCGTCGGCATGATGTACTCGCCATGTCCGACGGCGATTTGCCGTTGACGCTCGCGGGTATTGTGGGGTTGCCTCACGCGCTTCTTGTGCCGACCTCCGCCGCTTCCGCCTCCGTCGTTCCGAGGCCTGTGAGGCTGTTGACGTTGAAGGAAAAAAACGAGAAAATTGCGATTAGTTTGGTCCTTATGCTATGCATTCCTGCCGGGCCTTTGTACCGATCGGAAAATAGTGCAAGCTCAACTCGGGGAAAAACTTTGTGAAGTACGTGGGTATTATAAAGCGACCGACGACTGTTCTCTACGTGCTTGATTGTATTTTTCGCTCTACTCGTCCGTAACTATCACATTGGTGCATCAAACATTGAATTTTTAAGCATATTTAACAGTGTTTATTCCTTTTCATTAATTTTTTTTAAAACGATGTAAATGTAGATTCGTTATAAACGTTTCTCTTAAACTTTATAAAAGTTGAACGTTTAGCGATCGTTAGTTTAAAAACATTTGAAAATAATTATTGACTTATTTATTTACTATATTCAATTATTTACTGTACTCGTAACACGCTTGTTTCCTAAACACGCTTTTACAATTAAAATATAGTTTTAAAAAACTGTGCAAGGTACAACGATAAAATTTTTTAAATGTTTGATAAATTAATCCATTGACTAAAATATTTATTGTGTAATATATTTTCATATCTGTAAATTATTTTTTTATTGGCATATAATTTAATAAATTATCGAACAACTGTTAAAAAAGCTTAAAATTCGTTATAAATTTGTGAAATCGATAAAAGGTTCCGAACAGTCATCGGTCAATTCGATAAGCAGAAAAGTTTTTAGAAAATGAAAATAGTCATATCTCCTTAACTAAAAGGTGATTAATAAATCTAAACGTGTACTTTAATTGTATAGAAACATAACTAATGCAATTTCCTCTGTGCAATATGGTAACGAAGAGGAGAAGGTATAAACGTGATTAGATGAATATCTTTCTTTCCTATCGTGTCTATGTCACCAATGATGATGATATGTGAATAACATTACAACTATTTAATGATAACGTTAACGTTCACGTGATATGCCCATAACAGTGAATAACTATATTTAGAAGGAAATTTGAAAAGTAGAGTATGTACAAATGTGTAATAAAATGCATTTAATAGATCATACTATGATAGCAATTTCTAGGAGTAACTTGAAAGCGAGCAGCTAGGCTAACTTTTTAGCTATGTATGTATTAGCAAAAAAGAAGAGAACACTGGTTAATAAGAAAACCACGCACACAAAAGGTGAACTCGGTATTATGTAAGTGAAATAAATATGATTAATTTAATTTAAATAGAAGAAAAATATTTTAGATGATGGGGCGTAAAAAACTACAAAGATCCAAACCATCGACTTGCCTCTCTGAACGGTTCGGCATATTCGGACTCGGTCTATAACCAAGGGGAGAGTTTATATTGTTAACACATTATTTTACAATATTACTGAATTATATAGATTTAGTATATAGAATTTTTTTCTCAAATTTATAAAATATAAACTTAAAATTTTAAAAGCAAATTATAAATTCATATTTTATATATTTGAAAAAAATATATTAAATTTTAAAAATTTAGAAAATGACAATAATTTTTTGTACCGAGGTATACATATAATTTTAATGCATAAAAACTTGTAGAATGAAATTACCTTCTTTCCTCTGTCGTGTAATTTCTTTTCAGTATCCTTGAGCATCTCCTGACTCCATAATTCGAAAAAGTAATTGGGATCGGTATAAAACTTTAAGCCATCCCTTCCGTCGTCTCTGCAAGTGAAACATTTATCTTAATGAAAATAACAAATTTTAATCATGAAAATGTGTATTTAATTAAGCGATTCTCTAATGTACACAACTTAAATTAACAAAAATAAAATTTTATTAGTAAATTAAAATATTCAAAAACATTTATAAAAATTTCTTTGCTTTTACAACTTTAAGTATATTAAAATATTAAAAATCTGAATTAATTGTATTATTAAAAATAGTGAACCATATTTAAAATTGGAAAAAAATTAAACCGAAAAAACAAATGTATTTTAAAACAACATACAAAATTTGTTTAAAATCTTGAAAAAAATATAGTACAACTAAATATTGAAATAAAGTATAAATCGTAAAAACTTGAAAAATATTTGTACAAAAGATACGATAAAAAAACATCTGTAAAATAAATAAAAGATTAACTGTGATTTGATAAACGACACGAATTTGGCACCTGTAAATGTTGAGTTTGTCAAGTGGTGGTGGAGAGTCGCATAAATGGTAAGTTTCCATCATAGCCGTCGGCATTGTATCCCTGGAGACGACCTGCTGATCGAAGACCACCGAACTCTTAAAGGCTTTTCTCATGTGAATGTCTTGAAGGGAAACTGTAACAAACGAACAGCATCAAATTAGTGGATGGATCGGTTCAACAAATTTAACTAACTTATCGATCAACGAACAAATATTCATCAACGTAGTAACGTAGTAATAACTTAGCGATAATTATTTTGAACCAAGTGAAACTTACTTTCAAAGTTAAATTACATTTATAATTATAGAAATTTATAATAATACTTTTCTAAAACTATAATTGCATTATTAATTTCAATTTATTTCGCAACTCTTTTCATCCTCGTATATTTACTGTACCGAATGAAACAACTCTATTCGTTAAAACTCAAGGATTTTGAAATTTTATTGTTTTACCAAATTAAAAAAATTTCATCAAAAATACGGGTAGAATGTATAGTTACTGTTTGAACAATTTACATAGAACATAAAACACGAAAAACAAACGTAAAAAGTAAGTATCGAAAGCCCTCGCATAATATCCGATTTCCATAAAAAATCAATCCCCAGGTGACCCAGTGTCTTACCTTCTTCGACATTGCTGTCGAGCTGTATGACCTTGACCGCGAGCCTGTCGATGCGAGCCTGCAACGAGTTGGCCCGGTCGCTGAGGCCGTGCGCCTCCTTGGCGAGCTCGCCGAAAAGGTCCTCGGCGTGCCTCGAGAGACTCGAGAGCTGCCTGATGGTGTTGGCGAGGGTACCGTTGGTCACGGCCTCGAGTTCCGACGGGAGCGGAAAGTCCTCGGGTATAGTGCCCCGAGCCACGTGGACGGGTTCGATGACCCGCTTTGGCAGGGGCATGACTCCACCGTCTTCTAGAGCCGGCCTCTACCTCATATGCCTCCTCCCCCACCGGCGACTCACCGATCTCGTGACACCTGCGAATCGATGCAATTATAAAGTTAACGTGCTTTCCACAAGCTCGTTCGAAGGAACATTATACTTTCGTGCAGATCGTGTTAATTTTGTCTTAAGGGATACATTCGAGGGTGGCTTGTTCTTTCAATTGGATGGAAAATAGAACGGTATCGATTGAAAGATAAAACCCGACTTTACGATCTTTAAAGAACCAATTTTTAGTCTAAAGGATGCCTAATGGCCTATAGAATATGATACGATATCGATTATAGGAGAAAAGATTTTCTTTCACTTTGTACTTTAAAATGCGTGAAGGCATCTCTGCACATGTTGCGATGGTACCAGCATTTTTTTTCGAAAGTACTTTCTTCGTACCGTATCGGAATACGCTTTTAACAAATTAACATCGATTTTCTTTAAATTTTAATTATGATTTTAAATTATTTAAATTTAATTATAATTTAAAGTATCTACAGAAATATGATGATTGTTTTGCGTCGTCGTTTAATTAAAGGTAGATATAATCGATACCAATTTACTAATTATTAATATTTATTTCTTGTTTTCTATAAAAATTTTTTTAATTTGATTTATTTGAAATATTTTAGCGCAATATTCATCCTTAACAAGCGTTTCGTGAATAGCTAAAAATTCTATATTTTATATAATAGTTATTTTAAAAGCGATGGATTTCAATATGTATGCAAATAGATATACGGGAAATTTAAATTAATTTTTCATTATCAATATTTTTATATATTGAAAATATCCTTTTTTTATTCTCGTCTATTACAAATATACTTCTTTTCATAATCTACTGTCACGTTTGTGATGACCAAGTATTTTGATATATAGAGTTTTTTTTCTAAAAATACTTAACATTTTTTATTTGATTCATAATTAGATTATTACTATAAAATTTATTATTAAATTTATATTACTTTAATGTATTTTCAATCGATATCCATTCATGCAACACACATAAATATATACGTTTTAATTATTATCATTATTAATCTTAATAATAATTATCAGTAGTTTAAATAATTGAGTTTTTCCGATTGTACATTAGTAACACGTAACTACGAATGATCCGTGAATTTTTAAATATCGTTTTAATCAGAAATTTATAATAATGTTTGGTTGGTTGCATACTGATCAAGTCGCATGACTATCGTACATTTTAATTATTATTTATATTTTATGCGAGGTTATATACATATTAACTTTATAAAAATGTAAATCGATAGAAAATTTTCTAGACATAAAGGAGCGTAAGAAATTTTAAATAAAATTTTTTCTATTACGTTTGAAAATAAATTTAATATAAATTGTATGGCTAATTTTTTATTATATATATCTTTCATTTAAATTAACGAAAACATTGTAAATATTTTATGTTTAATATTATGCCGGATAATAAAATTTACTTCATTATTTTTATATTTTACGAAATAACAATGGTATCCAATACTTATGATTTACATAATAGTTTTTTTAATCATCGCAGAAAAATATATATAAAAATAATTACACAAAATTATTTTTAATATCGATGGATTACTTTGCAAGTAGCACATTTGAAAAGTATAAAATATCAAATTTTTTCTACTTATATAAAGTAGTTACATTATTTTCTATGACTGTATTTATTTTATCCCAAGAGTGTAAATGCAGCTTAAACTAAAAAATAATACAATACCGAACGATCATAATTTTTTATATATTTTAATTTGAATAGAAATTTTATATTCACTTTTTAAGCTTCTTATTTTCAATAAAAAATAGTTGTAAACGAATTTTTAAGACATCGTTAAAAATAGAAACTACGTATATTGCTTGAAAAACAAAAACGATAACAATATATTGGCGTATTTTTAGTTTGTATTAATTTACGAATATTTATCCTTTGCCTCATAGATCGACAATTCATAAATAATAAATTTTAGTTATTGAATTATATTTTTACTATTACATTTTCTATTTCAAAAATAGCTTTGAAATAACACGTAACAGATACTTTTATAGGAATAAAGGAAGGTTAAAAATATATTTTTAGACGCAGGAAAAAGTAATAAGTAATAAAGTGTGGAATCGTGTGTAAGGACGAGCAATGAAACATCGTTTTACCTCGTTAAACATTGCTATTAAAAAAAAAAAGGAAAAATCTCAGGATCTCCGCAACATTGATTGGAAACTCGCGGCCTAGTCTCATCGGATATCCAACGTTATTGCTTGCAACTAGATAAATTCCAGTGTAGCGAACCTTCCTGTCTCCTATTCATCCGCTATCCTCTCCCTCCCTTAAAACCACGCAACTTTCATCGACTGGCCAAAGCAAGCCCTCGGGATGAGTCATAGGTGCGAGGGCGAGGGCGAGGTCAAGGAAACGAGGAGTCGCTCTACCTAAGTCCCCCTCGAGTCGCAGCTCTCGCTTATCGGTCGCTCGCACGTCGTCATCGTCGCCGTCGACTTCTACGGGTGAGCTCCCACGCGAACTGCCACGGGCCGAGGGAGGAGACCAGAACGGAAGGCGTAACTCGTGTACGTGTGAGTGTCTCGGTTCCCATGTGTCTATATCTGTGTACTTGCGTTGGCCTTGGCCGGTGCTCGGTTGTTTTCTTTCTCCGCGCAAACGTCCGACGAGGTTGGCACGCACATCTAAAGGCTCGATCCGCGGCTTCTCGCGAACGACCGATGATGCCAAAGCGCTGGAAGCTGATAAGGTTATCTGCGCTCGTGTTTTTAATTCGGTCCAGCGATGATTCGCGAGCATTATCGCCGGGACGTGGACGATTCGCAGAGCCGTGCGAATCTTATTTTGGAACGGTACTGTTAAATGAGTTTGGAGATTAGGATCGTGCGTTGGAGAATCGCTCGGCTTTGGACGGATTGATTTACTAAGATTCAGTTACAAAGATTCGATTAAGATTATAAGTTAAGGAAATTTAAGAAAATGGAACGAATTAAAAAATTTGAAACTTCGGTAAAAAAAACGATACAATTGATTGTAAACTTCATTATTGATAATATCTAGAAACAATTACCCGTGGATTACTTCTATTGTTAATTTTACATTAGACAATAATGCATAGGAATGATTCAATAATGTAATTTATTTATTTTATCGTTTGTATCTTTCATCAAATTTCACCTAAAAATTCACGTAATATCTAAAACTCCGAAACAACAAAAACTTGTTTTAAAAAAATTGTTACCGAACATATAATAATTAATTCTATAACGTATTCTGTCTGACCCTTTTATAGAATGAATCTGGTGTCGAGTATAATATAGATGGTTATTCATATGTAATTTAGGCTCTTATTTTGTAACGTATACTTAAATTAGATAAAACGTAGAAACCGCATTATTTAATATAACCATTACCGTAAAGACTACTTTTGTAATTTTATAAATTTAAAGACACGAGAAAAACGAATATTAGAGAATTCTTTGATTGTTTTAGTAAAATTATTATTTTAATAATACTTATATTTAAATTAATATTATTTACAAAAATACACGGCTATGACTCAAATTCGAGTAACATATTTTAATAAAAAAATTATATAACATATTTTAAATTAATCGATCACATAATTCAGTATAAATTACTTAGAAAACAATCCAGTATCAACTTTTAAATAAAATATCGTAAACAACATAATAATTTCTTATCAAAGTATATGAAAAACCAAGATTCATGCATACGATTAGTTATTTACGATTTCAATTGACTCAATTCCTTTGTGAATAAATATTCCAAATAAATTATCTATAAATATATTCCTTTTACTTTCCGAGATAAATAAAATTGAATAAGTAATAAATATAAATTTGTGAAATATCGCTATTTTATTCAAAATTTTTATTTTCTTTAAATATAAGTAAATCAATGGAATAAAGAAATAATAAAATATTTGATAGAATTAGTTTTTAAGATAGATTAAATAAATATTTAAATATTATATTAAATAAATATATATTAAAATTTTTTAAAGTAAAAAGTAAAACTGTATTCGCGACTTTCACTTAAATCAATATTCTATAACTTCGTGTAAGTTGTTTACTACAATGAGTAAATCGACATTTTAATCTTATAATAACGTTTATCAAAGTTGTGGCTCACGATAGTCGCATAATAATTATTCATAAATATCGTCGCACTTCGGATAAACCAACTGAAATAAATTTTAATAATGTAAGAGACTAAATTTCGTAAATTATAAATTTTTATCTTCACCCAGCTAACGCCTCGATCGGAACTTCACACTCGTAAAAACCTCGAATTTAAAAGTTGTACAACGCAGCGACATTGTTTTCTACTTGGCTCTTAATAAATTAGAAGAATTGGCGAACCGGTCGACCTAAAAGTGGGCGATCAAGCTTGCTTTCTTACTCGCGTGCTTCTTGCGAGACCGCCTTGCTCGCACTGGTTACTCTTATAAACGAACTCGTGAATCGAGTTGTGCAGCTCTTGGAGATTACGAGGATGCACACGTGTTCGCGCCATCTGGCCAATTGTTTACCCAAATTAATCGGGAATAAATAGAAAGGGAGATAAGGAGAAAGAGAGAATATTAATTAGAACGCGTTCGAGTGTGCGTCGTAAAATAGATACGATGAAGTACCATATTTCGAAAGGATTTATCGGAAAGTTTTTACATTCTGCGGTGCTTTGGTTTTTATTAAGTAATTATTATCAATGTAAAATACGGTAGATAAATCGTAAGCTTTGGACTTTTGGCATCAGTTTCATTTTAACGCTATAAAATTTTATTGCATTCGATAGTGATGTCATACTTTTAAACTGGAATGAGCTCGTTTAAATTCAATCTTACGTTTCAAATTTATAAGCAGCAGTTTATATCGAATTAATATTACATTGTATTTAAATATTTTATTAACAAGGAAGAAATAATGCTTTTGACAAATATAAAAAAACTTACGCGCCGTATCTTCGATATTCGGATCGAGCGCTATACCAGCGATATTTCCAGTTCGAGCATTAAGAAAATTAAAGAAACCGGCGATATAATCAACGTTACGACTCTACTACGAAACGCGGAACTAGACTACGTGTTTTTTCAAACGAACAAAAATAAACGACATTAATTTTTCTAACCCTTTCTTCTCCTCGGCAATTCATCGAGCTGCTCGACCAAGTTACACGATGCTTTTTGTCTACTCGGCTATTCGCATGTAGGTCGGAGGCGCATACGCACGTACGGTTATCCGCTACGGTTAATCATAGTCCACGAGCGGACCGACGAGCCACCGCGCATCACATTCCGTGTAATGAGCGCGTATTGTAATTACGGTCCGTCATTTTCTGAGCGCGCCGCATCGTACCGACACGCCACGCCAACTTCTTTATCTTTTCCTCCTGCTGTGGCTTTACGCATTAGTGGCTTCGCATTCTTCGCCGGATGAAAATTCGAATCGACGTTTCGTTCGAGATATTGAGAGCGTTCTACGCGGCTATGGGAAGTACAGAATGTTAGGAAGAAAGAATTTCTTACTCTTAGGTATTTTCGTTCGGCAATTGTTTTTTCTTTTTCCTCTTTTCTTTGTTTTGTACGCTTATTCTACCGCGTTCGAGATTAGCCTGACGTTATATGGAAGCTTCGTACGCTTCTAAAAGGATATAAAGATGTGATAATTATGTCCTGCATGGTAATTATGTAAATCTGTGAAAAAAGGGATGATAAGAAAGATAATCCAGTAAGGATTATAATAAATCTTATATGAAAGATATATTTTTATAATCTTATAAGGTCGACTTCGTGAATGACTATTTTAAGCCTCGTGTGATTCTTTTCAGATGAAAAGTAGCCTTTCCTTTTTATAATTATAAGCGTGACTTTAAAACACGAATAGAATTAATAAACGAGAATATTAATGAAATGATGGATTATGCATATTTAGAATCTAATTAAATTATATACATATATATTTCAAGAAAATTATTTACGTTTATCTCGTAGATTCAAATTATATAAAAGTATTTTTAATTGAAAAAAGTATATAATTAAAAAGGATAAAATTAAATACCTCGGTAAACGAAAGGAAGATTGGATTATATGTATTAAATTGAAAGATTTTATAGTTGATATCATAAAAAAAACAAATTTAGTTTTTATGTGGGTAAAAATCTAAACTTTTTCATGCCTTAATAATTCTAAGCCATAATAGTTTGTTCGCTAACCGAACATAAAATGCCATGAATATTAAAATTAGTTTAAAAATGTAATTTAATACTAACAAGGAAAATTGTACAAGCACATGATTTTTATCATATTCTTATTAAAATATATTAAAAAAAAAAGAAATTTAGCAAAAAGATTAGCGCTTAAGATTTAATTTTAATACTTTATACTTAGTTATATCATAATTATTTAAACCGTAAAATTTTTTTCCATTATAAAGATAAAAAATTAAATCTTTATTATTTGAAGTTTAATCTCTACTACATAAAAAAGGAATTTAAACTAAATAAAGAACTTTTTTCTAATTTCATTCTTTCATTAAAATTTTATATTACATGGTTCAACTAATTTGAATACAAATAAAAAAATTAATGTTACATATTATACATATCTTTTACCCAATAATTATTTTTAAAGTTGCGTAAATAGTAATTCATGTAGTGAAATTAGATATCAGTTTTTAATAAATAATTAGTGAAATACAATTAACATCTTAAAATGTATCTGTTTAAAAATGATGTATAATAAAAGTTGAAATTTCTTTTTTAATATCTTGTCATAAAAAGCAAAATAATCACATATAATATATATATATATATATATATATATATATATATGTAAAGCCATTTTCTTCGCAGCGTGTACTAAAAACAGCTCAAAGACACGTGAAATCACTAAAAAGAATTCTTGTCTTCGCTAGGCTTGACGAATTTTAGTCGAAGCTTGAAACCAAAGAAAGACCGTAGCTCTATTTCTCTTTTACGGAGATTCTAAATATAATATATCCAGCGGAAAAGTGAAAAGCTGAAAAGTCTCCAGGATAGTATACGTTATGAATGTATTAGTTTAAGTACGACAACTGCGTCGTTTGCATCTGTAAATAGCCAGACACATTTAAGGTCAAATAGTTTGCGTCGTTTACGATGCGATATAGGAGTATCTTCTTCCAGTGTCTGATATTTTGTATCATGTTTTCGAGTTAATATCATTTTTCCGTCGCAATTTAAATATATTCGAAGTAAAGATCGATGAGTATAAGTATGTCCGAATACTATTTAAGAAAAATCTTTGTGAGATTATCGTGATCTTTAATTCCAAGTATGATAAAAAAAATTTATAACGTGTTTCTTTGTTTCATATTAATCTACGTTCACATTTTTTATAATTGCAGCTGGTTAACTTTTTATCATTTAAATTGTTTATCTTAATTTCATTTGTTTACAAAATTTTTATTGCGACCTATATAACTTACATTATGCCACGTGTTTTTATCGACCAGCTCAACACGTACTGTCAGTTTTGTACACTAATTTTTAAGAATTTTAGAGTTGAGAATATTTATACACTGTTTCGTCCAAACAATAATTTTCTGTTTATACAAAAAAAAAACAACATTGATAAACTTGACAAATCTTATCTAAATCAGGAAATTTGGCAAAGTATTTAACGAATTTTATATTTTCATCGATTATCAACTACTCGAAATGTTTGTGTATTCTAAAATAACGTACTTTTCACGTGTGTGGGCTTGCACTAAGTTAAATTCGTTGACTCTTCGAACTATAAGACTTTTATGAGGTCCTTGCTCGCATGCCAAACTTAATATAATTTCTAGTGAACTATGATATAAATATAGTTATTTAAAACTAGATATAGAAATTCAATAAAGAAAAAAATTTATTAAAATAATCGCGTTCTACGGAAGAAGTTCCTTAAAAATGAAGTTACGTTGATAATTTTAGGAACCAAAATTTAAAAATAGATTTCTATTATGACTTCAGCATTATTTATCATAATACTTGTTTACATTATTTAAATTTTATGTTTTTTAATACGCAAAATTAGCTGCATTGATATTATTATACTTAACTCGATTATCCAATATTGATTTTAAAGCATAACGAATTCACCTTGAAAGTAATTAAATTTCGTATCGAATTATTGTTCGTAAATTAATCATCCTATAATATTCAATTTTAAATAACGTCACAGAAATAATACGCGCATATTATTTCGGGATGGACTACGACTACTTTGTTATTTTAGAATATCGATTCAGTCCATAAAGTATATAATTCCCTTTCTATAATTCACTTGAAAGCATCACAAACAAGTTTACTTTCATGTATAGAAACACAGTCTATATTCTTCATCCCGATTAGTAATAACTCGATAGCAATAACGCATCCTTCAATTTTACTTTGTTGACTTTGATCATAAAATATTTATAGAAATAAAAGTTTCTGCACTTCTAACCAAAGAAGAATAAATCAATAATAGTGCGTCTAACGCTTCGATTCTCGAAATATCGTACTCGATGTCTACCAAGTGTCTCTTCGTCTACCGCCTTGACATCGTCGGTAATTTGAACGCCGAACTTCAATGACCTCTGAAGTACTTGTGTATTATACACAGGTACATAAAGCGAAAATGACAGCATCTTCTCGAGTGCGTACTACTATTCACACTCCATTGAGACGTTTACTTCGTTGCACAAAGCCTGTCTTCGGCGTCTATGTCAAATTTGTCAAACAGATGAAATACGTATACCTTTCAATTATAGGTTTCGCGATTCTGTTAGTTTTATTGAAGCGATAACAAGTCTTTGAAAAAAATTTATTTCCATAAATCCATTCTAATGAGGTTTTGTTCAGTTGACTTAGTTATATCAATATTATATTAGATCTCAATATTTTCTCAATATTTATATTATTTTCGTGTTATCGTTACATAGTTATTTTACCAGTTCTCGTTTAAATATAGTACGAATAACACGATTATAAATTACGACATATTATTTTATTTATGTAAATAATAATTTTTCAAATATTGATTAGCGTGATTAGTAAAATAATTTAAATCTTTTTTTTAAATACTATATGTTTGATGTATCATAATTATTAAATATTATTTATTCAGCTTAAATCTTTGAACTTGTCATCAACCAAAATAATAATTTTTCTTTCTGATTTTTAAGAACACTTTAAACAATACATACAAGATTTCGTATATATATATATATATATTTATGACTATCCTTTAAAATTTTTGTTCACCGCTTCATTACAAAACTTTAAAGAAAAAAAATTTCAAGCAGCCTGACTTGAAAAAATCTTTGTATTTGAAAAAGAAAAATGTTTATCACGGTACCGCTGACAGTCACCGTCGTTGACTCATTCTCTCAATGTTGTCAATTCATAATTCGACCATAGAAAAATTATACCAAATTTTAAAAATATTTCATTTTGCTAAATTTTTTTTAATTTCTTGTTCGTAAAATATTACCGTAATCTATATATTATCAAATAATAATCAAAAATCGTAACCAATAATTAAGAAAGTTTCCTAATGATACGTAATTATAATTTTATACATTGTGTGTTCAAAAATTATTCCATATTCATTGCACGAAGGCATCGTAGATAATAAACATAATAAACGTGAATTCCTCGTAACGCATCGCTAACTTTAAGTAAATTCATGAAAACTAACATCGACTGCGGATCGTCGAGGAAAGGAAATAATAGGAAGTAGCATCGTCCGATTACTCAAAATCATTACCGTAGGGCCATCCCCTTAATTTCGCACTTTGGTTCACAGACACTCGCCAAAATGAAAAGCTCAAAAATACTCTCGAGCACGCGGCCACTAATATAGCAAAAAGAAAAAACGCGCTCCGCCCGCAAATCGTCGATCAAAGGTAAAAAGTACGTTCGCGTGTGTACGGACGTCGAGCGAAACCGCAATCCGAGAATCCGAGTCAGCACGCATCGCGAGTCTAGAAGCGTAAAGAACGAAAGGAACGAAAGGAACGAAAGGAACGAAACGAAGAGACGAGCACTCGACGATGCTTTCGGCTAGCAAATCGATGATCAATCCGCATTATCGAGGAGCACAAGCGATGTATCGAGAGAAAGGAGCCACGTCCAACTCCGACAGGTGAAACCGAGACGCTCACGCGCGTTTACGCGTGTGCGAAGCGAGCCGCGCACACGCAAACACACCGAGGCCCGGTTTAAAGAGGCGAAAAAGGAGTCGATGCAGGACAGGTTTAGTTCGGAAGGCGGCGCACGCCCTGGTCTGTCTTTTTTGCGATATTATTGATCGGGAGGAGACGCTCGGTCATCGGAGCCACGCACCAAGGAAATCCTCCGTCTCTTTATTTTAAGCGACTCGACGCGCTTCTGGTTTGTAATTAACGATGCGTTTAAACTGAGTTCTTGTTTCCTGAACAGCGGGAGAAATCTCTGTCAATAGGGCAGAACGTCGACAGCTTGCGATTATGATTTACTATTTCAACGCGTATTTTTAATTTTCGACGACGTCAAAATGTATTTATAGTTATCTCAACGCCCACTGACGATCTTATTTCCTCTGCAATCGTAATTTCATCGTTGCAAAATTAATTGATGCACCGGAGTGAAAAGCCTATCCTCTCTCTTGGCTAGTACAGAGAAATTGAAATACCGTGTATTTAGTAAGTGCAAAATGTAATAGAATTATTAACATTATTTAATAACGAAATTCATATAATTCTTAGGATTTTAACTTTGATTAAATATACGGATGATAATTATGTGTACGTTCGTAACTAAATCGTAATAATGTGGAATTGTCAGCAAGAATAAAATTTTTTTTATTTATTACAATTCAAGTGCGATAAATCTCAAACTTTTGTTATTGGTATACAAAGTTTCTTTTCTATGTAATAAATTTTATTTTTCTATTAAAATATAAAATAGAACATATGAATGCATAAAAATTAAAAATATTCTTACCTAAATTCTATTGAAAAATAATTATTTAACACCATTATTGCACTTATAATTAATTCATCATTATTTAGAATCACAATATTACGTACATAATGATAAATTAAAACTCTATCGCTGTTCTGATTAACATAATTAGTAAATTAACGTTAATTAAAGCCAACAAAAATCCTGGAAAATAAATCAACGCGAGCTCGTATTGTAATTTATATTTATTGTAATATTTTCATCTTGTACGTCGTAATTTTAATACTTTTTTAATTTCATTAAAAAGCTAATGAAGATGAATCAACATTTATTATTAAAAACCTGAAAGTATATAAAAGTAAATTGCCAACCCAAGTTATAATTGACTTCTGTAAACCGAAGTAGGATTCAAGTTTTGATCGAAGTTAACGTAAAGTAATTAAAACGAGATGTCTACAAGTATAGATAAATTATCTTTTAATTAACTTAAAAATAAACTAACTTTACATTTTTTTGCGTAGCGGTTTAATATATTTTTACAACAAATGTACATGTAATATTTCTTTATATATATATATATATATATTCTATCTCGAGTGTAACTGAAACGACCCATTGGTTTGATGACGACCTCCATATTGATCAAGCCTACTGCCAACTGTTGGGGAGGGGCGGACTACCTCTGCAATCTCTCTTTCTTTCTCTCTCTTTCTCTCTTTATGCGCAGAAAAGAGCGCGGAACTTGAAGAGAAAAATAGTAGGGAAGGTGCTAACTTTATATCTCTGGAACGAACTTACGCGTGTTGAGCTATGATACAATACGAATGCGTAATATCCGTCTCTTTGATATTAAATGAATTCACAGCGTTATTAATATTACCTGTATTTTCACATTTAATAATTGTTGTTTAATTCATTGTTCTGATTCAATAATAATAATAGTTTGATTAGCTTATTTTTATCTTATCTCTATTTTATCAAAAATGTATTCTAGTAAGAATTCCAGAATGTATATAAACGTGAAAAATAGTCATATAAATTAATAATATATCGTAAACTTCTCCGTTACTATTTTTACATCCTTTTCAAAAGAGAAATATAAATTAATGCGACCTATTTCTTTTATATAAAATTATATTTTCAAATCCAAGGTAAAAGCTACGTATTTTTATTCCAAGTCAAAGACGAACAATAATATAATATCAAGCTATTCGACTGGATTTGATAAATTCTTAAACTATATCGTAAGAAGGACGCGTAATTCTAAGCAATTGATGCTGAAACGAATCTAAATTGATATTTATCGTTACGATAGCACTCGAGCATGCAACTTAATTTACCGCCAAATTTTTATTTTCGCATCTGTTCAGAACCAATCATTTGTCAACGGATGCAAAATAAATAGAAACGAATCTTCGAAAATATCACAAGACAAGAGTTTCCGTCCTTTCTCCATAACGAAGGAATATAATACAGAGGGTCGGTAACTACGTCGAGCTCATTGAGTACTTCGGTCACGCTCGAGTTGCCCCAGTAAGGTGTCCCCCGCTTCCGGAACAAGGCGTCTGTAATATAGTATAGCAGTTGGACAGCAAGTGTCGAGCGAGTGTACTTATATAGACTAAAGTTACACCCGGTTTGGTTGAAAAATTGCGGACGTTAGTGAGATAGAAATGAAAAAATACCTATCTATTTATTGCCGTTTTTATCGTTTTAAGTTAAATCTTCCGAATCAACTAAATCGTGACTTGGCCAGAAACTCAAGAATTTATCGTGGAGCTTTGTTGTTTCGTTATTTTAGAAAATTTAATAGTACGTATTGTAAGCTATTTGTCTGAACTAAAGTAAATTTTTATAATTTTTTCTACGCAATTTATAAGTTTTGTTATAAATTTTTTAAATTTTTATAAATTATTATTTTTAAGTCTGATTTTTAAAAGGTTATTTATTAGAGATTAGTTTTTTAGCAATTTATTTTTTTCAAAACGCATTTATAAAACAAATACATTTATCCGAATTAGCTTATTGACAAAAACTCTTACTTCGAAAAGCATTTTACCCTACCCATAAAAGAACCCCCGGTGGCTATCAACCGTATTCTATCAATACATAAAATCTTTGTAACTTCCCTCACTACTAAAAGGAAAGAGAAGAAATGAATAGTGATTCCCAGTACTATCAAGATGGTCCAATTGCAACATAGTTAAGGTGCGGTAGACGAAACTAAAGACATTGCATTCGTCACGCTACGTAGGGAGACGTTGACCTCAAAAAGTATAATACCAACAATTCATTTCTCAGTTTACGCGTTATAAAATGTGTTAAATATTATGAATTTATAACATTAGGTGAGACATTTGGATCACAGTTTATTTGTGAATACCGCACTTCAAAACATGAATATGGTCATAGTAAATATATCTGACGTTTTAGCAGAACAAGGATAAGGCAGATACAGTGCTAAGTAATGAAATTCGTGAAAAGGAAAAATTTTTCAATGTAAAGAATTTCGTGCTATTCGTGTTTATACTCTTTAGTCACAAAAATCAATAATTCATGTACGAACCGGCAAAGTGAAAATCTTATCATAGTATTACAAATGTTTGAATAAATTGATTCATAATGGATTTAAAAAATAATATTTACGTACATACGTAAAAATGAATTTTGAGGAACTAATGAAAAATTGTTACATTTAATGACGTACTGTAATAGTAAAACGAGAAAAATAAAAAACACTTAATTTTGTTGAATTAAAAATTAAATTCACTTTGAAATATACAAATGTTACTAAATGTTACTAAACCAAGTACTGATAAATGTTGATAAATTTTCATTACATTAGATATTGTATTTACTCTTGATTTATTTGCTGTATATTCTTCACTACGCTGACTTGTACTAATCTTAATCGTAGAGAAAACTAAAGAGGAGTTAAATACTCAGCCGCAAAACTTACACAATACAACTTTAATGTACTCCTTTCTGATCCCGTTTTAGAAGTAATCTTGTATAAATACGAATATATATACTGTGTATGTATATATACGTTCGTATATGAGAGATAAACCGTGGGGTTGATGGATTGATTTTTAGCTGACGTTTATGTGATGTAAGTTTTAAGAGAACGTACTCGTAACCTCTAAATAAAAAATACTAGCACACGTGTTTTAATAAGATGTAATATAAACTTCAACAACTTTTATTATATACAGTTATAAAAGCTGTCTGAAAAATATCAAATCTTGATATTTTTATACATTCATAGTAAATATACGTTTAAAAATATTTTTTACAATGCCATACTTCTACATTATTATTATTCATGTTTTTGACAGAATAATTTCAATATTAAAGTATAGCTATTACATAAATTTCATTTACATTTTCTGGATTATTTTAATACGAAATTGAAGTTAGTTATATGAATTATGTCATTAACAATTCTACACTAACTTATATCTTTATTACATTTATCGAAAATATAAGACCATAAATCTTTAATAGTATGGCTTGACTGGTGTAAATGATGAAAGTGTATTTTTATTCTTTGAACGAACGAATGTCGAAATTCAAATCAACATTTAATCTAAAGTTAAAACTTGGTATAGAATTGCAAATGACATAAGGAATTATTAATGTCAATGTTCTCTTATTGTAACTTTTCCAGTTGCTAAATAAATATTTAACGAAATAAAATTTACTGTATAAATAATTTCAAATGAAAATTTTTAAAATAAAATCATTCGATTGTCTTTTATTTGAATAAAATATCGTGACGTATATTTTCATACAAAGCCGTTTCACTTTATGTACCAGCATACAAAAGTGTACAATAGATTACGTATTAAACAAGTGAAACGAATAAAATAAAATCTAATCAAAATGTTAAATTAGTCGTATAAAGAATTTCAGATTATGAATATATGTATTGGGAAAATTCAGAGGGCAGTTGGCTGTTATCCAGATCATTGTCAAAGTCTCTGGGGAATTGACCCGCACATTCTTTTACCGTATACACACTGAATATTACATTCGTTATACGCATGTGTACGTATGTTATCTGTATGTAAGACCATGCATATAATTTTGGATTATGTATAGCGTGTCAAGAAGAAAAATCACTGCTGCAATGTCTAGGGCTCAAAATCCGAGAACACTGACACACTGACATTGCAATGGAATTACGTATTCCACACTATTCTTGATTACATATGTTCTCGTTTCGACTAAAATAAGCGAGGCTAAATGTGTTAAGTATACAAAAGATATTTCATCGGAAATTCTGGGTAATAATTTTTTTTTTTTTATGAACTTTTACTACAAGGGTGATGATGCATAATATAGAAAAAAGATTTTCAGATTTATGTATCGAATATTATAGTTTGTAACGGTTACTCGACGAAATAGTTAAGTACAGTTACTCTGTCTTGAAATTTTAACTTGAAATTTGAAAAATAGAAGTTTTTTATTTGAATGAAATTTTATTGCGGATAAAATATTTTGCTTCGACTATTTTTCTCTCGAAAATAATTTTTTATGCTTATTCCCCGATGCATATTACTATTTTACCCTGTACAAACATATATTTTATCGTGATGGAATATTGATTTTTAAATAGAATTAAAGGGTGCAGCAAACCACATTTTTAAACGCAACTCACTCGTGATCATTATTGACAAAAATAATAATTTAATCAATACGAGTATTATGGATCAAACTTTATCGAATAAAATATCTTTACGTTTTATACGAAATAAATTTATTGCAAACAAAAATTATCTTTGTATAAGCGTAATAATTTAAGATGTTTTACACGATAAGCTGTTTTCTTACCGTAATAATTTAACATAATTTTAGACAATAAGGAATTATTTATTTGTTTTAAAATATCAAAATAATAATATGCAATTTATAGGTATTTATATCATTCTTTTTGTTAAAAAACATTTTTCAGGATTCATTCGTTTGATTTGATATATTAAACATAGGGTTTAAATTAAGGTTTAGATTTTTAAATAATAGTACCTTTTTTAGTACTAGTATTTTTAATTTTGTTAATGTATTTATACTCTTTTGTGCTTTTTTTTACTATCGCGAAAACATTTCTTTAATAATAACTCGGAATATACATACATTATTATTTCTAACTCCATTAATTAAATTTTGTATCATTAAATATTCGAGATTTAATCCAACATTATGATTTCAAAACAACGATAAAAAACTAACAACAAGCTTATCAAAGTAATTTAAAGATAATTATGCGAGCAAATAAATATTAAGGACTTCGATTATGGTCCGTTGGAAATTTCATTAAATTTGTATAATTTTAACCAATTTTTATGCTCTACTTATGAAAGTCTCATCGACTTTTAGTTTGACAAATTAGCCGTGTTATTTTTTTTTCGCGTATTTTAGATTTGATACATTTGAGACATTGACAATACTGCATCAATATATAAAAATTCAAGATGGATAAAATTATACTCATTACATCTTTAGACAAAACTTTGTATTAATAAATGCATAACTACATAATAAAATTATACGTTAAAAAGATAATAATTTATATTATTCATTTATATAAGATAATAATATAAAATATTATTACCTCTAAGAATTCAAAAGACAAATCAATAATTAAATAATTAAATACCAGCAATATAAGGTGCTATTAGTAAAAATTGCTTATTATTAAAAAAATATGTATAATCTTTTTAATTAATGATTTTTACATAGCAGCTATAACTGTAAAGCCCATTGTCTGTTTCTTTCACTTTTTCTGAAACGCTGCCATTAAATTTTTTTGCTCATACATTTATAATATGGCAAAGAATATTCGAGATTTTTTTAAACAACAAAAGCTAATTACAATAATGGTACATAATTATAAAACTCGTCCTAATATATGACAATTTAGTTTATAATTTAATTTATATTAATAATTTTTTTAAAAAATTGGATACATTTTGATAAAGTATTAGCATAAGAGCACATTTTCCAGAATAAAAAAAGATTTAAAGTGCCGCGATCAAATACTTATTTAACAAAACGCCAACACGTATCGCGAAACGAAATAATTGCGCGTGATTGTGTAGTACAGCATCAAGCGTGAAAAAAGAGAGAGAGAGCGAGAAAGAGAAATTCAACGGTAAAAATAAGACAAAGTCCCGTCAACTTAAATCACGCTACGCCTTCAACAGACTTTAGACAACGCCCTACCACCGAGGCATAAAAACATTTTTCAGAATCTCGTTGTACGCAAGACGAAAGCCTATGAACGCGGAATGAGAATAGAAAGGTATGCGGCAGCGTGCGATGAAAATTATACATGACCCAGGAAAAGAGGAAAATTTTCGCGGAACTGCGGCTACGTGTAAACACGTATACATGCGTAAGTTGCTCGCCCAGAATCCTAAGAAGCAATGCGCGGTCAACGGTGTAACCGCATACGTGTACCTGCATTCGGTCGAGACTCTTAACTATTCTTTTTTGCATCTCAATGGACACGCACTCTTACTCTCTCTCTCTCTCTCTTTCTTTATTCATCTCTCTTTTCAACGGCACGCGCTCTCAACACGGCAAATTCTGATGCAAACATTTACGTCATGTGCGTCTTACGCAACGTAATAATCCTTAGTGAGACTCGGCTTCTTTCGAATCAGCCTTTAAACATCTTCAAACTTTAAACGATGTAAGGGGCCATTGAATGTTCCGTTCCCTTATTGAAATCTCTATTATTCATGAGGTATAAAAATTTACGAGTTTACTACTGATACAAATCCCATCGTATCAAATATTTCAGTTTTACCGTAAATAAATGATGTTCCGTGTATTATGTCCATATATTTTGATTTTCCTTTTATTTAACACTCTTTTTATTTACTTTTGTTTTGCTTGATTTACAAAAATCTTTATCTTTTTTTTACTTCGCTTGAAATAATTTTATAATACTGCAGCATCGCAGACACGCGATTTAATTAATTACAGCGATACTCGAATTAGATCCCAGGATTTAGAAATCATTTTTAAAAATGAGCGATAAATTTTATATAAAAACGCTGAAAATACGAAGAAGTAATAAAAGAGTGTTACATACGTAAAAAAAACTTACAAAAGAATATCGAGATATGATTTGAAAAATTATTAACCGTAGCGTAGTAAATTGATTTCTTTGTTTTTGTGCTTGATTATCACTTTTTACCAGCACTCGATACAACGAATGACCGGATAATCAGGTGCATCCAACAGCAATGCGCTACTCCGGTAATATGCATCTTGGAGTGCAAGAGTCGATTTCCTGGATGAGCAAATCGTTCGAGCGAGGAAATATGCTGCATTGTACATCTCTGCTTCGATGTTTGACGTTTCTTTCTTTTCTTGTAAATTTAACCCAGTAAGCAGTTTGCTATTTCCCAATAAAATTGTTGGATATTTTTAATACTGAAATTTTATTACGCTCTACAATTTTTATATTTTTAAAATGATGTTTTAATTTACGTATCGCATTTCTCGTTGATTAATTCGATATATCATTTTGTTTTATACGAATAAGTCGACTGAAAAATAGCTTTTACGTGTTTCAAAGAAATTTCAATTTTTGAGATATTTTTATCTACATTAAAATATTTGCTTCTAGAACGGTAATATCGATATTTGTATAATTAAAAAAAGAATCAGAATGTACATTTTTAGATAAAATATATAGCTAAAACCGAAACAATGTAAAATATCGACTCACTTTAAAAAGAAGAAAGTAAATGAAAATAAAATTCAGTTAAAATTATCCAACATACTAAATAACAATGTAATAAGAAAAAGTAAAATAACCGATATAAAAAATAGTACTTTTGGTAAATTAATTTTACTTGAAAATTTCAATATACAGATAAAATTTAGGATACTTCGTGACCCAGTTTACTACAGCAATTAAAACTACGGTTGCTTTTTCTTATACACGTATGATTTATAATCGGGATTTGGCGAAGACAAATTTGTTTGTACGAAGATACGATACTTCTCGAGTTATCGTAACGAAACAAAAATAAGAAAGCTAATATGTGTTTTTCTAACAAGTGTATTTCTTATACAGAATTGCTATATACAGTCGTCATACGAGCGACACTGAGTTTCTATACGTACAATCTCATCTAAAAATCAGAAGAAAACAGCTTTCAAATAACTCAAACGCCAACTATGTTTTAACAGCTTAACGTTAGTGCACATTGTTTTCATTGAAGTCAACCGTCATTTTCCAAACGTGTGAATCAGCAACTATTGAGTAATACAACTTATCTACATGCACCGAAAATACGTGGATTGGTCGAGAATACAAAAAGAGAAAAATTCGAAGCGCATCGAAAACAAAGTCCGATATCTAGCGCTACACAAACGACAGCTTCAACAGTGCGATGATGCATAGGAAACGAACGGAAACGTAACGTCACACGATATATCTCTTTTGGTTAGGACAAGCTTTGGCCGGAAGAGAAAACAATCCAAGATTGGCCAGTCGGAAGATAGTGGCTCGATAGGAGAAAGAATGCCGAGAAAAAAGGACCTGGCGCGGGTCACCGAGATGGAAATTTATCATTTATAAATCGGATGTCCTCCGACTACTCGTGGACTATCCCGAACAAATTAGTCTCAATTTAGTGTAGGAATTAACGAGGGGCGGCTGAATGTAAAGCGACCCTCTTGACGAATATTTGCACACGTTACTCAACCGAGTCGTTTCAATGTATGTTTACGAAGCGTTTGATTTTTATGGCCCAATTCATACACTTTAATTTAAGAAGCTTATTGAATCAAAATAGAAAAGAGGTGTTTGAACTGACAACATTATATATTTTAAGTAAAGAAACACTACTCGTATGAAGATATTTCTTATCAGTTTTATGGTCCTATATTTGTACTGGTACAATTATACGTATTTATGAAGAAGAAAGGGAAATATTACTAACACCAATTGATTACAACGTAAGAAATTTACATATATTTACAAAATTATATTATTAGCTTAAATAAATTATTTTAATTTGCAAATTTATAAATATTATAAAATTATTAAAAAATTTTACCGTAAAATCCTACACTTTCGTACCTAATATCTATTAAAATTTATTATAATATTGCATTATACAAGATTTATAAAGAAAAAAAAATAAAATAATGTACTGATAATATAAGCTAATTCAGTGAATTATTTCGATTCCAAATATAGCAACACGTGTAACTATATAAAAATAGTATGAAAACATTTGCACTCTGTTTTAGAAATACTGCAAAATTTTATAGTTACATCACTGTTTTAAAAATAATATTCTTCATTGCGTATCATTAATAGCACATGCTCATAAAATATACATAAAACATCTCTACCAAGATGTAAACAGGTAATTAATTTAATCTTACCCTTAAATAATGAAGTATTTCAGAACATAAAATTATGAAATTATCGTTGCTGATATACAATTTTCGTGCAATTACTGCAACCCTAAACTCTAAAACTATTAGGTTTGAGTGAGTAAGAAAAAGGAAGTGAATAGTAACGTATTTCATGGACAAGTTGGTTAGTATGAAAAGAATTTTTTTCCTAGAGCTCTTCCTTCTCCTTTCTCTGTTCCCTTTCTTTTCTTGTTTTCTATATTTCTCCCCCTCTATCACCGTTTCTCTCGCTCCTTCTCTCTCTCTCTCCCTCTCCCTCTTCCTCTCCCTCTCTCTTTCTTCGATTATTGGACTCCGATCATCGGTCTTTTACAGTGTCTAACTGTTATCACTTTAATTTTAATTTGACATGTGAAAAAACACATATAAATCGTTAACTTTATTGATTGTATAGTATATATATTGTAAATTTTTTATTGTTACATGATTTTAATAGAAACGTTACATTTATCCAATTGAATTTTTAATCCAATAAAAAACATTTCATTTTAAACGTAATACAACATACAAAGGATATTACTAGATATTAGTAACTCAATGTATTCAGACTAAACTATTCGATTGTCATTATTATTAAGTTTTTAAACAAATGTTAGAACCCAAACATACAAAACTTTTTCTAATTTTAGTTCACTTGTTAAAAAAATTAGGTTTTGATTGACCCGAATAAAGAATTTACGATGCAACCCAGAAATTATAAATAGATTTTGAAAATAATTAATCCTGCAGTACAAATATTTTTCAATAAAGCTAATTATAATTAGACAAATTCCAGACGATCGTTAGTCTCTCAAGAGGTTGTGATAAATTTCTTTTCACGGACACAACAATGGTATACTTATAGAATTTTGTAAGGATAACTAACATAGAATTTTCTTTCAATCACAATGTATGATGGAGATTTAATGTCTAACGGGAAAGTCGTCAAATATACGATTAGTTTCTAATTTTAATAGTTTCTAAATGTAGAATTGAAACATTTCAGTTTAAAGATTTATACAAAATTATATTAATATAAAATTATGATACTATAGTAAAGAAAAAATATTTTTATTTTTTTTTTTTAATTACAAATTAACATTAATATTAATTTATTACTTTTCATTGAACTAATTATTTTATCTAAGTACACTTCGTACAAAATTTATTATTTTTGTTTTATTAAGCAAATGAACGATGGATTTTGGTTTGTAATATTTTTCTGAAAAATAAAATTTTATTAATAATAACAATTGTAAATTATCGTTTCAATTCTATATTAATACACACGATTAAAAAAATGAAAAAAATGACTAATAAATATAAATAGAGTTCTAATGCAGTATTTTTTATTTTTTTAAAAGTAATTATCATATTAAATGTTGTATAGGTTCATTATGTTTAGATCTCAAAAAATGAATTTTTTCATACGTTAATTTTATATTAAAAACTGTATTTTAATGTCACTTTAAACGTTTTAAAACTATACTTGTTTTCGACACTATTTTCTAAATATTTATGTGGCTATTTAAGTATTACTGAAACAATAAGCAGCTTTTAAGTTTTTATAATTTTAAAGAGTTATTTAACAATTTTTTAATTCTAAAAAAGTAAATAAACAGTAGATTGGATAACTCTTATGTAGTTGTTTATGTATGTAAATTTTAATTAATTATGACCTCGATTTTTTTCTGCAATTTATTCGTTTCATTAAAAATGTGGTTTTATCAGTTTTAAATATTAACATAGTGATTTAAATTACACGTTAAGTATAAGATAGGTAATAAATTATTTAAGTTATGCGTAATACCAAATGCTACATAACTGTAAATTATTTTCATTAATAATCAAATATTATATCAATATTGCAAGTATTTCGATTATTTAAAATCCTACTAAAAATTTTATATTTTTTAATCAATTTTATCAATTATTAGTATAGTTTTTTATTAGAATAATTTTTCATAGAGTTGATAAACTTAAACAATTCCACGTAGTTTAACGATTTTACACAAATTGAAATCGTTAAAAAAGTAATGTGTAATTGATTAATTCCACGTTTAATTAACTATTCAACACTGAACACAATATCTGATTGATTACGATAAAATTATAATCATAAGAAGCAAACTACATTCAAATTATTTTTATAAATTATAAACTTGGATAAATTCAAATTTTTAGTTTATACATAAATTTGCTATCGTAAATTAAACACAATTTAAAATTAACTAAAAATTTAAATTGTTAGTAAAAATATTTGTCACTTCTGGTAAATTTTATAAAATTGTTTATCAAATAGTTACCGAGAAATTGTGTCTCCGGCGAAACTGCTTACATACATAATAGCTATTTTAAAAGAGCGTTACTGAATGAGTGCAATGTCACCTTATCGAGCTTTGCGCCACAATAATAACGTGTCGTTTTCAAACTAGTTTCTCTAGTCAATTGTCTATTGCTTATCTTTAAAACGTCGATTGTGTTTATCACATCGATTCAACTTATATTATATGGCGTTTTTTTGCGCTATCGACTTTCTTTCTTTTTACTCGACGCAATATTTATATATAATCTCTGGTACGGAAAAAAATTAGTGCTTTTCTAGCTTGAAAATAACCGTAACAAGTAAATGTATATATATATATACTTTGATATCATCATGATTACGCGTATTTTTACCTCGCATTTCTTAAACGCGGGAAAGTGTCGATAGTTGTGTAAAGTAGTACGCCGTAAAAGAGGGAAAAAGTCTCTTTTCGCATCGAGACGTGAAGGGTCAACAAAAACAGCCACGGGAGATGAAAGGAAACTAGTATGCACACGCACGTATTTCTTTTTTTGTCCGGAAAAGATTTTCCTTTTAACCAAGTCTACTTTATGCGCAAAATAAATAAAGCGAACCGTACGACGTTTTTACGAGTTATAATTTTCGACAGAGTACGACTACTCAACGCAAAAAGAAAATTACAAATATCACTCGTAACGATTAACTCTAACTGCGGAAATTATTAAACTATGATATCAACGTATATCGTACTATTCGATCTTATAAAATACTTACGAAAATTCGTTCAACGTTCTTTTCAAGAACTCCTCCAGTTCCAAGTTCTATTTAATTTTCTATACTGAAGATGTTTTTGAAACAAAAGAGGTGGCTATAAAATTTATATATACAAGAATCACGATGGAATTTAAGGCAATTATCAAGATAACAATTTCATGACGTAAATTTTATAATTTTTCAAATTCCATGACGCGAATTTACGTCATTACTTAACGCGAAAAGGATCGAATCGAAATCTAACGACTCGACCAATTACTCTGTAATGGGAATTTTCACTACTTAAAGAACGAACAAAAATGCGTTCTTTCTCATTGTGTGCTCAAGATTTAAAGATAGAGCAATATGTAACCAAAGTTTCCGATCCACTATCTACCTCGTACCGTAAACAGGAAGTTTCGAAATTTTCCTAGATTACCGCGAGTCCCAAGGAACGTCGTATAACTTTCGAAAAATTCCACCCAAAGCCAATATTGGGCCAATACAAAGCAGGAATAATCGTAGCGTCGAAGAAAAGCCCGCGATCGCCAGGACAACGTACGAGGGAGCGTGAAAAGAAAATTTTGCAGTCACGAGGTTCGCCTGACCGGATTCGACTCCTCGGGTCATTCTCGCGACTCTCCCAACCCGCGCAAACATCCCTCGCGTAACCGGCGCCCATAACCGCGTACGCGCGAATCACCAACAGTTTTCTTCGACTCGGGCGAATCGAGCGCTACGGCCCTGCCCACTTCCAAGGATCCCCTCGAGTACGTGCCTCTGTGTATGCGTCTCTCCGCGCGCATGTGTGTACGTCGCTGTAGGTGTGCATCGAGAGGAGCGCGAGAGAAAGACAGAGACGGAGCGATCGCCCGGGCTCCAGGAACAGAGTTACAACAGCCGGAGTGTCCCGGTGACGCGTTCGGAGGTGTCCGCGTGTACGCGCTCGCGTCCGATCCCAACTCCGCCTCGAGGATGCGGACCAAGGCCGGAGAACCAACCGTACGGGGATCGCGCCGACTACCGGAGCCTCGGTCATGGGTGTTACGAGTGCGTGGGCCGCCTCCAAGGGGGTCAGTGTAACTCACCATTTTGGCCGGCGCCGCACACGCCAGCAAAAGCGGTAGCATAACGTTAACGGGCCAACGTCTCGACGCGGAGGCGCGGGTACGTCCTTCCTCCGGTGGTGATCTCTGCGCTCGTCGAGGCCGTCGTTGTCGTTGTTGTCGTTGTTGTCGTCGTCGTCGTCGTCGTCGTCTTGGTGATCCTAGTCGACGTCGCCTCGGTGATGCTCGCGACCGAATCCAGCCAAGCTGGAGGCAGGCGCCGTGTCTCGGTGTTGGCTGGCGCGCGCGCGCTGGATCCTCGATGACGTCGACGAGGACGAGGGACACAGTTGGCACACAAACACACACCGCGCAGTTAAAATGGCGTTTACGCTCCTCGGGCCAAGTGTACAGCGAGCGGATGGCACGGTATTCTCGGCTCTCGCGACTCGCGATACACGCCCACGGAGAAACTGGAGGTACCAAGAGGGAACAGTCGCTGAATTTTGTCAAACGGGGAGAGTCGTCCAACGATCGCGTGACGAGTTACCTCGAGGACGACGCTAGCGACGTTCCGAGCGACGGACATTGTCGAGTCTTTGGGGTCGGTAAGCGCGAGCTCCGGGTTTACCGGACGAGCGCGGGGATCGTCGATCGTTTTGTTCGCGTTGTTTCGTCGGATGATTATTTATTGGGAATTTCACGGACTGGACTTTCGATCGTGCCGAGATTTACGTAATATTATTTGGCCTTATTGGTCGACGGCGAATGGCGAATTTATGGTTCTGTTTGATTCGAAATTGTGTAGTTATCGTTTAGTCGAAAGGTACATTTTTTTTTTAAGAATCGTGCGTTCTATTTATCGTTGGGTATTTCTTTTTAAATTATTAAACCTATTTAAACCTGATGAACATAAATGGAATTATATTTTTGTCGCTACGTGGCGCAATGTGCAGCGTAATGATTATGGAACTACGTGGTTATTTAATCTACAAAGTAAACTAACTTGTGGAAAGCGGACCATGGAGTATTGTGTTTGATAAGTTTGTATGAGAGTTGTTTATTTAAAAATAATATCAGTGTTTTGAAAAGGTCGAATTTTCGCTTTACCGAATTAACTTTATAATCCTTAGATTATTCAACATGACCGATGATGCGGAACAGGTATTCTATTATTTTTTTAACAATTTTCATAAGGAATATAAGTACGCTTTGATATAACCTGAAATTGAACCAGGTACCGGCAATAAATGTTAAAGAGCCGCTCGATTTGATTAGACTGAGCTTGGATGAACGGATTTATGTAAAAATGAGGAACGAAAGGGAACTTCGAGGACGTTTGCACGTAAATATTTCTTCGAATTTTAATTATACTGGTTTTTAAAAATATGCGACTTCTAGGCGTACGATCAGCATTTGAATATGGTTCTCGGTGAAGTTGAAGAGACCGTTACAACTATAGAAATCGATGAAGAAACTTACGAAGAAGTATATCGCACCACCAAAAGAAACATACCCATGCTTTTTGTCAGAGGCGATGGAGTTATACTAGTTTCACCTCCTAGTATGAGGGCAGCGATATAGTTATATCTAATTGTATAAAGTAATATCATATTTATGTAAAGAAACGTTATCATGTTTGTGATATTTTCTTCAGAAAGTTTTTTTTTTATAAAACTGCTTGTTTGATTTAAGAATTAAATATAAGAGAATAATTTAATAATAATCAGTGTTTATTTTATATACATATATCGTTACATTAATTGCAAGTAATTAAATTTCACAGTTTTTATGTTATCTTAATCTAAAAACTTTAAACTGTATTTAACTTTTATTTTGTACGATATCTTTCCATTTTTTAATTCTGCGTTTGAATCTGAGCAGTTAAATCTTCGATTCTCTGTTCTTTAAACCTAAGCATATTCTCTAAATGTTCAACTTTTTTTAAAAGTATGTGAATAGCTTGTGTTTTTTCATCGAGTTCCTTTTTTAATTTCACAAATGCTTTACGAGGTATAGTTTGATTTAATGATTCTTCCGGGTTTGTAGCATCTTGAATAGATTCTACAATTGTGTTTTGAAACTAAAGGACTCAACAAATTTTTATGGATGTATATTCTTTTACTCTTACCATCTAAACCTGGTTCTTTAAATCCTTTAAATAAAGAATTCCTGTCTGCGTTACAATCTTTTATAATCTTAGACCGTACATCGAGTAACAGTTTTTCAATTTCTCCAGGTTGTGATTGAGCTAATCGATGTATAGTGTCCTTATTAAGTTTAATATCAATTTTGGGAAATACTTTACGATTTAAAGTGTACCAATTGTCAAGTTTCTTTGCTACACTGCTGCCGGGAATATAATTCTGAATTTCTACATGCCTAGGATAGTATCTTTTTAATAATTCCGCCATCAATACTACATAAATAAAAAAGATTTTATATTATTTTGTTTAATAATTATTATGTAAAAATATTTAATTATATTCAATAAAAAATAAAAATTTTTATAATTAAAATAAAAACATTTTGTTAGATTGCATTCCTTTTTAAATATTCATGATGAAAAATATACTTAGATAAATACTGATATAAGTAAATAAAAATATATTAATTTTAATATATTTAATTATACTATTAATAAATACATTATTCAATGGTGGAAATAATAATTCAAATAAAATTTAAGATTGAAATGAAGATTATTAATTTAAGAGAATATAAAACTGATTCTTTTAGAACATAATTATAATGTAACAATATTTATAGGATTCATATTATATTTTCAATTTATTATAACATAACAAAATTAAATATTTAAAAGGTCAAATACTTATAACGGTCGTATTTGAAGGCCATAAATAATTGTTGTACAAGTAGAAATAAATTAAAATGAATCTTCTGTTTTAAGTTGTATTACCTATATTTTTTTTAATATCAAACTTTTGAAAGAGAAATTTATTAAATATATTTAAGTAGTAACTAAAAAACGATAAAAATAACAATATAAATCATTTATATAATTTTTTTATTGGCAAGTACTATTTTATTTATATATTTAAGGCTTTCAATAATTTATAGCAAACTGAAAAAGTATTTAAAAAATAAATACATTGATTCAAATTAATTCTCTTTCATTTCTTTTATAGATTAAGATTTAATTTTTTTAAATAGGATTAAAAGTTTGCTTTTAATTTTATCATTTTTCTATTGGATTTTATCTTATTATTAGAAATTGAAGTAACAGTATATACCGTATTTCTTTTAGATTATATACGAAATAAGTTTTCTTATACCTCAAATACCTTAGAAATTTCCACCTACTGCCATTTCATAGTAATGGAACGTGAAAATATTCGCTGCTAGTATATTACCCATAAAAAAAGACTGACATTTTCGTCAATCAAATATAAATAACCGATGACTCACGCTACGTTTAAAGAATATAAAAATTTGGTTTTTCATGTTCTATTTCATTTTACTCGATTTTATAATTATTTATTTGGTTATGTACGAATATTTATGTGCCTTGATTTAATTTCCTTAAACTCGGTAAACTTGTCAACAAAAAATACGATCTACCTCCATCTGAAAAATCTCTAGCTACGTTTCGTTTTGGCCTAGAAAATGGAATTTGGTCAAGCCATGTGTAAATTTCACGCACGTAATCATCTGCAATTTTTGTTTCGATGTTCATCTCCTATAATCGTAGAAGCGTTTGCAAATTACCTTATTACTATACATTTAAAATTGTATTTGAAACTTGGTTAAATTTTTTTATAATAGCGTTAAACACGAACACAGAAGAATTATTATCTTGAAACTGATTATCTCTGAAACGTCTTTGGTATATATTCACGCATGTTTATCGGAAAAAATTGAATAATAGTTGTTTAATTTATAGTATATTCACGGTGTGTTCGACATTAATTTCTATTTATACATTGTTCAATTAATTCATACAAAAGAATAAAATACATGTAACAATTGTATCTAATATATTTTTTGTTTTATTAATAGAATTTAAAATAAAAAATAAAAAAATCTATAACCATTCATCAAAGCATATACTTATCATTCAATGTCTTTTCAGACTTTAGAAACATATCGGAAATTTCTTACGAAACGATGTTATTAAATATGTATGTATAATTTTGACATATTATTCACATTTCTTATCAATTGAATAAAAAGAATATGTAGTTTACTTATTGATCAATTTATCATTCGTGTTCATTCTTTAAAAAAGAAAATGTCTATATCGAATTGAAGAAATCCTAAAGACACTTTGTTCTATCGTTGAAAGAAACAAAATTATATTTGTTGTATAATTCAAATGTATAGTTTATGATATATGCTATAAATGTCAAATAAACTTAATTGATTTCTTTAAGGAATGTTTAAAATATGTTTTGAAATTGTATAAACTTTTCAAATTAAATATGTTAGCTGCAGAATATCATGTGTTTTTATACTATTTACGAAACTTTAAAATATATTACACTCAATAACAAGACTTGGCAAATAAATTATTTAAATAAGAAAATCGATAAGCAGGTTATTTGAAAAATTTTATTAAAATGTTTGTATCTAAGTTGATATCACACTGACTTGTATTCGTGATAAACTTTGATATAGTTTACTACTAGGGAGCGTACATAAATTTCCATTTCCATGTATTGAACAGACTTTTATTTTATGTGCATATTATATATAACTCATTGCTTGATACAATCCATATTATGAATATGTAAATAAATCTAACTACGTATACACTAGTCAGATGAATACAATTTGCAAATTTTTTAAAATTATTTTATTACGATTAATGATAGTAATTCATATTTACAGAATGTATTACTTCAAAATTAGTAATTCTAATCATTTTTGTGTTATGAAGATTATATAAAATAATAAATAGTATGTTTTCTATTTATAAAAGTATTTTAAATAACTAGGAAGGAAGATAATATAAGTTATATATAAAGTATTCAAAATTCTATTAAAATTTAAATATTATAAATAATAAATATATAACTTTTTTATATAATATTATTTTATTCAAATAAAAAAATATATTGGGGTAAGATCTTTCCAATCGATTTTGTCACATAATCGTAAAAAGTCCATGAAAATTGCATATGTTGTACACAGTTCTCTGACAATCGAATACTAAGATTATGTTTATCCATTGTAGTTGTAAACATATTTTCTTAAATAATATATTCATAGTAATTTTTTGTAATTTTATCGTAAAATTGTTGCTTCATTAAGAATATTACATATTTTATGAAAATATTTATCTATATTGCATGAGATTTATTATTAATGCTACGTAATTATATGTCGAGTCAGTAAGTACATCCAAAAGAATTTTTTATTTTTGTGAAATAGTTTTTCATAAAAAATTTTTATAAAAATGTGTATTTTATTAAAATCTTTGAAAATATATATCGTAAAAAGAACGCACAATAGATGATCTGAATAAGATAAAAAGAAAATATAAATATTTTATTTATTATGAAACAACAATTATTCAAATAATAATAAATTTATCTAATCAATTATCAAAGATAGATTATTCTTTTATATTAAATTTGTTAATACATAGTATTATAGTATTATAGTATAGAAAACTGAATATTAAATTATATTGGTTTATTGTGACGTCGCGCCTCACGGATAATTTAACTACGCGATGCAGTAAAGAAAATTACCTTAAATTATTACTAGGTCTTTTTTGCTTTCATATCATGCTAGATGAAGAACATAAAATTAATATCTTGAATATAGACTCTATAAAAGGTAATCTAAAAGCTTCGTATAATATAATGATAATATAGTCATTATTATACTAATAAAAAAGTTTATAAACAGCAATTGTGTAAAGATATTTACCAATAAAAAGTAATAAATTTAATTTATCAATATTTATTATCAGAATAATTTTGCTATTAGTAGGAAAACAGATTAAAGTTAATAATATTTTTCAGAGAATAAAAAGTAATTTTTAAAAGAATAAAATAAGTATAAAATAGTATTGAGTAATTTTAATTCCTAGTATTTAAATGTTTCAATATAAGTCCTCTTTAATGGTACAATGAAATTCTTTTAAAAAATAAATATATGCATTTTATAGTTTTTAATGGGAAATATTATATAAAATAAAGCTCGTAATAAATAATAATCCATTACAAGTTATACGTAGAGGTAAACTGAGTTTAGTCAGACATTAGATAATACACACTTTGCCAAAAATGATAATATAAAGCGGTTTCGTACATTAAATAAGTCGAGAATTTTGTAATAATGTCAAACGTTACATTTTATTTGCTTTGAAATTTGGCAATAAAATAATCTATGTAATTTATAGCATTTGAGAAATATATAAAATTAGATTAAAAAATATTCCAAATTTTTCGGGTTTAAAATAATATGAACATAGTGAATTTATTATCATTCATCAATTTCATAAATTAATATTAACAAAATATATTAATAAAAACTAAAAAGATTATGGAATTATGTTATGGATATGCATTAAACTATTATTTTACATTTATAAACTTCTTTTTAAAGTGATTTGAGAATTTCTAAAATTTAGGAAATTTTATACTATGAGATTTGGTAAAATATAAAATCTAAATTTTACACCGTATTCAACGATAATCGTTTCGACTATTTAACTATTTTTTATATAAAAAATAGAAAAGAATATAATTCAGGCTAGCGTAGAAAAACTTCAAATGCGCGATATTCAATGTATAAATTTCAATGTAAAAATGTATTGAATTTACCGCAACTGCTATATTTATATAAAAATATACTTTTGTTACTTTGATGCTCTAATTTATATGTAATTATATGTTCAACATCTGTAACTATCAGCACGCGTACATCTAGCACACTTTGTATGAAAAGATCGAAAAGTAATAACCTACATGTACATAAACAATGATATGTGCGATAGAACGAAATTGTAATGGGAGGGTGAGAACTTGCGGGAATAAAAGCTTCGCTGCTCTACAAACATATGTATATAGATCCTATTGCGATTGTCACCGTATCAATGCAAAAATATTAAATTTTATAAGATACAATTGTGAATTAATATAATTACAATTTTTATAAATTGGAAATAACAAATGCGATTACCGAGCAACTTTGTTAAATCAGTTGTAATTTTGATATTAACGAAATTAAAAATAATAAAATTAAAAATAAATATTGGCTTGATTTTCCATATCTATATATTAAAGAGTAGCTATTTTAACGCATAAAGTAATGATTGATTTTAATAATTAATTGCAAGTTATTTCGAAATAAGAAAGTTGATATTTATTTTATGATAATAGTGATCGATCCAGACGAGAACGATTTTAATAAAAATACCAACAATACCTTATTTTACTATTTGTTACCAATGTTATATTATTTCTTTATATAAAATTTATTTAGCAATAACAATATAGTCTATTGTTTTTAAAATTATGGCAAATAAAAAGTATAATGATGAGGTCAAGTAATGAAGCAATATTTTCTATTATCTTATCAAACGTAATGTTTTGAATACCATTATTTCAATTATTTTTAAAAAAAATGATATTTCATATGCCAAGATTATAATTATCAGCATCCGTATTTCGATACACTGGAAAAAAGATTTTCTATTACACAATTCTTAAATTACACGCGTTAAGAATCACTAGTAAAATCTTAAATATAAACAAGCTTGTTGATTATTTATGTGAGCCGTAAATGTATTGTACGATTTATAGACTCAACGAGAAATAAAGTTTTAGAAATACAACGTTATGTTTACCAAATAGACTGTTAATTTCACATCAGCATACGCATCAACGCTAATAAAAGATAGAACTCGTCTTTGCGCCATAGAAAAGTCCGGGTCATCGGATACCCCAAGTTAGGATATTACACGGCGAAGTCCAATGCGGCCCGCTTCGAAAACGGCGCTGCTCGAATGCAACATAAAAGTCGAGATTACTATTTAGTAGCGGCTTTCAACGAACGGAAATTTACTATTAACTCACCTAGTTCGAAAGCTATTAAAACAGCTGTTTATTGCACACTACCGCCACCGCCACCGCCGCCCCTAAGAAACGAAATGCACACAAAAAATGTAAAGCGGGAACGCAAGGGAGCTCGAGGGATTGACATCCTCTTACTCTTCTTTGAAATCTCCGCTGATTCACTTCCGAAAAACAGGGCCGAGTAAAAATCGATGCAGTCGCATCGGGGACGGAGACGAAAAATCTCAGCCCCACCCCGCGTCCGCCAAAATTTCCGGCTCAGCCCCGGCGCCCGATTAACGAAACGCATTCGGCCGGCGCGGCGCCACGTAAGCTGAGATCGATGCCGATATCGCGCCTTGGTGCCACACACAACAGGTAAGCCGCGCATGCACGCAGCCGTGGTTCGAGGGGTGCGCGACGCTCGGGCGTCGAGGCGCTCAGTCTCCGGAGCCGCGGCGCCCAGTGAGCCTCGCGCGCACCGCTAGAAACTTGTAGTAGGGCGGAGACAAAAAGAGCCGGAGCTCCTGCTTAGAGAGAGAGAGAACGACTAATGAATCACGGTGCCAACGGCGACGCCGCTCGACGGCTGCAGGCCCTTCCTCCCGGGCGCTTAGTCGGCTCTCGGTCGGCCAACCGATAGGACGGACGCTTCCCCGTTATCAGCCAGTGATAGGACGACATGGCAACGGCCGATGAGGCCCGAGGTGAGCGAAGAGGGCTACTCACGTGCTACCTTACTACGGTCTCTCTCTCTCTCTCTCTCACTATTTCTCTCTCTCTATACATATATCTCTCTATCTCTCTCTGTTTCTCCCTCTTTCTATCTTATCGGAAAAGCGCTAAGCGTCGAGGATCAAGCGAGGGAAACTCGGTAAATGCATTCTTCGGGTGCAGCATCTCGAGATTAAAGAATATACGAAATTATCCCTCGCATTAAGGTCACCTTGGGAGATACGCGTCGACCTTTATGTCTCCTTCAACTTTTCCGCCCACTTCTGTGTCTTCTTTAATCTTTTTCTCAGTGTCATACGCGTGTCCTCGAAGTAAACGCCACTAAAAATGCGTACGCTTATCACCGAACGCAGCATCGCGCTTTTCCCGGATCTTATCGATTTTTCTCTACTGACTCGGTCAGTGTTTACGGGGTCGGTCACATCCCTCGACGTACGTCTTCGTTGCGACGATTTACGTCTCTCAGGACCGATGCATCGATAAATGACACCTGGGATTAAGATACTATTTCTCGTTACGACTCGAGATTTACACGAGCTTGGAGAATCCCTAGAGATAACGATGCAAATAGTTTTACGGTTAATGTGGTTTCACGTATTGAGTAAAGCACCCACATGAATTAATTCGAATGAACGTAAATTATGGGTTGGAATTGTTGAATGAAGCTTGGGGCAATGCCAGGAGTTCCGAAACTTTTCAGAAATCGACTCGACTACCGCTACGATCTTTTAGTTCGGTTCAATGTCTTAGCAAACTTTGGCAAAAAGATTAGATTATATGGCTCTATTCCTAACTTTCTCAAATACGCAAATTTTTACTACGATTATGGTAAAAGTTTTTTATTCAATCTCTTACGTTGTCGGTTGTATAACGAGAAAGCGTTTTTAATCTGACTCTATTAATAGCTACTCGATAGGAATGTACCGATAGGAATTCTACCGAATGTCTAAAAGTCTTTTCGCATTTAAGTGTTATATAGTTAATTCATCGCAAAAGATTACTTATTTAAATCACATTTGTTACAATCGTCGGAAAATGTAGTTAAAAAAACATATTTTTTAAAGAAAAAATAAGAAAGTAATGTCGATCAATTCTTTAATCGAAAAATAATTCGATTGTACAACTAGATTTTAACTAACTCTTACTTCATTCCACTGTTTCCGATCATCTCGAAAATAATTCAATACTCTTGTACCGTATCTATACCAATCAACCTAATACAAACATTAATTTGCAAGCTTATTGGATCCGAAACACCAGATAATGCATAATTTGAATCGCGTTAACTTTCAATATATTATAAAATTGATACAACGAAGTGAGATATTTTTATACAAGTATAATTTTTAATTAGATACAATTGCAAAAAAAAATATATTCTTTGGACAATGGTATTTTCATTATCGTTGATAATCAAATTCCTGATTTAATTAAAAATAACAATTTTTTTCAACTGCCGACTCGAATTGAAACATCAAAATATATCAAACTTTAATAACCCGCAGAACAAAATGAATTATTCAAAGTGCAAAATAAATGGTATTTGGAGCGATGAAGAAGCAAGTCTTTGAATAGAAAATTTTTAATCGAAATACATAACCCGCATACGAGGCAGAAGCGTAACGGAAGCTCACACGTCCAAAGACACGTAAATTTAAAGATCGCTCAAACCGAGCTTGAAATCGTTTCCTTTGATTTCGCGCGAAAACAAGGCCTCGGCTCGTCGAGCCAAGAGCGCGGCATCGATTTACGTAGCCAACAATGCAAAATAAAAAGCCGAGAAAATAGATCAGCCACCAAGACGCAAGTTCATAGGACGCAAGGCGAGAATGTATGACGCAATGTCTCGCATCTCCTCCGTGCGTAACGTAACGCGGGTCGCCCAGAGAACAAAAAATAAAAAAGCTGGAGCGAACCGGTAGCTCTCGTTTCCTTAAATAATTTCCCTTCTGCCTTTCCGTGCGATTCGACCGAGCGGAAAAAGCACGTGCCCTGAGATCTCGCTGTTAAAACACGGGGGACGCTCTTATTTTCGGCCTCGACGCCAAGCGGCATATTTACGCGCACTCCGGAGGAAAAAAAGAGGTGCCCGAGGTTTTTTGGCGCGGATGTGCGCATGTCGTTCGTCGCGTTGTCCACGCGTGTTTGCTTGGCTGTTCCGGCAAAACCTGTTGTGCCGTTGGTTGTACTATCGCGTGTCGGAACCTCCGGTGTTAAGGTTCACGTTCGATCGTCACGATGAACTCGTGCTTGGACTACTCGTGTGCCTCGGGAGAATCGAACCAACGAGGAGTTTTTTTTTCTTGATCGGGAGAAATTCTATCGAGCGCCACTAAATTTGTTGGATCGAGGTACGTTTATTTGCTCTTCTGAAAGCTTCGAAAGCTTCTTCCTTTCGGATAAAGCATCGTATTTCAAACTTAGATTGAACGAGAGTTTCGATAATAAGGTATCTTCTAAATGCTTTGATAAATATAAACGTTTTCGATATTCGATATAATATTTTAAGAAAAAAAAATTGTTCGTGTTTTTTCTTTGAATGTTATTATATTTTAATTAATTCTACTCGATAACGGTATCGAAGTACTTAAATTAATAACGTTTATCGCGAATATTAACTTTCAAAATTTTATTTGATCTTATCTTAAAATATTTGGATTTAAGTAAAACGTGACTACTACTTATACATAATACCATATTAAGAAATTTTCAAGAAATAATACGAAATATTACTTTCCCAAGAAACATAAAAGATTGATTTTGATCTTATCATATTTTATAGTGAATGAATTTTTAGTAATATAAAGTGAATTATGAATCCTATAACTTTCTCAACTTTGGTATTAAACTTTTTTAAAATGTCTTTTAGAGTAAAAAATGTACATTTTGATAAGAAATTATAATAAATTTATAATTAAATTTACGGATTTAATAAAATTTCTATTTTATAGATACTATAACTCGTTTTAATCGATATATAAATTAAAAAAATTAATTTTTACATTTCTGTACCTACATAAAGTTTATTTTATAAATTTAGAATTTAATACTTTAGAAACATACAAAATCAATTAAATGTATAAAATAATGTAACAAGTTCCTTATTTTCAAAATATTTTCGTTCACTTAATATTAAATTAGATACCTATATTTCATTTTATACCGCATTTTCGTTTGTATAGTTAAGTTTTATAAAATATAATTTTTTAACAAAACATTAACAATGGTGTTTTAAGTTCTTTTATAAATATTTTATAATATTAATTTTATTGATTTATTTACTGCCTTCTATGTATACATTTTTTTTTATCCAACGAACTACTTTTAATTATTTAACTACTTTAAACTACTTTGAGTTTATTAAAATTTGAAATGTAACTTTTAATAACAGTAATAATACTTTGTGAACTCAAAATGTATATTTATATTGCATGATTACTGAACCAAGCATTAAATTCTACAAATCCTTTTGACAATCAATTAATCACAAAATTTCGATTAACAAAATTAATCAATGTTAGTTGTTCTTAATAAATGTTACGTAAAATTAATGACAATATTACTATTTTTATTAGCCGTTTATACAATAGTATTATTTTTATATCTTTATACGATGTATATAAGGAAAGTCATTTTTTAATATGTTCGATTGGTTACGTTTTCAGCAGGCTTAAAGATGTTACCGGTTCGATATATCATGGCGATCATGGGATCAATCGGTCTAGCCATAATATATGGATTTAAAGTAAATTTGAGTATAGCTATTGTAGCAATGGTCAATAATACTGCCGTGAGGGAATTAATTCACAATAGATCTTTGCATGTTGAAAATTCCGCTGTGAAGGTATATAACTTTTAATTCTGAAAAAAATTTTTTAAATCATATTTGAAATTAAAAAATTAAATATGCATAAGATTATAGTTATTGCAAAAATAATAAGAAGGGGAGTAAGTTAATTGTTCATTTAAAAAAAGCAAATAGATTTTTTATATTAAATATCTTTAAGCTTAAATTTTTGTATTTGCTACTTTAATTTATAGAATTGCTTGTAATTGTTTATATAATGTTTATTTTTGAAGCTCACTTTGAATATTAAGTAAAAATGTTCTATTATTATATATTTTTTATTATTATTGCAATAAATAAATACTTAAATTTAGATTGAATGTTTTAATTCTATTATTGATTTATTTCTATATCTAATGTCTTTGTATAGATATATTATTAAAATTTCATACTTTAACTATTAAAATTATGTATTGAATGTTAAAAATAATTATTACCGTTTACCAAATATAAGTAATTCTAAATCATTTTTTAAACTTATATAAGAGCTTATATAAAACTTATATATTAACTATAATTTTTTACATTTGTTTCCAATTATATTTAACATATTTTTTAAATATTCTCACAAGAAAATTATATACAATCTGATTTACTCTATATACAAAGAGCTTATGAAAAATACTAAAAGCTAATAAGCTTATATAAAAAAATTTTGATCACGTGTTTCTTGATACAAAATAGAAATAAAACCGAAGTCAAATTATTTCGAAATAAAACAAAAATAATACTAGAACAAATTAGTCAAATTTGAAATACAAAATAAATGAGTTTATGTTTAAAAGATTTATGTAATCGAACGAATCATTAAACTTTAAAAGTTTTTTGCTAATATATTATTTAAAATTATTTTGTTTTGATCTGATGATTGTTTTCTATTTATTGAATGTATATTTTTAAACGAACTTAGAACGTGGAATTTTCTTTTCTTTTCTATTTTTAACTTTAATTTACTATTATTTAATGACTTTCCATCTCAGACAGTTATTATTATTTAATATTTAACATGAAACGATTTCAATTATATTAATAACATTGCCAATTGAACAAAATTTTAAGTCTTGCAAATTCCACGTTCACTCTAACAAGTGTCATAAAACTTGGCAAATTAGCAAATAGTAGCAACTAGTCTCGAATCCTCGGACAATTCATAATGCATTAATCAAATATGAAATCAGACACATAACATCAGTTACATCGACGAAAGTCTGTCGACCCTCACTCGAACAGGACCCCAACAGGATGATGGGCCGTTTGTCTGGGATGAGAGCCAAGTGGGCATCATCCTCGCTTCCTATTTTTGGGGATACATCGTCTCCCTGATGCCTGGTGGAATGATGGCCGAATATATATCGGCCAAGTGGGTCCTCAACATATCGGTGCTCTTAAACATCATCGCGTCTTTGTTGATGCCAGCCGCCGCTGAGATCCATTACTCGGTTTTCATTGTCATGAGAATTATTCAAGGCATCGGTGGGGTAAGCTATGTTTTTGTTGAATTTTTATATTGGATTGGAATTTTCTCATGTGATATAAATGTATCGAGTCGAGTAAAAATTTTTGTTCGATATTTTGAGATTATTCGTTACAAAAAATTTTTTCTGTCTAGTTAAGAATCTTCTTTTCTTTAAAAAAAGAATATCAATTAAGAACTAAAATAGTGCAATTAATAAATGTCAAAGTGACTTTGATATGCCAATATTAGCCCATTCTTCTTATAACTATTTTAATATAATTATTAATACATTTAATTTTAAAACGAAACAATAAAAAATAACATACTTCGAAATCATTCATAAATTTATTGATTTATAAATATATTTAAAAAGAAAATATTAGATCTTTATTATCTAATCAGTATTTGATGGGTTATACACATGTTGCTATTTTTAAAAATTTTCGTAAAAATAAATATTTTTGAGAATTCTATTAAAAATGCTGAGTTTTTTTTAGAGATAATTTAGATTTGAAGGAGTTTCATACTCTCGGATTATCGATTTTGCCTAGTACTCGACTCAAGATAGTTTCGAATATTATGTGATGCAATAAATCACTCCTATATTTCTGTCACAAAATATGTCTTAGCGAGCTCATATAACATTTAATAAAGATTAATATTCGTGTAAACCATAATAACTATATAAAATGATGAAGATGAAAAACTACATAAATTGATAAAGATTTTTAAAAGTGTCATTAATTGTAAAATTGTGTGTAATTAAATATTGATTAAAACAGAATATATTCAATTGTATATTTTCACCTATAACACGATAAATATTTTAGTTATTAAACTGAACTAATTTTATAATTACTCTTTGAATAGACAACAAATTTTATATTCAAATATAAATTATTTATAAACTCCATTTATAAAATTATTTGTTTAAATTAAATCAATTTTAATTATATTTTTAAAAAGATACTATAATCTGATAATTTCTAATAAATAATTAAATTACACTGTGGGTTAAAGAAAATATTTATGAAGCTTAAATAAGCATCATAAATTTAAAGAAATTCTAATACATATAAAATGAATATATTGATATAAAAATTTATAATTTTTAAACGATTTATTATTTAAATTATTCTCTATTCGAAAATTCAAATAATATATATTTTATTCATATTCAATTATATTTATGAAAAGTGAAAGTAATGATTAATTGGTTTACTAATAAATGTCGACTTGAATATAAATTGTAATCATATCTTATCATTTATATTTAAAATATAAAGTAAATTTAAAATTGAAATTAATATATAAAACTAAAATGAATTTTTTCTTTTGCATATTATTTATTATATATATTATGAACGATATGAACAGTTTATTTTTAGATGATGTAAAATAATACTTCATCTTACATGAAATTCTAAAACGTGTATAATATGCAAAAATATTTTATTGTAAAAGTATTATAGTAAATATCACAAAATATTTATAAAATCAATAAAGAAAATTTAAATATTGAATTATGATATATTATTTAGAAATATAGTAAAATATTTATTAGAAAAATTGTAATAAAATAAAACTTTTTTATTATAAGATTTAAAAATATTTTTCTCTTTCAAAATATTTTTTACCAATTATATTCTTTAACTGTTATACAATTAATTTTCTAAACGATAACAGAAAAAATTAGAAAAGCTTTTCTATGTTATTTTATAAATAACTTTTATTATATAAGTTTTAGTTGTAATATGGTGTAATGTACGTTTTTTTGCTGGATCGATCAAAGCTACAATTCAGTATAAAAAGTTTAAAAGATAAAATATTAATGTTTACGTCGAAAAATATATTTAATAATTTATTGAATAATTAAGTAATAATTTGTTTTAATTTTAATTATCAATTTGATAAATATATATAATTAAACATTTACATTATAATTGGATTATTTAAATAATAGAAATAATTTTGGAAAAGAAATCAAACAGGATTAGGAAAAGCTTTTATAAAAAAAAATTATTATGATAGTTTAGTTATTAATTTTACATTAGCTAGATAAAGGGATTGATAAAATGTTTTGAATAATTATAAAAAAGTTGCATTATAAACAAATTATAGTTATATATATTATATTATACAAAATAGAACATAATGGTTATATTTTTAGTTATATAAATAATTATTACAATTTTAGAATCTATATTTTAATGTTTATATATAGTTTCCAAAAATTATAATGAATTTTCTTTAATTTCAAATTACTTTCTGAAAAGTGTTTAATTTCTATAGTTATAATTAACATCATGATTAGTTTATTAAAAAATATATACGTATATTAAAATTACACTTTAAAAAATATTGTAAAACTATTTCATAACTTTTATATTATCGTAAATAAAAACACTTATAACTTAAAAAATTACTTGGATAAGTAATTCTGATAAAAAAAACATTTAATTAAGTAACGTAAAATTGTTTCCTTATAATTCTAAATCTTCAAAAAGAATGTTAACGTTATCGCAAATTGTTAATCATTTTACAGGGAGTTAGTTTTCCAGCAATTCATGTGATGGTATCAAAATGGGCTCCTCCAAATGAACGTAGTATCCTTGCTTCCATTGCTTATGCTGGTAAGTATATGTACGTACAGAAGCGCGTGTTTGGAATTTCACGTCAAATGTAACCTTGGAATACCAGTACATTTTTTATTAATTGTAAATTCTATATTTGTGAATTTGCAATTTAAGCAGTAATATTGATGTACGAATAAATTTAGCACTAATTGTTTTCAAAATATTTATGTGCGTGATATTAAAACATGATCCGTTTTCAGTAAATTATTTGTTATTAAAACTTACAATCTTACACCAAAAAAATACTTTTTTTCAAAGCATTTAATGTATAATTTATTTTGTGTTAAATAAATTGATTGATTAGTTAACAGAAAATGTTTTATTTGAATCATAATTAATTGATACTAGTAAAACTTTAACTCTAATAAATATATTTTGGAATAGATAATGAGTGAAAACTTTTTCGTGAAATCGACGTAGTTCTTTGAATAATGTAAAAATTTTTCATGCAAACTACATTCGTTGATAAGAAGTGTTTTAATAATATTAATTCAACTTGTATGAAATATTAATTTAATCTTTTTTTATACAATAGTTATTTTATAACTATTTTACGAGAACAGCATGTTATATAAAGTAGATAAACAAAATGACCTTTCCAAATATCTCTAAACGAAATAATTTGAAAATTTTTTGCAATTATATCTATTTATAAATTTGACTACTAATCTATAAGCATAATTTACTTTGATACAAATTTGTATATTATAATACTATAACATTTGATGCAGACAATAAAAATTTTAAAATATACTTGTAAAATATTAAATTTTTTATAATAATCAAACATATATTTAAAAAAACAAAATAATAAAAGCTACAAATACAGTATCATCTTTAATACTAAAATAATATTAATATTGACTATTGATTGTACAATATTATTAATTTAACATTATGAAAATCCGGTGTTGAAGAACTTATAATATTTATATACCAAATAAATTAATCCAATGACAACAAATAATCACAAATTAATCGAAATATATACATAATTTTTTCACTATTATTTGGAAATAAAACCTTTGTTTTGCATAAAGAATAAAATAAAATTAAAATTAAAGTCAAAGTTAAAAATAATCAAAATTTTATTAACTTTAGGTATTAATAGTATAACAGATATATCAATAAATTAATGATAGTTCCGTCCAATAAATATATCATCATTATTAAACTACCAGGAAGTTATTATTTATTAATCAGTAATAAATTTATATTAATTATATTGTATATGAATTATCGTCAAATGTTCAATCAAGTATTTCATTCATTTTTCTACTTCTTTTGGAAAATTTACTTTTTTTCGTTGTCATTATATTTTAAATGGTCGTAAATCTCATTAAAAATATAAAGCACATAAGTACTAAAATAATTTAAAATTCTGTATTTAAATTCTTTTGCTAGGTTTAATAGATATCGATTTTTTTCCTTTTATTTAAAAAGTTATACATCTTTCAATCCGAAACATTCTGTAAATAATTAAATATTGCAGTTTTCTGAAATACAATCAATACGAGATTAACTTTCGAAGTACAAATCAATAAAAAAACTCATTACTTTTAATGATGGGTTTCAGGAACTGCTCTTGGGACAGTTATCTCGATACTCCTATCGGGATTACTTGCAGCTAATTTAGGCTGGAAGTGGGTTTTTTACGTCGAAGGTATACTCTGCTTATTTTGGTGTATAGCTTGGGGAATCATGATACAAGATTCTCCAGAAAAACAAAAGAGGCTGATTACCAATGAGGAACGAGAATACATTAGGAATTCTTTGGGACAGACAAAAGAATCACATAAGCTGGTATAGTTTTTTGAATCATGAACTTTTATATTTAAAGTAAATCGAAATAGTTTTAAACTTTACTACAAGTTATAATGATGCCAGTTTTTTTAACTGTGTTATTATATTAATGTAACTAATGCAATTAAGTTCTAGTTTAATTATATCTTTCAATGTTTTACTTTTTTATTAATTATAAATTATTCTATATTAAAGAATTTTTAAATTTGAAAAATAAGTTAACGAAAAAAATTGTTATTAAATAATTAAAAATTTAATAAATTTTAAATATTGTTTTAAAATATAAAGTAAAATTATTTAAATTTTATATGTATTTGAAAATGATTTTTTTTATAAATAATATACATTTTTTAAATACTTGGGAAAACTATTTAATCAATTAAGTATTATGAAAAACAAAAATGTTACAGTTATAATTATTGCTACGTAAATTGAGTGTATGTAATATATCATATTTATATAAATACCTATTGACTAAAACTGTATAATTGTATTAAGTTTTGAAGTAAAATTTCCTAATTTTCTAAATTTTTCTCTTTAACCCGATCAAACGAAGAAACGTAAAATTAGTTAACAGTAAAGTGAAAATTAAACAAAAAATAAATAATAATAAAATAATTTTATTTTACAGAAATTTTCAACAGTTCCGTGGTTTCAAATTCTTAAATCACCACCATTTTTAGCTATATTAGTTGCTCATTTTTGCAGTAATTTTGGCTGGTACATGTTACTCATTGAACTTCCTACGTTTATGAATAAAATACTACACTATGAACTAAAAAGTGTAAGAACTTTTACAGATATAATTAATTATAATAGAAATAATTTAACAGTAATTTTTTATTTAATATTTTGTTTTTTAGAATGCATGGCTATCTGCATTACCATTTTTTTGCATGTGGATTTTTACACTAGTTCTCAGTAAAGCTCTTGCAGTTATGCAAGATAAAAATTGGATATCGGTAACTGTATCAAGAAAAATTGGAACATTGTTTTGTAAGTATATTTTAAATAATACAAATGTTTTTTATATGATAATGTAAACATCCTTTGCTATTTAGAAATAGATGCATTTAGAAATAGATTTTAATACATTTTATTTAGTAACGATAATTTAAAAAGTAGTTGATACCGGCACATATATCATAGAATATTTTTAATAAAAATAAAATTATATCTCGTTTAATTTTAAGATTTTCATGATTAAAGCGTTTTTAAATTTTCCATCTATACTAGCATCTGCCGTTCCTATGTTCTGCTTACTTGGAGTATCGTACGTCAGCGACAAAAATGTGGCAGTTGCGCTCATGACAATAGGCGTTACATGCATTGGTGGAATGTATTGCGGATTCTTAGCCAACCACATAGATATAGCTCCAAATTTTGCCGGTACACTGGTCGCCATCACGAACACTATCGCGACTATTCCAGGATTTATTGTGCCTATTTTCGTAGGAAATTTAACCCACAGCAATGTAAGCTTTGTTTCATATTTTTCAAATTTATATTAAATTTCAAATTAAATTAATTGATTAAATGTAAATTTTAAAATCATAAATTTTATTATAATAAAATTTGCTCAACTAAATAATTTTGCTAAATTCAAATAAAACTAAAAATATTATTAAAAAGAATCGACAATAAAATAATAAAGAAAATTACAAATTCTATAATAGAAAGTTATAGTTTTATTTCAATTATTTAATGTTCCATCTAAGAAATTTATTTTCTTACATCTTTAAATAATATTCTAGATAATATTTCAGAACGTAAAAAAATTTGAATTTGCCATTATAAATTTTTCTTAAAAATGTTTTATTTTCTATCATTAATATCAAATAATTTTATATACAGCAATCCATTGAGGCTTGGAGAGTGATCTTCTTTATGACAGTAGGTTTATACATTATTGAAATGCTGATATATACAATGTTTGGTACTGGTGAAGAACAGCCATGGAATAAAGTTAAATTTCATAGTGTAGAAAGGCCGGAGCAGACAGTTCCTCTAAAAGAAACAAGACATTAATATACTTTAGGTTTAAAACAAAATATTGTTGTAATAAAAGTTTTTCTCGTAAGTAATACATCCGTAGATGTCTCAATAAAAAGAATTTTTATGAATTTTGTATTATAAATAAGGGATTTCCGCGATTAGTATTTTATAAAAAAAAAAAATAGAAAATATTACTTACACCTTTTTTTATTCTTACTTTATATTGAGTAGATCAATGCGCAGTACAAACGTATTATATTTTATATTTAAATAGCAAACATGTGTGTTATGAGGCATTTACATTAAATAATTATATTGTGAAAAAATGAAACTTTAAAGTTTGTAATTATTTATATAATGTTATAAGAGACTTGTAAATTAAATGTATAATTTAGCTGAATAATTTGAATATTTTTCCACTCTCTTAAAAATTCTATGACAATTAATTCTAATTAAATAAAATAACAAAAATAAATATGTATTATACAAACATTAATTAATAAGGTATATAAAAATCAATTATTCAACTTTACTCACGTTTTTCATTGAATCCTAACCATTTTACAAAAATACATGGGACCACAGTTTTTTGCTTTTGTAGGAACAACCAAATGACCATATTTCAAACCAAAATTTCCAAATTTATACAAATATCGTAAGGGAGCTAATGCTTCCAACTGATCTCTAATAAAATAATAATTATTTATAGTTTAATTTGTTGGGATTGTACATCAAATAAAATGTAACACTCAAGTAAAAGATTTTACGTGCGTTAAATATATATTATACATATATTTCTACTTCTATCAAATTAAAAGTTGTAAAGAAATTATTCTTAGGACTTTCAAAAACTTATAAAATATAAAATATAATCCTTAAATATAAGAATTATTTATTTATATTATATGTTTTTCAATAGTCTTATTTATATTTCATTAATTAAAAAATATTAATTATATAATCACACGATATAAAACTTACTTTATAACAAATACGATGTTAAATTCTTCGAAAACTTTTTGAAGAGCTACTTGTACTACACCATCGTTTTGAATAGGACTTAGAGTACATGTTGAATATACAACTGTACCACCACAAGTAACGAGTTTTAATGCGTTTCTATTTATCATGAAATAAAAACAGAGTTTTATAATAATTGAATAAAAATAAACTATTTTCAAAACTTACACTAAAATTTCAGTCTGTAGTTCAGGTAGCTGTAATCTTTCTTTAATTCTTGATGACTTAAAAATGTTATTGTCATCTGTATGTAGAACATGTCTATCCGTTGTGCAAGGTACATCTACTAATATCTTAAAGGAATTTATAAAACTTAATATTAGGCATTAAAATATTTATCTTAGTATAAAATTTATAATGTGAAGTTATTGTACCTTATTATAAACATTTTGTTCTGTAACATATCTTGCATCTTTCTTTGTAAGAATAAATTTATCGGAATTATCTTCTGTGTATGGTATAAATTGATTTACAAAACTTTTTACTCTTTTCACTCTAGACATTTCAACATCATTAGCAACTGTTACAAATGGACATAAAGTTTGTAAAATAATTAAGGTTTTTCCACCAGGTCCAGCGCACATATCTAATACATAATCTTTTGGTTGCAAATCCAATGATAAGACAGGTAGTACAGAAGCACTATCCAAAGTAAAATAATCTAAAAAAAATTTAATTTATTTAAACACTAAGGAATTATAAAAAAAAATTATTTCAAGATATTCAATACTTATTAATAAATTAATTTAAAATTTTATTCAAATTAAAAAGAATTAAATTATAAGTAGTTAGATAATTATTGATTTATAAAATTTATAAAATTTAGTATTATGAAAATAAATATTAAAAAATAAAATTTTATAATTCTGAATAGTATTAATTAATACCAAACTTGTATTAAAATATTAGATTTAATTATTTTCATTTCACTACCTCTAAATCCAATTGATCCAACTTTTGGTGCTGGAAATTTGCTTTTACTATCCTCTTCAAATGTATAAATAGAAAGCATATCAGGGAAATTTAAAGTGTCTTCTTGTTCAATTTTTACAGAAAAATCTGCTGCTTTATTGTAATAATTATAATGATCCGATTCCAACACAAAATCATCCATACCTATGAATTCAAGATTTACTTGTTTTTAATACATTAAATTTTATTTAAATATGTCACGAATAAGAAAACCAACCCTTAATTTTTGTTGCAGGAATAAAGTCAAATAATTGAGAAGCTGGTATACCAATTGAAGACTTTATAATACGATTATCATTGGTTGAAATAGTTACATCTTTTTCAATAGATTGAAGTTCAATAGGTACGAAAGGTTCATCATTTTTGTTTTCTATTGAATCCATGTTACTTAAATCTTCACTATATTGATCGGATACTTTGTAATTTTCTATTTCTTTTTCTATTGAAATACAATCTACCTCCTCATCTGATTTGACATTATTTATATTTGATTTTTTATTTGATTCAATAATAGTTTTATTTACATTATAAATATTTTTCATATTTATTGCACCTATATACTAAAATAAACATATATATATATATATTTAATATAATATAAGTAATTAACAAGGTATTACCTCCAGTTCATCATATATTCTTTTGGTATCGCTATAATTATTAACAATTGCAATGTATTTATGTGTTTTAGAAAGTAACGATGACCTAATAGATTTCCAAGAATTTCCATAAACATTACCATAAAATTCATTAAAATGATCGAGTGCTTTCTGACTATTCGACTTTTTTTTTTTAAGGACAGACTAAAACAACAAATAAATAAACTGCTTTAATAATTTTATTCAATTTTATTAAATAGGATAGTTAATAAAAATAAAAGTAAAAATTTACCCAATGTTGAGCAGAATTTTTATACCTCACTGAAATTTTTATAGCATTAAACGAACCAAGATTTTTAAATAAGTATGTCATTTTACAAATATAATTATATTTTAAAAAGTTTCAAACATGTTTTTTTGAGAATCAGTTTAGGTTATATGGTTATATCTTAGATGAACAAATATCTTCCCCGTTTATGTTTATATATATATATGTGTGTGTGTGTATGTTTACAAAAGTGCATAGAGAAGTCCACGTGTTAAGGAAGATGTGTTGCACTTTTCCACATTGTTTCTAAAAAACTTTCCATTTGTTAAAGGAAAAAACATTTATGTATTGAATTTTAATGATTTAGCTAGATCGCAAAGAAAATAACTAAAACTTTTATTTCTCGTGCGTAATACTTTTATTTATTTGTTTATGGAATTACGATGTTATGCCAAGATGCAATATACGCATTCGATCGCGTGTAAATATATATGTGTCGAAAAAGTTTAAAGGCGGCGAGGAACACAAGGAGAAAATTGCACAGAGCGCCAATAGAAGGTCGACGGTTGAGCCCCGAACTCATTGATGTCGCACTATTTTCCTCTGAGAAAAAAAACAGCATCGTTATTTTTTATAAATTAGAGCTTTTTCGTATTTAAAAATTTATTGAATGAAATGATCGTAGCAACGATAAGTTCAGACTATATGCGAACAAGTTTAAAGTTACTAAAAAATTATTCAAATCATTTGCGTATTTTTTTTAAGACTATTGGAAAATTTATTGTGAAATAATTTGAAAAATTGATCGTTGTTTGATCATTTTAGACAAAGTTAAAATAAATCCTTTTTTTCAATGTTGCCAATGAATCTAATGAACAAGTTGAATTGATTTTAATTATGGGCTTCAGGTGTCCCGCAGCCTAATACTTTGTGGGGTTTAGAAACATAAATTACAGTTGCAAGGAAATACACTAAACTATTCTGTAATATTTTTCTTAATTAGCCGGTAATGATTATCCATTTATCAAATTCGATAATAAATTTCCTTTTATTAACTTGGCTAAAGATTTCTTAAAAGCCGTACATAAAATTAGGTAAAAGTGTGACATTTTAATTCTCGATGCAGAAATATATGGCAATTCATATTGAGGCTCTTGAAACATATGGTCTTAATTATCCCTAAGTATGCCGATGAAACAATGATGTTAATCATTATACTCTTGGCGATGCGTTAATTTATATCTGGAACCGTGTAATTATATTGATTGCCGGGACCCAGTTATCTTGTATTAATCCGCACTCTCAGTTTCTTGATCTCTCGATACTAAATTTTAACGATCCTTTAATTCACTATTAGTCATTTTTATCAAGGTTCTTGAATAAAAGAAATTCATTGATTTAACTAAAAATTTCGAGGTGCTTTTATCGCGATATATATTCACTTAAAAAAATACTCTCGATCTATGATATTACAACAAAAAATTTTCTATCAGTCAGTAAAATTTCAATCTGGGTTTTTTTCAATAAAGACGTAGAGTTCTGCCTATAAGTATTAGGTCACCTCCTTTCTATGGATAATCCACTATGATTAAGGTTTATTTTAAAGTTTTTGATTTAATTTCTTTATTTCAGCCTGTTTTTTAATGATAAAATAAGCCAAGACTTAATAGTCAACTAGAGGAGTCTCTATTTAAAGCTTTAAATCATCCTCTCCTAAAACTTGTATCATTCTAAACGGGCTAATAACTATTCTCTATTTACTTAATTTCAACGCTATAAGATACTGAATTATTACAGAAAGTAATTATTGATGAATAGTGGTTAATAGACATGTTTTTAAATACTATCGATGACTTCATCTTGAATAGTTTTTCTCTTGTTTTTCATGATCTTAAGGACTGAATAAAACTGGAGTATTATTAAGGTGGTCTAATTATTGAGATATTTCGAATTAATTATTATGAAAAAGCCGTAAAAAAGAATTTTATTAAATGACAGAATTAAATAGAATGTATACAATTATTTAAGGCGTATTTGATTTTGATTTATAAGTAGGGCATCCGCATACTACTATATAAATTAGTTAAAAGATTTTTATTTATTTTATGATAAGAATATCAACATATAATGGCTTTGACAATGTCCTTTTATAACTTTTGAAATTTCTTTTTCAGTAAACATATTAAATCAATTAACCCAACTCAAAGTATAAAAATAAATGCAATCTTAAAAAAATAAATATACAAATAAAAAAAACAGAATAATTGTTTACAATATTTAAATTACATTAAATTACATGTCTAAATTGTAGACTTTTGAATGATGACTGTGAAATTGTCGGAAATAAATTAAATATTTTTAATTTACATTTATATAAATATATTATATTTATATTCGTCATATTTTTATTGAAGACAATAAAAGCTGCTACTAATATTCAGGTTTCAGTTGTGATTAATTTTTTATTATACTTACTCTATAACAGATACCTTCATTTTGGACATTTATTAAAAGAAATTTTTAAAAATACTAATTAGTGAAGGTAATTTATAGTTGAAAATATTTTATTTCACATTTAATTCATTGAAAACGAATACATTTCGAAATGAAAGTATATAATAGTCATATACAGAAAGTAAGTTCGCAAAAAACATTTTTATTGTTTTAAATTTCACAGTTTATTAAAATGAAAAGAAATTTTATCAGAGTAGCTTACAAGTAAGAAAAATATAAATATTTCAAAGTTAATTCTGTTTATAAAAAAAATATATATATTTTAGAGATATATCTGATAATGAAATGTATGAAAATTTAAAACTAATATTATGATCTTCTATTAAATTTTAACTGCCTATGAAAATAAATGATAAAAATTATGAAAGTATGAAGCTTAAAAATATTAGTAATATTATTAAGACATTATATTAATGTATCAGTTTCAAAATTAAATATAAATTTAATAATTTTTTTTCGATTAAAAAATCTTTAATGTGATCATATATTACATCCATATTTCATTATATATATTCAATACAATTATATTATATAGTTATCTTGCAGATAAATGAAAATCTAAAATATTTTTCCTTCAGATATTTTATTTAAAAATAACATGTGAGCTCTTAAGTGTTTTTTTAAAAATTTTAAAATAAAACTATCTAATTTTTCCTCGATTATAATTTTAAATAATAAATTTTTTGATAATTATTCATAAAACAATTTAACGAAAAAATTTGTATTTTTTTATTTTTAAAACTAAAAGAATTTTAATTTAAAAAAAATATTAATTTTAATAATAATTGTTATAAAAAAAAGTTCATAAATTAATGATTGAATTAATAGAAATTTTTGGTAACTTTATTTATAATTTAATAGTCTGAAAATAAATAATATAAGACTATATTTAATATTGATGTTCTATTATATATAATATTTGATATATAATATTACAAGTTCTATTTTTTTGTAACTTTAGTGTTAATTGTTGGTTAATTTATCGAATATTATAAATTAAATAAATATGTTAGTAATTAAATTCTTATTATCAAGACTTCGATATAAATAACTAATTTATACGTAAGTCGGTATATGAATAATATAAACACGAACAACGGTTAAATAATAATTAGCATTATGTAAAGAATTACACTACCATTTGAATAGTAGAATTGTGGGAACCTCCAAATAATTTAAACGCTTATTTTATAACGTGAACCAACATAAATACATCAAAGAAAATTACACTAATGAGTGCTAAAAAAATTAAGAGGAAACTGTTGCCAAAATGAAAGTCGATAGAATAATGTCCGAGCTCATTGAATCTTTACGTCATCTTAAATATACAACATAAATTATTGATAAAAATTTTAAACATTCAAAAAGGTAATCAAACGTAATATATTTCTTTATCATTTAAACACAAACAATTATTTTTAGATTTTAAAGAATGATTCATGAATAAACTTATTAACGAAGGTCAATTGCTATTATAAAATTTCTAAAAACAATTAAAAAATGAGAAGTAGCCGATTTAAAAAAAATTTCTGATACTATAGAAATAAAAAAATCCACTAAAAATTTGAAGAGTTTAAAAAAAAATTATATTTTTCATTAAAGTTTTAACACGACTATATTCTTATAGGACGAACTGATTTGGAATGATCTCTGCATGTAGACGACGTAATTTAAAATAACATTGAAACTTTAATGCTACCGTATCAACAGTAACTTCAAAATGTATTTTCAGTGTGAAAACTAAATTAGATTGTAAATGCCAATATTTCTATTTTAATCTATGATGCTTTTTTAATATCCATTATGAAAATAGTAAATATTTTAGTAATAAAATGTGATTAAATCATTACAATGTTCCTCTAGTATTTGTTCATTATATCAGTCATGTTAATTAAAAAAAGCAAAATACAAATAAATATTCATAAATATTCAAGTATTTAATAGACTTTGGATTTTAATATCTTTTTTAAGATTCGATTGCGACAAGAAAGTAATAATTTATTATTATTCTGTATTTGTATTTAATTATACTGAATTATAAACAGATATCTAATTTCTAAGTTATTCAATAAATTAAAACTCTTTCTTAAATAAAAAATAGTATTTTATAATTTTTTATTTAGTCACTTCTTCGTATTTTCTAAATAGAACTAAATGTTTTTTTGAATGTTGTCAAAAGTAGGTAATTAATTATATACTTGATCAACAGTAAACGATAAAGAAAAATATTTATGAAATTGTATCTATAAAATTGTATATATAAAAACGTAAAGATGTTATTAAATTAAATAAAAATATTTAAAATCAAAGCTTAAAATTAAAAAGAAATTTATAATAAAAAAATCTATATTAGAATTTAGTTAGAATCAAATAATATTTTATAATTTTGATGACAATTAAAAATTACATACCTATTGATTTTGTTTATTATTATTACATTTAATTTCATGTTTACTGTAAAAATTTAAGTTAGTTCTTTTAATTGTTCAAAAAATAAACATTCCAGAGCTATGTTTAAATTATAAATCTTCGTAGAAAGAACGGATAATTTTTTCAGAATAAAAAATATTTCATAGATAAGCTCGATCGTAAATAAATGTACGATACAGAGATAAATATTTAGTTTATAGAAGTTTATAAGATACGATACGTAAATTAATTGATCGATTAAAAACTCATGAACAGAAAACAGTCATCCTTCCGTAAACGCAAAAACCGGAAAAACATCGAAAATTTCATAAAAATATCTCAATATCGAAGCCACGTTGCCGACGAAACATTGATTTCGACGAACACACTTGGACTAAGACTCAGGGCAATAGATGGCGCAACTTTCTATTTTTCGCACAGTTCTAATAATCGCGGCAAGTGTTACATACTATTCGTGAGTCAGACTCATACAGTCCAACGAGTATGTTATTAGTCAGCGTCGGTTTCATGCAAGCGCTCGCGCAGATGATTCGCTGCCGTCATTCGCATCGCACTAGTTAAAAGGAAAGAGGAAGAGAAACACGTAGACGTAACGTCGTCGCGCAGGTACAAAAAATTGACGGTTCGAGTGTCTATTCCCTCCCCGCCACGAAATCCCTCTCTTTCGCTCTCTCTCTCTCTCTCTCTCTCTCTCTCTGGCAATTTCTCCCCGTCCGGTCGAAGGATCGCAATGTTGACGGTGTAGTCCTTCGCGCGGCGCCGGTCAGTACGAGTGACAGGTGACTTAGAGCGTCGAGTGCACGGTCGAAAATCAAAACAAAATAAAACGAAAGAAAAAAATAAAAACTATAAAGAGGACACACGCAGACAACGTCGTCGGGGCGAGGAGAAGCCCGCGATGACCTCCATATTGATCCCGTGAGGCTCGGTTCGCTCGACTCCTGCGAGCGACGGCGCGTCCGCAGCTGTCCGAGGATCGAGGATGGCGAGCGAGGCGCCGACGCTCCACGGGTTCTGATTCGCCTCTTCCGTACTTCACCCTCCCGTCGCCCCCTTACCAAGCGTACGTCTTCTAGTTGGCTTTCTCTTATTATTTATACATCTTTCTCTCTTTCTTTTTTATTTCTGTCTGTCTGTCTGTCTCTCTCTCTCTCTCTCTCTCTTTATGTCTCTCTTTGTCTCTTTCTCTATTTCTCCGCTCGGATCCACCGTAGAAATCGACGTGTCCGAATAATGCACTTTCCTCGCTCGGTGCTCGTAACGGATAGTTGAAATCAAACTCGAAGGATGTTTCTCGATGACGGATGACGGATAACGTAATCGCTTCGCCCGATTACGAGGAACTGACAAGTGAGGGTTAACGTACCCGCACTGACGCATCAAAAATCTAACAAAACAGACCTTTGCAAATTTTTTCCTTTGACCTATCGTCGACTACGAGACCGAGATTTTCAGACGACAACGATTTAAAATAAATTTCAATATCGAAAAGTGTACGCGCGCTCTTTTCTTTGTATACTATACCTCTCTCCTCTCTCTCTCTCTCTCTCTCTTTTTTTCGGTGCAGAAGTACGTAAGCGCGGAAAGCAAGAGCGAAATGCACTCCTTTGTGCGCACGCATGACGTGAGCGCGCTGCACTTATATCTAGTCTAGAGCCTAGTGCACCGCGATATCGCGTTTGGACGACGGTCGAGAGAGATCGTTAGCTCGGTCAAAAGGGAATCGGGAAGTACGTTGATAAGGTGAAACTCCAGTCGCGGTGGGGAAGGAGGGGAGAACGACTCGTTCCGGCCTTGCAATGTACATACGGGCGTCTATTTAGCGGCTGTCGGATCGTGTGTACGTGTAAACGCTGGTCTAGCCCGTGTACGTGTGCTCGGCATATGCAACTAACTAGTACTCGACGCGACTACGGAGATCGATTTCGCGCTCTCTCTCTTTCTCCGTTCCCCTTTCCCCTCCCCGTACCTCCTGGCCAGCTGCTCGCTCTTCTCTTTTTCTCCGACTGCCTTTTCTTCGGTGCGAGTAAATTTAGTGCGCCGCTCATTGTTGTACCGCGTAGTCGTCGCTTTCCTCGGCGATGCCTCGCACGACGCACTGCTGCTACGAGCGTGAAGAGTAGGGGACGAGAGAGGAAAAATCGCGGGAGAGAGGATTTTACTACGTAGTACGAGGTTGTAGTAAACGCGCGCGGTGCAATTGTCGAGTCTTACGCTTGTCTTACCCGTGGACCTCATCCTGTTTTCTCGCCTTATCACTGCGTCGCTCTCGACCTTCTAATTTGTACTCTCTCGCTCTTTCTCTCTGTCTCTCGGTTTCTTTTCTCTTTTTTCTACTTCGCGCTCGTATCGTCGTATTAAACAACGGTTCACCGTCCTTACCGAAGAGTCTCCCTCCCCCCGAAAAGAGGGGTAATCACTTTTATTGACTATCGGTAATAAACTATCGTGTTGACGATATTTGTGAAAAGTGACCGAGTTCGCGGTTTGTAAACGTTGTGCTGCACCTTGAGACTAGATTGCTCGCACTTGTTTGTTTCTTTGTACAGTGTTATAATGCAAATATTGTCCATGGTACACAAACGTACAAGGGTTAAACAACTTTAAACATTCGGAGAAAATATTCTGGAAATACAACTCGTTCTTTCAAATGTTAGTAGCATCAAATTGCATTGAATTGCGTAGAGGTGTATGTTTGTGCTTTAACGATTACCGTACCCAATTTAACCGTGTAAATAAATCTTGCGCTTCATTTACACTGTGAATTTAGTTGCTCGTGTTTATCGTTTTATACGTATAGTTAAAGCTCGTAATGTTACCTAAATATATATTTTTAGTAAAGTTATATAATTTGTATTTATTTTCTTAAAATACTGCTGTGTAATATATTTTATATACGTATAATATTTTTGATAATTATTTTTAAATTTTTAACGTTAATGGAAATTTTAACTTTTCATTTGTATGTATTAGTTCGTGATCCTATTAATTAAAAAAAATTAAGAGTAATTTTAAATTGTCGATGGAGATTCATTTACTAATGCGATAGAAAATCATCGAATACGTTTATTCAATTATAATTTGATTAGAAGGACAGATATTACCAAAATGTCTGGCTAGTACAATTCATTACTACTTATTCGATATATACATGCTTTAACATCAATACGTAAAGAAATGGATATAGGTATATTTTTTTTTCAAATATATTTTGCATAACTCTAGATGCCAAAATATTAAATTTATATATTTAAATTTTAATATCTGTTTTGTATATTATTATAAATCACGATAACATTAAACATTTATAAGAAAAATCTAACATTTGAGTAATGTAAGAATAAAAATAATAGAATAAATTTATTCAAATTCATGAATAACGAATCTATATTTAAAAATTTATGCATAATCTTATAGAATATGATTCTACTTTATATTGCATACATCTATACTCTATAAATTCTCTGAATATTCACTGCAATTTTATAATCTAATAATAGTTCTAAAAAATATTAGTTTTTCTGTAAGTTTTAAAGATATTATATTTTCTACAAGTTATATATTTTAAATATTTCACATTCATTTAAAAATATTCTCCTATTCAATTTTTTTTGTTTCATCTTAAATTAAGCTTTACTTCTTTGCAAAGTTCTGAGTATACGTTTCTTATTTTCCGTAGATAATCTGTAGTTTTAATTAATTAGCTTCTTCTACTTGAAGTTAAAAATTTGCTAAGTATTTTAATTGATTTCATAGAAAAATGAAATAATCAAAGTAAATAAGAAACTACGTTTAAAAAATAATATATTATAAATAAATAATATAATTTTTTGTAATATCTTAGCAATATATGAAATATTATGACCTGATTCGTAAAAACAAAAATCGTTGAAAAAACAGATTTTCACTGACTTAATAATATTTCATTTATTATATTTCATGTTATCCATTGATATTTCCACATAATCTTTGTTTAATCTGTAAAAATTATTTGATTGAATTGATACCTACAAACATTATTTGTTAACATCGTAAGCTTTTAAAATTTAATTGTTAATCATTTATAGTGAATATAAAACATTTTTATATTTAAATTACACGAATTTTTCTACTCTTTTAAGTTACAGTTTTAATATTTCATATTATAATGTAAAACTAAATATGATAACATAAAATTATTTTAAACTATAAAGTTTATTTATAAATGAAAAATAAAATCTTATTACGTCCAACTTTCGATAACACAATTTTTGCATTAATTCATATAAAAAAATTTTTATTTTGAATAAACCTTTGATTTTTCCTTTTATCTCCTTGATAAAATGTAATTATAGATAATAACAGTATATGGTGATTAGTATGAACAAATAATTAAATAAAAATGAATAAATAAATATTAAATCAATGATGCTTTGTATTTTACTATCAATATACTTATATTCTAAAAAATGTAAAGAATATAAATAATAATATTTTATAGGAAATTTAAATCAAGAGATTGCATTTTAAGAATATTTTATATTTATAGATAAATGTATGATAGGTATATAAAGTCAATTTCATTATGATTTTTATAATGTTTATTCAAATTTGTGAAGAAATATTAAATTTATATTGAAAAAGTTATTACTAATTATTGATAAAACAACAATTATTTTATTATTTCATTTGAATTTGTAAATAAAAAAAGAAATTAAAACGTCAATTTTTATATTTTTAAATAAATGAATAAGTAATTATTAATATTTGCTACACATTACAAATATGAAATTAAATTATAGAAAGTTATTTAATGTAAATAAAAATTTTAATTGAAATTAAAATCATATTTAAATTAATAATAAAATAGTAACAAGTTATCGTAAAATTTTAAAACAATTTATTTTATCTACAAATAAACTTTTGAAATGTTTTTTCTACATACAATTGTATGTTATCAATATTTTAAAAATAATAATTTTATATATTGTTTTAAAAATGCTAAGAATATAATTCTACACTGAACTTGTTAATTTTAATATAATAACATAAATTATAATATAACGTACTACCATTGAACTATCAAAAAGTCTAAGTAACAAAACTTCTGAAATTGTAAAGAATTTAATTTAATAAGTTCTTAGAATTATTTTATAATTAAAAGCAAATTTTACATTATCCATTGTTACACTTTAAAATTACACGATATATAACACTAAATGGATGTACACGATGTTATCAAGCTTAGAAAAATCGCATTAATTTAGTACAGTCGTTTACCAATAATGTAAAACAAAATTTATAAGAGAAATAAGAAGCTATAAGTTCACGATATCACTCGAGACGTTAATTGCCCCTTTCCCTATTAAATCTCTTTCCGAATTCAACTAATTAGCACGTTGTCTTGGACGCAGGTCAGAGAGCAAACTCAGTACATCGATTCCTCGATCGACCGAAGAAACATAGCCCAGCCGACAGAAAAAAGGTTTCGCTACGATCTCGGGATGAGGAGTGTTGGAGCTGTGGAAGCTTCGCAGGTAAAATTGGCCAGCGGCGAGGCATGGAAACTGCTGCCGCTGCTGGAACCGATTCCGGTCGACAGCAGCAGCTCAGTCGACGTGGGCTGCAGCCGCTCGACACTGGCCTTAAACTTGCCCCGGGAATCCCTGGACTCGACGTCGTGAGAGCCTTGCACCAGGTCACTATCGTTAACTTCTTTTCGCTTTTGTTGACTTTTTTTCTTGTGCATGATTCGAGATAAGTTTTGCGAGGGATTTTCTTTGGAGGACTCTGATTTTCTTTGTATTGGGTTCTTTGTATCTATAATATTATGCAGAGTATTTTATTTGCAATGTCTATACAAAGATTAAATGATATTGAACACTTTTAAATACGAAATTTTTCGATATTTAACGCAAATTCTTTTTGATATCTCGATGCAATTAATTTATTTTAAAGATCGATGATAACATTTTAGTCGATATAAAATCAATACAAATCATGTTTGGAAGAGCGTTTAAAAATTTTATTACTTCGGAATTAAAAATTTCGAATAGTAATATTTAGTCTTACCTATCGTAACATAAAAAACGATAAGTTTTAATGACTCAAAAATAGTAGTAGATATGTGCGACAAAATTATTCATTGATGAATTTAAGTAAAACATTTCATTTCGTGTTTAACATAGAAAAAATAAAAATCATATGCTTTCGCATTTACGTATTGACTTTTTAACAAAGAGTAAAACGATAATTTTGAAGATTTTACGAGTTATTTATCATTTATTTTAAATATAAATCTATTGATATGTTCTCAATATAATAAAATTAAAAATGGGAAATATAATATGTTTTAAATATTTATACAGTAATAAATTTTTTTAACTTATTTATATTAATGAAATGAATTTAAATAATAATTTTTAAATCTTATATTTTCATATAAAATTAAAAAAGTAATTAATAAAAATACCATAATTTATATTACATCTTGTAACTTAAGTAAGTATTGAAACAATATTAGAAACTCAAAATCAAAATAATTTATAATTAATTCAATCATATTAAATTTTATCAATTTTAATGATACTAATTAGATTTTTATGTGAATTAAAATATGCGAAGCATTTAAAAATACAACCTCAAACATGTAAAATTTGTGTGCATAATATAATCTAATTAATTTCAGATAAAATTCGATATGTCGTTACTAAAACTATTATTACATAATTAAGTAAGAAAATATTATAAGATATATTTAGTTGAAAAATGCATCATACTTCAAATTTCATATTCTATCAAGAATTTGTGTGGTTAAATTTCAATATTAAATGTACATTATAATTTTATAGGTTACCATGTATATTATAATTCTAATTTTAAAAAAGTAACTTTGTATTTATAAGTATTTTATACAAAAACATTGTTTAGAAAAAATAATTATTATATATAATAGTATCTAAAATAAGTAATTATAAATTTCATCTTCAATTGAAAATATAAAAGGCTCTTATTAGCTTTATTTGCTCGCATCGAAGAACTGTCGAGCAGAAAAATTGTTTTTATACGCTCAAGGAATAAAAGTGTGATGAATAACAGTTGTTAAAGGGGAAAGGGTGAAGGTACAGATTATCGTTGACAATACTATAGAAAATAAGCGAGTACAAATAAAAAAAACGGTAAATATAAAAAGAGGAAAAAAATATTAGAGAGTAAGAGAGAAAGACGTTAGTAATTTAACGTTCTTGTACTTTTTTTATTAAAACATGATAATAATAAATATTCGTGGTTTTGTACGATGCAATTTGATGTTATAAAATATATTGATTATATTATTATTTTTATGTAATCGAATACAATACAATCATTAAAATTTATTTTATTCTAATTTTACTATAAATAATAGTGAAAAGTAATCGACTGTAAGTTCTTTTGAAATGGGATTAAATTAGTTTTATATCAGACGAAGATTCAAGTGATTGAGAGATGTTCATTCGTTTCATATCGTTTACTCAAAATTTTGTTTATAAGTATTTAGGTAATGGTATCGAATTCTTTTAAATAATTGCATTATTATTCATAAAGATTCTTACCAAACATCCATCTCAAAAAATTTTATAAAATAGAAGTGAATTATTCCAACTAATGAAGTTAAAATTTCTAAATTATATTAACATGGAATAGTATATATCAACGTGTAAATTCACAATGAATTTACTTATAGGATTACAATAAGAAAGTTTTATAATTATGAGCTGATAAGTATTTGTAACGAGATTATTACTTAATATGATAATTCATCTGAGCGGAAAGTATTCCAAATGGTGACAAGGTCATATCTTTAGTAAGAGCGAATTTTGTAATGTCAGGCTTAACTCAAATCGTGTTGCCACTAGTTATCTCTTTGATGTATCTAAGCTATTATTCTTAAGCACTTAAACTAGGTGTACTCTGGGTGCTCTTGAATATTGCGAACTAATAAATGTGTTTCTACTTAGATAGAATTTACATACTCGATGATACCTCACTTGATCAAACGCTACAATATAAACTAGGAGGGGAATTATTAATATGTCGAGCATTATCGTGTAAGTAAAATATTTACTCAAACAAGATACGGCACGTTCAGCATATTGAATTAATTTACAAGAATATGGATTTGTAATAAGTTTTTAGATACAAGCATTCGTTAGTCAGATTTACGAAGCAATCATTTCATTGATTACAGAATGATTTTCATTGTATGGGTTAAATTTTCAACGTGCAACTAAAAAAAAATCAAACCTTTGATATTAGATATCAGAAATTTGTTTTCAAAGTTTGATTTAACAATTCTTTTGTAAGGCTTGTCATCCTTAAAATTTCTTCCGAAGCTGCTCTTTAAGAAAGCGTTATTAACTATATGTAATTCAAAAACTGCATATTGCGCTAAGTTTAAAATTATGAGCTATATTGCATCTTAAAATCTCAATAAAGATATTTTGATGTTCATAGATCAAGTAGAATATTAAAGTATATAAGAGTATAACTTAACATCGCAAATTTAATAAAAAAAAGGTGCAAAAACAGCAAATTATTTCTTTCGCACACTTCAAATTTTGAAAAAGTTTGAATTCTTTATTCTTTTGAGTTTTCTGATCCCATAGAAATACACTGTTGGAATGCTTCAGATATCACTTGCATTAGATCTCAGCTCCAATATCTAGTATGCATCTTACATAAAAGGTAGCTCCGCATAAACATAACGAATTATTCTAAGCATTATAGAAGACTTTTGCTTTATTTTAGCTCAATAATAAAAATTTTGATGACGCATTAAAATGTAACATTCAGAGAAGTTTGGTCTAGAATTATGCAGTTATATTAATTTAAAATACAATCATTAAACAGAGAAAACATGTTTTGAAATGTATTCTGTTGATGATATCGTTAAGAAGGTAACCATCACACGTGACTTATCTCTCTTACCATTTACCGACATATTTGAAGAAGTCACGATTCTTCGGTTAAACTATAAGCCTTGGTAGCAGAAATATGGAATAACATCTCAGTACGAAAAATAAAAGCGATTATATAAAAACTATGCTGCTACTGAGGAGATTTTGTTCAGGTCTAGACAGATTTGCAAAGATAAAAGGAAAAAATTATAAACGTTGTAAATGTATATAATAAAAACTGAGAAAATTTTCTGCGCTTACTATAAATGACGATATCTAAGGAAAAATAAATTATTACAGCACCTGTACATTTTCTAAATTAAAGTAAATTCAGTAATTCTTCATTATTTTCTATTGAAATTTGGTTTTGATATTTTAATTTTCTATGTATAATTAAAATTTATCTATTATTTCATTAAAACTAAAACACTGACTTTTCTATAAAAAAAATATAATGAGTTCTTAAATTACTAATAGAAAAACAAAAATTCACTTTAATAAGTTAGAAAAATCTATTTAAAATCAGTAAACGTTTAAAATAAGTAAAATGTGATATCATTATCAATATATGTATTAAATATAAAATTAACTTGATTCTCATTAATAAATATTAAAAAAGTTAACATTTATTATAAATTGAGTACTTATAAATTATAATTTGGACACTTTCACGTATGTAACTGATATCGAGCAGGAAATGTTTGAAATATTGCAATATTGATTTTATGCTTCCATTTGCTCAAGCAATTTTTTTATTCTACGATGTGATTTGAAAAGTATTTGTAGAAGAAACATTATATTATAGTCAAACCTTGAAAATATTTGAGTATAATTTGTGTGATATGGATAATAATAATAAATTAATAATAAAATATACTATATTTATATCAAAGTTATATGAATTTCGTGCAATAGTAAATTCTAAAGTAAATTCTAAAGCTGATTATAATTCACAATAAGTAGATGAACAATTAAATATTTATTATTATTTTAAATACTATTTATTTATATCAAAAACATGAATTTTTTTAATTGCATATGAAGTCAGTAATTTATTAATTACATTATATTTATAAATTATTAGTCTTTTCAAGGTTTATGTATGTATTTATTAACTACACCATTACAAGACTTATTTTTAGGTTGCGTGTTTCCTTGACTATAAGTTTTATTGGCTTTTATGTACCATTTCCGATGTTATTTCTATAATAACATATCAAAATTTATACATGAATATGTTATTCAAAAATAATTCACCTATGAGTACAAAAGAATTACTTATTATTCTGTACTAACTAATAATTAATACGTTATTTTTATTTAAGATAAATAACTACAAATTTTGAAACTGAATTACTGTATTTAAAATTTCAAATAGTAATTAAAATAAACATATAGGTTCAATACTAAAATAATAAATTTTTACGAACATATTTATTGAGAAAAAAGAAAACTTAATTTATATAGCACTACAATAACAATATAAAAAAAAATTTCTCACCAAATTAGACAAAATAAGTATCTGATCTTACAACTTTCTAACTACAACATCATAAACTTTTATAATTTCCAGTAATACGCTGTAAAACTATCATTACTCTTTTCTACGTACAAGTAAAATATTCGGTTTTAAATCTATTTTATCGAGTACTTTGCACTTGACAAAATTATTTTGTAGTGAAATTTTACAGGCTAAATATATAAGTTCAATCACCTAGATTTTTCAATTGACAATTTTTATAATAAAATATTTTAAGATTATAAAATTTAATATTTTTTATATTATTTCAATATTTATAAAATGAAAATGATATTTACTTTCTTGAATTTTTTGAAATTGTTTTCTTGATTGCAATGGGAACACATAATTAAAAGATATGAAACAATGTTTTCAAATTCTTACTGAAAGTATAAATAAATTATAAATATAAAATATAAATAAATATAATATATTTTAAATACATATTTTAAATATAATATATACTAAATTTTATTAAAAATTGTATATAATAAATATTGTAGGAAATACATGATGTCTTAAAATATATTATATTAAAAGTGATTTTATATTTTCGCTTCATAAAAGTGACCTACTATAAAAAAAATAATTGAGTAACAGTTTCTTCACCCTGTAACAATTTTAGATCAGTCGTTTTATCATCGATTTACAAAAAAGAGAGAAAAAAATAGAATATTATCGATCGAATTTTTGGTAGTAGCAATGCATAATAATAGCGCACGATACAAAAATGTATAAAGGTAGAGATGTACATGTACAAAACTGATAATAGAGAGGAAAATGAAGTCTCCTCTCCGAGCACGTTTGAAAATCGATGCGAATTTTTTCAAGCCTGATGTTAGGTGTTGCTGACGATGAAAACGAAAGCGGCAACGTCTACTTGGGAAACAAGAGGCTTTTACCTTATTCTCCTTCTCCTCGGCACGACTCGAGTGAACTGCAAAGGTAGTCACGCAAGTCTGTTGCAGCGGATCTTCGCATCGCCCTTCGCGTAGATAAAGATTCAATGCATTCAACAAAAGCCACAATATCGAATATAAATGAGAACGAATTCGCATGAGACAGAACCATGATTTCGCACGAAGTAACTTTTATCGCAAGCGTCGTATTCACAAACGATCTTTTATTTCCTCTTAGTAATGGTTAAATGAAAAGTGAGCCTAGATTTATCGGTTTTAATTAGAATACGTTTTTTTGCTTCTTCAATCGATTAATTATCTATTACTAAACATTTTTCATTTAGTTAAATATCAGATTATCGAAGTAAATTAGCTGATAATTTTTGAGAAAAAAACCATTTTCAATTTTTACTAAATTTTTTAACTTTCTTAATAAAAAAAAAACAGACTATTTATATTTATTTTTAACTCCAAAATACATGTTATTGTTTTCAATAAAACTTTTAATTATAATGTAGAATAATATGTAAATTTAATATCTTTGGAGAATATCAAAATATAAATAATATTTTACAATTTATTGGATGATTTAAAGTATTTTAATTACAATATTTGTTTGATATTCTGAATATTCAATTATAATAAAATTTAGATACAAATAATATGTAATATTTATAATATTTAATTATTTGTAATATGTAGTATTTATAATATTTAATTATTTATAATATTTAATTATTTATAATATTTAATTATTTATATTATAAGTATATGTGTGTATTATTTTAAAAATTAAATTAAATTAAAAATTTTTTATAATTTCAGTTAATAATTTGAGTTTGAAGTATTTTTGTACCAAAAAATAAGATCAGAATTAATCTTAGTAATATTGTATGAATTTTTTACATATTATTTTAGAAGAACAAAATTTGATTACGTATATTTTTAATTATATAAGTCTGTAATTATAAAAAACTATAAAATATCAGAATTTATAAGAAATTATATTCATTTCAAAAATATAAAACTTTCGATAATTAGGTTTAAAAACATGTTAAATAGTTAGTCTAATCTAAAATTAAAAATAAAATCAATTATGAAAAATCATCTATTAAATAATATATGACGGACGCATTTATCGAATTGATTTTATGTATTTTATTTGTTATAAATTTTTGGTATATATTGTTATCGTCGACTTATACGATCATACAAGTAAAAAAAAGAAAATAATGATTTCTCATACATTATTATGGTATGCTGTCAGTAATTAGAAAACTTCGATAATACTTTACATTTTACCTTTTAGATTTATATGTTTTACAAACTTTAATTCTCTGTTTTTAGAAAACATTTCTAATTTTATTTAATTATGTAAGTAATAAATCATTAAAAAACATTGCAAATATTTTTATATTAACAATAAGTATAAAATTAATAAGGGTTGAAAATTGTAAGAAATTAAATCATTAAATTTTATTAAAACTATAAAATATTTGTGACTATATTAGTTATAAAAATAACGTATATCTTTATAGTCTCTTTTACAATTATCAATCGAAGTGTCTCCCAACCTTACCATCAATATTAAGTTTGTTGTTTACGTCAACTATTTCATAAAACAATAAAGGCTTTGTTCTTGGTTGACGGAATAGAGCTTAACCCTATAATGCCAGAATACATTGAAAACCAAATGAATTCAACATAAATACGTCGATAAAAGATAAAAATGATAAATGAAATAACCTCTTAAATTTATGACACATGTTTTTAATAAAATAAAAATTTCACATTAATTTTTTATTCCGGAAGCTCATATTAATATTTGGATATTATATTAATTTATAGTTGGTTATTCAAGAATTACGTGTATGTTTTATATTACAATAACAAAATTTTCGATATGTAGTTCCATTTTATTCAATTTTAGAAAACAAGGTAATTAATTATCGTAAAGTGCATTTATCAATACAGTTTTATTTTATTTTATATTTACAAAAGGATTAATTTAAAATTAAAATTTGTTACTTAGGAAATGTAGCTTTAAGATCAAAATAAGAATTTTGAATTCTTATACATATGAAAAATAACAAAAACAATTCGGAAGTAAAAAAATTCAGTATAAAAAATAATAAAAGTTAATCATATTGTTCATACAAAAACTTTAAATTTTTATTAATATCTTTAAACAATCTTTCAATTTTGATTAATACAAAGTTTAGTGCTTCCAGGCTCACTCAATATTATGTATTATAATTAAACGAACTATTATTTTTTTAATTTCATTTTAGATCAGTTAATTTTAAGTATTAAAGTTTTGGGTCATGGTTTACGTATTACAAGAATTTTAAAGTTGTCTTCTAGATATAATTAAAAATTTTTGTCATTAAAATTTCTTAATTCAATTGTCTATATTTTTACTGTCTTAATCATTGAACTACATTTTTTATTTTATCGTTTCCGGTAAATAGAGTTTAAAACATTTTTTCTTAAAAACTTTACAAGCGTTGTAATAAAAATATGTATATATTTGGTTTTAGTAATTTTTTTATGATTTTAAAATGCTTTCTTTAATTCAATAAATTGATATTTCAAAAAATAGTTCAAGAAATATAAAAATAATTTAAATGTAATTAACTAATATGAACAAAATAAAACCTTTATATATTGTCAGTAATAATATATAATATTTTTATCTTTTAATAACTTTCTCTCTCTTTTTCTCTCTTTTGAATTTCATTAAATGTGTTTCACATAATCTGAAAAATTTAATTAATTCATATTCGCATTATACTATACTTTTATTTTGTATTCAATTACAAAAATCTAAAATATATTTTATATCTGTTTGATTAAACACGAATTTCATTAAATGTTACATAAAAGTATATTAAATTTATATTAGATAAGGTTTTAAATAAATATTTCATAAATCTTTCCACGAAAAAACTCTTGTTTATCTTATTATATTTTGAGTTTGAAATAAAAAAAAGTGAAAACAAGCGATTTAAATAGAAATAGGCAGAAAAAATAAGAGAGAGAAATAAATCCTTTTTTATATACATCAAATTGAGAGCATCAATTACAAAACAATTCAAGAATACTTTGCTGTAGTAATTTTGCAAAGTCTCTAATTTTTTTCTCTTCTTAAAATTTTATTCATAAATAAATGATTCTATTCATCATTTTTATATAACTTAGCTTTAAATGTATTGTTGACTTTTTTTTAAATGCGTGGTCATATACTATGATAGCATTCAAATAAAATAATTGATTTTTGTGGATTAAATGTTGTATTATCTATATATTATCTATATATATATATAATTAAAAATTATTGTTCATATAAAAAATAGAGATTTTTGTATATATTACTATTTTAATATTGATATTTGAACACGAAGAAAATATTTTAAATTCTGAAGTGAATTTCACCCTCTAATGACGCAGATACATGTTCTATATATACAACGTTACTTTTTATTTCATCTTATAAAGCTGAAGGATTAGTTTACATAGCTATTTTTGTATTGAAAGTCTAAATAACGTTTTTTAAAAATCATATTGCAGTTTTTTATTTCATTGTATTAAAAATAAAACTTTATATATAAATATTAATATAAAAAATAAAACTTTGATTATCAAATATTTATTTGATTAAAGATAGCTATAAATTTATTTTCATTAAATACAAATTATACTATAATTTTTAATTTAAAATGACAAATGTTACAATAATATACATTTACATGTTGTCTAATCATTTTTTACAGTACAAAATTATTTATATATTTCATTTGTATATATAAATTAAAAGTTTTTATAATACCAACAATCTCATTAATTTTACCAACTGATGCATATTTAAAAATTAATACTTTTACAAAATTGTTTTAGAAATCGTTCGATTCGATGTCTAGTTTTGAAAGACTGTAGTATTTAAAATATTATTCACGAAATGAAGTTAATAAATGTAATTTTATTTTCCAAAAATTATAAATTAAAAAATTATGTAGTTCATCTAATTATAATTAAGATTTCTTACAAATATTCAGTATCGAAGTAAAATGTTTTTAATTATTTTCATGTAAAACGTATAATATAGTTTTATTTCAAATCATTAAAATTATTGACGTTTATATAATTTATTTACTCAAATTAATTTAATTTAAGAAAATACATGTATTATTTACAATTTCTTAATAATGAAATAACATTTTTAAAACCATAATTTATATTTTGAACATTCGGTATTATTTTAAAGGATATATATTATTATTATAAAGCATTAAAAACAAATTGCAGAAGACATTTAAATAAGTACTTTATTTTTATTTAACTTTTATTAAATATTTTAAGTATTAAATGAGTTCAACACATTTAAAAAATTTATCTTTTACAACAATGACATTTATAAGTAACATTATATATATCTTTGATATTTAAAAACGATATATGTTAGTAGTCATAAAAAAATACATTATAGGAAAAAGTATGAAAAATGTACTCTCTCCTGAAATTTTTCATTTATTTAAAAAAAATGTAAAAATTAAAAACTTATCTCATATACTGACTCTACTAGTTAAATAGCGAAAACAAATTTCTATAATTATGTCAATTAGAAACTTTTCGAATAACCAAGATATTACGATCATCGCAAAAAAGAAAAAGACAGCCTTATTTATACAAAACACATCCACTTTTTGTCTTTTGTCGTTAATAAAAACGATCTTTACCTATTTTCTCTTTCTGCGAGAATCCATGTAGTTTTTCCTATTAAAAACGACGATCGAGTCGTTATTATTTTATACGAATCTCGAAAAACTGGGCGGCTCCCGGAGGACAGTGGCAATCACTAAAGATGACGGTGGCTGTTATTGCAATAATGTTCGGAATTTTTTTGCACTAGTATCGCGAAAACTCATAAAATCGACACCGTTTTGTATTCTACGAACTTCCTATGTTTACGAGATGTTGTTAAATGGATTAGAATTAATAACAGAGTACACCGATTAGCGATCACGCCCGATTTAATTGCGCATTTTCCGATGTACGCAGTAAGTTACGCGTGCACACATTTTACAGATGCTTGTTGAAAAAGGACTCGCTAATTTAGAAAATTAGCTGTGATCAATCTTATATAAGACATTTACTAGAATAAAAATCATTTTGTAAAAAACGATGGTAAAAACTTGAAGAATGTTGTGTATGTTAAGTAAATAGGAGATACTATGATTCCATCAATAAAAACGCATTTTATTTTATTTAACACGTGTAGCGAATTTACAACGATTACAGGAATGAAGCAATCGTATATATATTCCTTATAGAAAAATGTAATTAAAATTAATTTACGTAAACTTATACATTTTTTATTTATTTAAAAAAAATAAATTCAAGCGATTAATTCCATAATATTTCATTTTCTTTTTAGTATAAAGATTTATAAATATAAATATTATATATTTAAAAATTTTAACTTTTTAAAAATATAGTGTTTTTTAAATAAAGTATTCAACAAAATATACAATTAAAATTATTTCATTCGAGATACTTTGTTTCAAATATATATAGATTTTTATGATATTTATACTCGATATCTTTTTTAATAAATACTTTTATTTTAACCTTACTTTATTTTAGAAATTAAATACATTTTTAAATTTTAAATAAATTAAATATAAATTTTTAAATTTTAAATCGAATCTATCTTGAATTGCATACTAAATCTATTCAGCTCTTAGCATATATTTATTTGTATAATGTACGTAAGTCTAGTCTTAATAGTAATATTTAAATCACTTTCTTTGATATTTTATTATATTTATAAATAAGATTAATTCGAAAAATACTTTCCTATCAAGTATTATATAATATGTAATATGTTTATTATTGGAATCCACATGTTCGTAAACCTCTACTATATTCACTTGTGCATACATAAATTTTCGTACGTGTTTTTCGTATAGCATAAAAATTATAAAATGTAACACTATATATACATAAATATATATATATATATATATATAATAAAATCGTGTATGTTTTCAACAACGAAGTACCGTTCGAATGAATTACTGTTGTTAAATTGACGATGTATTCAACATCATCATCAAAACGCATCGCGAGTAATAAATTAATTAATCTAACGATAGTGCGATACTAGACTTACTAAGACAGTCGTTACATTATATATTTTAATTAATGATATACGGTATGCATATTTTTTGAAACTTTAAATTTTAGTTTCTTTCGTAATAAGAGAAAATAAAGTTAAGAACTGGATGGTGTAATCATATTTAAGTGGTAAGAACTAGTAGAACTCCACCAATTAAAAATTATTTAATCTAAAAAATTTTTAAAAATTTTATAAAATTTTCTTTTTATTAATAACTCTCATAAATTTAAAAATCGAATATTAATATTGAAATTTGAACTTTATGAACCTTAATATTTCAATATTTTATATTCGATTACTAAAATAATTAACGTTTTTATCTTGTCGCATACTTTTCATAGAAGCATTAAAAACTCCTTGAGAATTTAATTTAATTCTCATCGTTTCTCATATTTCGAATACATATATTAAATTAATTATCGGAGTCTCCTTAAAAAATCCTTTTACTTACTCACAGCTAACATAAAATAGAATTATCTAATAGCATTATTCCAACTCTAATAAAACGATAATGAACGTTTCCAATTAAAAAGCTTTCCCTCAATAAAAATAAAAGTGCCTTAAAATCGTAAAGCAAGGAATTATCACAAGGCATCCAAAACTATTCCTTCGTTTTCTTAAAAAATCCCAGTGCCTTAACCAACAAGTACAAAGAAAAAGCCAATTCTATCCCCACCACCTTGTCTAAGAAAAACGATATCACTCGCGTTTTCCCAAGCTAATGCCGCTAATTCTCAACCAATCCCCGCAGACGGTGGTATCCCTGCGTACGGCGCTGGACTCGTCGCGCGAGGAGTTGCACCGCCTGAAGGAGCGGACGAATCCGGTGCATCCGCCCCCGCTACCGGAGTCTAGCCTCGAGGCCGTCGAGCGTCTAGCCCTTGAGAATCACTTGCTGCGCAGGCGATTGCTCAGCAGATCCGGGGAGTTTTCCAGCGATGCCGCCACGAACACGCGGACGATTATAGACGTCGACCATCGGTGAGTAATGGGCTTCAGAGTCGTTGCAATCGGAGAGTGCGTTCGGTATTATTTGTTTCGAGTCGGTGGGGAAAGTTGCTGGATTGTCGGTGGATCGTTTCGATCGCGAATGGCTTCTCTTTTTATTTATGCGAGATTGGATTTTATTTCGTGCTTATGGAACATAAAAATCTGAGCTTGATCAAGTGTGTTTTGTAAGTCGATACCTACTGTTTCGTTATTTTCTTTAACTTTACGAGAGACAACTTATTTATCTGAATAATTTGATATGCATATGGCTGATGTAATTCGTGTATTAGTGATCGTAATTTAATTTTTTAAATTGGCTTTTGTATAATTAACCGAAATTCTTCGAACAATTAACGTGTAAGATCGAAGCTGCTGTATTACAAATAATCTTGGAACTAATTATCTAATAATTACTACAGAATTTTTAGTGTGCGAGGCATTAAGTTATATACTAAGTAAAGATACTTAATCGATTTTATTTGTAAAGGCACAAAAATGAAACATGATCAATACCGTGTCTTGGCAGACTTTGCGTGTTCAATATTTTCAGTTAAACGTTTGAAGCAGATGAATTTTTCTTTAAACTTTATAATTAGATCTTAATTACAGTGATTTAACAATTTTATGCCAAATAAAAAAGATTTTTGAACGTTTTAATAATAGAGCAATTATGTTACTCGATACTTTCATTTACAATGAAAAATTAACAGGACATAATTTCATATTATTATTACAATTTTAGTCTTGTAATATGTGATATAAAATATCTATCGGAAAATAATAATCATAAAACATAATACAGATGCTTTCAAAACTTTTTTCAATATAAATAGAAAATTATATCTACGTGCTACATAAACTAAGTTCTTATAAATTGTAATGATTTAATTTCATTTGAATGAAAATTAAAAGTAATTTTTTGTAATCGTAAAATTGAGTAGCACCATTAAATTCTAATATATTTTTGTAAAATATATTGTATGCTTGGTCCAAGAATATAACGAATTAAAACTTTTTTGAATAAAAATAAATGATCTGTAATTTATTCTATTTGAAATTAAATTAATTTTTACCATCTATTACAAGAATACAACGAATATATATTTTCGTCGAATTATGTTACATTTTTTGCATTACAATTATATGCTTTATTATGTATTTCAAGTATTTTAATAATTATCTTAGTCAACCTAACAAAACAAGATGTATAAAAACATTTTAACGCAATCTTCGATTTTTAATAATTAAAATTATAGCTTTTTAATAATTATAAATAATTTATTTACTAAAAAAATGATATAATTTGCAGGTAATAAAATTAACGATTATTAGTTATGTTTCTGTAGAAGTAGATGAGCTTATTTTTGTAATATTTTCTTAAAATAGGCATAAATTCCAACTGTAAAAAACAAATGAAAAATAAAAGCAAGAATACATCAATCCAATACAATTCTGTACTTATTTTCCGGCGCATAGGTCAACACAGAAAATAGCAAAAATGGAAACCGAATTGAACAAGTCGCCCGATTCAAAGCCGAATGTCCAGGAGTCATCCGAAGGGACCGCTGATAAAGACAAGCCTTCCCCGACTTCGGTTCCAGCTTCAGCTGATGTCGCAGTAATCAACCGCGAATCTACGAGTCAGGATTCACTCGTCGGAGAAAAACCCGCACCAGAGTCACAAACACCGGATGATATCAAATTGGGCGATCAGCGTGTTTCCAACGAGTCGGAAAACGAGTCCGAAGAGCTCGACGACATCGAACTTATTTTTACAACCGATGACACCTGTAGAGACGTTTGTCTGCAAGAAGATCTCGTATCTATCACCGATACGGAAAACTGGCAGCAACAGCAGCTGACACCTACACCGGTATGTACTACTGTAATAATAATAAGTAATACTATTCTATTACGTTAATTTATTATATTTAATTTATTTAACTAAAATGTTAAATTCAATATATTTTTCACTAGAAAAAAAATGTTTCTAAAGTAAAGTACCTCTTTATTCAAAGTATTTAAATCAATATTTTTAAATATGTATATTAACAAGATATTTTTATCTAATTTTTAAAACAACTGTTTGCTTATAAGCAAAATTATTCGAGGATGTAAATACTATAATTAAAAAGAATAATGATATAAATATTCATATTTACAAAATTAATTAATTTAGTACAATTTCCAAATAGAAAACAATAGAAGAAATTAAAATGAAATTATACAGTTAAATAAGTTAAACAAGTTATTTAATATTGTAAAGGAAATTTTTTTCATTGTGTTTACTTTAATAAGGGAAACTTTTTTATATAACTTTCATAAAATGTCTCATTTTTTTTTATATATCTATCAATATTTTTTTATATAAATAAAAATATTAATACTCTTATTTGTATTCATTGTATAATACTTGACTTATTATTTTACAACGTTTAAAAAGGGAATCATTCATTGTATATAGTATAAATAATAAAGAAAAATATGTATATATGTAAAATATTAGTTGCACAATGCATATATTACAATAAAAACCATAAAATTAAAATTAAAATGATTTTTTCAATAATAAAGTAATTTTGATTAATTTAAAGTACATTAATTATTTTTATATTGAAATTAATGCAAAATTTTATTTATAAAATATATATATATATATAATGAGCAATATAAATTAATATCCAACCAGTGAAAAAGGAAATATTTTAATTCAATTTTCATTTAATAGAATACTATTTTCCAAAAATAAAATTGATCCTTTAAAGATAATATGAATAGTTTTTTACTATATACCTAATATGTAATATATATATATATAATTATAAAAATTATATAAAAAAATTTATTTCTTGTAAGTTTTAATACCTAGTCTATGGTGCAATACATAAAATTCTACTTGATAAATTGTAACGAATCAATTAAATCAAATTACACGAATAGGTTGGAAGAAAATTTTGCTTAAGCGTGCTTACATTCGTAAACTCTAATTTCAAATGAGATTTATCGAGTTAGCGATCGATCAACAAAAAAGATACATATTCAACAATAAAATTCGCGAAACACTCGTTGATTACCAGAGCGACCAGTACAAGTCCCTTCTGAAGACCAACCAAACCAAGTCAACGGAGAGCGAAAGCGATCTCGTGTGCAATGACAGCACCAGCAACAGCAATGACAAGCCGAGCTCCGTCGACGAGGCGGCGTCCTCCCAGAGTAGCAGCATCGACCGGGAGGAAAGCGTCGACAGGTTCGACGAGAGCGTGGACAGGTTTGACGAGAGTTCGAGCAGCCGTCTCAACAAAATGTGGTCGCAGTGTTCGGTCCTCGTCGAGACCGACATCAGCAAGTGCGGCGTCCTCGAGGAGGTCGACCTTGCGGCGAGGCACAACACCAGGCGTAACACCCTTGCCGCCCCGCCCATGGCTTACAGGTACGAGAACAACTCGCGGAAACGAAATTTAGGATGCATCGGTTTTTCGGTTTTGTTGCGTGACGCGAGCTGCTCTAATCGCGTGGGCTAATTTTAACATGCGAAGCCGTTTAACGATTCGCACTTGGTTGAACGAATACCGACTGGCGTAACGTTCGAAGCTTTATGAATTCATTCGGAGTATCGCATATCTTTTTTTTTCATTGGAGTTAATTGATGAGATTCGAGGAAGAGATATCGATCGTTAAACGCATAAGTAGGTTTTAATATAAATCAATTTAACTTTTATGTATGTTCGCTGATTTCTTCTCGATGTCACTCACTCATGCGCTAGTCTTTGTTTTTTATATTGATTTACTTTGTTATTTATAGAACAGCTACAATAAAGTTAAAATCAGTGATTTCTATCATAATTAATGATAAATTAAGGATGAATTAATTAAAATTTTATATAGGTGTCTGCAAAGGTTTTAATTTTTGAATTTATAGGTCAATCATTGAAATGAAATATTGAAGTTTCATTAAGGATACTTTTAACCTACAATCGATTTCGCGTATTTAATGAAAATATAAGATGTCACCGTGTTTTCCTATTTTCTACAATTATATAATCGATTAGACATTAACACTGAAATATTTTACAAACAATTTTTTCCTATTACGAATGCGAATAGCATGTCTTTGTCGGTAAAAATTCCACTAAAATATCAAGTTTTGATTACCGAATCGAAACAATCTTCCGAGCAAATAGATCATTATCGTCTCTTAAATCAACAGGCCGATAATCCATCGCGAGGTTTTGGCTGCTGGTCGTCGAAAAAGCTCCGCACCTCTGAGACCGGTGATAGACCGAAGCGGCTCCGGGGAAGGTGCCCGTCGGGAGTCGGGAGTGCAGACGGACATCTCGGCATTGCCGGCACAATGGCGCTCCGAGAGTTACCTCGCGCATAAAGTCGCTCACGCTTTTACGACCTTGCCAAGTAAGTTCGCTCTCCCGGCTGGAGTACCAGGGCGACTGAGGCTCTCCTACAAGACGCGCGAGGCTAAAAGAGTTATGCTCTCGGACATCAGCTTCACGAGTATGGTGCCGGAGCTCTCGAGAAGCGCCGATCATCTTTGCCACGAGACGCATAATCAGGTGAGTCGACTTTTTGGGATTGGCGATTATATAATTCGACGGGTGTTGCGACGTCCAAATCAGGTTTTAATTTAGCAATTAGAAGATTTGGACAAAGCTGAAATTAAGTTCTAATAAAACTCAAATTAAAAGAATTTGAGAATATTTTTAAAATATGATATTTTTTATATTTTATAAATTTTTTTCACATTTAAACGCATGTGAATACAGTAAAGTAAAAATACATTAAAGTAAAGTTACATTAAAGATACATTAAAAGCTCAAATATCTTAATAATAAATATAGCATTTCATCGATAATATTAATATATCAATTGTCATCGTTTTTCGACATTCGTTTTAAATCATAGTAGACATATTTTTAAAAAATTTCGAAAAAAGTGTAAATTTTAAAGAATTGTTTTACTAAATTTATTCTAAAGAAAATTTTTATATATTGCTAAGATATTTAATTAGGTTTGCTGAAGTTTTTATTTGTATATTTTATTTCTTTATATAACAAAGTTCTATCAATATATTTTTTTATGAGAAGGTATTATTCTTACATTATTAAAAGGAACCAAAATATTTTTATAATGTAATATCATATCGTAATTTTATTCAAAATTTATTTCGAAATAAATATAAAATATCTCGATAAGATTAAAATTTAGATAAATTTTTATTGTTGTTCTAAGTGGATTTTTTTTAAGAAATATGCTTAAATTTTCAGTTTGTAAATAGTTGAATAAGAAATTTTTATACATAAACGTTTATAATTGAAAATTTTTTAAACATCCAAATAAATTTTTTATAAAAAAAATTTACATTTTTTAAATTACTATGAAAAATATAATTATAAAACACCTTCTTATTTCTATTAATGTCTAATCGTCATTAGGCAAACTTCTTGTACCTAAAGCTGCATTAAATATACCAATAAAAATAGATCTTTTAATAATACATACTTAAATTATACTAATAAATATTATTTATTAGCATTTTTCTATTGTTCATTGTTTTTATAGGCAAGGCCATATTGCTGTTTGTTTCTAAGAATTGTTTCCTAGTTTTTACGTTATTGTAATACAATTTATAATTTTTTTATGTCAAACAAAGTAAACAAAAAATAATATTTTTCATGAAAATCATAATAGTATCACAAATATTTTAGTTTTAATTAAATATACCAACATTAGTAACAAATAAAATAAGCAAATTATATTTTTTCTAGTTTTTAAAATCTATAAATCTTTATAAGTTAATAATAAACTATATTAATTTTAATATATTTTGTTATAAAAAGTAATAAGAAAAAAGAATCAAACAAACTGAAAGTATAGAAAACTCCATAAACAAATCTCACAAAATAAAACACACGACCCTCGCTGTGATTTAAAATTCCAAAAAATTAGCATAAAAAGATATACGTTTGTTCAGTTCCCTCAGCCACATTGCTACGTCTCTCGCGGGGGTTGCGGATTACGTACCCCAGAGAGTAGTCGACGCGAGTCCTGGACACGCAGCGGAGCCACTTCCATTGTGGGACCTTCGAGCCCCTGCGACTGTCGACTCTCGGCGGATCTTTACTCAGCTCGTTACCGTGGAAGTCTATCCTCGATCGCGACGCCGATAAGCGACTTGGGGCCGTCGCGACGTCACTCCTGGCGGCCGAACGCCGCCGCCTCCTTCGACGGCTGGCGGGTACCGATCGTCGCACCCGGTGTTCAAACCCCGGTAGGGACGCAATTTCCTAGGCCAACCTGGTCCTCCATGCCCTCGTCGCCGACTCACGTGCAGCCGCCATCCGCGGCGCTGATCGCGAGGCTTGCTGGAAATCCACCTCGTAGGACGAGATCCAAGGTTACTTTTCAAGGTGAGCGAACATGTTCTGAAAATTTGTGAGCTCGAACTTAGGTGAATATTTGTGAAAATTTTTTTATATATAATTGTGCGAATTTTTTAAAAATTTTTTAAAATGAACTTTTTGTATAAAGAGATTATTTTCTGCTTTAAGATATATTTTTTAATGTATTTTTGAGAAAATAAATTAACATGTTAAAAATCAAGGATTCTTTCAATATTAAATGAATCAAATTATAAAAATTCAATAAAATGAGTTATAGTATTCTTTTTTGTGAAATTCATATTGGTTATATTACGTACAAATTTCAAAACATTCTGCAATTCAAATCCTCTTGAATTATGCATATTTGCACAGACTGTCCGATAATTCGCGGCAGTTTGCCAAATCTACGGTCGGAGTTGCTCGGAGACAACAGCGGGGATTCGACCGAATCACTGGTAGACGAGGCCGAGGACTACTTGAGGCGCAGCATCGACTCCATGCTTACAATCTCGACGGATCAGTCTAGTGGTAGACATTCGACCCGACGGAGAAGGGCGCGTAGGCATTCCGAGCCTGATCTTTTCCGCGAGTGGAATCCACCCCGGGATGCCAGACCTTACTTGCCAAAGGTGAGAAGTTGGTACACTTATCTTTGTAGCTTTTTCTTCGTGGTCTTAAAAGTTTAATTCAATTGTTCGGACTGAATATATAATGCAGTTATATTTACTTCGAGTACATTACCGTTATAAATCAGAAGAGAAATATTAATTGACGCATAATTATAAGAAAAATATGAATAAAAAAAAAATAAAAAAAAAAGAAAAGAAAATAGACTTTTCATTTTCGAAGAGCTTCAAAGTCCTTACAATTTTGTTTATTGAAAGTTTTGTACGACGATTTAAGATAATATATTTTCCTCGTAATATTGATGAATACATTTTTTAGCTTATTATATTGGATTAACTAAAAAGATTATTGTATTATCGACTAAAACTAAAAGTAGTAAAGAACATAAGAATTCTTAAAATTTAAATACTAAATTGTAATGTTTTATTAATTAAGCCGTCGTATATCTTTCCATTTCATTATCATGCAGATACCACGAGATCTCAAATTGGACCATTTAGTGAAGGTAATCTCCTCAGAAGGGAAAATTGTACAGGGACGTGTACGATACGTTGGACCGATTACGGGTAAAGAAGAGGTTCACGTCGGTGTCGAACTTCCAAGCGAAAATGGCACTTCCGATGGTACTTTTTGTGGGAAGCGGTACTTTGATTGGTAAGTTTCTAGTTCATAAGTACATTAAAATTTTACTTTTATTCAGTATAGTTATTCTAGTAACATAAATAAATATTTTATATTTATACTATTAGTTTTTAAAAATAACATCTTTTTTAAACGAAATTTATTTATGTTTGATTATTTTTATTTATAAGTAAATTAAAATCATAAAATGTTGAAATAATATATACTGAATTTAATTTTAAATTTTGTACAGTATTTTTAAATGGAAAAATTCTATTTAATAAAATTTTTAAAACTATTTTGTAATGTTTATAGAAATTAATTCACAATAATTAAATAATATTTATCTGGATTATTAATACTATTTACATTTCACAATTTGATTTAACACATATGACATCATGGCTAAAATTAATACTTTAAACAATATTTTTACATAAATATCTCTCTAACAAGCCTCATAGTCCATAATTTATATATCCTTCAATACAAATTCTATATTTTAATTAAAATTTTGAGCTTAAAATATGAAAAAAAAAAGTATAATTTAGAAGTCAACAATTTTTACCAGAAAATGTGCTTTTCTAATGTTATAATATTTGAGGATACATTAATACAAATACTGCTTATAAACGGTAATCAATAATTAAAATCATGAATAATTTATTATTATTCTATATAAATAAAATTACAAATAGATTTAATTTACTACTGTTTCGATGTCATAATGGTAATTTATTTTTAAACTCGATAAGGCAACGAGAAATTTTGCAAGAGAAAATTCGTCCAAAGTCGTAATAAATTTGTAACAATAAGCAAAATCTTGAATTTAATTTTGAAAATGAAATACAACTTAGCAATGCTAAATTATAATCAAAGATTATGAATACATAAAGCATTAAATTAATCCAATCTTAAATGTGCAGTAAATACAATCACAACAGGTGCCGCTTATATAATACAAACAACATTTATCAAGAATCAAAGCCTACGTGTTCGTAGAAGCGGAAAATTAATGACCCTAAACGAAAGTGTATAATGTCTTTAAACGGCTCCGCATACATTCACAATAGATCCTCGGATCCAGACTCCAGCTCACGAACACCTCGCAATGTACACACGCTCATCCCATCCTCGACTCTTTCTTCCTCTCAGTTTCCGCCTCGACATCGGATGTACAGATAAGTAAAGGCGAATCCGTTTATTGGTCAACAGCGAGCCGGAACACGCGATCTTCGTGCCGTTCAAGAAGGTCGTCCTCGCCTGGTGCACCACTTGACCCACGGTCAGTGCCTCCTGCGAGTTGCTGGCTCCCAGGCTGTCGACGCCGCGGATTCTGCTCACCCAGTACACCGTGTGAGAGTAGCTCCAAGGATATACGCGTGCATCAATAGAGTGCATTTTTCTACCTAACCCACCGTTTGATGAGCTTCTCTTTCTCACAGTCCTTGCACTCTCCTTATCTTTTCATTTTCGAGTGCTCGATTCGCGACTGGTACACCTATGTAAAAGGGAGCAACGTCTGTGAATATCGCACGTTTACTGTTTTCACAACGGTGTTGAGAATTTTTTTTATTTCGTTTTTAGAAATTTCAAAGGCTAATACAACGATATGCGTGAGTGTCGCTAATTAACTGGAAATACCTGGTTTATTAACAAGTTTTATTCGGCTTGATTATTCGTACCAATGGACAAAAATTTAATTAACTTTAATACTACTTGTGTATTTGAAGAATGTCCGAGTTTAATTTTAAATATTATTTATTCGAACGAACATTTCGTACATGAAATTCTAACTCTTCTATCATTGTTTTTCAATTTTATCTGTATTGATTGCAATTAAGTAAATATCTGTTAATATCGGTACAAAATTTTCTTGTGTTCAAATGAAATATTTAATATGTACTACAATGTCGATATCGTTGTTATTGGTCAATAATGATTCCTCATGGCTTATTGTACTTTCTACTACAAACTCGTCATTTTATCAATATTAACTTTTTTAAGGCTAATTATAAAAGAAAGATCTATTTTGAATATAAATTTTTGATCCGCAGCTTAAATTTTTAAATGTCTTGATACTATAGGTCGAAAAACATTTAAATATATTCTCTAAACAACTACGTAAAATTTTAACTTAAATCTAATACGCGCCTGACGTCAAAATCTAATTGTATCGATCGTAGCTAATTTGAGTTACATAATAAAAATTTTTTTCATCCACATGTAATTCATAATCTTCGAGAAGAAAATGATCGATAAGCCAGTTTTATTAAATATTAAACGAGGGATGATAAAATCAAATGTAGCACATATTCAGATAGACGGATAAAAAGTATGAATAAGCGCTTGAAATGTTCTGTCAATTAGGAGGAAAAATATATACATGTCGATATCATACATGTCATGCATATACTGTAGTAGAATATGTAATAAAGAGAGGCTACGCGAAGAAAGAACGAAAAAAGCGATCAATAGCAGCAGATTGAGCTTTGCGAATATTCCGACGCTCTCAGAGCTCATGTGCTTTACTGCGATGTATTTTAGTATATTTGCATATACTCATGTTTATCTATGTATAAGGAGACATATAATGCATATATATATATTCTTTATGTATGTATATATATGTATGCATGTATATGTATATGCACATCTATTTTGAATGAATAAAAATAAGGAGGTCACGTGATGATTTTTCCACGTGTTTACACGGAGTAAGGAAAAGGCTGTACAATACATACGTGTATTTACCTATACGTATGCACATGCGCGCGCACACACACATTCGTGATTCGAGATATAAAAGAAAAATTGTTTTCCGACATGATACAGAAATATTGGATTGAGTCATTGATGGAATGAAAATTCTTTGAGGTGTATTTCACTTTTTTTTTCACTCGTGTAATCAAGGTTTTATAGTACTGAAACGGTGTTGCGATATGCGTACATTTCATAATCAGTTTTGCTGTATTGTATGGTTTTAATACAGTATTACAAATTCGCTAGCTTATAAATTTGCATTAGAATTTATTTGTTCGAATAATAGGTTTGAGTATATATTATTAAGTAAATGTTCGAATAGAAAGTTCACCGAATGAATAATCTATTTTCTATACAAATAAATGGTGTACCAGCAGTATTGAATTTATAATTTAGTCTTAATACTTGAATTTCTTAAATTATTTAAATTATTTGTTAATCAATTATATTTTATAGAGTATTATCTTTTTTTTACTACAAGCAGACAATAAAATATTTTTCATATATTTTTTTAATACAATTACAATAGTATATTTTTAATTTTTAACTCTATCTACAACTAATTAACTTTATGCTAATTTTTAACTACAAAATATTACAGTGATATATTTTTCAAATATTTTAAATTATCATCGTTTTAAAATAAATTATAGATTAAGCGTTACGGATATTAATGTAAAAATTTTAAAACTTGTCAATCCGTCAAAGACTCTATCTTAATAAAATTATATAATTAGAATAGAGATATTGATAAGGTTTAGCAACATAATTTTGATGATCGACCGAGAAAAAATAAAAAATATGATGCTATATTTTCCGCTGTGTTGGCAAATGAATATATTATCGATGAATTACTATTCATATATAAATACATATAAAAGAAATGTGGGTACCTGCAACAATGACAATTATATTTATTTTATCTTGATGAACACTAAAATGTATCACGTACCATTTAAATATATTGATTTAAAAGTGATGGTACAAAATTGCGCCGATGATTCAGAGCGCGTGATTACTAGTATAAGAACAAACATTAACAGGTAGTATTTAATTGCCAATTTACCAGTGTTCCAACAGTATTGAACTTACAATTTACTTCTAAAACTTGATTTTCTTAATTTATTTAAGTTATTCGTTACCAATTTATATTTTATAGAATATTATACTTTATTTTACTGCAAGCCTACAATATAACATATTTCTATAATATGAAAATAAAATTATGAAAATATATTTTTATCTTAATTGCAGTCATATATTTTTGATACTTAATTTTATCTATAATTAATCAACTTTTCGCGAGTTTTTATATCTCTCGAATATCTTCATAATATATTCTTCGTATATTTTCAATTAAGATCATTATTTTTAAAGTATATTCAAATTTATTTAAGATCTTATAATTCTGTAACTGTTATTGGTATTAATAAGAAATAGAAAAAAAAATTAATAAAAAATAATTTTTAAGTTTGAAAAAGTTAAATATGTTTAAACAATTATTGAAAATACATTCGTGTTTTATGTCAACGCTATAAAAAAAATAAGAACAAATATAATGCATCTATTAAGCCTTCAACATTTTAGAGAACTGATAAATAAAAAATTTAGTGTATAATATAAAAATGGATATTTCCATCTCCATTATAAATTTAAATGTAAAACTATTTCAATGTGATGTAGATAAATTCCTAATGCAAATATCGATCGATGCCATCGATTTTGAAATAATTCCATTAGCTACAGAAAAACTTCCAATGATCAAAGAATATAATTGTGTTTGTAAATTCATAGTTTTATCTAGTATTTAATTAATTTAAAAATTTATAATATTATCAATTAATTTTATTATTGAAAAATGTTCCCATAAATTATAAAAATGTTTATAAACAAGAGAACTAGACGTCAACGACCGAATATTGAAAGAAAAAATTCAAAGCATAACAACAGTCGTTCAGTCAATTATACTCAACAAATGTATAGTCAAAATGTGGATACAGCATATATGTAAGAAGATATGTAAATTATATTTATTATATTTTATTGGTGCCGCTTAAGCCCAGTAAGTGTTGTTTGTAAAAATATATAACATAGTAATTAGTAATTTGCTCACTATATCCGATTACATAAAAATGTTGAGACATAAGAATTACTCTAATTAAATTGTAACGATACATTACAAGTATTTTTTCCTGCATTTTTGCACTAGAATTGCAGTTTTATTTGTTTATTATTATCAACTGGTGCTCGTAGAAAAAATTCATCTTACATTAAGTGCGAATATATTTCAAAATCGAAAAAATGCAAAAAGGAATGAAAAGGAGCATTAATTGAATGAAAATTCTGAAAATGAAACTAATAAAAACAATAAATTGTTGTGAGATTGTTAAAGTACTGTCGTTTCATCGCTGTATTGATTGTATTGTAAATTGGAAAATGGGTGGGAAATATAGAAAAATGTACCGAATCAGAATAAAATATTATTACTGTAACGATGTAGAATTTATTACCTTTTTTTTCGATTTATGTTATTTTGTATTAGTAACAACAATTTTATTTTTAAACAATTTTTTAAATACAATTTAAACATTTTGATTTTCTCGTAAAATACTACTTTGAATTTTATTCGATATATATTTGTAGTTATTTTTTTTTATCGAAACATATAACAAATCATAATTTAATAAATAAAGTAAATAATAAATATTGAGTTGAATATCTAAATAGATATTTATATAGTTATATAAGCTATGAGTAGTATTTACTTTAATAAAATTAGAAATATTTTGAAATATTGTTTTTTGTATAGTTATAAAATAAAGTTACATAAAAATGTATTTAATCGTTTAATGAAATATTGTTACATGCATTATAAAAAATAATACAAACATTTAAATTAATGTTATAAATTCTAGTTATATTATTGCCATTTCCTTAAAATATTTTTAAAGTACATATTTTTAAAAAATAATACTTTATTCATTGTATTCATTTCACAAAGGTATTATGATTAAAATTAATTTGAATCCAGGTAAGTATAAAATTGGGTAACATTTATAAATCCTTTATCATATAATTTATTTACTTAACGATTATTGTTTATTAAAACTAATACTTTCAATTTTACAAAATTCTTAAAAATTATTTTATTTTTATATGTTTAAAGATTCTTCAGTCTAACATTATTTATCAACTACTTTAATTTCTGTAAGAGCTATGTTTTAGACAAAGAAACTATAATTTCATAAAATACAAATACGTACTTTGATAATAATTAATGCTTATCGGAAAAATCGTTACAGTCGTCTCTTACCGTAAAATGTTAGCGGACTGCGTAGCTATATCGACTTAAAATAAAACAAAAGAACACCTTTCGAATTTGGTCGTAAAAGATTTGTCAACATCGTACAATAATTGCCTACTTACAAACAAAATTATTGTACGTCAATCTTCGTAAATAGAGACGAGTAAAGTACACATTTATTAGCGACAATTTAAAGTCTTCCTCGAATGCTACTGCGAAACGTACGATTACGACACGACAAGTCTCGGAGAAAGAAGCTCCCCTGATTTATCAATGATGCGACGGGTAATCCGCGTACCAACTGAAGGCACCGTTGGGTCCGGTGTGACCCCCGAAGTCGACGTAGTCAAGGATATGAGCCGTGGCGCGTTCAGGTCGCAGCTGTACCGGTTGCTCGATCATAGGTTCGGCCACGTGCTGAAGCGACGAGACTGACATCGGGACGTAGTTGTCCGTGTGGCGGACGACTCTGGACCCGCCCGACATCGAGGATGGCGATATGGGGTTGAGCTCGATCACGTCGACGCCGTCGATGGGGATGGCGATGTAGCGCGGTCCACCGACAACCAGATCTAGACAGCAGCTGGACACTAGAAGCAGCTGCTAGAACGTACGGTATCGATTATCAGTGTTGGCAACTTTGTTTTTTACGAGGGGACCCTTTTTTCACAGGCGTTGCAGGAGTCTACCTCGCGAAAAGGTCGCGTGACTTTCCATTTGTTTTTTTTAAAAGAGAATTTCATATTGTAATTGCGTTTTTTCAAGGCTTCAACGGCATTCCGTTGGTTCAACAAAAAATTTTTCTTCTAGCAAAATAATAGCATTTTGTTAGTTTCTTTTTGTTATACTTTTTAAAATGTATTTATACGAACAGGCAAATATTTTGCGCAGCGACAAATTTTTTTTTTCATGTCGATATTTTATCGGTAATACTCTATTATTTTTACTATAATACTATTTACTACTTTATTACTATATAATCATCTTTATTTTCTTGAATTTTTTTTTATTAACTGGAATAAAATTGTTAATTAATACGACACCAAATCTAATGAACCGTTTTTATAAATTTTACTTGCGACAATGAATTCATATTACACGCATATGTAATAGTATACCTCTTATAATTTACTTAATCATTCGTTTTTATTAAAGCTAAATAAGAAAAATGAGAATGTTGCACATTACTTTAACTGGTACTTTTTAAAAAGATTTTTATTTATTATTTTAAATAAAAATACTTAAAAAAATTTAATTTAAAATTAATAAATTTCAATTGAATTTACTCTTCTATTTGTTTTCATTTTTAAAAGTATTTATTTATTTTATTTCGTATTCTAAACTCTCCTAACCCGTTAAATAAGAATGTAGGATATCGATTTTCGATTACCACTTACAAATAGTTTTACAGCAATATTATGCGATAAAATTAATTTCCTTTATTATATATTCTATACTTTAATTATGTACAAATAAAGTATAATTCAATTTTAATTCACAAGTATTTTTTCATTATAAAGTTATCGAATTCGTATACCTTTACTTAATCGTAAACATAAAATCATTTTCGTAATTCTAATTCATTTATTAGTTTGAAATCGTAAATTTCACAGTTATTGAAAAAATATATCTTTTTAATATATTGTATCGAATTAAAAAAAAATACCAAAAGAAAAAGAAAGAGAAGTAAGTAAAAAGTAAGAAAACTACTAAATTGGGATAAACAAGAATGATAGTAATTACCAAGAAAACGAAGTTGGACATTCTGCTCATCTCAACAATGTCCTGGAAATGTGAGAGTGGATAGACGTTATTTCAACTGAGCGAAAATACCGTAGAGTCGGCATTTTATACGGTTTCGCTTGGTCGCGGTAGCTTTCTCGGGCGCAGCACAAATCCCCGACGAGCACCTTCAGCCTCAATTACGTTCTTCTACGGGCTAACTCTTGCGTGTCTTTGTCGTCGTATCGCGGGGAGACGTCTCCGGAATAAAATTTTTTTCCTGGTCCCCACCGCTAACACCGTCTTTTCATTTTACTTCCGAACACGATTTGCGGTTGTTTTTTTTTTAACCACAATAGCAATTTTTCCGCCCAAAAAACATTAGCCGCATCTTTTTGTTAGTTTATCGCGTGCGAACGACGCAAGAGACAGAAATTTCTTTGGAGATGTAAATGAAAACGAGAGTGAACGTAATCTTTCAAAGATATTTATTTGAAGCATACTAGATTCTTTTTATTTCAATATTTTTATAAAACTGTTGATTATGTGGAAGTGAATTTTTATGGATTTTTTATTCAAACCAGGTTTTCTTTTACAATGAGATTCTTTTACGTATAAATTTCATGATTGTTAACTTTATAATAAACTCGTAGAAAAAATTCATTAATAAAAAATATCCGCTAAACTCATTCAAACGTTTGTCAGTTCTTTATAAAAATATATTTTTATTTCTTATTTTGCCTTTGTTATTTTTTTTTTTATAAAATTAGTCTATAGATTTCTTTTATAGTTTATGCATAACAATCAAGCGCTTATAACAAATACAGTCTTTAATATTACTGCATTTTTAATATATAAGTATGTTAAATACTCAAAACCGTATACACTAGTTACTTTGTTATACAGGCACTTACAAATCACATTCGTTAGGATATTTTAATTCTTACAATTCTTATTTGGTTTTCACGCATTTCAAATATTACGGACTGACAAATAAAAATAATATTACCAAAAAAAGAAAAAACTTAAAGTAATATTTTTCGAACTATAAAATAAAAGAATGTTTCAAATAATCAAAATTATAATGATAATATGCAGCTGATTTTCAACAAAATTTTATGTTTTGATATGCATAATTAGAATTAAAATAAACCTAAAATTCAAATTTGATAAAATATTAGATGACTAATATTTTGTATATTAGTGCTAATTAAAATATCATTCTTTGTAAACTTTTGTCTTTATTCTAAAAGTCTGTGGAGTAACCGGATACTATATATTTTATGAAATCTAAAAATTTTCATATTTTAAGAATCATATACGTTTTATATGAACTTTATCATTCTTAAATAGCTTTTAAAATACCCGAAAGCATATGATTAAAGCGAATGATTAAAGTTTATTCTTGCCAAACTTACTTAACTTGCATTGTATAAAATAGAATAGACTTCTACAAACACGAAGGCAAGTTTAAATGAAAAATTATTATTCAAATAAATCCACATATGCAGAAAACTAATTAAGTCACTTGGAAAATCACATTACTTTTAATTAATGAAAACAGAATGTAAATCCCCTGGATTAGTATTTATAAGGTCAACAGAGAGTATATTAAATTAAACTAAAAATTATACTTATAATAAATCACGTGTTAATCAATTAATATAATTATTGAAATTAGTGAAATAAAAAATTTTAAAACATAAAGAAAAATTCATTGCTTTAAAACATACCAAATGAAACTTTATTTTAAGCAAAAACGAATTCAGAGGATTTAACAACTATTTCATATACTTAATATTTGTATAATAATTCAAAAATAAATATAACTGAAAAATATAATATAATTAAATATTTGGTTTTCATAAATTATTTGATAGCATGAATACTTAAATATGAATCTTACTAGATTTACCTGCTTCAAGCAGGCAAAATGTCATTAATTATATCCTTAATTCACTTAATCAAAAGTGAAATACTGTTACCCCACCAAAAAAGAATAAATTTTCTTACTTAATGGTAATATAAACAAAAATTTCAAAACCTTAAATAAAAACGCAATATCTATGAATATCTTAATTAAGAAGAATAAATCTCGAAATCGTCAGAACAATCGGACAATTCACTTTCATATCCAGCTGGAAAAACATTACATCTATCTATTTTGTGTCGTGGCTTAAATGGATTTCTCACTGCATTTTTGTGGTTCTGTTTATTATTGTTAATATTCCATGTTATCTCAGTGTCCCTTTCATTCTCGTCGAATATTGGCGATGCGGAGCCATTTTTCCACTCCTTCGACGGTGTTGTTAAATCAATCACCTCAATATTATCAACGGACTGCAAAGTAAATTTTTAATTAATGGATTATCTATATATAATTACATGCAAGCTTTGAATTTAAAAATTTGGATTAGCTTATCTTAATTAGCATATTTCGGCATTATTCTTTTGTTTTTTAAAAATTAATATTTATCCGTATATACACTTTAATTTGAATTAGTCTGCAAATCTTGAAGCCATAAAATATAATTTATAATGAAAGATTTTTAATTTAAAGGATTTAAAATGCATTTTCTATGAAGTATATTATGTCGATTTTCACGTAGTTACATTTTAAATTACGTATGGAAAAAATTTTATTGACAGATAATTAAATATTAATGACAAAGCTAAATCGTTTAAAATAATCAAAGTAAACTCCATAAGAATGTTGTAAATTTCATTTTCATAAAATTTTTTAATTTTATAAAAAATATTTTATCACATTAATGACAATTGCTTCTTATGAATCTTTGAAAAAAAGTTTGTAATTAAATATTTATTAGTTACTATTAATCTCTAGCTTTTATTAGCAAATAAGTTTTTAACAGTATTTTCAAGTAGCTGGAGCGATTTACAAGATAATCATTTGACGTTTTAATGAATGTTATATTTTTGAATTAAATTTTTATTTTAGTTAAGAATATGTATCGTAATTTCTGTAAGTAATGCAAAATTATAATACAAAAGATTAACGAAAGTTATTTCTTTATTAAAAATGTCGCTTACAGTTATACTATAGCGATAGCATGATCGTAAATTGACGTTACATCAAAGTTACTAACTACTTTCACCTCGAGTCACGAAAGTTAATTAAATCTAAATTCTCAAACTTACAATGTCATGAATTGTTGTACTATCATCTCTCAATAAAAAATAATAAACAAAGACTCTTATCATTAATTGTGAAGTAAAAACGAAGAGAGAAGATACAATTCGAATAAATAAATTCGTAAAGGAAAGTAATTCGATTTTTATCCATGACAAATCGCTGGAATATCTGAAAAAGTACGCGATTATGACGCGAATGAAAAATTAGTACCTTTGATTTTGGCGAGTGCGTCAAATCGATCATCTCTTCTGGACTCCAGGTGCGACGAGATGCGGACGGCGTTGAACTTGCTGCTGACCAAACGTCATTTTCTTGGGAGGCTAATTCGAGTTTGATCAGCTCCTTTCCGATGTTGATTAACTGATATTGAAAAAATCGGACGATTAATTTGAGAAAAACTTAATTCATAGACGAATATCGGAATTATTTTGCGAATATTTTTGTTTTATAATAATTATTTTATAATGAGAAATTTCTTAAACCAATGGTTTAATAAGCATTATTTTCTTTATTCACTGTTTCTAAAAATTACTAAAATTTATTATCCTAATACATGTCAAATAATATTTTTAATAATGAAAGTTGCATCAAAATGGAAAATTGAAAACAGGAAATTAAAAAATAAATGACTAATATTTTTTACAATAACTTTCTAAACTATGCAATTGTTTAATACTTATAAGAAGATAACAAATTGCATAATAGATAACAAATTATATAATACATAAAAATATATTATCGTAAACAGTAAAATATAATAATACAAAACTTTTTTACAACAAAATGCATTAAAATATTATAATTACTTGATCATTTGCATTTTACACATTCGTAAACTTATTTTTTATCACATTTAAATTATCAATAAATTTATATGACATATTCTATGTAACTGATTTATACTTTAACTAAAATAAATATTTAAATAAATACTTTGATGAAAACATATTCTCTATTTATATGTAAATAATAAAATATTTTTGATTCACAATTATAATGTTAATTTTATATGTTATTATATAGAAATTAAACGAGAGAAACAAAATAAGAAATCAATAAATTTTAATTTAATAAAAAAAATATGGAAATTTGGTTTATTTTTAAATTCTATATAGATTAATAAAATTAGGTCAACAATATAATAATAAAAAATAGTATAATAGTGAACCGAACACAATAATCATAAAGCTTAAAAATAAATAAAATAATATCAGATTTTATATTTAATAAATCTACTAAATTATTGATCATGTAATAGAGATGAGATATAAACAATTTATAGAAATCGATCACTATATTCTAATAATACAGATCTGATTCGGATTATACTTAACAAAAAAATTTTCGAGAAATAAAGACAACATTATACATTATTTTACAAAAGATATTTTCTTATTCTTGTCATTCTGATTTTTGTCACCTACGCCTTAAGTTTTGGCAAATGAATCTATTTCGGACAAACGAAACAGGACTAACCTGATCATCGCGCTTCTCATAAAGTTCGATACAAGGAATAGGTGAACATTCGCGTCTATTTGGATTCAATTTTAAAGTCCTCTCCTTGTAACCCTTGATTTTTGCAACGCGGAGATCCCAACTTAATATTCCACTCAACTTAGAAAATACCATCGATGCCTTCGAGCTCCATTTGCCGTCCCTGTGAACATTGAAAAACAAAACATTGAATATTATTGGTGTATTTTTTCAACCGGAGTCATTTTCATATCATGAAATTTTTTAGTTTTCAAAAAATCAATTTTATGAAAAAATTAAGGAATAATCCTTATTATAAATAACGTAATTTTGGATATTTCAAGATATTGATGAAAACGATAACTTAATTTCGTCATTGAAAAAATTAAGAATAATTTTTATACGAATTAAAAAACAGTTATACAATGACATTTTATTAATACTAAAGCAATATTTGCTATAATTAATATCAAGTATTTTTTTCACACACAAAACAACATTAATATTGATACAAGATTCAATTATTCAATTTAATACCCTTGTTAATTAACTGAGATGAATTATGCTTTTTCTGATCATAAAATCAAAAACAATTTCATTATATATGATGTCTGGGTTTAATGTTGATTAATCTACATAACTTATAATTGTATTCAATAATGTTTTTGAAATAATTTATTATTTTTTATTTTAATTTGGAGACGTAAAGTATGACACGTGTGTTTTTGTTAGACAGATTATAACTTAGAAATTCCACCTAGTTATTATTACCAAAACAATTATAGATAAAACAAATAAACTAATTAAAAAATTCTTATATAAATTATTTAAAAAATAAATAATTTTTACCATCATAAAAACTTCAAAAATTCAAAAATCAAATTAAAAATTATATTATATACTTGTGCACTTAATAAGCATTGCTAACACAATATACATTTGGAAAAAATATCTTCGCTGCTTATTTGGAATTGACGAGACTAAATAGAGGGACAAAATCAACGCAAGGGTTTCTGGTAGACCGACGAACCGCGGTAGAGCGATTTATTGTTCCAGAAATTCAAGCCGCAATATAAGAGTAAATAAAAAACGGATAGACTATATCGTGCAAAAAGCCTAATAAGTTTTTCGACATAATATTCGGGATCTCAAGATTAGTTGCGACACCTTACATATTTTTTTTTCCTAGGCAAGTACAATGAAAAATACTAGTCTCATACTTGATAGAACCTTTTTGTAGGTTCGTGCAAACTATAAAAGTGTATTTCTATACAAAGATGCGTAAATCTTCACGCCTTAACAAACGACGTCGATTGAAAAAAATAAAACAATTCGTACAAAAAATGTAGTTGTAAAAAAAATAATACTTTTGATCAATTAAAAATTTCAGTTCCTTTTTTAATGAAAGAAATGTCTAGTAAATGATTTATTTGTTTTTAAATTTTGAATCCAATAATTATTTTATGATTCATATGAATTTATAAGTACAAATACGTTAAAATGTTTTTGATATTTCTCTGTCTATACATTTAAATGGTATATGTCGCTAAAATTTTTTTTATATTAAATGAAATAGTTATAAAATATAAATTTTCTTAAGAAATTTTTTTAAAAAATGTTGCATTTTAAATTAATTTTCCAATTTAAAATTTAATAAAATTTCATTGAATTTTGTTTTATTTAACATGCTACTATTAACTTTTAAAATAATTACACTGAACTGCTCATTAAAAATGTTAATATTTCAGTCTCTTAAATGTGTACACCGATTTATCTAAAAAAAAATAGAATATGTTTATTTCGAAGATCTTTAAACCAACATCGTGCACTATTCAGATTATGAAGTAAACTCTTAAGATTTATCGTCAACTATTATCACGAAAGTGACAGTCACGAAGCGCCATTATATGTATGTACCGTTATTTCTGTTTTTCAAGGGAAGACATTTTGGCAAGTAGGTGCTCATATTTCAGTAGCCGGTGACAAGAGGTTGACAATGTCGATAAATATGCGACTTCGAAGCCGGTGTAACTAACTCAAGGTGCCAAAAGTCAGACTGCAATATCCATTTAAACCGAATAGGTGGATCCCCGTAAGCTTTTTGGCTCTGCGAGTCGACCGAGTGCATTACAGGATGGGTAAAACGATGTGTCGTTTAAAAATATTCAGTACCTATTGTTTAGTACAAAAGAACATAAGGTTTAAATTTTGTGTTTCTATACAAATGAAGAAAAAAGAAAGCAGGATTATCCTAAAGTTTAATCACTTGTATTTACTCGTTTCTGAATTTTTTGTGATATAAACAATTATTATATTCAATGTGTTTTATATTTTTTACTCTTAGTTTATGACAAAGTGGTAAACTATTGTCGATAAATTACTTGATAATTACGTGTCAAAATTTAAAAATCGAATAGCATAAGCAATATGTAAATAATTGTGTTTAATTGAAAAATAGTTTAAATAATCTGAAAGCTTTAGATAAATACGTGCATGTACAGTTTATTCTGAATTTTACAAAATTTAGTTTTTATTAATTAAAATTTATATTTAAAATTATTTTTAATATTTTGATAGCGGGAGACAATATTTTTATATTTATAAAAGAATTTTTTTAAGTAAGAGAAAAGACTTTTCTTTTTTCATAATCGAATCATCGTGAAAGCAAATTTAGGTTAGTAAATTCTTGGCTGAAATCTGTTTAAAGTCTTACAAAAGAGTAGTTGCAGAAATTTTTTGGTTTCTTACGTGTATTTTTAAATAAAAATATATTTATAAATTAACTTATATTTGATTAAAATATTATTACATAAATAAGTTTTCTAATACTATAATAATTTATCAAACTTGTGTCAAATTGAATCTTATATAAGGAAAATTTCAATTCTTTGCGTATCAAATATTTTACGTCGTAGTTTTCAAATTTATAAACTACCTTTAAATTATGATTATGATTCTTTATATTATTATTTAATAATATTCATTCGACGATTCTTATCCACGATAAACAGCGTAATTTATTCACGGGTTACAAAAAAGACTACAAATCATTGAAAGGTATTCATAAACACAATAATAATTTATAAAAAAAATATTGGATATTATTCAACATTTTTATTATTAATATAACCATTTGGCAAGTATCTATTATGTTCACGAAAAATTATTGTTTTGATAAGTCATAAATTAAAAGGCTTGGATAACGTAGAAGTAATTAAGTAAAAATTCAAGAGCTTAAGAATCTCTAAATTAAGTCTGTGCTCAGAGACAATTGAAGAAGCAAACAAGCAATAACCGTTCTCCACTCGTTGAAGGCCAAAATAATACGAAACAAAACTACGCCTAAAAATTTATTCTCTGTAGCAGATTGGTCCAAAAGAAAACACTATAAACGTGTTTATGATACCCAAGACGTAGGTTTGTTCGGTAGCTTTATTCAACTTATAAATGGCTTAATAGAAAGAAACAAAAGAAAATGAGAGAAAAACAGAGAGAGACAGATGCCAGCATTGCCAGTGGCGCATGAGAAATCCGCACCAGCATGTCCGTCTTTCTTTCTCCCTCTCCAATTGGGCTATCGGCCGTCGAACAGTTTCTTCAGTATCGTTTTTGAAACGCACCCGCCTCAACGATGTCCACTCCCGGATCTCGCTTGGCTTGAATCGTATGTGCATCATAAAAACGCGCACTTGAAACTTTCGAGTGGTCCATCGCTCGCGAATTCGTTGAAAGAGGAGTGCAAACATTCGGTGATTCTGGCAGCATGTGACAACTCTCTAGGACTTCCGCCCCGTACGTACGTCAATGATGTTATACTTATGTCTATACTGACAACTTATCCTCGCTCTTTCCTTATCAAAGTATTAATGTTTGGATAATGACAAACGTCCGAAGAAATACGAATTTTTTATTTTTATATGCGAAACGATTGTTTGTTTATTCGAATATTCGGAATACATATAAATCAAATGTTTCTTGTGCTATAATTATAACATTCTTCGTTAAATATATTTAATACATAAATAATGCAAATATAAAACTTTATAGTTTATATACAGCTTCGGACATATTGATCTAAATTATCTAATATTTTAACTCAAAATTCGTATATTAAACAGTTGCAAGAAGTTCACCGTATTAAAACCATCAGCCTACGAATACCTAAAAATACATAAAAAGCTACATATTCGTTCTCTGAAAAGCACTACTTTAAAGCAACCAAAACAACTTATTTTCATCCGTCTGTTTTGCAGTAGTTCTCCGTCTTGAACGATCGTTCCCAACCACAATAAACCTACAACCGCTTACGAAATTTTCCGGCCCGATTGAAAAATAAAAGATCGAACTCGGACGTGGCTTCGTTCATTTTTCGATAAAACTAAATTCATTTATTGCATCCGTGGGACTTTCCGTTTGAGTTAATAAGACTGCGAGACCTCGGATGATAGTGCGCAAAAGATCGATCCATCAAAATTCGTTGAAGAAAGGCGCCGCTCGAATCGAAATAGAGTTTTACCTCGACCAATGAGAAATGCTTGGTTTTGCGATCCTGCAATCTGTTGAACCACAATTGCATTGTGACGCACTTTCACTTAACGACGTTACGCGTAGATTATTTATACGTTTATGTCTATTTTTTTTTGGTAACCATAACGTACAAAAAGTAAGGCGAACCTTGATCGATGTATAAAATATCCCGCGCAAGATGTAGGCAAGAATTTTCAATGCAGAAAGCTCGTTTTCTTTTTTCTTTTGTCAGCCTTTTCTTAAGAGATGACATCACGGATACGAGCGCTTAGTCTTTGAAACTTATATCGTACAATTATTTGTGAAGTTTGGACCATTTTGTATTGGTATTATGTATGTTTTATCGACTAGAAAGTGTAAATGTATTCCTAATACTTCTATAAAATTTATTATAGGTTTTATTTTTCTGTTAAAATTAAATTTGTTATTTAATAAAAACAAATATTTTACAAATATTTATTATGATTTGTTTTTATAAAAATAAAATCTGTGATTAGTTTTTATTCAAGTTGAATAGAAATTACGAAAACAGTATACTAAAATAAAGTCGTAAATAAAACAACAATGTTGTGAAACGATATGTACTGCTTTCACTTAGTTCTTGTAGTCACTGTAACCGATAAATGATTTTATTTATCAAAGAAAAATGTCTAAATTACTACGTAAATTATGCAAATTTTATTATGCTATAAATCGTTTACAGTTCTCTACTTTTTTCTACTGCAAAATATTGTGGAACGAAAATAAAATTTTTATAATGTCTTCGATGAAGTGATTTCACACTCTAATTAAAATAACCATGATTTTAGTAAAAAAAAATTTATAATTTAATTATATTTGCTTAGGTTAATTAAAAATAATATTTTGCAAATAAATGTATTACAAAATAAAAACAAATATCGTGCGATGTTAATATAAATGAAAGTATAAATAATTTATTGACGCTCTTCGATCAAGTATCGTTTTATGTTTATGGAAGGTAATGTTTCAAAGTAGAATAAAATAGAACTGATATTTAACGATAGGATATGCTATACGGAAATAATTTGGCATCCACGTGCAAGTAGTTAAAGAGCAAGTTCGTACTGACAGTGAAGGAAGACTTATTCGTTCCCTCAAGCGTTATATATTCGCTATGTAAACGGATAAAAGTTATGTTTGATATCAATTAACCACGGATGAACAATTCTATTTGTACAATACAATCATTTTCAATCAACTTCCTTTTCTATATGATACGCAATTCTTACTCTCTTCTCTTTCTCTTTATTTCTCTTCAATAAAAAAGCATTTTATTTAATATGGAGGTAATAATATATGCATTGTATACATTTATTCATTCAACAATTTTATTTCGAATAGTGATCGCTCGTTTTGCATTTAAAATTTATTTTAAGAGAAAAAATGATGTTAAAAATAAATTTTTGAAAACAAAATATTAAATAAATATTAAAATGAGAAAAATTTCGAATTATAATTTTTTATTGCAGTAATCGTTTTAAATATTGTTTTATAATTTTTTTATAATTCATTTTATTGTAGAAAAATTAATGCTTTAGTAAGCTTTAAGTAATTTAAAGATTAAATTTTTTCGAATTATAAAATAATTCTCATTTAATCACAAATCGTGCTACTTATACAAGAATTTTTTATTATTCGTCCAGTTTAAAATACATTTCATACAAAGTATACAAAACTTTATTCAATAATTAGATTAAAAAATATTATATATAAAATAATAATAATAAAATTAATTGTTTATACAACTCAAAAATTAAATGAATAGATGTATACTATTAAATAATGTTATAACTTAAAATATATAACTTTCCTCTAATGAGTGTATTTTAATATTTCAATAAACTATTGCAGAGAATATTTAGTTTATAGTGAATCACTTTTATTTTGATAAATATATAATATATAAATATATTATTTATTTAATATATAAATAAAATAATTTTCTGATAAATTACTTTGCAAAACACATGCCCAATTCTTGTTAATTTGAAAGTACTTTTTTAAAACTGTTTATAAATTCATGAAGTTAACCAAAAGACAATTTCAAGTGAAGTAATTTAGTTCGCGTTGATAATAATTGAACCACTAAGGCCATTGACTCTAGAACAGAAGCTTTCTTTGTGCTATATTCACACATGTACAGTATTGCATAGCTTTTTCATATTGCATGGAGAATAAGAGATATGTAAAGTATGGTATAGATTTTGAGCATGACAAATAGAAAAAAATAAGTTAAAATTGATGTATTAATGTATGAACGTTACCCATATAAGTCAAATTTGTTTTAAAATATCCTGTAGAATGAAAATATCTCTGTGAAAAATATAAAATAAAATTCATAAAATTATTTAAATAAAAATATGTGTATTACGAGTATTTCTGTTTTTATTATTACTATTACTTTTTTACCAAATTATATTTATATATTTTTAATTTAACCATGTATTTATTTTACTTTTAATTAATAAAAAAAATATTTTAACAAAAATTGCAGTATTAATATAAGCAAAACAAAACTGCATAAGCATTAAATCAATTTCGCATTAATAAAAATAATTGAATATAAATTTTCTTAAATAAAAATTGACTTATGATACTTATCTATAAAATATATCTTAAATTAATAAAATTAACTTCCAAACACTAATTATGATAATATAATAGATAACTAATTAATATATTAAATAATTTCCTTGTTATTCAGAATTAGATAATAGACGGTTAAAATTGGTTTGAAGTTAAAATAGTATAATAATATAAATATTCGTGTCACGATTTAATTATCATATCTTAAAAATAAAATCAAATAATTAAAAATTTTAAATAAAAATGTACTTTTATACACCCGAATTTTTTCAAAGAAACTTTTTAATAGTCCATTCTCAATAGATTCATAATATTCTTTTGTAAAATAATCCTAATAAAAGATGAAATACTTTACGTTTTAACGCAATAAGTTCTAAAATCTATTAAAACTTTTTATTTGCAATAATAGTTTCGTTCATTCTGTTAAACTTTGTAAAAAAGAAAATGAAATCTTCTTCATTAAATATATTTAATTTTAATAGCGGTAGTTTTACATTATGTAATATAAAAGCAATAGTATCTTAAACACCTGAATCTGCTGTAGCTATATTTATTCAAACAAGTCTGATACACATAAACCTATATTTACATACTCGCGGGTAATTATAAATGCAAGAGTGCATTTTCAAAGCTTAAGAATCCAAATCGATAAAGTAGAGAGGCTCGGAAACGATAAACAAGTGTATTTTCTGATGTATTTATGCAACGGTTGCAAGCAAACCAAAGTTGAAAAGCAATTAGCTTCCTTTTTAAGACACGCGATGTCCCGAAAACTCGCGATAGTCTGTGCAAAGCTTAGCACTATTATACCGTGACTAATAGACCATCCGGTGGCAAACTAACTCTATAGATCGATCATCACGTTAATTATGATTTACTTTATAATTTTTAAATTGTAGATGAGAAACCTCAATTTTGGATGCTTTAAATTTTTTATTTCTTCATTCATTTTTTTAAATGATATAGAATAAAAACTTATTGGAATTAAAATTATATTAGTTTAAATAAACTTAGACATTTTAATATATAATTCTGACTAATTCATTTTTAATCTTTTTTTTTATAGAAAGATATTATGTAATTATTTATAAACACAGACTGAAAATATATTGTACTAAAAATTAATTTTTTAAGCGCTCGTTAAACTTTAAAAAAAACTTTAAATAACATTTTTAAATACGTCAATCATTCATTTTAATCTGAATTTCAGATCATATTTTATATTATAATGGTATTTAAAAATTTATTCAAGATTTTTTCTAATGTTTCACCGTATTCTAAAAAAAATTTGAAACTTACAATTCTAATATACGATGCTGTTCTACTCACAAAAATTTCGATATAAAACGGAATATCTCTTTGATAACTAAAGTTTGTAAATGCGCGCAATTAGATCTGGGCTACTCGATACGAAACTTGGCCTTGAGTTGAACAAATTGCAGCTTTATAATACGTGCACTATCTTAATTGCTGAACACGGCACCTCTCATTTATTTATACACACATTGTTTTGTTAAATGCAGACATGCTCCTGACGATAACAACGAGCTCAAAACATGGAATTACTGGTACCAACAGTCTCTGACATCATATTCAAGTACTCTTGGACGATAGCGAATTACAAAAAGGAAATCTCAAAGAAGCACAATTTCGACAGTCCGAATTTCAATCTAAATGTCAATGGCATACACAGTACGTGGAATCTATCAATTAGATTCTGGAAAGGCCCTGAAGGTATTTATCAATGGGTTTCTTTTTGTTCATTCTGTACTTTAACAAAGACGATACAAATGCAATTTCCAAATTTATAAATAGTGTAAATGTGTAATATTTGAAAAATATGTAAAATTTAAATAAAGTTTTAAAAATTTAATGATCATAATTAGGTGTTAAAGAATATTAAATAATATAAGATTTAAAGATTTGCTATTCATCATAATTTATTAAAACTTATTAATATAAATTTATAAATTTGACAAAAATTTTCATAAAAATATAAGGAAGACTTTGACAATATTAAATAATTAATTTATCCAAAAAAATAAATTTTGATGCATTTAATCCAGTACAGCATTTAAACATTAAATATTTGTTATCATTTATACTAAATAAAGATAGCATACAACATACCGATTCTTGTACATCAACAAATCTTATTCCTATAAATTAAGACATTATTATTTTAAAAAACATGTTCACAGGGAAACGGATCACGAATCCAGTGGTACTATGCTTAAATATATTGAATTGTACAGTGGAAGAAGTTGAGCAAGCAAAAGTTCGCTTTCAATTTGCGGTTTTTAACGCCGACGTTAATTATTGGGAATACTGCCATGTAAGCAGAACTATTTTGGAGCTTCGCTCCAGCTCAGATATAATTTCCCTAGGCTACAGAGATTTGTCTATCGTTGACAGGCACATTAAAAAAAATGGTGAAATCAGCATTATGGTGAAGATACAAATCATTCAATGCGACAGTGAGAAACATACCCTTTCGCAAGTAAAACTACTATCATTTTTTATAATATATTCGTAGAATAGAAGTAAAATTATTTATAGTTTAGATAGTAAGTAGTATTTGTTTACAAGAATAAAATATAATCGTTGTTGATAACTTATGAAATTTAATATTTTATTATTGCAAAATAGGATTTAAATATTACATGTTTTATTAACTATTAAATATTAATAATCTTCACAGTTTTTCTAATTAAGAATATTATTTCTATCGATACTTTTAAAAAATTTTTTAACTACAGAATAATTATTATTTGAAAATATTTAAATACGCTTTAAATAAATTATACATTTAAATTCATGAATTAATAATTCCCTCAATAAATTTTTAATATTTATTATTAACAAATACTTGTATATAGTTATTATACATTCGTCCAAATAATACTTCCATTCATTTAAAAAAAATGTAAAAGCTTCTTTTTAAAACTCAAAATATTATACAAATCTTAATTGATTAATAAATGTGATAAGCATAATCAAAATAAAAATTTATAGGACATGGCAAGACTTTTAAAACATCCTGAATCTGCAGATACGAAATTAATATGTACAGCAAATGAGAATTTAGAAATTCCAGTACATAAATGTATAATCGCAGCTCGAAGCGACGTACTTGCTAATATGATAACACCAGTTGATCAGTTAGAAGAAAAAGATGAAGCTCTGCAAGATTCAGAAAATAAGTCTTTAAAAGACGAGTGTAGTTCTTCCGACGTACGTCTCAAAACTTCCATCGATTGAATACAGCTATTCATTATTTGTGTAAAAAACTAATTTGATGTGAAATAAACATGCATTTTGAATTTCTATTTTAAATAATGTTTTAACATAATGTTTGTTTTTTTTATTTCTAACTTAGTTTAATTTTTATTCACTTACTAAACAAAATATGAAAAATTCGTCACAATTTTTTACTACTTTAATTCTTGCTAATATTCATATATATGCTTATTTTATTTTTTAACACTTCCTCCTGTATTTTTAACAATGAATGTTAAAAATGTGTGTATATAAATATTAAAAAAATAATTTAAAAAATAATTGTTAAATATTTTTATAAAATCAAATTGTTGAAAGTAATTTGATTAATCGAATAACAAAGTGAGTAAATGTAACACTATTTCTAAATTATATAAAATTTATTTATGATTAACGTATCAAGTGCAAATATTATTTTTATGTAGATTAAACATAAATTAGAAATACCAGACTTATCATTAGATGTGATTGAGGAATTATTACGTTATATGTATACCGATCATGTTGATAATTTGGATACTTTGGCTTCTCAGCTACTTTCTCTTTCTTTACGATTTAGGTTACAAGGTTTGATTATAGTATTTGTAATAATTATTTTGTGCATTAAAAATATGTTCAAATTTTTATTTTTATTTCAGGTATGAAAGAACTTTGTGAAAGAAGTTTAATAGAAACTATAACACCTGAAAATATAGCTGATCGACTACTGATAGCAGATGAATGTGGTTGTGAAGTTCTAAAAAGAGCTAGTTTAGCATATTGCGAAGAAAATGCAATGAGTATTACTAAAAATTTTGCATGGAAAATAATGGAACAAGTTAATCCTGAATTATTTAATGAAGTTTGTGAAGCTGGAATGGGAAGTTCAAAATCCAGTAATTTGGATGATAGTGAACAAAGTAGTTAATTATAAATAAACAGTTTTATACCGCTATTAATAATCAAGATTAACTGAATTGTATATAAACTTAAACAATCGGAAAAATAACGATTAACTTACGATTTAAAAATCCTTTTTTAAAATTTACCTTAATCAAATAAATATTATAAAATTAGTTTATTTAAGAAAATATTGTAAAAACTTACACAGGTTTTACATCAGCCAAACAGCATTCAATAGCTTGTAATCTAAGACTTAAGAAATCTGTAAGTAATTCAAAAATATTGTCTTGGGAAACATCCTCTCTATCTCCAAAATCAAGAAACTGAACATCATATTTATCATCACCAAGATCAGCTATAATTTCTGCACGATACCATTTTAAATCAAAGGAATATTTAGCTGCTACCGATTGTCCTACAGTTATCTAAATTTAAAAGTAAAGTAAGGATATCTTAAAAGTAAAATAAAATAAAAATGATTTAAAATTTTAATTTACAAACCTGTTTTAAAGTATGAAGATCCCTATTTTCCTCTGTATCATAATAAATAGTCATTTCATTTATTAAATCATTTAATGCTGTATTTCCTGAACCAGCAACTTGAATATAAAATTGACTTGGGTTTTGAACAGCAGTAACATATACTTCCATTAGGCCTTCATTCTCTTTAACAGAAAACATAATTTTTTAAATTCTCTTTACTACATAAAACAATATAAATATCAAATACCTTGTAAATCAAATATTTCTTTGGAATATAAACCACCTTCTTCATTATTTACCAATGCTGCTTTAACTGGCGAAGTTTTAACTCTAGGAACTCTGGTAAGTGAACTAGTTTCAGTTTTAATTTGTTTTTGCCTATCTTCTTTGACTTTATCATCAATTAATACAATAGCATTGGCAATTTGTTCCGCAGTACCATTTATAATTACTCTTTTTTTAGAATCTAAATGTAAAATAATTTTTGTTTATAAAAAATAATTATTTTGTATAGATAATGACACACCTAAATCAAAATTATCAACGTTATTAAATAAAATTATTTTTGCATTCGATGAATTCTCAATTTCATTAATAGTTTCTCTTCCTTTTTCTGTTAAATTAATCGTACAAGATGGAACCCATGTTTCATAAGTTTCAATAAGCGGTTGATTATTTAAAATAGATTTAATCTTTTCTTCAGCCAATTCGATATCTTCGTTATTCCCAACTATAAAACATGTACGTTCAAGCAAACCTATATCAATCTCTTCCTTAAAAGTAATGATAGTATTAGTACTTGTTTGAATATCTTGAATTACAGAACCACTTTTTCCAATAATTAATGGAACAAAATGACGAGGTATCTTAATTTCTTTTGAATTTTGTATGAATCTTTTATTTTTAACATCTTCATTATCTTTCTATAAATAAATAATTTCAAAAAATTAATATAATATAAAAAAAAATAAATTAATTTACAACGAATGATATTACCTTTTTATTTAAATAATATGCGAATATAACTCCTATACTAGTTAATGAAAAACTAGCTAATAAAGGAAAGATAAAATATTTCTGTATTACTCGCATTGTTACGCTGAAAAATTAAAAATAAAATTTTTAAATAATACTTTCAACTTGCACTAATTTACTTCCGAGGTAAATATAGTAATGACATAATGTTTGAAATTATATGATAACCTCAAATTGTAAAATATTTATATTAATTTATTTATAGGTGAAATAGTAAACATATAAAGAACAATCGAGGCAATTTAACATATTACATGCATTTACTTACTTAGCTCAAAATTAATTTTCATAAATCAATTATTTTGCCTAAACACGCAATTCTTCAAATTTCCGATTGGAATTTGACCATACCGTTGTACTTTGAAATAACCATTGCTGCCAATAAAACTAATAATTACGTATACAGGAATGTCGCTTTATTCCTAGTAGTGGATTTCTTAGTAAAACAGTGTAGACTAGCATTTTTCTTAGATGAAAAGGGAGAAGCTAAATTTATTAAATACTTGTTATTTAAAAACTTCTGTAAATATATCGATAGCCGTTTAATGATGGAAGACCACTGATTTATTAAAATGAATTTGAGAACTTAAAACTAAATTGCGATGAGCTTATCCCAAATGAAAAATTCCGTATCTACATAATATTATATTAAATTGTAAATCAAAAAAAAAAGGTTCGATAAAAATTTGTATAATACATCGTAAGTATTACAGAAACTTACTTTTTTATACCAAAAAATATGAGCGTTAATTTTGAATTATTAATAAGTAGAATTTTTTCATTAATTTACTTTTGATGTCTTATTCTAATTTATTGTCTATTTAGTTACTAATAAATATTATACAACTAAACGTAATATTAAAAAAAAAGTTTAAATTCAATAAGTAAAATCTTTATACATTTAATAAAACTTGTTATTGTAAGACTTATTTTATAAATATTTTTATTTTCAAAATAAATTTTGTTAACTTAATCACAAATTTAAAAAAATATAAAATAACTAATTTAAACAAAATTTTAACTCTTGTTTCTATATATAAATAAAATTTAGTTACTTAAGCTTTTTTATATTTCCAGTAAACTCGTTTTTGTTTTAAAAAGATATTATCTACAAAAAGATAAACAAAGCATATATATTAAATATTGTATTAATTATATAGATTCTAGGATAAAATTTACTGCGTTTCAGTAGAGAATTTTTTTTATATTATTTTTATTTTATTTTAAAATAATTTTTATTTATTTAAACGCAATAAATACAATATATTGTTTTTTTACAATCATAATAAACCAATGATTTATATAACATTGCACATGACTAATACGTTATTACTATATACAGCGAACGCAGTCTTATAGCTTATATATTTTTATTTTTTAATGAATATTTTCTTTTTTATTTGTGAGAATCGGTTACGGGAGACCAAATTGTTTGGTAACATTTTTTTACAGTTTTATTTATATCCTTCTATTGCAATAAATGACTTGTCCGTAATCATATTCCATATTAATTTTATTAGATATTTAGGAAAATTTGTTTTTATGAATTTATACATTATGTCTTCGGTCCAAGTGATGTCGAATGCTTTTTCTATGTCGATTAAGCAAGTTGCTACTCTTTGGTTTAGTGCCCATAATGTATCCGATGTTAATTTATTAATTGCATGTATTGTCGAGTACTTATGTTTAAAACCGAATTGATTTTCCGGTATTATGATATTTTTATTATAGTATTATTTGCGTATGATGATATTATGATATTAAGATTATTTTTATTAATCATTTGTATATTCTAGTATTTTGAAGTTGGTTATTTCATTTGGTACTTATATTTATATGTTATTAATATGGTTGTTCCTCCTCCTTCAATTGAGTTTGGGCTGTCATTTCTAATAATATTATAACTTTTAAATTCTATTTTGTGTGTTTTGTTTAGTTTTGTTTCAGATACTAATATTATATCTAGTTTTTGCTTCTCTATTAGGTTTAATAAGTTTTATCTTTTTTATTTGATATTAGTACGTTGACGTTTATTGATAAAATTTTAAGTATTTCTAATGTTTTTTATCTGAGTTGTCAATAAGTTTTTTTTATGATTGTATAATGTTACGTTGTACATTTTTTTATTTTTTAGATTCTAATAAATTGAATATTGCTATAAAGTTTACTTCATAAATTTTTTGACCTTCTTTAATTTTGTTTGTTTCAAAAGAAAATATAAACTATTGTATGATTAAAATACGCTTTAAAAAATTAAGCCAAACTCGTATACAATTGTGGCTTAATTTTAAGATATAATAATAATTGTAGAAATGTACATTACAGATTTTACGATGTAAAAAAGATAAATATTCCTACTACAGTAATCACCGTCATCGTTACATTTTTTGAATTAATCAAACAATTTCGTTTTCGATCCTGAGCTATAAAATTAATTTAGATTCTGATCCGGATATAATAATTAACGTACACTGAAAGTTAATATATGTTAAACATTTTCATTCTAGTATTCGTGATCGTATCAGTCAAATTTTTCTATGTTGAATAAAAAATCAATCCTGATTGAGATAATATTATTTGAATAAAATAAAAACACCATTTCTTGTACATAAAATTGCTTTAATAAATAAACAAGATGTAAAAAGTATATATGTAACTATATATTAAGTGAACGCTTTTAAAGTCAGTCGAGAACTGTAATGATTTTATTCAATATTATGTTTATTCAATAGACTTTTATGTTGGTTACATGTGCAAGGAATAAAACAAAAAATTTAAGCAGAATTTTTACATTTAGCTCTTTTAAAATTCTTCTTATACCGATAAATGTGACTTTGCGCAATGTTTATCTTTTTCTCTACTGCTACAATGCTGTTTTTATTTAAAATTGAATACTAAAATTACTTTATTTGATAAAAAAAGAATTTAAAAACAAAATCTAAAACATATTTAAAAATAAGATATGTACATAATTTTATCCCTTAAATAAGTTCTTATAAACTTAAAATAAATACGGTGAAAGTAATAATATTCACATTTGTAAAATTAATCATGAGACTTACAATAAATATTTAACTAAATTAATAAACTACCAGTACGTTAAACAAATTTTGGATTGAAATACATTCATAAATAACAGTTTCATATATGTATATATCAAGTTATTATAATCATTTCATAATTCCAACGAGGCAAACTAAAAACAGCTTTCTAAAAACAAAAATATTGTTTACTGTATATATTTTTGAAATATTTAAAAGAAAAATTAATGAAATAATTACAAACAAATTACAAGCAATGACAAAAAATAATCAATTTACTTAAAATTTATATATAATAATTATATAATAATTATTACTTTAAAATTAAATATTAATTTTTATCAGTTTCATAATTTTCATAATGTTGAGAATAGAAAACCTCAAGGGAATCGAGTATATCAAAAAAGGTTTTGAGCGGCAACGAGTTACTTATCTCCAAACCTCAAACACGTGGCGCGGAAACGCTCGTAGCCCATGGGAGATCGTATAAACAATCTCACCTCTCGAAGTTCTTAGAAGCGAGAAAATGATATTCGAGAAAGTTGCAAGTGACTCAGATGTCATATACAGCCAATTCGTCTAAATCAAAGTACACAAGGCAACTGAAAATCAACTATATATGGAAAGTAACCGAGAATCAATAGTACGTGGAAAACAGAAAAGTAGTCAGGCCCAAGCGTAGCACTGGAAGGAGTCCCTCCAGACACGCGGGTGAAGGTCCGGTCTACAGAAGGTGGAGTAAGTAGATGATTTGCTCGAGGATGAGGTGAAGTTCACTTATATATGAAGAGAAATAAACGGTATCGTACGCACTTGAGAAAAAACAGGGGGCCCGGGAAATTACGCAACTCGAAACAATAACGCTTTGTCGAGGCTCGATCCCTGAGGGTATGTACAGGCCGGGTCGCAAAGAGATTTTCTTCGGACTCGATCGAACGACAATACCGAGTTGGTGAACGTAGCACCTTATAAACACCTACCGTAATCCAAATTTTGCACGCGTTCGAACAACATCCTTGTTGAAATATACAACATTGTGAATTAAATAAATTGTGATAAAAACCAGCATTTATTTAACCCCAACACATAATTTACATAAAATCATTAAAAATGTAAGCTAAAATATTAGTGAATACATCGAGTATCTTTAAGAATTCTTTATTACTATATTTAAAACATTGCATCATAGCTTTTAATGAAATATCAAACATATCTACCCAAACAATGATTAAGCATACCATCACTTGTTAAATCTTATATAGATATACTCGCATTGAAAATTTTAATCGAAAGAGTTTCTTATGAAACTGATCTTTAAGGTTATTTGTAACTGTAGCTGTATACATAGAAATAAAAATAAGAGAAAGATAAGAGAAAGAAAACAGAAGAAAGCTAATGAAACTAGAACAATAGTGACAGAAAAGAGTAAAAATACGTTATGAAATTACTTATGAAAGTTCACAGTAATATTTTATTAATTTTATTAATTAATATTTTATTACTACCCACAAACAAAAAATCCGAATTCTAATTTAGTGTAATTATAAATTTTTTCCTCCAGAAATGCAAGTTACACTGTGTTTTAGACAATAACTTATTGAATTGAACACTGAACAAAATGACACCGAGGAAAAATTTTGAAAAAAATGATAAATTTCCGACATTAAAATATAAATACAACAAATAAAGATTTTATTAGTTATCTCTTGACTATAGAAAACATTTTTAATAAATTTTAATTTTGATAAATTCCTAATCCTATTAAATTTATAAATTTTTATTACAGTTTGAATATTTTTTTACTAATCTAAGTCTTAATTTCATTTGAATTTGTTAGTAAAAATGTCTTTAAAATGAGAAAGAGAATGAATATTAAAATATTAATATACAACTTTGAGAGAAAAATAATATATTGATAATTACGAATTGCTTATGTTGAGTTTATTAACGTTATCGCTGATACTCTCATCTTTTATCGACTCATTTAACGATAAGTTATTATTTAATTTGAAATTACAAATATTGAGTTAAAATTATGTATAATAAATATATAGATTTATGTTTTAATCACAGGTTTGTTTTTATGCTATCACTAATAGACTTATTACTTAAAGTCTTATTAATCAATTTTGAACGCACACATATTCCTTCTAAATATTTTTATATTTAATTAAAAAATTAAATTAATACTTTATTATTTATTAAAATAAATAAAAATTTGTAATATAAATGTAAATTTAATAAACATAATAGTATGCATTTAAATTAAGCGTAAAAAATAAAATTGAAAGATGAAGTTTGGAAAATCCTTTCTTCGTCACATGATATTTCCCTAATATAATTTTAAGCTCACAACTTACATTGTACGTAATGTCTGCGCGAGCAAATAAATTTATGTAAATATACATAAAGCGTGATGAATACGTAACTATGTGTATCATTGTGCTATCTGTAAGTCTCTTATACTACAGTTTAGTCAAAACTACCTTGTCTGCAACTATAGTTTCCTGATACTTTGAACGTTCTTGGATAATGACTTGCTTTTATTTGTGCATTACTTGCACGATTCGGAATATACATTTGTTTCTTGTACGACCCTTCTTTAGTGTTAATATAGATTCTGTATAGATAATTCGATTTATCTGGATTTGAATCTTAAATTCTTCAAATAGCATAATTTACTAATAAGTTTTCAGTTGATTTTAACATTAAAACGCTACCGTATATTTCGTATACTCCTGATAGCTTTAAATGAAAGAAGAAATATTTTGCGCGTGATAGATTAATTGAGTTGAAGATAAAAAAGGAATTGCTTATACAATGATACAGAGGCAATCAAGTTTCGATTTCAACGGCTCTAATGAATTTATTCAAACAGCTTATAATGGTTAAAACAAATCAATAAATTAAGATTTTTTAAAATAATATTGCATATATTCGATAAATATAAAACGAGTACTTAAAATTGAATATTTTATTGATTTATAATTGATTTATAGTTTCAAATTTAAAAGATTACTTAAGTTCGCAAATAATAGCAGTCATAAACTTTTGAATTATACATAAAAAAATAACTGCGTTTTTATATTTTGTATATTTTTTTAAATAAAATGTTATCTAATAGAGTTTTTATTATTTTGAAAAATATTATTTTTTATTCATTGACGCGAAGTTTTATAAAAGAATAGGTAATCTTAGTTCAAAATACTTTTTATAATTTTGTAGAAAGAGAGACTATATTAAGAATTGCGGTTGAATTTAAATTGAATTGATGTTCCATTTATTTATAAGAGGCTTAACAAGTATCAATAAAATAAAAATATGACGGAAATTAAGACTACGGAAAATCTTGTACACGGAAAAAAATAGGTGAATATATATAAATCTGCTTGGAAAGATGCTTTTAGAAGTTTTACGTCAGTTAATAAGATATAGTAGCATATTAAGGATATTTTATGTCAGGAAATCGAATTATTATTACGCAGAATGAATCTTGAAAAGATAAAACTGAACTTTATTCGGTAAACAGATTCACTCTAATTTTAAAAAATACAGTTGTATATATATATATATATATTACTATGTATATTGCTTATATTTAAATTTGAGATACAGACCACATTTTATCGACTTTTATATCAAGAAAATTGCATTTATAACGTAGAAACAAGTTTAAGCTCTAGATGCTATAAATTAAAGATAATTTCTAAAAATATTTCAAATTACACAAAATAAAAAAGAAATGTACTTTTTCCTTCCGAAGTAAATTACCCTATATTGAAAATCAACAGCTTATATACAGAGATGAAATATGTGTATGAACATCGATGAAATAAATTATTACTTTGAGAATGAATATTAAAAATTAACATAAAAATTATTTCCAAAAATGTATAGAAAATAATATAATTAAATAAATAAATTTTTTAAAAGTTTCATCAAATTTTTAAATTTATTTACCTAAAAATAGCTTTAAAATTATTTACATTTATGGATTAAGTGCAAATTAAAATAAGAAAAAATACTTCAAATTTTTGTAAAAAGTTATACAAATACCTTAAATTTATAAACAAAGACAAAAATTTAATTAAACTTGTAGGTAATATTCAAAAAACGAAAAACAGTTTAGTTAAATTTTATAGATTCTAAGATTATGAATATAAAATTGTATTTATTATTTATATTCTACTTAAAATCAACGAAAATGTTAGCGTTACAAATAAAGTGGTTTAGAAAAAAATTTTAATGTATGAATCGATTGAATAATTCTAGTAAATAGAATTTATATAATACGGTTTTAAAATATTTGTAATATATAAAATTTGTTTGGTTGAACTTATCGGTAATTAAAAATAAAAAAAAAAAATTCTGTTACCATTTCTAAAATAAATCAAATATTTAAAAAAAAAATTTATATCATTTATTTATATAGGATAAGTTAAAATTAAATAGATTTATGCAAGACATATAAGAAAGCATAAATTTTACGTTGCAAATAATAATACATAGAAATAAAAACAATAAATTAATAACATAGATTATATTTTGTTAGTTTAATACAAATATGAATATAATAAAAATAAAATTAATTATTAAGAACTTTTAATAATATTTTAAGTTTTTCATATTTTATTAAAAAAAATTATTTATGATTTTATTTTTATGTATTTTATTTATGACGATAAATTTTTCAATTAAAAGAAAAAAATCTTTTTAACACTAATTAATTTTTCTTTTCTTTGTTTCTACTTTATATTCTATATTTCTTTTAATTTATAAAAAGTAATTAAAATTACCTACGTGCAATTAATCTATTTTTATGATTTATCTATATAGCTATAAATTATGAACACTATAAAATTTTTTATTTTGGCTAATTAAACTATATAAAACTATCAATAATCTTGTATTATTTTTGCTCTGAAAAATAAAACATTTTATAATAGTAAAATAAATAAAAATTAAATTTATTATGCATAGTATGAAATTTAAATAAAATTTAAATACTATTTTAATACTTTAGACGAATAGAAGATATAAAATAATTTATATTTAAAATATTGAGAATATTTTTATTGTATTCCTCTGATAAATTATAAAATTATTATCGAAAAATATTCGTATTATTATTATAATAATTATTAAATATTTGTTAACGGTTTTAGTTTGTACAATTAAAAGACCTCTTTTAATCGTTATTTATGTATTTTTATAAATATGAATATAAAAATAATATGGAAATTAAGAAGTTTTTATAAAGATTTTATTGTATGAAAATTGTTATGAATAACAAAACATAATTAAATACAATCATATAATTTTGTCCTAAAACTATTATTAATCTTTATTAATATAAATATTTTTGTCCTAAATTCATTTTATTCCTGAGTTCAATAAATAACATGGTATTATTAAGTTAATTTGATAATTATTTTGTACATGTAATTACACAAAATTAATTGATGCTAGTTATATTCAAAATAATATTAAATAATTACAAAATAATAGTGTATATTTTTGAATTACATTCATTTGCGTTAATTTACAGTGCATTGTAAAAGCACCAAATTTTTATTTTTGAAGTATAACATTATTCTCTGTACTAATAAAAAAATGAGTATTATAATTTTGTATGATTTTATATAAGTTTTATATAATTTCTACTTTTAAGTAATATCTAAAAAAACGTTTATATTAGTAAAAACAAATTTACATAAATTATATATTTAATATATCACAAAAATTATAAAAAATTTATAGTATGTTTTTTAACTATAGCTGAATATTAAATTCTTTTCAAAATATAAAATATAAAATTCCGAAATTTAATCCATTTTTTAAAAAAATTTACATTTATTCAAAATTTTTTGACATTGGCTAACAATTTTTTTTTATAAAGTAACTATTTAAATAAATAATATACAATTTTATAATTAAATTTCATATAAAAATTAACTATTCACTTATTGACTGAAATATTTCTATTTAACATTATTTATTTTAAAGAAAACACAATGAACTCTATTTTATTTCATTAAAAATATTAATTTGTTTGCATATTACCAATACAGATATTAAATTCTGATCCATAACAAGCTATGATCACACAATATAGCAAAAAATTAAAACCTGCATTAAAACGAAATATTTAAAAATATTTGATAAATACAAATATTGAGCTTTTTAAACCATTGAAGATTATAAATTACAATTACATAAATAAACATCTGTCAATTTTTAATATATTAAAATAAAATTGTTTATAAGACATATTTTTATTATTATTGAATTTGAATGATAAATTTATACCGAGTTATAAGCTTTTTTTATAGAAAAATATTTTCATAAGGAATATTTACACTTTTGAAGAACATAATAATCAATAATGATGTCAAAATAATTTTTGTTAAGTAAATATATTTTGTGTGAATATTAATGGAAATATAACAAAATTAAAATATTTTACTTTAATCGAGTATGGTATCATTAAATATAGTTTTAATAAGTAGAAACACTTCTTCTTATCGTTTTACCAATTAAAAAATAAATCATTAATTCAACCACAATAAAAGCAATACACCAATGGTGGTGTAAAATTGGTAGTTTTTTACAGATGTTATATTAATCATCACCCATAGTGCACAGAATGTAACCATCATGTATCCGCAACAGCATTTATCAATTGATTTAACACAGGATCAACTTTCTTTTCTAAATCAAGAATATGGCCTGTATTACAGTCATGGCTAGCAATAAAACTCATCACCAGAGGTAGTTTGTTTATTTGAACAACCTACAATGTTAAAATAAAATTTCTAATAAAAAATTAAATATTAAAAACTGTATTATCTAAGATACATTGTTCAACAAATATACAAAATATTTTTGATTTGATGAAAGACTTAATGATTTTAAAATTAATATATTCTGTATTATATTTTTAAGAATACAAAATTGCATACGAAATTCAATTTTAATTTTGAATCTACTTATTACACAATTGAAAAGTTATAAATGAAAATATATAATTGGTATTACCTGGTAACTACTGTACATACAAATAATTACATTATTTTTTCCAAGACCAAGTTTACTTCCTTGATCAGTTGCCATTCCAAAAGTAGAGAGAAAACTTGCTCTCATGGCTAATTCTGGAGCATTTTCATTAGCTACAAAAATAGCTGGAACTCCATCCCTATCCGTTATCAAAATACTATGCAATCCTTCAACTTGATTCAATAACGTTTGTAAAAATTTTTTCAAATCCTAATAATTATAAAATCACAGTATTATATAGAATAATATTGCATAAAAATTAATTCGCTAATAAATTTTAAGCCAGTCATATAAACTGATGATATATAACCTAAATCTAGGATCATAATCCATCAATTTTTCATAAATCTTTACAAGAAAAAATCAATTTGATTTTACTCACTGCGCTCATTTTGTAGATTCATTCAAATTATTATTCAACAGTTTTGTAAAAAATTGGTGTATAAAATTGCAGATAAAATTTCTAAGTTGATAATTTTGACAGTCCGCTCGGCACTGGAAAGTGCCGAGCAAAGGAAGAATATCAAATAATAGTTAAAACTATAGCTATAGTAGATATACTTTAGCCTTTAGCAAAACATGCAATGGACAGTCTGTGGTTCAACAACGACGCATTCACAAGAAAAAATTCGTCAAGTTGGTACTTTGATTAAGCAAAACTGATACGCCCCTAATACCTCTAATGTAAATAGATCATTTATATTTAGTATAATTTACGTATCACCCCAGTCTCAGCATTTTTTTCAAATTAATATTCCAATTTTTTAAAATAAATTTAACATGATTTTCGCTATAAACTTTATTTAATAAACCGATAGATTTATATTTTTAATAAGATAATTACGCGATATGATGAAATTTTTTTTTTGTTAAAATTCTATAAATGTTTTTTCTTATTATTTTAAATAATCGATTCGAATACAAAGAAAATTTATTTTCCATTCTTATAATTTAATTTTTAAATGTGTCAACTAATTAGTTTTATAAAATATTGGTTATACCACAAATTTGGATTTACACCTATTTTTTTTAATTTTTATGCAATACTTTATCAAGGTTAAAAAATATGATTTATAAAAATAACAATAAATTGGAAAACTGATAGAAGCAAGTTCACTCTTGCTATTTTATTTTCAGATTTAATGAAACAATAAACATTATATTACATTATATAGTAATCAAGTATAATATAGGCTTGTATTTTAAAACTGTACATCTTATAAAACTGAAAAAAACTATATAACCGACTTTTTTCGTGTTTATTATTAGAAGAGGATGTTTGAATAGTTTTAAACTTATAATTGTTGAAACCTAATTAAATAATGCTAACTACAAGTCATAAATATGTTGATTAATGCTTAAATTTCATATTAATTACCTATGAGATATGAAAATAATTTAATTTAATATTCTTAAAAAATAATTATTTATTATAATTTTCATGATTATTTGAGACAACTTGATTAGGAGAAATTGGTAAATCATTGATGCAGCTTCCAAATGAGAATATTTTTGGTATATCTTGTCCATAGTAAACCTTAGTATTATGAGATAGTGCTTTATATTTTTCAAGTTCTAAATATTCTTTTGACAATAATAGTTTATTGGCTTCTGCTTGTTTAGCCATTTGATAATAGTCAGCATCCGAATGACTTTTTTCTCTCGCTAAATGCATTTGATCCTCTATCGATGCCATAAGTTGAAGTGACTCTTTTTCCATAATCTTTTGATTAAACTGAATTTTTGCTACTTGAGCAACTTTCTCAGCTTCGATAATTGCTTTTTTTCTATCAGTTTCTGCATCTTTTTCTACAACTTTTTGATGCTGTGTAGATATTAAAAGTTTTGTCTTCTCTCCTTCCCTATTAAATAAAATGCATCGTGTCTTGTATTAAAAATTTTCAAAAAAAAATTTTTAATTTCTAAATTTTTAAACTTTAAAACATTTAATTTTAAAAAATCTAATAAATTTAATTGAACAAACAATGTCTAAATCATTTAAAGTAATCTTATTACTTACATGAGTTCATAATTTTTTCTAATAGTTTCAGGAATTTTTGGCTTGGTAACTCTAACGGCTAAAACACTTAAGCCAGGAGCCATTTCATTTAAGTCTCTTTGCAATGCAGTTTTTAAATTTTCATCAATTTGATCGAATAAATCAATGTAAACTTCGTGTAGGGTATGAACCGAACAAAATTGATTTAATTCGTGATGAACTTTATTGAATATTAAAGAGCGATCGTAATCAGCAGTATAATTTCTAACTATATTGTATACTAAAAAATATATTTGAAATATTAGAATGAAAATTTGATATCTAAATATCATTATAAATTAATTTATAATTCTTATTATCTTTACCGCTATTAGCATCTAAAATATTTACAACTTCGATTCGATCAAAATAGATCATGACACCTCCGCTCGTTCCACATGGAACATTTTTAATTTCATCGGTTTGTAAAGTTACTTGAACAGCACGAAAAGTTGTTAAAAGCGGTATCATCATATGAAAACCTGGACTACTCACTTGAGGTAGTAATGCTCCACCCTACAAGAAAATATTATACAAATCGTAAAATTTAAAAATACTTATATAGAAACGATAATAAAAAAATTGACACTCACTCGAAAGTATACCCCTACATGACCTTCCTCTATGCGATGTAACGAGAAATTAAATACTACTGCTAGGCATACCAAAAAACACATACCTATTATATTTTGATCGATCATTTTGATGATTTAAAAAGATTTTTAACTGAAAAAAATATACAGAATTAAAAATAGAAATTAAACAGCGTGCAATTAATTAATTTCCATTGAGATTAAAAAAAAATCTCATTCATATCAAATAATTTCTTTGGTTAATCGATTTTAATAATGCAATATGTATACAACTGCAATGTTTATAAACCTCGTTATAAAAGTGAGGTTAAGTTTATTCAAGATTAGCGGGTGTAGATCGAACAAGGGTGATTATATAAAAAAACTCACCAATGAGAATCACTTCTTACTTCCACATAACTATTTCGTTTAATATAAATTATTTCTAGGTACAGAAAAAGCAAAAGGATAATACGAAATGTTACATCTATTGCGCCGGTAATTTTAACAGAGGGCACTAAACACGTATTCGCTACTTCATAGATAAAATATAGTCTAAACCACAGCGTCAGGGTCAAATGACAGAATATGACCGAGGCTGTGACCCACAAAATCTATACACATGGATAATTACTTATTTGTATGAGTAAAATAAAAAGTAAGCAAGAACGTACGAGATAATTCGTAAAAGTTGTACGTGCTTGATGTATCCGTTATTGATTTCATTAAATATTTTTAAGTGCCTTTTTTACATATTACTTTTTAATTTTATAGATGTTTAATAGTTATTTTTACGAATAATTAATTAAAATGAAGAATGTTTATCGTGTTTTTCCTTTATTTGAAAAGTTTTTGTAACGTGTGCATAAATTTTTTAAAGAGTATAAACTATATATTTGTTACGTGAAGGATATAAATGTCAATTTGAAGCACGAAAGAAAAAATTTACAAATAATGACTTCGTGTTTTATTTTATTCATATATTTTGTTAAGAAAAAATAAGAATTGTTATTCGTACATCTGAAATATTATAAGACTACAAATACAATTTCCATTTAAAAATTATTAGTATCGTGATAATTTCTGGATTTAAAAATGTAATGGTATAACTGATATGATAAATTACGTATTTGAACATTTTTTTAATGTTTATTTCGAATATTTGCACGATTTAACAAAGATAATATTTTGCAAGTTCATCGTTATTAACTTATTTAAAAGTGATGAATACAATTAAGAAATCTAAATGCTCTTTAAAATATAAAAATTATTTTTCAAATCAAAATAAGAATTTATATAAGTATCGTTATTCGATTTTGTTGCGATTTATTTGCCGTCTAGAATTTTCCTCTTGGTCTTTCGAATTTTCCTGCGTCAACAATACGTTCTTAGCATCTTCGACATTTTGCCTGAGGAGCTTCATTTCAAATAGCGCACGTTTAGCCAAAAGTCCTTCTGGTGTATTCGCCGGTTCCAAAAGTAACATCGATAACGATCTTTTTAAACAGCCTTGAGCTACCTCCAAGCGAGATAACAATTTGTCCGCGGATATTTCTCGCGAACTATATGCGCGATTGGCTAAAATGGCCACAGGCAGATGCATTTCGTATAATACTATACCTAAAAGTTGTATTTGAATAAATCTTAAATGTATTTTATTTTTGATCAATCGATAGGATAATGACTTGAGTAATGATAAACATGATAAGATTGTAAGTTTTGTATTGAGAAATGAAAATTTTGTTTATTTTACAAATTATAAAATATTTTCGTATAGTTTCAATATTTTATTGTACATTGAAGTTTGCTTAATGGATATAATGTTATTTATTAGCGGTATTTGTATTATTAAAGTATACATATTTTTCATAGGACGATGGTGAAAAATTCTCAAAACATCAATTTCTTACTTAACGTATTGTTTCTTACACAAGGAACCAGTAAAGAAATATTTTCATTATTTATATTATTACTTGGATAATTAAATTATAATTAATTTAATAGAAATTATGCATATAATCAAATAAAATCTTAAATATTAAGAATTTCAATGATCATTTTTCGATCAGTTTTAATTTATAAACATTTGATAGTGACTAGCATGTCACCTAACAAACTGAAAATTTTCTTACATATTTAAAAAATATGCATTAAATTTTGAATAATGAATCTTGAAATAATCAGAAAAAAATAGAATAAACAAAAATATAAAATTAAAAACTTAACATTTCTTTAAATTATAAAAATAATGATAGTATTTAATCGATCTTAAAAACGTTTTAAAAAATTGTAAATAAATTAATTAAATATACAATATTACTGCAGTGTATGTTAGTAAAAGTCTTTATTACATTTGAAATTTCAAAAATAAGATTTGACATATAAAAAACTTGAATGAAGAATGTATATGTTTCGGTCAGAAAGCTCCGCGGAAAATCAAGTCTCGCGAAGGAGACAACGAGTTGCAACAAGGTAAAGAAAAACAACTATTAAATGACGCGAGTAAAATTACCCGAACCAAGCGAAGTTCGGGCGATGAGTTGCTCGCCTCCAGTCCTCAAACACGTGGCCCGAGGACACCCGCAGCCCGTGGGAGGTCATATAAACAAACTCACCTCTCGGAGCTCGAAGAAGCGAGAAGTAACAAAAGATCCTTGCAGGGTTCCTTTCACGGCAGCGTGCAATGCTAATCTTGTACGCATCGCCGCGGGGAGCTTTTCAAGGAGTACACACGCGTTCCATAGGCGAGGTAAAGATGAGATGTATAGCGAGAGGATGATATTTGCAGGTCGCGAGTGACTCAAGTGCGGTACGCTGCAAAGTTCGTTCAGATCGTAGTACTCCAGGGGTTAGAGTGCCACACGTGAGTGTTCCCGTGGTGAGGGGGAAGCGGTACGATTGGAACTTGGGGAATCCACTCCGTAGAGAGTGTGAGATAGAACCCCCCGTTGAGACGCAAGGCAGGAGTACTGTGATTCCTCTGGAGAGGTGAAGAGGTCCTCTGGAGAAATCGTCTGCCCGTGAAAGTACGTTGGGTTAGGTAGAGCCTCATCGGTGCAGGGGAGGAGATTGATACCCCTTCACGGAACATGATCCACTCGGAGAAGAAAAGTAGAAGTTACGAGCATATAAAGACGCAGAGGGTTGAAGACAATCTCCTCTGTGCAAGCGAGTGGGAAGGTCACGTCGACTGAGGAACCAGTTCATGGCGAGCGATTGAGAAGTCGTAGAGGTCCGGAGAATTCCGTAACCGAAAACAATGATTACCTTGTCGGGGCTCGATTTTTCGAAGAAAGTAAAAAAGTAAAAAAGTAAAAAAATGTAAAAGAAACGAGGGAGCAAGGATATATATATATATGTGTGTGTGTACGTGTTGGACCATAGGTAGATTCTTCCTATTCGAGCGACGATACCGGCTTGACGAGCGCAGAATTGTACGCGTCCGATTAACTACTTGTTGAAATATAAATATATTGTGTAAAAAATAAATTATGTTAAAAATCAGAAATGATTGTTTTTATCCCCAACAATATATACATTTATGTATCTTTGATTAAAATTTAAAAATAAAAACTAAGAGTTTTTTATCTTTTCTAAATGAAAGGATTAATTTTGCTATAATTAATTATTCACAATTCATCATTTACGTTAATCTGAGTAGTTGATGTATAGAGGTTATCTAACTTTACCCTCAAAGCTATTGGTTGGATAGTTAGTACTAAATTTTTTAATGTACAATTTTCAATAATTTATTACAGCAAAACTTCTCTCTTTATTTAAAAGTTATACGAAATCACATAATTATTCTTTAATAGTAGTGTAAATATTATTTTTAGGAAATATAATAATTTCAATCATTACAAATTAAATTTTAAATAAATTTTTATTTAAAAAATATGCATGCAAAAAATAGTATAGAATTTAAATAATATTTAAGTAAATTTCAATAAATTTCTAGAATTTAATTAAGATAAAAATAAAAATTTGTTTTGTGTTCAAGTCACGAAAGGAAAAATGAACAATACCGCATAAATTATACCTTTCAATCTTGATATTCCTGGTTCAACGATTTCTAAAACATCAAGTACTTCTTGATACAATTTTAACATCTTTTCCAAGATTTTCTTTGGAGGGTTCATTTTATTTAATTCTATTCGATAGACAGCGAGAAGATCTTGTTTTAAAGACAATAATAAAAAGTGATTTTTGTGAAAAGTTCTAGATAATTTCTCGAGTAAAGCCTCCATTTCCTTAAATTATTATTAAATGTTTAATATGTATGAATATTGTTAGTAAAGTAATATGAAAGATTAGAGAATTTAAAATAAATAAAAATAAAACAAACCATATAGTTACTACGATTTAATTGACTAATTAAATCCTTGCTTATCTCGATAGTTCTTTTTATAAGACAACCAAATAAAATACTTTTACATGTTCGACATTCCCATTTAGTTTTATTTCCGTATGGCTCTACTTCGTTAGAAATCTGAATTGCCACGTAATCTTTTTTGCATCGCGGACACAAAATGCAACTAAGATTAGAACCGCATTCAAAGGGATCTTTACACACGTTGCAGTCGCAGCGAAAATATTTACCTTCCTGTAAATGTTGTTGCCTATCAATCGTCCCCTTGAAAGTGACATGGAATTTTTAATAGATTGATATAAAAAAATATATTTTAAATTTAAGTACTTCAATCACATTAGAACTTAAGTAAATTGAAAAATTTACTAATAATATTATCTTAAACGTAGAAAGAAAACGTAAAGAATGAGTAAATACATATAATATTTAAATTTATCGTTTTATTATTTTCTAAGAATAAATCTTTTATTCATAAAATATCCTTAGAAAAATAGGCACATGCATCACAGCAACCTCTACTATACAAATAAAATATGTATGTAAAATATTTTCTGGCCTAGAAAAAGGAAATCCTGCAAACATCAGGTTAAAAAAAATAAAAAACATATAGATTCGACGAGCTCACCAGAAAACACGATGTATAATTGAAAGAAATAGGTTCGCCAGCTTTTATAGGCACAGCAGCGTATACAGACATCCGGAAGTTCTCGTCAACGCTTACGTGCGCCGTTCCTCGACACTCGTGACCCATGAGGGAGGCCTCCAGAAAGAGACCACGCAGGAGGTGAGTGTTCGGATCCGTCGTATCCGAGACCCCCGGACTTCGCAGCTCGAAGGTATTTACGTCGACGACACCGCACAATTGTTGTATCGATTCGCCATCGTTATCGAAATCGAGTAGCTGGAGTTTTCGAAATACCTGTGAATTCAGCTGTGCGGTACTTCACTGATGATATTTTATGTTGAGGTCTTTCATTGTGAATTAGATTGTGGTTCGACTGTACAGGAGTTTATTATTGTGGTGTTTTACCGTGTATTTATGTTATTTATTGTTTTTTGTTTATAACAATGCTAAAATCAAATGTTACAAGTAAATTATTTGAATAATTCAGAAATAAATTATATTAGGATTTTAAGAAGCTGATTTTTCATTCATATATATAATTGTTTTTGTTATAATCAAACTTTGAGAAAAAGACTTGGATATTCGAAAGAAATTGACTTAATAGCAATATGGTATGATATAATTTAGGTAATTTTATTAATTATTTTCTTCGATACATGAAAGAAATTGTTTTATTGAATGAATACATTTTTTTAATTTTGATTTAGAGTATTAATATTTATTTATTCTACCAAAAAACTTTTGAAATAAATTTAACAAACTTGCTAGAGTTATCCGTTAAATTTCATAGAAATTTTCTAAAGTATTCTAGTTCTAAAAACAGAAATATATTTTAGCAGATATGATCGTTTTACTATGGGTATTAAAAATATCAGTACTAGATGCATTTATCTTTAGTTCTCATGACATCAGCAAATATGTCGACTCCGATTTCAATATTATATGAACATATATAGTTTAAATAAAAAATTCTATAAAAAATTAAAATTTTTGACAATTATTTTTAGACACGAATATTAAAATTTAGCAGAATAATTAGTTATATATAATCTTAAGATTATATATTAATTATATTATATGATGCAAACATTATTTTAAAATCTACTTTTGTTGAAACGATATTTTTATAATACTAAGAAAAAATTCTTTGAATGAATTATTTATTGATCAACTGTAAATAAAATATAGTGAATAAAGTATGGCTTCTACATTTAAAAAAGTATATTTGAAATATAATTTTGAATTATATTTTATATTATAACTAAAATGTAATTTAGCATATTTTATCATGTTTTTATTATTTAAGTACTAACTACAATAATATCAATTCTATACTTTTTATTAATTTAAATTATTATAAATTATATAAAATTTTTTAAATTTTGACTGTTTTTAACAATGATATATATAAATAAAAAAATTTAACTTAATTTATAAAGAAATACTTTTTCGATAATGTCTTACTTCGACTACATTTTTTTCGCATTCTTTCCAAATAGATGTGTTTTTTCTTTTATCCATATGTGATTCCATACTGCAAATTTTATCCCAAGCTTCAGGATTATCATCTTTTACTAGCCATAATCGAAAGTAAATTAAATTTCTTAGTAATTCATCAATATATAGAAGATACAAATTTTTTTTTTCCTTAAAAATATTGCACTCTCGAACAGAGTGAAATCCATTGGCATTCTAGAGTTTGTAGATAAAATATTAAATAAAAAGTTATTACAAGTTGTATGAAAGTTTTTACATATAACATATTATCTAGAATATATACATGAACGATTTTAGTAGAAATATTAATAATAAATAATCATTGAATAAAAAATATTTTAATAAAAATGAAATTATAACTTATTTTATTTATTACAGACATAATGATATTAAATTTTTCTTAAAATTTTTTTCGTTAATACACTTTTTACAAATAAATATACTTGTAAAAATTTACATTTAAGGTATAACGATTTTTATTTATTTATTATTATTTAAAAATAAGACAGTACTTTATACAATAGAATTATTACATAAGTTTATTTTGTCCATGTACGTTTATCTTTTACTATTGTTAAATAACAAAATAATAATAAAAATGAATACTTTTCATTTCTATAAAATACCTCGCATGCTGCATTGCACATTATGGCAACTTTGCACTTTGAACACACATAATCGACATATTTGAAGTTGCAAGTTGGCAGTACTCTTACACAGGAAAAGCAAAAAATGCTTTTCTCGAAAATAGCTGGACCTACAGCTAAGGCATCCTCCCGAAAAATCACTTCTCCCGCTGAAAGATCTTTAGCCGCTACTAGATATCTAAGTAATTCATAAAATTAATTTATTATTAATTAACGTTTTTTTCTAATCATATACAGCACAAATAAAATCAAATTAAAATTATAATATAATATTAACTCTGTCCATAATTCATTAAAAAAATATTATAATTTTAAAAATATGATGTAATTAAGAATTAATCAACGATAAAAATAGATCTTAAAATTATAAAATTATTACGTATCTTAAGAGTTTTAGAAAAGATAAGAATAATTGATTTTTTAAAAATAAATTACAAATTATATAACAGTAAAGTGGCTTAACTAGTTATACAATTATACTAAAAATTTAAGCGTTTAAAAAATTATTTATTAATGAGCTTTATATAATATATCAATTTATACTTTAATAAAATAAAAAAAATTTTTTAGTTATATATCAATTCAATATGTCAATTCGTCATGTCAAATAAAAGTTTAAATACATAATTATAAGTTATAATTTTCATTCATTCTATCAATTTACTCAAATAAATAATCACATGAAATAATTTTAAGTATATGGAAACTATATAATACGAAAAAATTTAGTTCGTATTAACGGAGCTGCTTAATATAATCAATTAATTAACATACCTTCCTAATTTGTTTGAATAAGTTAAATTATATTTTTTAATCGAAGATGTTGCCGCTGTCTGTTTTTTATTCATAATGTTTACAATTTGAAATAATTTTTCACAGATCTTTTACAAATTAGAGTATTTTGCAAACTGTAACACCAATAAAATGCTTTACTCTCAAATGTCTCTGATCACTCTAGACGAATTAAAGTTGCTATTTTTGTAATTTAGTCAAGTTGCATCGAATTAAAAAGAACATCACGTTTGTGCACTATAAGGTAGCGCCATCATCAGGATGGACAGCGTATAAAATTAGAATACCTTTAAGGGTAAAGTTACGAATGCAATCGCGGTATTGATTTAAAGATAAAATACCAACTCGACGAACATAATAAATATTGTAACTGAAATACCTTTCGATCCGCTTTCATTATTAAAGAAATTGAATATAGAATTCGAGCCTTGTGACGAATAGATAAATAATTCAAAATCTTTCGATAACCTCGATAAAAATTTTACTCGTGAATATGTGTAATAAATATTTATTGACTTATAAATTATTTATATAATTACTTATCAAGCAGTACTGACATTTAATTTATAGGTATTTACCATTAAAACACATACAATATAAAAAATATAGTATACAACAAATTTGATCACACGAATATCATGAAGAAGCAACAATGATCCGATATATCGATCCCAACTATAATATGCAATAATAATTAACCGAGTAAAAAAACGATCGTTGCTTCTACCGACAGATTCTATAAATCATCGATCGATTTCTGCAACTGAATAAGCGCTTCTTTCGCGCTTTCTCCTATTGCTGCCTCCGGTGTTCCCTTGGGCTCCAACAACAGAATATCCGCGGCTTCCTTGAGAATCACCGAGGCTTCGACCATCTTTGACTTGAGGGTAGCTTCGTCGATGACATCCGAGATCCACTGGCCCTTGGCGAGGAATAGCAGAGGCGCGTGGAGCTCGTACAAAACCATACCTCGCGAACGTGTCATCCCGGGTTCGACAATGTTCAGGACGTTTAGAAGTAGTCGACATAGATCTGTTTTGTGCTCGAGTACCACATCTGGTAAATCATCCAAGAAGTATTCTTCCACGTGTCCATAGAGTTGACTTAGCGAATACCTATTGTTCGTTGTATAAATGATTGTGTTTAATTCTTATTATTTCTTTTATATTTTTAACAGAGATTTGTATTGGTTATCAAATACTTATAGTTCGAAGCAAGCGTATAATATTCAATTTGAATTTTTATGTATATAACAAAAATATGGATAGACAATCTTTAAACACAGTTTTGTTTCTTATTAGTTAATTTCCGTTGCAAACTTAAATAGATTTCTATTCATGATGAAAAATTAGTGATCGATAAAGAAATAATAAACTGTATTAAGAATAAAAATAAGTAGTCGATGTAGACGAACCTTGGTATCGTAAGGAGAGCATGCTGAGGATGTAAAACCGAACGATACTTTTTTAAAAAAGTTTCTCTAACGTTAATTGCTTCTGGTCCATCAACGATTGTAAATACCTCCACTTTATCCAACTCTGCTTGAATAATTTTTTGTACTTTATTAACGGCTGATCCATTAGTTGAAAATTCGCAATGAGTGCATTTCCAAAGACTTTCCTTTTCTGCAAATAATTATTTAAAATTTAAACGAATCCATTATCATCACTGAACCTAGATGTAAGTTAATTTTATGGATAATTTTATAAAAGTATGTTTGTAATATAATTTTTGAAGTATTCTTGTACAAATAATTTTAAAACGGAATGGAATATTTTTTTTATATATAATTTATACATATGTATTCATAAGATTTCACTATAACCTCTGTCAAGTTAAAGTTATTTACTAAATTGATTAAAAGAATTAAAAAAGAATTGATTAAAAAAAAACAATCTTCATTTTTCAAAATATTAGCTATAAATTTTAATAAATAAACTTTCCGCCTTTTAATTTCTTTCCTTCTTTATAATAAGAGAAAATTCGGAATAGTTTCTATAACGCTTACCCAGAGAATCGAGAGGTAAGATAACACCATTATCGCATTTGTTGCACTTGAGGGATGACATGTGCGTACCAAGTTCTGTGGGATCAGCACACCTATGACAAGCACAAACAAAGTACTTATTGTCCAAAAGAGATTCGCGGCGTAACATCGTTGGTAGCAAGGCGTGTGTATAACTACTAAAAAGTTCTTGTGTCGCCGGTACCTTCACTGCTGTCCTCAAATGGATTCTGTACAAATGAACAAAGAATGTACTATGGTTAGATATTTTTTATATATCATACCGAGAATTGCAATGATACATAATTAATCAATCAGATTATCAAAATGTATTGTGCAATAATATCATTATACAAATACGAATTTTTAGAAAAATATTTTTAGAATCGATCGCTTTAAAAATAAATCTATAAATTAATAAAATATTCATATTAATGTACAAATGAATTATTTTATAAACTTCGATAGAGTGATAAGGATATAAAAAAATCAAAATTTTATATACATAAGTACTTTCAAATTGAATAGAAAACATTTAAAAGTCTCGATAAATATATATTTATTATAATACGAAATACGCAGACAATTTAACGCAATTTCGAAAATGAAGATAATGAGTTTCAAAGTGCAATAAAGACATACACGTATATGTATAAACAAAAATCAAAAGTTGGTTCAGTTTATATCGATTAAATAAATAAACAAGGATTAAAAAATGTATTTGTATTGTGTTTTTTGTAAAATAAGTTACAAATTATATTATAATAATTGTAGTTACAGTTCAATACATAATGAGCAGTAGAACAATAAAATAGTTAAAAATTGTTGAAATCATTAATTGCTGTAAAATGAGTTACTAAGTATTTGTAATTAGAAATATTTTAAATATATAATACCTATAATCAGTAGGAACTACGCTATGGACAGTATTTGATACGCACGAATGGCTTACGATTGCAACCTTGGGGTACAATGCTCTTGCTAGGAAGCCTTTCATAGTTCTAATTTCATAGCAGTTTATTTCTAAAATTCCACATGCTGACTGAATATCGTCTTCAGAAAACCTGTAAATCAGAATATTATTATGTCAATTTTATACAATTTATAAAGTCAAATTCACTTATTATTTAAATTAGACGTTATTGAATCTAAAATTAAATTTTTATTCGAATGTATTTAGAAACTTTAAATCATTTAAGTTTTTTAAGTTGTAATTTTTTTACTACTAAATATAAATTAGTTACATATATGTTTGAACGTATGAATATTATTAAAATAATTAATGTTTGTTTTGTTTATCCAATGCACATTTTATGGAAAATATCTGATTATGTAACAACAAAAATGCGTAGTCTATTTAAGACTCTACTTACTGTTTTTCATATTTAGTAATCGGAATAATCAGAAGCTAATCAATGAATCTAATATAAATATTTTTCAAAATAAAAAAATATATTTATAGTTATTAATTTTGATTATATCAAGTTTTTTCTTGAGTTTTAAGATTTAGAGACAAAATTAAATATACAAGTAGTTTCAAATTCATTACTATTATAATCTTTTATATTTCATATTATTTTACATTAAAAGTATTTTTTTTTATCCCATATAAATTTATAGTTTTTAATAATTAGTTTCTATATTTGTTGAAAGATCGCAAGTACCTAAACACATTTTAAATTTTAATTTTAATATATTTCTTTTTGAACAATTTATCATAAAAACTTTAATGTTAAAAAATTAAAAAGAAAATATAAAAAGTCTCCAGCACATTTATTTAAATTTCACCTTTCTAATTTCAACCGTTTTCGCAGATATTCCACGATATTAACATGGTCAGTATTCCATTGTGTCTTTTGGCACCTCTTATTATTGTGCGCTTCCATGTCTTTGACCTCCTTGTTATATCTCTCACGATCTTTCTCTGAAGCCAGTAGAAGCCTCAGAGGGGTAACGCACTCGAGTTGTGGAACTCCATTTTGCTGTTCGTAGCTCAAAGCTACTTCCACGTTAAATTTTTCTTTGGCCTCTACAAATATCTGAAATACGTAATTTTGTAAATTACATATATATATATTTTTTTTTATAAAGACATTGAGATTTTTAATAATACTTTTATAATTACAGAAAAAACATTAAATTAGATTGTAACTATAAAATTTTTAAAAGAAAATTTAAAATATAGATTTAAAAATGACCAAATATGAAATATACATTGTAGTATAAAATTTAAAGCGTCGATAAGAGAAAACGATATCGATGTACTAATTGAATTATTATTTTAATTATATTTTTTTTAGGAATTCCAGTTTTTAATATTCTTCAAATCTTCATAAATAATGCCTTTATATCTAAGCTGAACTTTATCAAAATTAAGTTAAAAATACTTTTGTAGATAATATTTAATATTTCGTCGTTCCGAGAAATATGATAGTTTCTTAGTTCGCTTACTCTCTTCTAGACGCGCTTAAAATGGAACACATGCGTTTCGCGCACAACAGTTGAGCAAAAAAACCTCTCACTTACCGGGCATTCATATTCCTTATGCTGTGGCTGATTCTCGCATTCAGTCGAGCATACAGGCCAACCACATCTGGAGCATAGTGGTTGACTGTCCAGTGCTGGTGGCCACGGACTGTAACAGGATAGACAGATCGGATAGGTGAAGCACTTTGGCCCGACGACGAAGGGCACCTCGTTCAGGATCTCTTCTCCAGGTTCTAGATCCTTCTTTGCTACCATATACCTGCCAATTTGCTCGTTTCGCAGGACCTCGTATTTCTCTTGATCGTCCTGAGCAATATCGTTTGCCGCTGTTTATTTTACGGTTAACGTATGCTCGGTGCAACTACTCGTTAAATTAAGAAGGAGAGAAGATGGAGTGAAAGAGACGTATATTAAGGCGCTTAATGATTCTCATTCGGATAGAAAGATCGCGATATCAAGTTTCAATTAATTGAATGTAAACGTATTTGTAAATATATTTAACGTATGTACATTAAAACATAAAATTTATTTATATTTTGAAACAAGTTGTATCAAAAATATTTTACCGAATTAACTACTTTTTACAAAAAGAAAAATAAGTGCAAAGCTAGAAAATACAATCATTCGTTTCACTTAAGCGTAACATTTTTATTTCACTGCACTCATATTTTACAACTGGCACGTCTATAATTACTTTCATAATTACCATGATTAGCATTAACTGCAAGAATTCATGCAGTTTTAGCAGCTAGACCGAACTTACCGTTTCCATCTGTGATACGATGATTAAAGCGTCAAGAAAACAAATAAGCACTTCGCTTAAAGATCTTCTGAATCAACGAACTGCTTTGCCGCTCGACTTCAACTGACGTGTGCAGCGGTCGACGCAGCTTTTTATATTGATGATATTGAAAACAAAATTAACCTGCCGAAGTGAAGCCTAGAGCCAATGCTAAAATCTAGTTTTAACGGTACGCCACCTCTATCTCATTGTGAAGCTTCGAGACGAACTGTTAACACGTACTGTATTTTTGGCTCCCGGATTTAGAATGGCTCAGCAACATCGAGGTATACCGCCTCCACGTCTGGTAAATGTAATTATCTAGTGGTGTACATTTATAATTTTATTCATAAGTGTAAATCTTTTGTCGGAGACGAAAACAATCTTATCTATGGTTTGTTCGTGAAATTGCTATTTTGATCGTATAATAATGTTTCTAGTGCATTCATTATTTTTTCCACCAGGTATTGTACTATTATTGTTCATATATTATACAATCTGGTATATATAGATACTTTTTAATATATGAATAAATAATTTCAATAGAGTACATTTAATTTTAATTTTGATCGTACTGCATGTACGTATCTCTATTGATTTTATTTTTAATTATTTTTAGCAATAAAAAGCTTCTATAAAGAACTGAAATATCAGTTGTATACTTTTTGCTATTACATTTGTAGAAGCTGTACATTTAATCTTAGATTTTAATTAAATTCTAATAAAATTTTTATGAATATGTATACATATAAAATAAATATACAATTAAATATACAAATATACAAATAATTAATTAATTTAATGAATAACATTAATTAATTAATCATTTTATTTTAACGGTAAAAATATTATACATCGCGTTTGACATTTTTGTAATAATCATAGATTTATGTACCAAATATTTTAATTCGTCGTATTATTTTAATTAATATAAGCATTATAAACCTTTTATATTAGGAATACACTTTATAAAATTATTATTTCATTATAGTTAAAAATATTAGTAATAAAAATTAATACGCAAAAATGAATAATTCATCAAACATATTTTCGACTCTTATTTTTTTGTTTTTAGATTATCTTGATATAGAAACTAATTATACTTGTAATTAAATAAAATTTTTATGTTGAAGATTGTTAAAAAGATTGTTCTTAATAACAAGTGAATTTCTTGTAGATATCTATTTTTAAATACATATTAGTTATAAATTTAAAAAAAACATGGAAAATGCAATATAAGAAAAATATTAATGATCAAGCTTCAAAATTTACATTTGAAAAAAGTAATGAATAATAAAAATAAAAATGTACAAAAATATATAAATTAAATCGTTTTAAAGATTTGAGAATAAAAATTAAAACTAACAAAGTTAAAAAATCCAGAAATATTATTTTTGTATTTAAATTGTATTAAATAAAATAAATCTATCTCATACATTCACGTATCGATATACATACCTACTTTCTCTACACAAACATAAGAAAATGTTTTTAATTTAAACGAAATTCTTATTATATTTGGTAAGAAAGTTTAATACACAATAAAAAGATTTTGGTATATTTGTAAGTATTGATAAATATTAAAATAAAATTCGTACTACATTAACTTGTTGTTTCGATTCAAATGTTCAATTTTTTAATTTGATCTAGATTGCAGTTCAAATATTTTTTCTGTATTTTTCAAATTTTATAGTATCTATGTTAAAGTATTAAAGAGCCAAAAATGACTTAATTAATTGTACTTTAAATATACGAACTTTTTTATTTTTGTGAATTTTATTTAGACCAATTTTTTATATCATTTTGATAACCTTACATTAATAAAATTGGACTACATAAAATATTAGTTTTACTTTGAAATAAACAGTCATTTTGATGTATACATTAAAGAATAAATTCTCAAGTGGTAACTCATATAATAAAATACGAAATCTACTCTTACTTACAGAGTTTTTAAAATTAATTTATGTAATACAATCTATATTATATGCGGTATCTTATTATTCATTGCTTTAAAAACTATATAGAAGGGTGAAAACTTTAAAAAAATAATAAGTATATATGTTTAAAATAATATCTTTAACTATTTATTCTAGTAAGAAATTTGTATATAACTATGCAAGTACATATATGAACAATCTTTAAATTAAAATTAATACTAATCTACTCATAGTTGGCAACATTTTCAATAATAGACCTTCATATCCGTTAATATAATAATAAAATACAGAGCTTCTTAGAATATATTGCATAGTTTTAAAGTCTAGATGTATATCAGCTCTACTATTTAAAACATCTATTATATAGTAAACGAAAATTGATATCTTAACTTCCTTATGTTTAAATATACAATACTTAAATACAATACCTAATTACAATATCTAATTTTTTCCTTTATGTAGATTCTTTATGTCTTGTCGTTATATATTCTTCTTCGGTTTTTATCTGATTTATTATCATCACTATTAATTTTCCTACAATGCCTGAAAAATTTGTCCAAAAAAAATTTTTTAAATATTAAAAACTTTTTAAAAATTTCTGGTTTAAATGGTTTTAATTTCTTATTTTTGCTCTGATTAAAAAATTTTGTTGTTAAAAGTTTTAAAAGATATATATAAACTGTCCAAGTAATTATGATAAAAAGCTTTTATAAAATTTGTTTGTTTATCTTAATGAATATATTGAATTTATTTTTTATTTAACATATTTTATTAATGATATTATAAAATTAATTTTTAATATATTTTTCTCAAAGAATAAGAATTTTTTATATAATCAGATTTAAAAACTATAGCTAGTTATTCACGGGATTTCATTTATATTAACGTTGAAAATTATTTATAAAACGAAAAGTTTTAGCATAAAAATAGAACACAAATTTTCAAGATTACGTATCAAAAGAAAATTATATCCAAACAGAATAAGATTATCAATATTTTAATAAAAAAAAATGAAATAGTTTTAAAATATTATCGATGCTGTCACTCATATCACATATGAATAATTCTAACAATATTTATATTAGCATTTTTTCTTAATTTTTAAATATGTGTATGAAATGTATTTAAAAGGGTATAAAATAAGGCAATTATTTTTAATTTGAAACAAAAAAATATTTTCTTTATTCAAAATGCATAAATGTACGAAGTCAAGTTTTTGGTATCACTGTTCTCACAACTTTGTAAGGCATGAGAAAACTTAACGAAAATTATTTATCCATTAAGTCTCGTTATAGACGTGACAATAGTTCCTTCTTCAACCGGTATTTACTCTCTCGGTTCAGAAAATAAATAATCTCGCGTGAGCTTCTCGAGTTTCTCATCATTTCGTTTGGTGCTTATGCATATATAAATTTTATCTTTATTGTATCGATTATTAATAACACTTATTAATTAAAATACATTGATATATCATAAATGAAAGTTAAAAGCAATCAAACAACTTATGATTAATTATATAGCAGACTTTAAGTAAATAAATTCACTGTTACTATTGATATATTTACATTATTTGCTGACTCGAGTTCGTAAAGTCTATTCTAAATAGACATTTTTGAAGAACTCATTTTCTATTTCGATTAAAAAAATCTTACTTCTTTCTTTACACGCATTCCTGAGTCATATGTCACTTGAAAAATTTTTCTCTTCTCTCTCTTTATCGTTCATACTCACGGCTACACAATTTATATAGTTAGTGTAAGTATATAATTTTCATAATTAAATTAAAGAATTTTATATCATATTTATAAACATAAAATTAATTTTCTTATAACATATTTTTTTATTTTAAAGTATCAATTAGGATGTTAATAGGCTTTAAATTTGAATTTGTTATCTCTTTTAATGTATAGGTTTTATTTAAATCGTTTGTTTTTTAAAACAATTTTATTGTTTTGAAAAGGCGAATTTAAACACGGTTAAATTAGATTTTATATATAAACAAATATGTTTATTATATTACTCTGTAAAATATTATGCAATCATATGAAATTCTATGAAAAATTATAGTATATATTTTGCCATACATATAGTCATCATTTTTACAAGATGTATACATAAAGTTTACATAATGTAAAAGAATATCTAAGAAATTCATCACGCAATAAAACTATAGAAGACAAAAAGTTTAGAACCTTTTAAGCAAACTATGTTTGCTTAGACTTTCAGTATATTTGTACTCACTATTACAAATTAGCTTCCGTTACGTAACTATATTTCTTTTCGCGATCTCAACCACAAGAAGCTTAAACATCACAAACTATATCAGAAAAGTGACAAACTTTTTCATTTTTCAATATCAAGGGTACTAATAATATAAAAGTTATTGCTTTTATAATACCACGAAGTTTCGAGTTTTTTTTACTTAATTTCCAGTTTCGAATCTCACGTGCGTGAGAACACCCACACATGCAACAGGTACATACTCACCGGGCACACGAACACACGTATGCTCGCGCATACGTACATATGCACTCAGCTCAATTTTAATATCCAATTTTACAATGCAAACCAAGCAAATAGGCTTACGTTGGGGATAAAATTTAGCGGCTCGCCAAAATTCAAGGAACTCGCGTCGCGGTTTAGCCGACGCCTTTGAGCATGCGCACACCGAGCTTCCCGGCTAAGCTCGTACACTCGTTAAAAAGAGCATACACAAGTGCCCGCGGTGTATACGTGTACAGCCTTAGAATTTGGCTAGTCGCCGCCAATTCGAGTCCTCGATATATTCGAACATTCGAACTCGGAAGGATCTGATAGCAAAGTCCGTAGTTACACGGAGAATATTACGAGTGTGAATCTCGGTGCCGAATTCAAATCTACTGTAACGCAAGGAATATAGCGTGAGTATAAGAAATGATCGAACGAATTCATTTATTTTCAGGCCTTGGTACTCTTGGGAAACATGTGTGTGATATGTAAAAACTGAGTTGTACATCGAGGGCTGATCGCGAGTGAAATAAGTCGTCTCGAGATCGCCAACGTTGTAATACCGTTGTAAGTTCGATACCGGCACGTGTTACTCGTACTCTTCCTTTCGTAAAATGTTTCTTTGCGAGTGACTCGTACGCTTCGTATCGTTGACCCGATGATGATTTATTAAAACGACGACGTTGCATTAATTCGAGATAAGCGTTTAATGAGACTGGATAATTTTAAGTAGAGGTTAGGAAGTACATCGCTGTACAGTTGATAATTTGTGCCTTATATAATAGCTCGAGTAGGTCAATACCGCTTCTCGTTGCTTTCCGATCTCGTTGGGTAAAACATAATTTACATGAGTTTTTCAGGGATCGGTATTGGCAAAGTGCTTTTCAAACATCGAGGCTGCTTCCGTTTGCAAATTTCTCATGCAACAATCCTTAAAGGATAGTCGAGTTTGAGAAAGGGCGTGATCAGTTTTTTTTATAATGGAACTGATAAAAGACTGGCAAAAATCGCTACAAACTGTTTTTTCGGTCTCCTGTTTTATTATTTAGTTATCTTATTATATTAAAATCGTTATTTATTAAATTAATTTATTTTTAATTTTTTACATAATTTTTATTATGTATGATTATTACAATTTTGTAATCGTATTTATTAAATTAATCTTTGTTGTTACAATTTTTGGGAAGCTTAAATAAATAAAATATTATATTAAAATTTTTTACATAAGAAATCTAAACGACTTTGTTCAGAATAATACAAAAATTTTCTACTTTAGTTAGAATAATACAAAAAATTTTTAAGTACATATCGTGTTTAATTATCTATTGAATTATAAGTATATTATATGGTTTTGTTTGACTTATTACTTTATTCTATTTATTTTTATAGCGGAACATGTCTCCTCCAACTTATGGTGATCTTGGAAAAAATGCTAGGAATATTTTTGGTTCTGGATACCATTTTGGACTTCTGAAGCTCGATGTGAAGACTAAAACAAGTTCTGGTGTAGAATTTAGCTCAGGAGGAGTTTCTAATCAAGATACTGGAAAAGTCTTTGGTACTCTTGAGAGTAGATACAACAACAAAGAGTATGGTATTACTTTTGTAGAAAAATGGAATACGAATAATACTCTTGGTGCAGATATTACTTTTACCGATAAGCCACTTAAAGGTCTTGCTCTAGGTTATAGTTCCACATTTTCTCCACAAACTGGGTAACTAAAAAGATTTTCCGTTTAATTAAAATTCGTATATTAATTGCTTTCAATTTTGTCAACTGTTTATTTTCCTTAAATTAATATCTTGGTTGTATTTTGTCCTATTTTTTAAAACTAAAGATAAAAATATAAAAAATTGTTTTTATTTTACTAATATATTCATTCTTATGACAGAATGTATTTTATAAATTATTATTAATTATTTCATCTTTCTTATCAATTTAGAAAGAGAACCGGTAAACTTAAAAGTACATACAAAAATGAAAATGTTGCCGTTACAGCAGATTTTGACCTCAGTCTTACAGCCGGTCCTTTGATTAATGCAACTGCTGTTGTAGGATATCAAGGTTAAATTTCTTTCAATAAAATATAAACTATTTTGATAATTCACGAATTAATGTATATTAATTTATTTTTATTTTGTAGGTTGGTTAACTGGTTATCAAGCTGGATTCGATTCTCAAACTAGCAAAGTTACCAAAAATAATTTTGCTCTTGGTTTCAATGCATCTGATTTCAATTTCTTTACATCTGTGTAATTAAATTAATTATCAATTTTCTTTAATTACTTATTTATGAATAATTAAAAATATCTATTTTTCAAGACAAAAATTAATATTAAAATACTTAAATTCAAGTAAATTTCTATAACGAAACGTTTTTGGTAAACTAAAAATTTTTTGTATCACATAATATTATTAAATGTTTTCAATTTTTCATAAATGAATAATTAAAAATGATATAAAATGACAAATCTTTCATAACGTAAATTTTATAGAGAAAATGGTCGTGAATTCGCTACATCGATTTTCCACAAGATTAAACCAGGCTTAGATGGTGCGATTAATCTGGCTTGGAACTCTAGTAACAATGTCACACAATTTGGACTTGGTACCTGCTACCAATTAGATCGCGATGTCAGTGTGAGGGCCAAGATAAATTCTCAACTTCAAATTGGTTTGGGATACCAACAAAAATTGCATAGTGGTTAGTACTATTTTTCATTTTAATAAATTATTGGTTTAAATCTTCCATTAAATTATATGAAATTTTGAAAAATGTCAAATCTGAATTGCATAAATAAGTATGTATGAATTGTACTTGTGGTAAATCGCATTTTATGGCGTATATTTTCTGTAAGAAAATATTTAATAATATCAGGATCAAATTAAATTTCTCTAAATATTTAAAATATTGATTTAAATTTTCGTGGTATATCGCATTTTATGGCGTATATTTCCTATAAGAAACTATTTAATAATATCAAGATCAAATTAAATTTCTCTGAATATTTAAAATATTCATTTACATTTTCGTGGTATATCGCATTTTATGGCGTATATTTTCTATAAGAAAATATTTAATAATATCAAGATCAAATTAAATTTCTCTAAATATTTAAAAATATTGATTTCAATTTTTGAAATATTCGTGTATTAAAAAACAATTACTTATTTATGAATGAAAAATCAATATATATTTTAGTATTTTTCGAAGCATAATATTGTTTATTATTAATTTAAATTAATCTATATACTTTTTATTTATGATATTTTTCATTGTAGGAGTTACTATTTGTCTTTCTGCTAACATCGATGGAAAGAACTTTGGATCCGGTGGTCACAAAGTTGGTTTTGCATTAAATTTGGAAGCTTAAATTCAAGATCAATGTGAATCCAATTTCCTTCAAACAAAACAATTTTATTACATATGCGTCGTTATGACTATGTCATGATTACATGCTTCAGACCGGTATTACCTGTAATGTAATGTACGTAGACTTACCCTTGAGAGGGTTACCTGAACTTTAATACATATTATTTAAAACAGTTTTATTATTTCTTCACAAACTTGTAGCATTAAGATATTAAAATATACTTTGTCAAATGTAATGGAAGTAAAAATTTATCAAAACAAAATTTAACAGAGCTCTGTAATGCATAGCTGTACAAAGCATATACATTATAAAATTTTAAGGGATTAGCCTTATCTGTAAATCAAATTTTAGCGATGTTGAAAAGTAATACGAAATAGTGTGGAATTTTCCATACAAAACAAAAACAAATAAATTTCAATGGAGAAAACCAAAATTCTTATACTTTATTTTCAAATTTTATTATTAAATTTATTCTTTTTTAGCAATATTCTTAGTTTAATTAATTTTCGCTTTAAAAATATGGACTTGATTTTTTAAATTATATTAATAAAGTAAATCGTTATTATTAAGACTTTTTAAGTAGTTATTTATTTACAAAAGAAACTGGTCGTTTTTGTTCTTTTCTTGAACTTTAAGAGTAATATTTTCTAAATAATATAAATATTGTATTCACATTACAAACTTTCTTTTTTAAATAATGAGTGGCACTGGTGGTATGTACTACACTTGGATCAATCTTAATTTTAAACTTGTAGGCGAACAATTGTGGACCTTAAAAACTTGATGTTTAGAAACTTAATGTACCATCTGATCCTCCATAGCTTTTGCTATCCATTCGGGTTCAGTTTGAGCTATTTTTTCAATAATTTGATTAACTTGATAACAGAGAGATTGAATTTGCTTATCCCACGTAGGTAAACTTTCTCGTGCTAAAGTAAATATATTTAACATTAATAATAAATCATTATGTTAAATCAATTGCTAGCTGTGAATATTTAACTTATAATTTACATTTTAAACTAATTATTTTAAAAATGAAAAAGTTAATACAAATAATATTTTCATAGTAAAATAACTTATCGACTCATCAAAATACTTACTTTCAAAGTGAACAATGGAATCAATTTGATCAATATAACCATTCATCCTTCCTTCGGTTATCATTTGACTTGCAATTTTTTCAGCTTTTCCTGGCGGAATCTCTAACAGTGATCCTAGTTCTTCAAAAGTAATGTTATTATATAATTTACTCGCGGATAATAAATTATGCTCAATCACTGCCCGATCAAGGATCGTCGATCCAAGTCCATCCGTTGTGCATGCCTTTTGGTGTGGCTGTAAAAGAGCTTCAAATTCTTCAAGTTCAGAACGTCGAATAATACGATCTAAATACATTTTTTCTAAAATTGAATAAGCTGGAAGTTGTTGGCATCGTTCATCTTTAAATAGCGTAGCTAACATACGACTCCTTTGCTGTCCAGCTGAAGCAAGTACTGTACAAATAAGAGCATTCCTAAGAGCAGTCATACGTTCATCTTCATGAATAATAGATCTGTACGATAATTCATTGTATCTTTGAGCTGCTTCGATAAATTTTCTTCTATAATCTAATACCCTTGCATAACAAACTTTATAATAAATTTGTAAATGTTCGTTCTTTGATTCTGCCTAAAGAATATAACAATATTATGTTCAGTTTAAATTGTAAATAAAATTAATTATAATTTAAACTTTAGTATACACGGTACAAGTAATTTTAAAAACCTTGTATCAAAACGAATGTAAAAATAATTATCTATTAATGTTTTTAAATAAACGAATAAACTGTTTTGAAAAATATAAAATACCTGTAACAAAGAAGCTCTATTAATAAATGCTTCAGCTTGAATAGGATCATCATCTTCTAAGTAAAGTCTCGCTATTTTAAGATAAGTTTCAAGTTTATAATCCACTGTATATTGCCTGCGTAAAAATATATTTAATAAATTAATAATTTTTCACCATAATATAAATTGTGAACTTACTTTTGTCCAGTCTCTAACGGTATACCAACAAGAACGTTCGCTGCTTCACGCCAATTTTGATTACGTTCATAAATATCAGCTAAATGTTGCCTAATATTCGCAACTTGTTCTTCGAACGAAATTACCCTAGGTTGTACCTAAGCAAACGGTAAAATAATAAAAATATCGCACTATTTATAAAAATCGTACAAGAAATGCGCAAACTTCATAACCGAAAAACCACTTGTATCGTCAAAAACTTACCTTATCTAACGTATAATGGGATACTGCTTTTGAAATTTCATCGGGTAACGACTGTAATCTATTACTAACGTCTGTCAACACTTGCCTCGATATAACCAAACTGACATTCTCATTAACAACTAAAAATAAAATTCAGTTAAATACAAATATTTTTCCCAGTTATTAGCATGAAAAAAAAAAATGTGAAAAAAACAATATACGTACTCGCTTCGATAAAGACTTTTAAAGTGTCGGCGAGCTCTTCGCCGGACGATGTGATTATCGCATCCAAAAACGATTTGTACCTGTAAGAATTTTCGGTTAACGGTGCCTTCTTATCGCACGAAAACAAGAAAAAACAAAATCAGAAAAACCCAAAATAAGAATGAAGCACATTACTTTTCGGCCTGGTCCTTGTGAGAGCCGCCCGAGTGAGATAAATTCGCAAGCTGTTGACGCATCGCCGAGGCCATGGTAACGACCATCTTTCCATAAAAACCAACCACTACCGCAAACAACTTTCTATTACACGGATCGCAGCACGAGTAGAGACTCTAAGACTTTAATAGCCGAGCCGCGCGCAATGCGACCGCTCGACAGCTTTGTTGGTTAGATTCGCTATATTTCGCTTGATAGACGACATGCATTCATCGGACTAAGGGAGAACGTGCGATACACGCCAGCGCAGCGCTGCCGCAACCTAAACAGCCTACAACTGCTACTCGATATGATTTGCGATTGTTCATTCACGGCGGCGATTTTTGTTTGTTATTCATTGATAGGCTTATCCGCGAGTTGGAATTGCACTCGAAAAAAATAATAATGGTATTATTATTATACGGTGGTTATTCCTTGTTTTTCAACCGAGCTTTTTCCATTTTAACTTACCCTATTTTGCGTGTTTCTTGCGGTCTGTCGCGTTCAATGACAAACGGATTTTATTTTGTTTTATTATCATTATTATTATTACCAAACAATATTTTGGTCGCGTTGAGGAAATTTCGAGTTGTAATTGGTTTTAAAATTCGTTTGATATCGGTGTTTATCGAAACGCACGAACGTTACAGTTACCCGTGCGAGTTTCTTTTGCAATATACTATTTTAAGTCGTTATCGAGTAAATTGCCGTCGAATCGATCGCATGCGATAGAAAAGAGCCGAGGCTTCGTAAAATAGTTTATAGGCTTTTAAGAGAATGCACCGTTTCGGATATTCGCTATGAAAAACTTCGTTTTAAACCAATTTACGGAATACTCGTTTACTCGTTTTAAAAAAAAATTAAATTTCTCTCTATGCTTTCATTGGTCAAGATCATAAAAGTGTAGATTCTTTATTCTTTTTCGTTTTATCGTGGATTCCGTAAAATTTACCGTTTTCGTTTTACCGGCATTTCGTACTTTTAAGCGAATAACGATCCAAAACTGGTTAAAAAAAAAGAATCTACCATTTTTCCGTATCGCGTTTAAAAACGACCGTCGCGCGTTCGATTTCTCGTCGTTTTAATCCTAAAAACAGAGTAAATCGTCGATAAACCATTCGCGATATTCGAAAGGATTAAAAAAAATACAACTCGAATATACGTAATTAGCGTGCAGAACTCTTGGTAAGGCACGATCTTTTTTAAAATTTCCCGTTTACATAACCTACCGCGTAAAGATCGGTAAACGCGCAGAGCTCGTGGATTATCGAGCAGCCAACGGCCGTTCGGACTCGACCCGTTTCATCGTTTATCTATTAATTAATAGGCGTCGTTTTATTGGGATCGCGCGTTACGAGAGGATGAAATTTGAGGGCGAAGAAGCTCGAATAAATAATTCGATTGAAAATTTCGTATCGGACGTGGCAACGCTGTGCGCAGTGTAGGAATGGCATGCGTGTAAATCGCTTGTAAGCTGCGCAAAGCCACGCTGATTATACAAATGCATCTTATACGAAACGGGATATGCATTTGACGTACGCGCGGTGTGTGTGTGCCGTTTTTCGAATACGGTCCTGCGAGTATCGGAGCGTCTCGTCCTTGCATGCATTTAAAAACGCGATGTCCCGAGCCAGCCGTGGGTTTTGAGAGCTCGATCGCGGCTCTATCGACGCATGACACTATAAATTCGGCGCGAGCGTTAAATCAAATATCCTCTTGTGAAAAAATCGTGTGTAAAAGCGTTCGTATAAATAAGTGCACAAGTGTAAAATACACGGGATCGAGAGAGGGGCACGAGTTTGTCGTATTTTGGAACGCGGGGAGTCGCATCGTCTCGGCTTGCGATTGGTCGAACGCAGCGCTCTACGGTGACATTCTGCTTTTAGCCGCGGAAGGGCGAAAATATGGCGAAATCGAAAATTATAAAGTGCGCGAAAAACTCGTCTCAAAAACTGGAAGGCCGCGCGCTCGCGAGATAGGCTCGGGAGCGGTCGCGGACTCGATAATCAAAGTTCGACCGCGGTGTCGGATTTATTCGTTGGCGTCGTCCTTTTCGCGCTGATTTTCGTTATTATACGCGCTATAGAAACTACACGACACCCCGAGACTTTTGGGCCTGTTTATACAGCGCGGCGCGTAGTGCATCTTGGGAGACCAATGGTGGGCGCGTGATTTTGAACAATTTCGACCACTTTGAAGAATAAATACGGGGGTAAGTTGTGGTGAACGTTCGATTACTCGCGGCTGCTTATCGAGGCTTTTGTTTCGTGAGTGAAATTATTGATACGAGGCTTCGTTCGAGTTTATAATGAAAATAAAGGACGGTATTTCAAGTTCCGCCCCCACCTAACTCCACTCTACTCCCTCGCTACTTTCTCTCTTTATTTCTCCTATTATCTTTCTCGCTCTTGCTTACTGCACTTCTGCCTAATACGAACTTTTGAATTTTAGGTTAACTCTGTTATTTACCATATTTATCCGTTTATTGGTGTGATTAATAATTTTTGTGTGCGAATATCGCTTAGATGTTGCAAATGTAGAGACAATCGTTGCGCGAGGTTTGGTTCAATTGTGACTTATTTAATTTGAGAGTGGAATTTGAGTTTGCTTCGTGGAAAATGGCGCGTTTGAGGCAATAATGGCGCTAATGTTCCTTCGCTTTCCGTACGCTTCGAATATTTTCATGTTTTTATTTGAATTATTCTCCTTTCCTCTTTAACTATATAATAAGCCATATTATTATTTGCGATGGGATGTTATATGGTACTTGCAGAGTACTTGTTTACCTCTGCGTTTCCGCGTGATTTTGTTATTGGAGTTTGAATTTTTGAATTTTTAAATTTGAGAGAACAGTGTATTTTTGAGATTCTAAAATGTATCTAATATTTGAATATCATTAGCGCGTTTTTTATGAAAGTGTGTTTGTAATTAAATCTTGGATGCTCAAAATGAGTTAAAATAAAAAATATTACTAGCTACAATAAAGTAAATATTCAATTTCATTAATTATAATAACCGATGAAATCATTTTTATTTATATATAATTGAACCTAACTTTTATTAATTTGTTTTTTTTTTATTTCAGGGCATTGATAAAAACATCTATTCACAATGTCTCTAAATAAAAATCAAGGTAGTCGAACCATTGTTGAGCCAGTGGCTTTAGGCTCTCAAACATTAACCGATACAGAGTTAAGTTCTTTAACTTTAACCCATGGTGTTGATCAATATGCTTCCAATGATTATGAAACACTGGCGAACATCGAAGCTGAATTAGAATGTATGAATGCGGAAGAAGTTATGACTACAGAGGAAGAAACTCATACTATGATCGCGGAAAGTAATGAAAACGACACTATGTTATCCGATGTAGTGATGTCTGATGTGCAACAAGAGGTACAGACTGAGCAAATTATTTATACTACTGCCAATCAGAGTAGTCAAAATCTAATATTACAAACAAAGCCAACTTTACAGAGGGTGCCTTCGACGAGTTCAGTTCAAGTATGTAATCTGATAAAGGTTTTCTATAATTCTATAATTTTGTAAACAATAATGAAACAGTCCAATAATTTTTTAATTATTTTAAATTAGGATTTTTTATTTTATCGAATACTTATTTTTGTGCATATAGATAAAGCCAAATGTTAGTCATACTCAAAGTCAATCTATAATGATTGTCTCTCCAGCAGCTGGTGGTGGTGCGAGTCAAATTTTGCAAATTTCTCATCCAGCGTCCGCATCGGCGAATCAATTACAGTCATTAGCGCAAAGTTTAATAACTGGTAAATCACCAGACGGTAATATTGTACAAATTAGATCAACGCCAAGCAATAAACAAACTCTTGCTGCAAAAACATCGGGCAATATTTCATTAGGTAATGTACAAAATATAAAAACGGTTCAGTCTGTTACTGGAAAACGGTCTAGTCACAGTGTTCAGCAAAATAGAAATGTAAGACTGTGTATTATTATGGAATAAATACTTTGAAGTTCTAATTTTTTAATCATGATTGATAATTAATTTATTTTATCTCTCGCAGGTTTATACTAAAATGATTTTGACTAATACTCAACCACAAACTGGACAACAAGTATTAATTGCTTCTTCGCCTGAAAATCAACAAGGACAAACTATTAAATTTTTAAGTAGTGGATCGTCGAATTTAAATATGAATAGTCCAACGAAAACGATAACATTCGCGCAAGCTCAACAAATGGGTCTTCTACCAACTAACAAAGTGCAACATATTTTACCATCGTCGGCTCAGAAACAAACAGTAAATAGTCTTTTCTTTTTAAATATATTTATAAAATACATTTTTGATTCATTTTTCATTCAAAATTGTTTTAGGGAATAATTGTTAATAAATTAGTACAATCGACATCGGCACAACCAGCAAAATTAACAATAGTTTCAAACAGTACTGTTAAATCACCTACAAAAATATTACCAGCACCAGCTGTATCAGGTCAATCAAAATCGGGTAATTCACAAACTTCATCGAATAAAGTTTTACATCAAAATCCACAAAAAGTTATTATCAGACAGGTACATTTAAAAATTTTATTTTAAGGTAGTAATTTGGTCAAAAACTAAAAAACAACTGTTAATTTTGTAGAGTTCGTTAAAATCGGGAGTAGTTCATAATAACAATCCTATTATAAGGATACCAGCCAATCAAACAATTGGTTCTAATCAGGTACATCAGTTACAAGTACCTGGACGTCAGGTACATATATTTATTTTTATAATTTAGATATTTTGAAAATAGTACTATTTTTTAAATTTATATTTTAGGTACAATATGTTCGACTTGTAAGTACTCCATCTTCTGGAACAAGTAATGTTGTAACAGTTGAAAAGACGAAAACAGCACTACAATCCGGAGTTAGTCAAAAAATCAGTGGACAACAACAAATTGTTAAGGTTGCTTTAAAATCTAATATAAATTTTATGCTTAATATTTTATCTTTTTAATAAACTATTTAAAACTATTTAACGTTAATGTTGCATTCTAAACAGGTAGTGCCATTGAATACTAGTAGTCAAACATTAAGAACTGTAGCACCAAAATCGTCATTATCAGGGAATAGTCAAAGATTGATAATACCAGCTACTACACCTGTTGGAAATCAATCTAAAACTAATACAGTGACAATTCCAGCTTCGGCATTAAGTCAACTTACGTCTGGTCAAGCTGTTATATCCACTAATTCTAACGTTGGTAATATAGTGGTTCTTCCAGCTCAATATCTTCAACAAGTAAGTTTTATTATTCGTTGATTAATTTAGAAATGATCAGATAAATTTTTCTTGATTTTGTACCAAAGAACTTTATATAAATTCAAAAAATTAAAAAAATAAAAAGTTCTTAATTATTTTAAATAAATTAAATAAAAATATTAAAATGATGAATAGGTTTTTAAAGGTATTAAGTTTTTTAAATTTCTAACAAAACACTATTTTAACAGCAGCCAGACGAAGGAAAACATAAATCTCAACAATCAACACCAACTTTATTAAATAATTCACAAAGTTCTATTGGAAATACAAGTGTTACATTATCAGAAACAAAATTATCAAGATCTTTTAATAATTCTGAGGCTAATGGCATTAGACCTCGTAAACCATGTAATTGTACAAAATCTCAGTGTTTAAAATTGTAAGTTTAAAACTGTAACAAAAAATTTTTATGCAAAATAGGTTAAGGTCAAGCTTGTCAAAAATTAATTTTTAAAAAAATTTCTGATAAATACATTTACCAATATTCTAATAATCCTACTTCAGCCAGAATGGTACATTCATTTGTTTCTATTCCATTAAAAGAAAAATGACAGTCTGAAAGTCTTCCACAAAGATGGTGTAAAGAATTATAGGACATTCTTTCTGATTTGTCTTGTTCTATTAAAAAAGTTATATTTTAAAACTATCAAATTTTGATTTCTTAAAATGTATGCCTGCAGATATTGCGACTGTTTTGCGAATGGAGAATTCTGTCACATGTGCAATTGCAACAACTGCTCCAATAACCTCGGAAACGAAGAAGAGCGACAACGGGCAATTAAGTCTTGCTTAGAACGAAATCCTAACGCCTTTCGGCCAAAAATTGGAAAGGGTCGTGATACGGGAGAAGATATTAGAAGACACAACAAAGGTTGTAATTGTAAGCGCAGTGGTTGCTTAAAAAATTACTGTGAATGCTATGAAGTAAGTTTTAATCGCATTTTAATAGAAGATACAAGTGAAATTCTCATTGAATGTATTTAAATAATGTAAACTTGTGAATCTATGCTTAAATGTTCTTACTTTGTCAACTTTGATCGGAAGACTTTAAAACTTACAATTTGTTATAATTTTTAATTTTATTCTTCAGACATATTATATATATTAATAAAAACTTATTTTATTAATATTAAACGAATAATTTATTTTCAAGAAATATTTTGAATTTAAATCAAGTATTATATGATTATGCTGTAAAATATTTATCTGCATTCGAAAATTCGTCAAAATATTTTTAATATATCAATCAACGTTTATTGAGAAAAATTTTATTTATAAGTACTACTGAATTATAATGTATGATAGACAAAAATTTTTATTTAAACAAATTAATTTGTATAGGCGAAAATACCATGTTCTGAAAACTGTAAATGTATCGGTTGTCGAAATGTAGAAGAATCAATGCTGCATAAAAAGTCTTTAAAAGATTTAGCTGATGCTGTTGAAGTTAGGACTGCACAGTTATCTTTAAATAAAGTAAAAATGCAACAAATGTCTGATGCAACTTTCAGACCTCCAGCTGCATCGAACACTGGTGCAAGGTACTTGAAATTTAAAAGTTTTTAAATAATTATGCATATATTAATTGTATTTTAAAATATTTTTATTTTTGTCCAGACAACCATTTAACTTCTTGACAGATAAAGTAGTAGAAATGACGTGTCAATGTTTGATGGCTCAAGCTGAGGAAGCTGAACGAAATATGTTTGATGATGAAACGTCGGAAAAGATAATAATAGAGGAGTTTGGACGGTGTTTAAAAGAGATTATTGAATCTGCACATAAAGCAGAGGCTACTTAGCAGAGAACTTTTACAAATCATAGTGATGTTTATCCACTGCAATGTCTATCATAACTAATTATAACAGAAAGGGTTTTTGTATTTAAACATTTAAATAACATAGAGCGGGAATAATAGATTAATAATTATTTGTATTAATACCAAAGATGGTACATTGAATCATTCAATTTGAAATTTAAACGCTGGATTTGGTGATCTTTAATATTACGTGTGAAGTCATGCCGATCACTTAATTGTTAATAAGGTGTATTTTCACCACTGCTAGATCTATTTATATATTTTAAGCTGTATAGTTCAAATTTAACTTTAATTTTTAAAAAGAAGGAATATGCTAAGCCCGATTGCACTTCATTAATTTAAATCATTTTTTATTAATATTTTTAACAGATTCAGTGTAATAATTAGCTTTTTAAAGTTCTCTGTTTAAAAATTGATAAAAAGGATATAGGGTATTCTTTTATCTTTAAAGCGAAGTACTTTGATTTTATTATTTACTGTAGAAAATTAAGAGTGATAGCACTGAATCTATTAAAATTACGAAATATTTGGATAAAATAAAAAAATTTTGTACAAAACAAAATTATATTAAAAATCTTATTATTTAAATAGCATAAATTTAAATTAATTTCTAAAAGTTTAGTAAAAAATTATGCAGAATTTATGAATGTTTTTGAATAAAAAACCTTGTAACGGTATGTTAAGGTTTTTATTAGATAAATTCATTTAAGTTAAAAGCAAGTCAATATTAAGATATAATACAGCCCAAATGTTTCATAAATTCACTGATTATTTTTCAAGGTTGAAATTTGTAATTAATGCATATATAAAGGTTATTGCTCCGATAAATATTTATATACTTAGGTATGTAGATTTAAGAATGTTGCAAAAGTAAATAATAGTAAATAATTGCACTTTAAGTGTAGTAGGCTAGACAAGTAAGTTATACAAATTTGGATGTTGGGTATGAATTTAAAATTTAATACATTTGTAAAAAAAAGAACAAGAGAATATAAAATATAGAACATAAGGAATTTTTTATAATATAAATATGAGATGAAAAGTGAATGAAGAAAGATTGAAACATTTGAGTAGCATGATTTAAATTTATAATTCGATTTTATGATAAACTTTTGTAAAATTTAAATGAAAATTGACAGTGATTGAGAGGTGAAGAATTGCAAAATGTGCATTTATATCTATATATAAAAGAATAATTATACAAATTATAATTTTTATATTTGTTTAAATATATGAAATCTATTATATGTTGTCTTAACAAAAAGAAGAAAATTGTATATTTAAAATAATTATACAATATAGACATGAAAAGGTAACCAGCTCTTAAGTTTATTGCACGAAAAATATTGTAAGGGATTTTTTCAATTTTTAAATTATAAATAAGTAAAAATCAACTACAATATTTGTAAAATCTGTAGAATATTGACTTTAAAATAGCATGTAGTACAAGTAGATAGTAAAATAAGTAATTGTAAATTAGACATATAAAATATTGAATATATTTACGAATTGATTTATCTACAATAAACACGATGAGTGTTTTTTATGTACTATAATAATGAAATCTGTGTTCAGTGCTTAAACATCATGCACTAAATGTAAAAAATACATACAAATAAATATTGGGCGTTTATGAAAATAATTGTCATTTTCCTGCTGTAATATAGGAATAAGAAAGCTACACATATAAATAAAACATTTTAATCAAATATACATATCTTTATTTTAAAATTTTACAATTTTTTTATTTGGCTCATCTTCCAAATTTTCCTTAAAAATCATGTCAATCCAGATATTCTAAATTATTACTGCTTATTATATCAAGAGTAATAGTTGATTCTTCCTTTTTCTGTACTAATTCTGGACAATCTTTTTTCAAGTGGGTAACATCTCCACATACTTTACATGAACCACCATCGGGATATAATCCTTTAGGATTATCTGGACACTGTCTTGCAATGTGTCCTGGTTCCCGACAAATAAAACATCTTGCAAATCTGTAGTCATCAGATCTGTTTACTTTACATTGAAAATGCGTGTGTTCGGTTGAGCCACATTTGAAACAAATTCCTGTAGTAATTTCTTCCTTTTCAAGGTCTGGGCATTCTGATAAATTATGACCTGCCTGTCTACAGTGGAAACAAACTGTTTTTTTAATACGGGCTACAGCTTTTTCACACCTTCGCCTTTCTAATTTCATAGCTGCATCTACCTCAGATTTAGGAATACCTGAAAAAAATTAAAAAAATATAATTATTAATAATAACACAACAAAATATTATATATTATAAAAATAATAAAATGCATAATTGCCTTTAAATATCAAATCTCTTTTTAAATCAGACAATCGATCAGCATCAGTCTTTAGAATTGGAAATCCATCGTATCTTGCAATTTCAATATCCATTCCATTAACCATCACTTTCGTTATACTATTTTCTGGTTTTCTGCGAGCATGTTCCTTATCATCTCGAATTTTTCCTACTTTTTTTTGAAACTTTCTAGGAATATTACTATCGTATGCATTAGGAAACTTTTGAGAATTATTGGAATTATTTACTCTATGATTAAATGATGCATTCTTAACAATATCCTTTTTATTTATTGAACCGTTCATACTAATTGCTGCATTACTTTGACATTTATAAATAATACCGTCAATTTTCTTATTTATTCTTTTCTGATTACGCTTTTGGCGTTTAGATAATTCATTCTTTTTTTCTACAGGTTCGTTTTGATTTTTAGAACTGCTTTCTAAATTTGTATTTACCTTATCATTATTTGTATTTTCATTTTCTTGTTTCATGGACTTTCTTATTTTTATTCTACATTTTTTATCTAGATACGGGTTAGTTGTATCATCAATAGGTTTAAGCTTTATTTTTTCTTTTTTTTTTACTGTACCGTTATTTTTTTTATTTACATATTCCATTACATTTTCTGTATTTGTTTTTTGTTTTTTCTTATTTACTTCATTTGAGTAAGGATTGTTAGGTTCAGACTTTTTTCGTTTAAGTTTTTTTTCATTTGAATTATCATTATTCTCTAAGTAGTTTGAAATTTTATTTTCAATTATTACATTACCATCACTACTTTTGTCTTTGTGTGATTTTTTAGAATTGTTAGTTTCCTTAGTTTTACTCTTTGATATTGTTTTGAGCTTAGTTTTTTTTAAATCATCTATTAAAGATACTTGATCTTCAAATACAGCCCAATCGGTATTTAAATTTCCCAAAGACTTGGAATAATAAAGATCTTCTCTATCTGCAAGCAACTGTTTGGCTGTCCTAGTTTTTGTTTGAGATCCTTTAGTAGACGTTGATTCCAATTGCTGTTTCATAACATACCATGGTGTAGCTTCATTTGGTAAACGTTCATTCGACGATTTTGAACCTTTCGATCTTGCATACCGAGTCATAATATATTAATTAAAGAGTAAAATGGAAAATAGAAGGTGTTTAAGTAGTGAAATTTTTAATTATAAATGTAATTTTGTAGTAGTGAAACTTAATATATTACATTTTCTAAAATAAAACAAAAATTTATATAATGTTACTTTCTAAAGCCGAAATATAAAAAAATAATTTTTTAACAAATTTTGACATAAATATAACCTAACTTTTATATGTTCCATGTGGTTCGGTAAACTTCATAGCAATGTGTTATTAACTGTTCCCATTGAATTTAAACTCACAAATGGTATTGTTACGTAAAAGAACGATACGATATTCTGGACGATAAATCGATTCTGCGCATTATAATTTCAATGTATTAACTGTGCACCTTTTGAATGATAGAATAAATGTCTTCAGGTAGGCATAAGAATAAATAGACATTAAAAGCCGAATAGATCTATGTAGGTTATATTATATTATAAAAACGATTGAAAAACATAAAATTTATCACAGTGTTTTTTTAAAACAATTACAAGTAATCTCAATTTCTTTATTTTTTTCATCAATAATTTATATACTTTATAGAAATTAAGTAAAAATTATTTCTGTAGTATTCAAAATTTTTAATACATATTATGAATAATAGACATTTAAAATTTTTTAAAATTAGATCAATTTTAAAATAGTTTCATAATTGATAGGTTGAATTATGTAAAATTAGATTGAATTAATTTTCGTAATATTTGAAAATAATTAATTTATTTATAAAAAAAAATTTGTGTTGAATGTGAAAAAGTGCAAAGTTAATCGAATAAAATAAAAGCCAATAAATAGGAAACAATACAGTATTAATCTTACCTTTTTAGTTTAAAATCCATTTCATATCCACTTTAATTGTAATAAAAAAATGATTTTTGATAAAATATTACTATAAAAAGAAGTTATAAATACATGAGTATCAAGAATATTATTAACAGCATTCATTTTATTGAGAATCTATAAGTTAAATTATTTCTTTATACATTATTTTTAAATAGAAATTGTCATAGTTAGGTTTAATAAAAGTTTGTGTTTTTATTATAAATTACTTGTAAATCATGAAAAGAAAATTAAAAAGTAATCACTTGTTTAAAGATGTAACAATTTTAAATTTAAAGTTTAAGAATTTACTTTTCATTTTCAATTTTATAATTTTTTAAAATCATTGTATTATTCTGAAATGTAATTCTAATAATAACTATTTTATTTTTTTCAATTTAACTTAATATAAATTTTAAAATAAAAAGTGAAATAGTTTTTTTATGACTAAAGCATAATTTGAATTTTTCATTTTAATATCAACATTCTTATTTATAATAATATATTTTCAACTTAGAACCTTTCCTTTTTCGATTTTAATTATTTATTCGCACATTTTTGTCATGTTATGCTGTTTTCTTTTATAGATTTGTTAATATAAATTATTAATATTTATTATTTTATATTTATGTTATATATGGATAAAAAAAATTTATATCGACTAATATTTTTATATTAAAAAAATATGTAACTCTTATCGATAGAATAATGAATTGATGAAAATCATTATTATATATTATTGAGATCAAATTAAATTTTTTATCAAATTCTTATAATTTAATCTTTTAAAAATTGAATGTAAAGTATAAATTAAGTAGATTAATATGATTAAAACATTTATTTTTTTATGGATGTTTTTTGGGTTTGATTTTTTCTATTTAATTTCTATGAACGTAATTATTTATTAATTATGAACAAATTACATTATTTAATAATACATTTTTTTATAGAATAGAATAAAATATAGTTTTTTACGCAACATTTTTTTTATGTAAATTTTTTAAGTTATTTCGTATCGATAAAATCATAATGCAATTGGAATTAAAATAATTTTATTACCTTATTCATCTTTTGAAATATGACTAGACCAGAAACAACAACTTTTAATTTACTAGTTTAATTTCTTAAGAAAAAATTTATAGTTTACAAATTTTTCTTTATTTTTTTATTTTCTAGTATCGGAGTAAGTGCATTCGCACTTGATTATGAAACTAGAGCGATTGCGTCATAGTACTCAATTCAACAGTAAACAATACGACCGTCATCAGGTTTCACTTCGCCATAAAAATTATTTAAATCGTTTCGATTTTTTTCATCATTTCGCACTAATATTATGTATATTCATCTAACGTCACAAAACTAGTAAAATCACTTAAAATTATAATTACTTATGTCGCGTAAAACATTACACGAGGCTGATTAGATCAATAAAAAGCAAGCGCTAAGTCAACCCCAAACTCAGAAAGTAATCGTAAAAAAAGCATCGAATAAATGAGATTCCGAAAAGTGTCGATAAAATAATCGCGTTCGGATCGTTTCACACCCAGTCCAAGCCAAAGGCGGACGAGGATGCCGAGAGATAATCATCGGGGGCAGCTGCAGTTTTGGGCAAAGGAAACGGCGTTCCGACCCTTGGCAAGTTCCTCCTTGACGGTGTCGGCAAGCGGTCGGTCGCGCGTCTCCGGAAGGACGAGGCACGCAAGTCCGGCCCCGAAGACCAAGGCCCCGCACAAAGTACTCGGACCCCACCAGGCCAACATCCCCAGGTTGTCGACGCTGTACGGTGCGATGATGCTTCCGATGTGCGACATTGCGGCGCTTGTTCCTAGCGCCGAGTTACGTGCGATCTGCGAGTCGAAATACACTGCCGGCTCGATTTTGGATGCGATATTTTGTCGAGAGCTTGGGTATTCGGGTGAAAAATTAAAACCGCGTCTCTTGGGAATCTTGGGGGGACGTGATCGATGCCAAAAGTTTTCGCTGTGAAATTCTATTTGAATCTTGATTTATAACATTCGTAAAATGGAAATTAAACTTGGGTGAATGTATTACTTTGGTCGAATGTTCGAATTTTTCTTTATTTTGACATGAAATTAATCGTTAAGTTTACCCTTTCAAACTATTTCTTTTTTCTATTTGCGTCGAAAATTTAATAGTACGCACAACCTAAATATATTCCGTAGAGAGTATTAAATCTTATTGAATAACAATAATCTTTAGGATAAACGATAGATTTTATCAAGTGAAATATTTTTACGATTGTTTATGATTAATTCAACATTTCATCAGAAGAAATAAAAAATGGTATTTAAAAAGTAACACATTATAACGAACGCGTCTTATCGAATCGTCGATCTAATAAATTTACGTTCATTAAACTAGGAATTACTCTCGGATAAGCGCGTTTTAAAACAGTAAACAGAAATAAATCACATACCGTTGGAAAGAATTCCGATGTGTAGAGAATCATGATCCCATAAGCAGCTGATAAAGAGAACCTACTAATGAGACTGACTGTTACGATTACCGCAGTCTGGGATCTCGGTAGGCCCGGTATGACCAACAACAGCAAACCGGAAATGGCAAAGAGAATCGAACTCGCCTGCCTGCGGCCCATCGCCATCAATACCGGAGTCGGCAACAGGTAAGCTGGTATTTCCGTAACCCCTAGCAATACGGCGTACAAGTAGTAATTTACGGATACAGCGTCGACGTTAAGAGCTAAGGCAAAATATAAGTAACAATGACAATTAATACCTTGTAAGAACGTATGCGGGATTTACTTTAAAATTTGAAGAGGCAGTTTAAGCAAGCCTTGTAATTTAAAATTCATGCGATATATATTGAAAACAAAGTTTTTGAAATATATACCATTTATTCATTATAAGTATGTATAGCTATTAAAGAAATTGAGGTTTGTCAAACTTTGTCTTTTATATAGAGAAAAATGGCAAACACTTTTTGAATTTTAATAATTGCGTACAAAACTATCGATTTCTAATTTTTTTAAAAAATTATTCGTGTAACTTTAGCATTGATAACATGGAAATTGTTATCAAATATTTTTTTTATAATTTATGGATTAACCATTAACATTTCAATTAACTAAATAGAGAATGAAAGTATAAGGATAATAAGAAAATTATTAATTTTTTCTGTACATCCATTGTATCTTACCTAACGCATAATACGAAAACGAAGCAGTCATCCAGGTAAAGTAGGAAATATAAGTTCTCTTTTGTAATTCACGATGGCTAAACATAATTTTTAATCCATTCAGTTGATTCTCTAAGAGATTTGATTTAGGTTTTTTTGTATCGACGGTATGAATTATTTTCAATGGAGATGATCCTACGGTAAAAGAAACATCATTTGGACAATTTTTTATGGGTCCGTAAAATTTTTCAACAATATTCCGAGCTCGCTTCAGTTTTCCTCTTGAAATTAACCATCTTGGAGATTCTGGCACGAACCTGTAAATAATTGAACTTTTTATTTGAAGCTTATTGTTGTAGTTAAAGTATACAATGAATAATTAATAAGATTAATTTGTTTATTAAACCCTCTTTATAGTTTTTAAATAATTTCTTCTTTTCAAATATCAATGTACTTCTTTTAATGCACTTTTCAAGTAAAATAATACGTTTTAATTATATTAAAAATTGTATATAGTATGAATTTTTAATATCGTACCTAATTTATGACATTCACTTTTAAAATAAAATTATTATTTGCAAATATTAAATCTTGAGAGTACAAAATAAATTAAAAAAATTATATAATCATAAATAAATGTAAAATATGAATAAAGTATTTTAAAAACGATCAACTACATTTAATTATCGAAATAATTACGAAAGCTTTATGTATTTACTAGTCATTAAAACTTTCTAAATTTAACTTACTTAATTATGTTTATAGCAATGTAAAAAATTGTTACATAAAATAAATTAGTATTTTAAAATAAACCTCAGAATCAACAATATAATTGTTTAAATTATATAATCATAGTAATTAATTTTGAAATATATTTTCAACAATATATATTTTTTATTTAATTTAAAATGTAGAATATTGTTTCGACTAATATTTATGAATAAAAGCGAACGTATTCTTACAGTTAACGATTGTCGTGATGTAACAACCGTAGAGATGCGAACGTGTATAAAAAAAAACTAATAATAGTAAATACGAACAAGATAAAAAATGAGGAAAACAAAGAGACAGAGAAGAGAGAGAAAGATGACAAATAATAAGGTGAATAATAGTAAAAGATAAGCGCTATGGGCGCATAGAACTCCACCTCGCGTCAAAAGTCATTGTGCTGCCGGTCTGTCTTTCTCCACCTACCAGACGAATAATAGGAGTATTAAAGACGGCAGCGAGGTGGCAACTTGTACTTGTCTCCAGTCAGTGGCCAAATAAGATATTCCGGCGACGAATATAGAGCCGCTGGCGAAGCCACAATTGTAGGCTATGGCCATCCATTGCCTATGCGTGTTGCCTGCCACTTCTGTCACTACAACCAAACAATGAAATCACGAGGCATCGCGAGGCAGGTATGTAATCTATATATTAACAAGTTCTCTTTTGTGCTCTACTACATGTGGGAGAGGAAAGTCTGTAGGATACTAGATACACTACTGGCCAAAAGCACGATTCGATAGGTGTACTTTGAAAGTACGCGGTGATAATGCAAAACGCGGAATATTTGATGATTTACACAGGTTTTGTCGTTATCCTTGTGCAATTGAATCTGATATTTAACGATTCAATCAAGTGACGTAAATTCTCTTTTTCGTAAAATACTACCGCAGCTTTTATGTATTTTTGAACGATTACTTGTGCGTGTTGCGTAACGATTATTTATCGTGTTAAATAACATTAAATTTTGATTCATAAATCTTTTTCAAATTCTTTCATTGAATTTACGATGCAATAAGTTACGTAAAATACGGCCTAAAATCACATTGTTTAACGATAGTATCGAAAAGCTCGGAGATCTCTTTATTCGATTACCAACGAACGACCAATTCGAAAACAAAGATAAAGAAAAATGGAAATGAATCTCAAGAGAGAGAAAATTACACGTGTCGGCGATAAAAGTAATATTGAGCGCGTCGGTCTCTCGTTTCTCTAGAGCAATACTTTTGGCCGGTAGTGTACGCGCGTGCAACTCACGTGTCGTGAGCGAGGAAAACTGAATGGCCGAGAAGCTGAGTCCCGTGACGAGGCGCAGGATCACGAAAGCCCAGTACCAGGGCACGAAGGCGCTCGCCGGACCCGCGACAACGAAGAGAACAATGCCAAGGGCGTAGACGCCCCGACGGCCATACCGGTCGGCGCTCACACCCAGGATCGCGGCGCCGAGGAGTTTGCCGAGTGACAGGGCCATGTGGATCGTCGCTCGCTTCGGGGCCTTATCGCACACCAGATTCCACTGCGAATTATATATTTGGAGACGGTCACTTAAACTTTTTATGCTCGCTATTGTTTCTAGACTTTTTTTCGCGTTGCGTTTAGGAGACGAGATTGTTCGATGATAACGAGGGTTTAAATCCCGCATTTTAAAATACGAATGTTACAATTTTTACCAATGTATACAAAGTCGGTGTATTAACATATTTTACCAACCGTGTTTGTATATAATGTCTTTGAAGTATTATTACTTAATATATGTTTGCTGAATTTCCGTCGTTTCTTTGAATATTACCTTTCTTTAAATTCTTTTAAAAAAGCAATCGTATGAAAATAGAAATCACGCATATTTATATTTAGGAATTATATACTTTTAATTTCAATTACTTTTAGAATTATAAGTTTAAATTTGAAAATTTAATTTTCGTAACTACTTAAAAATTTATCTTATTACAATAGATATTTCTTTTGTAAGGTATCAAATTGTTAAATATATTTTAGTATAAAACCATGAAATTTTGACAAATTTTTGTATAGTTGAAAATTAGTTTTAAGATACACAATAATTAAAGTTTATTGATCGTTCAAACATTTAATTAATAAAAGATCGATTGTATACTTGTCTTAAAGTTTAAAAAATATGTACCTAAAGTAAAATACAACTTCGTTTTTTCTCACACAATAAATCGTGATAATAAATAAAGATGCTTTAAAAAATCGTGTGCCCCGGCAATTAATAAACATCTATTTGAAAATCACAAAAGACGTGCTCGTATCAATGGTTTTGTTATTTCAGTAATGACAATACTCACCTCCTCGACCATAGATTTTCTTTCCACATCATCCGCGTAATTATACTCCGTGCATTTGATGGTTCTGACGCTTTCGTGATGTTTCTCGACATATTTCAAAGATTCCTCGAAGCCGATTTCGGCTAAGTATGAATAATCATAGTCGTACTTGGCACACGAGCCCACTGACGAAATGTTGCGAATTTCGTCGCTCGTCCAATTAGCTTTAGTGAGTTCTGGCACTGCACACCAATGAATTGGGATCTGATGGAAATAATATTACTTCCAACTTTCTATTCGTGTGTCTCTAATGGGGGAGTAGAGGTTTGTATTGAAAAAGATAATTTTGATAATTTGAAAATTAATATTATTGATTTAATTATTGAGTTTACTTAAATTATTACACTACATATCAATACATAAAATAACAATCAATTCATAAAATTTAAATAAAATCGAAATAGATTTATAATTAAAAAATATGTAATTTAGAGAAAAGACGATTAAAGTTGAATGGTCTAATTATTTTATATAAATATTTTACCGACAAAGTAAATATGTACAGTAAAATAAGTATCGTGTAAAAAAATTATTAAAAAAATATATAAATTTGCAGAGAAATATATATTTTAAAGAGTAATACATACTTAAAAATACTTGAATATAATTTTAATAATATCTATTAAGTGAAAATGAAAAAATTTTCTTTCGAGAAAGAAATAAAACAATTATAATTAAAAAACGATAAAAAAATCAATTAATTTCTGTTTATTAATCCGAATGAGTAATAATTCAATAAAATAATTTTTGTGAATTACAGGAAGTTTTTCAATATAAGAAATAATATTTAATCTTTCAATAAAATATTTGAGAAACGATGTGATTTCAATATAAGTCGAAAAAATATTGTTAAATTTATTTACATTTATGTTATACATGTTTTGATAATTTATTTATTTATAATATGCTGTTATTTTCAAACTTATTTCTAAATATTCTTTATTAAAATTCTAGGGTAGATCGACGTGTATATAAAGCTTTTTACTCACTCGCTTTTTAACGAAAATAATTATGATATATGATACGACCGATCGTATTCAAAGTTTGGTAACAACATTAGTATATACACGATCACGCAACATTACCGCATAGAAATGTTTACGCACCTCTCTATATTTCCTTGAACGATTATAATCGCCACTCCCCTGTTATCGATTTAAAACGTACCCGCAAATATCTCTAATCGAATGGATCGAGTACTCGAATAGAGACTCTTGCACTTACCTGAGCTATGAAGATGTAGGTGTTGGAATGCATACCGGAGAAGATGGTGGGGAACATGGTGAAGAGAAAGATCATCCATAGGAACAGCGAACCTTCGCCGAGCTTATCGAGCGCTTTTATCAAAGGATCCACCTCGACTTGGTCATCTCGTGTCGCGTCCATTCTCGTTCTGTTTGCTTCCGCGTGAGACAATACGGAAAGCCTCGACTTATCAGGTGAATAGATAATGCGAAGCTTCGCGCGTCATCTTTCGCACTTTTAATTCCATCTTAGGGTTATTTGCAGCTGCCGATGACTCGGGAATTGTTCTTTTGCCTCGTTAACGTAAGCTCGTAAAATGCTTTATCGGATCACCGGTGTTGCAATCTCGTCCTTGGCAAGGACGTGCGCTGAATTTTCTATCGCGGTGGTCGTCTTTAATTAGCAGATTATAAATAACCAGATAGAATTTTCCAACTATGCGCAATATTCGTGCTTATTTTTTTGTAATACTGGCATAATGGATCGACGTGAATATCTAATTTTCTTATATTTATGAAAAATGTGAATATTCAAGCTTTTTTCTGTTTTCGTTTAGGTATGATATTAGAGAGTCTGATCGTGAATTTTTTTAAAGTTTTTTATAATGAGCCAGTGAATACAAAATTGAAAATAAATAACACTATAATATCCTGGAAAATGCATTATTTATTCAAATAAAATATAGAAGAATGAAACAGTATTTATGCGTACATTATCATATGACGTAATAGCCAGCTAAATTGTACACGTTATACATCAAAGAGAATAGTTAATCCAATGAAATCCTTCGTATCATTGGTATGCCACATGTAAGGTGTAGGAAAGCGTTGATTATGTGAGTTAATGCACGACTGTAAGCGTCAATCCTATAACCGAACTCCTTGATCAGAGAAAATGACTTCGTTCCCCTTGCAATTTCTTTCATCCTGTACAGATATAAAAGTTTAGTATGAATGATGTATTGATTTCTAATTATTTAGTTGGAAGATGCAACCATTTATTCGTAACTTCGATTAAACGTAAGGTTACTATCAATCATTGAATTTATTGATTTTTTGAAATATTTATTTTTGAAATATCGATCATAAGTGGACATGATTTTTAAATTATATATAATATTATACATGAAAATCTAATATTTGTGGATTAGTACTTTATATACATTTTAGAAACGAATAATCTTGAAATTATTATTATACTTTTAAAAAAGCAAAGAAAAAGTTTTGTAATAGTGTCTTATTAGAAAATAATATTCATTAAATAATTTTTAAATAATTGAATATTTTAATGATCTATCTGTAAAAATAATTTTAGATAACCAAAATAATAAGGAGAAATAGTATATTTTATATTTAAAATAAAATTTATATTGTGGAAATTAACAAGTATTTGTATAGAACACTAAATTAATTAACACAAGTTCAATCTTCAAAAAATAGAATGCAATATACTAATTTACTAATTGTATATTATTTATATTGTATATATTTTTATATATAATGTTTAAAATTAAAATAAAATCTTTAAATTTGAATTATTCATTCCTCAATAATAAAATATATAACCTAATTTTCTTAAGTATCTTTAATAGAATCGTTTGTTTAATAAAAATTTCATATTGTTCAGTTATTATAAAGCAATTTTGTAAATATTTTTTTGTACTCTTTACAAATTTAAACTTTGTATTTAATAATTAGAATCTTTGACAATTTTTTAACGATTTTTTTTTACTTTAAAATTATTACGAATCAGTCATATAAAATTTAGAAAAGAATAAGATACGATTAGTTTGTATATAAATTGTAATTTTTTATCACTACTTACATAATTCTATTGAAAATCTGTTTATATTAAAAATAATTATTTTCATTTTCTTTTCTTTTCAAACTTAAATATTATTTCTAAAAATATTAAAAAATTTGTTCAACGATATTTAAGAATTAAGTAAAATATTTGAATTAATAAATAGATTTCACTAGATATTTTTTTAATCAATGGAAAGTTATGAATAATTTTTTTTATATTTAAACGTACCTTAATTTTAGTTTAAAATATAAACAAGATAATTTTTTTAAAGTTTATTTTATAAATATAAAAAATAAAAAATTCTTTAAATACTATAATTAATGTAACTTTTTAGATAAAAATAAGTAATTTATTTATTATGAATATTTCTGTTTTTGTTTCTTTATTTTAGAAGATTTTAATTTTCATTACTTCGATAAATCTCTAACTATAAATATTTTTAGAAATATGGAACATTTATTGTACATAGTTATTATAAAAATATTAATTTATAAATAGAGTCGATACTATAGTTATTTTAACAGCTGTGATTAAATATAGCAGTGGATCCAAAAACATTTTTCTTTAAAATATTTTTCGCATAGTTTTATGAAAGAATTGTTTCATTGTCCATATTCAATCTACTTTACAAAGTAAAATCCGAGTTGTATCGCAACAATCGACAACAAAGTGCTTTCCACACTTGTCACTTCCGCACATATGGAAGTCTCTTCTTTACCGTGGAAACATCGAAAACTGCCTCGGATCTTCTTTTACCATCATGCACGAATATGCGTAGATAAAGCAATGGATAATTTAAAAAGAAAAAAAGAGCAAGACGTACTCGGTTAATAATAAAACGTGCGTTAGAGCGATAATCGAGAAAAGAATAGCGAAATAATAGCAGAGATGAAGGAAGTAAGAAAAGAAGGATAAGATGAAGAAGAAGAAGAAGAAGCAGAAGACGAAGACGAAGACGAAGAAGGATAAGAAAAAGGCAAATTACCCTCTCGCTGCCAGCTGCTGCTTTGTTCGATTGGCGAATGTGTACATGTAGCAGGCCGGATGTGGACTCGTGGTTTCGACTTTGTGGAATCTTCCGGTCTCTATCCGCACAGAGCCGCCTTTCCCTATTGTCCGCTGGCATCCTTCCTCCGCGTTATCCGCTTCCTCGGCGTACGCGACCTCACCTTCGAGCACGCTCAGAGAGACGTTTCCGAGGCTGGGGTCGATGTAATTCTCCAGCTGCATACCCGGATAGTCCGCCACGAAGAGGACGTCCGTGTAATTTGACCAAGAGAACACGTTCTGCTGGATTCGCTCGAGCTTGGAGCTGGAGACCGGGACGATTCTCTTTTAACCGAGGCTTAAGAGTCTTGGATCGTGCGGATAGGTAAAGTCGTAACAACTTTAACGAAAGCTTTCTTTTCTTTTGAATTTTTCGCGAATTCGTTGAATCCAATGTTAACGTCTTTTAGTGGTAATTATGATTGATTTTTTTTCCTTTCGGAACAAGATTGATTTTTAGTACAGCACGTACGTCGAAATAATAATATTTTGTATTTCGGTACAGTTATCGAACTGTTAATGTTAACGTGGATTATCAAGTAATAATCATCCGAATAATTAAATATACTTATAAACTAATACAAAATTAGTCTATTATTTTAGTTCAGTATATATTTCCATCTAAGATTAACTTCTTCTTATTAAAATTTTGTCAAGTTTTGTATTTAAATTGAAGACTTAAATTACTTTTTGTAAATTAGATTCAGTTATGAGGGCGTATAAAAATTATGGTTTTATAAGGCTATATAAACTTGATTGAAGTTTTTTATAACATGGTTTGTAAACTTTTGGAAATTTAGCGAATGAAAATGAAAAAAAAATTAATCTCAATTTTTAACACAGTATTATACACGCGTTTTCGATGTTCCATTTTTTAATGATAATATTTGTAGTAAATACCGGTATGAACTAAACTGATGTAAAAGCGGCATTAGGTACGAAATCGGTTTAAGCGGATGCCAATCAACTTTCAACATGTCCACCAATGGGTTGAAAAGCCTTTGTTGGAAACGACCGTTTAAGGAACACCACACATCCACGTAGATGCTAAGGTTAGAAGATACATTCATCCATGGTTCTGGAAATCTTGATTTTCGCTTTTTTAATTTTTGTAGATTATTCTGTAATTATAATTTCATACTATTACTTGTACATTTTAAGGAAATATTCAAACAGTACTGTTTCTAATATTTCACAAATTATATATATACATATATATATATATTTAGTTGATGGAACAAAAATATAAAAAATACAAATTAATCCAGTGAGAAACAGAGAAGATTGCACGAGAAATATTAAGAAATAGAAAAATATAAGTATATGAATTAATAAGGAGACACTTAAATTTATTAATATTTTTGTGTAAGAGCAAAGAGATTAATTAATCTAACAATATTTTATAATTAAAGAATTAAAAATGTAAATTAAACTTTTTTTAAGTAATGTATTAAGTTCAAATATAAATTTAACACAGTCGAAAAAAATTGAACCTGTTGAAGCCATCGCAATTATCAAATCGATTACGTTTATTACATTAAATTAATTGTAATAAAAATTTGTCATTATTTACCTGTGAACCAAATATAAATTAACGATTTATTAAAGCTTTTTCACAGTATGTATAATATTTCAAAATGAAGGTAAAAAACTTTAACACAATTCAACGGAATAATATTTGAATTATAAAATAATAGTTTTGAGAAAATAATTAATATTAAATTGTAATCATTCTTATAATAATAGAAGAATACCTTAATGCAATGTGCGTATTGTCGAACCATATCTCCGTGTTTTGTCCATCTATCATTTTGTACCCAAGCTCCCGGATCCAAGAAATAATACTTTCGACTTTCATTGTCTCGTATCTTAATTACAACGAGTACAGTATCCCACGCATGCATCATCATGTCCCAAGAGTAGCCATAGAGTCCAGGCACCCAGTTGTTGTACCCCTTTCGTACATAATGGACATTTTATCAAAAAATAACTTTATAAATCCTTATATTAATAGCGAATACGAGAAGCAAGCATTAGGATAAATAAAATATTTTATGTTAAGAAAAATAAAAAAATTTTTTAATAGATAAAAGATTTTTGATTGTTCATATTTTTTATTCAAATAAAGATCAATAAATATTAATTTTATAGTAATATATTAGTTATATATAATTACGAATATACTGAAAAAAATAAAATGTCATTGAATTATTCTTATAGATATCATTGCTTTAATTTAATATTAAATATCGAAATACAACGTTCGTGAATATTATAAAAAATAAAATACATTTAATGTTGCACTTATACGTTGCCATTTATACATCGTATTATGGAAATTTTATCGAAAATTCTGGAAATACATTTATTATTTTAACTAATCGAATTATATTAAAATACAACTGCATACGTAGATATTATCGATATTAAATAAATAAAAAATATCATGACATCAAATAAATTTATAAGCAATAGATGAAATAAATAGATTATTACAGAGGAATAAAAAATGTAATTTGGATTTTAAGTAATGAAATAGAAAAATAGATTGATTTGCCAATTTACATAGAATAAAAATATATGAACATATCGTTTATGTTAATATTGCTAAGAATTTAGATTAATGGAAGTGTGTTATAACCTATTAAAAATACGCAAAATAGATTAGTAAGACAGAGAGAAAATCATGTGAAATGCGAAATGTTTATAAAAAATGGAGACTATAATATTTGAATATAAGAAAATAAAATATATAATTACATTCAATGTAATAAAAAAGACAGTATTCCGTTTGTAATTATTATTATTATTAAAAAATAGGGTTGTAACATTAAGAGAGTTAATTGTAAATTTTTACAATAAAGTAATCATAAAATAGAAGAGAAAAATAAATAGAAAAATTTTATGGTAGTTCGAAATAAAATATAACATTAAATATATTTAAGTATACTATAAAATAAATAATTAAATTTGTATCTATATAATATATATATATAATGAATTTCGTATATAGAATACAGGTTTGTTTTTACTTTTAATATTATAAGCTTACGAGAAAAGAAACTTTTAAGTATAATATTTGACCAATGTTGTAATTTATAATAAAAAATTAATTATTTATTAATATAAATCAATCGTATCATCTTTTTTAAAAAAATTACAGGAAAAATTTATTTTTAATATTAGTTATTTTAATAATTTATCTATAAATATATTATACAAAAAATAAATTAATTTTAGAATTTAATTTAGTTAAATTGAACGGCTATTATATTTAAAAATATTTTGACCTAGAGATTTTTAGAAAATCTATAAGTTAATAATTATAATTAAATATAAAATAAATTTTTATAAAATGAATATACAATTTATCGATTAAATTAAATTAAATTTTTACTGAAAATTGAAAAGTACTTTTAATCCAGAGAAAATGTATCAATGGAATATATTCAAAACCTGATATATTATATTTTAAACAACATAATAGAAGAGTAAGTAACTACGTTCTGCTGGATGTTTCATAGAATAGTAAATATAAAACGTTGAAATAAGTATAAAAATATCGAAAATCACTTTTGGGATATACTATGTACTCGAAAATTGCCTTTATTCCAATTTCTCAGCGTAATCCTCACGTGAAGCTCCAACAGCGCGATTCCACGATCTATGAAAGGATGTCGATCAAGCCCCCCTCTTACAGTCTCTCTTCCAAGGAATTATCATCAAGGACGACGAGGACGGAGGAAAGCCAGGCAGAGCTGCGCACCTTCGTGAGGAAGTGCGAGTACGGCAGGAAAAATTGTAGGCCCACATGAAGGATCAGAACCGCCGCGACGAACTTCTGTCCCCTGGAAATTCGGTGCTTCCTCGTTCTTCGTTCTTTCCAGGCCGCAGTGCTTTGGAAATCGCAGTCCACATCCTCTCCGGACCGGATTTTCGAGTTCGCGTTGAGCTTCCGGGGCCAGTCCGCGCGACAAAAGAGCGGCATTGTGGCGAGGCACACGTAAGGGAACATCCCTGCGAACATTCAGAAACACAAAGGACTTTCGCTGAGGTCTGTTTCGTTATACTCGCTTGTGCGTGCATGGCTTCGTGTCCTCGATAAAAGTTGCGCAAGCTCCTGCACCTGTTTCGCACCTATACTGAATAGCCGCGAGTTCATGAGGTGAAAAGCGCTGCAGAACCACATCGCGGCTACGCGCGTTTTTTCGAAGACCATGAAGAAACCGATGGTCAGGTCGAAGACGAAGCCAAACCAATGCACGATGTATAAGTCCGTTTGCTCGGGGGACAGCACCAGCCTGGAAATTTGTTAGAGCAAGGCGTTTGCTCAATTTATAAAGCGGGTTTGGTTGGATTGTTATACGGTGTATATTCGTATTCACCCTTTGGTGTTAGTTGGTGCAAACAAAACTGTATTATGAAAATCATAAATGGGGTTACTTTGTTTAATAGCGGAATAATATTCATTTTATGTAAAATTTATTTTATATATTTTGTATATGCATCCATTGATAAATATAAAACTTTATAACGTAGAATTATAATTTTTATTGTCATCTATGCACAGATAATTTCGTATATCGTTTTAAACTGACTTTTATTAGAAATTTATATTAAAAATATTAATATAAAATTAAAATTAAGAAAACTGTTTAAATTATTTATGATTTATTTTAAAATTTTTAATTATAATTATTTTTCGTTACATTTAATTTACGATGAATCTCTACAGAAAGTAATTCATGTTGAGATAAAAAAGATAAATTTAAAAATTTTAATATTTCTATTCGATAGATTTATTAATTTTTATTATAAAATACTATAAATAAAAATAGAAATTTTAAATTAAATAATGAAATATAATAGGAAACACTTATTTGAAATTCATAAAGCTATCACGTGATATGAGTAAAATTTGTTTTTTAAGAATGTAGTAAATTAATTTTTAAATAGGAAAAAGATGAATGAATATAAATCCTAATTAGAATTTCATAACATTCTTAATATACTTCTTTTTATTATAATCATCTAAATACAGATTAATATAACTATTTATAATCGATTAAACATCGATCAATATTATATATTCATTAAAATTGTTTTAATATTTATAAGTTTTCTAAATATATGATAAAAATTCATTATAGCTAAAAATACTAACTGATTCATAGTTACAAATTTGATATGACTTGCTTCATATAATCATAAATAAATTAATTTTTATTTATTGCTTAGAAAATTAGTTTCAGATATGAGTAAAATAAAATTCAAAATTAACTTTCTAGATTTATTTGATAGATTTATTAATAAATAGAATTAAATTTTTATGAATTTTATATTTTTATTTAGTTACTATATTAATTAATTTTTTTATAAATAATTGATTAAATGTATTTAAATAGCAAATATATATTATATACATATATTTCTTTTGAATTTTAATATGGTTTTTAGTAAGTAATATTTAATAAATAAAAATATTTTTATTAAATATTTATTATATAAGTTTTAGTTTAACAATAATTAAATTTAACATATAGATTTGATGTAAAGTATATTCCATCGAAATATTGATTTTCGTATTCTAACCTTTCCTTAATTTTTCTACCCCTATATTTCGAATCTAATTTTATAAAATTAATTTAGTATTGTAACATTAAATAAAGTCTAATATATTGTAAAATTAACTTACTTGAAAGGCTCGAAAACCCAATGTCTCGAGAGATTCATCATAGCATATCCTTCGAGCCACTCTTTATTAGATTTTTTTAGACCTGCTATGAAATACAGAGTGAAGAATTGAAATTTCAATATAAAATAATTCCAATATGGTACACTTATATCTTCTTTCTTGCTTAATTTAGTATCCATAGCACTAAAAAAAATAATACCACTGATTAATTAAACACCAAAACAATTTTTAGTATCTACACATATGTATATCTAAATTAATATAAAACAAACCCTACATTCTTTTTCTTGAAATTATTTTATGATTTAATTTAGCTTATGCAATATTAAGTGCACAATATATAAAATAATTCAATTTCAACAAATGATTCAATTTACTTACTGTTTTCCCTCACATTTTATGTTTCTTATTAAATGCTTACAATGCAGAATATGTGCACATACTTAATAGAGTTAAGGAGTATAAAAATTTTATTCTAATATTTCAATAATATTGAATATTTTATATTTGTTTAATTTAATTATATACGAATTATTAAATATAATGATTAAATATAATTATGCATTAAAAACATTCCATTTTTTAGATTTATTTTAGTTTCTAAATAATATTAATTGTACATCTAAAAAAGTATGAATGATAAATTTTTTTATTTTTATAATAAATATAACAAAAATAAATTGAAAATATAAAATAAAGTAATTAAATTTCATAATGCTACTATATTTCCATGTAAAACAATTTTTTTTGATTCAGTAATTAGTAAAATGAGAAAAAACTATCATGTATTCACCTATATGAAATTTATAAGAATCTATTTCTAATTTTGGAAATAAGAAATGTTACTTATTTGAAATAATGGTTAGTTATATTCGAAATCAAAATTCAATCTTCATTTTTAAAGTCTAGTCTTTTCTTTTCTCGGTTGTATTTTACAGAATATTAACGGTAAACCAATCAAATATAACGTTTATTATACTTCGAAAATTCAGATGATGATATACACATATAAGAAGTTTGCTTTCAATAAAAGAATTTTCAATTAGAAGCTTGAATCTTGACAAAAGTAAATTTTTCATTTATCAATAAATATTGTTCTATTTCCTAAAATAAGTATCTTCTTTGAAAAAAATATGGAACCAGGGAATCCATATAATATGGTGGAAATAAGGATGATGAGTCCTTGATAAACGTACAAGTATTTGTTGGCACCTGTGCCCCATAAAAGCAACACAACGATTCCATAAAGGTAAGTATGATTGTTCCAGAAGCTCTTGTCGAGAATAACGATGTACCAGTACGGAATAACAAAAAAGGCGCAGGCCAATTTGAAACGCAGTCCAAGCATAATACCAAAAGCTCCGAGCCACATGAACGTGTATAAGACGATCATCCAGGGTAAGGGAACAGGCCGCAGTCCGTGAATTAGGGGGAAATGACAGGCGTCTGGATTTCCCCATTTCAGATCCACGTTGGCTAAGCCTCTTTCTTCGATGACATCCAGCACCATGCACAATCCTGCTGACACTTTTTACGGTTACTATCGATATACTAAGTTTTCTCTGTTAATTGTCTCGAATAAGTCAGCGTGTATGAATTTTATCGCGCTTTACGTTGTAACGGCGATACGTTGTCGTTTTAACGATGCAAGAACAGTACAATTAATAGTTTTAGGGTATTCGTCATAAACGACAATTAATAATTGATCAAATTATTATGTTATCGATAGTAGAAATATCTTGATCCATTTACAACTACATTTGTATTAAAAGTAAAAAGATTACATTTGGTATTTTATAATAAGAAAATATTATTGAATTGTTCAACGTTTTCAAAGAAACGTCTTTAAAAGATTCTTTTTAAATGTTTGTAAGTGTATATATTTTAATTATTCAGAAATTTTTTTATGATTACTCTACAAAATATATTGTAGTAGTAAGAAATTCGTTTTTGAATGAGAAAAATTATTTTAAAATGTGATAAAAATTTTGAATACAGACACAAATCTTACATTGTTACAAAATTTTTGAGAGCCACTGTTATAAAATTAAACTTATACCTCGATATTATGACATACTATTACATTATAAGTGCGAAGAGTTGACGTATACAATTCATCAAGCTCGATAACTAGTTTAAACGTACTTAAATCATTTCAAATACGATATAGTCTTTCCGGCTTCTACCCTACATCTGAATTTCTTCGCTTACTCAATCGAGACTTCTATTTAACGAGTGAAATACATGTTATTAACATTTTTAGATATATTTTATGAACATTAATGTTTGTTCTAAAATGAGCAACTGCCTTTTTTAGAAAAGAAGTTTTTTAAGCATTCCGTCAAGCATTTGTTCGAGCATGATCATAAAAAATGTAACACTCTTCTAGTAATAGTATAGATTTTTAATTCGTTATAAACAAATTAGAATTTTTGAACTTATTTTAGTCCTCGATATTAATATGAAAAATTATTCTATATATTTTTTATTTAGGAAGATCGAAAGATGATTAAATAATTCAATTAATATCTAAATTACATTAGTTTTATTATTATAAATTTTTATCAGTATATATATTACAAGAGAAAAATATTATATTTTCATATTTATCGTTAGGATATCTAAATTTTTGGACATTTAATTTTATTAAAAATAATTTACATTATTCTTTTGATTAAATTATTAATATTGCTTTCGAACTAACCATTCATTTTTAAAACTTTTAAATTAATAAGTAAAAGTAGATTGATATATAAAAACTACACTACTTTAAAATTTAATGTAATATGATGTAACACGGATGATGAATACAGTAGAGTTTAAATTCGCTTTACTTTTCATACGTAATCGTTTAAAATATTATCTATTTCACGTATACATCAAGTAAAATTAGTGCTACATTTGAAAAATGAAAATGCCAGAAAGAATTACGATTTAATCAAATTTATAAAAATAGACATTTATGCTTAAGGCACGTTTAAAGATAACGATACAATTATAGAAAAATACAATTGTTATGTAACTGCATCTATACGTATACCAAGATTATCGCTAAATAAAATCAACAATACCGATTCATTCTTTTTGAAAGCTATAGCATCCCTTTTAACGTTACTCGCGTATCTTCACCACCGGAAGGATACTAAATAGATACGAGCTTATCGCGTCTTACCAAAAAGTGCACGAACGACACCGAGACTGGCTGGATCAGTGGGTCGATACATAAATTCGGCAAGACCCTCGAGGCTACAAAGGTCACCGGCACATAGCCGCGGGAAGGTCCTCGACGAGGAAGTTCTTTCACCGAACGATCGCCTTCTCGCCTTCATACCCGCGATCACTGTCGAAGAAGCGACGAGCGCGAATGCCTCGAGTACTCTGGGAGGGAATCGGGAATCGGGCGCTATTCGTCTGGAAGGCCCTTCCGGACACAGCGGCTGCGTCGCCAAGCAACGTACGCCATCTCATTATTGACCCGCACTTTTTACGTTTAACTAACGTTGCCTCTTTAGCCAGCGGCCACTGTCCTGATTTCGCGCAGTTATCACCGCTCGGTCTCTCCTTCCAATGTCAAACTCCTTCGAGCCGGCGATGCATCTTTTTCGTTCGTCGCGTTGCGTGAATGTTGATGCGCGGGATTTAGATCAAACTCGTTGTCCGTCGAAGACGAAGTTACTTCTCTGCGTTCGCGCGCAGTCAAAGACGCTGACTAACTTTTTACGAAACGTCGCTTTTTCCTGCCTTTGCGTTGGGGTTGCGTGAGCGGTAAGAAAGTTGATCCGGATTGCGGTACACATGATTGCACTCATCGTCACGCCAAGAAGCCAGGGATGTCTGGCGTCTATCGAGCGTCTTTCGACTCTATTGTAAATATAGTTCCGTTGTCTTTTGGATGATTTTCTTTGCTGAGGTAATATCGTGTCTCTCCATCTTGGACTTGGTAGGATTTTGGAACGTAAGCTCTTTGATTCAACTATCGCTTATGGAATCGCTTGTTTCCGAGGTGAGAGTTATTTTCATCGTTACTTTTACGATATTTCATAAAAATTAATTATTATTTAGAAAATTTTATCCCTCGAGCGAAGAAAGTAATAAATTTTACACTTATATGAGATTTAGTTATAAAATAACTTTTAATATTTTTAATAAAGTTAATTTCCTATATTAAAAATAATTAATTTGAAAAATATTAATGCCTATCAAAAATTCTATTTTGAAAAAGTTTTCTATCTTGTATAATACTATTCATAATTTAGATGGAATTATAAAGCAAATAGGATACTAATTTTTCTTACATAAAACTTGAAATTTCTATTTTAATTTTTGCAAAAATATATATTGGAATGTAGATTATATTTATGTTAATTAATTAACTTTCAAATTAATATGTGAAAGTAATTTTTAAAATATTATTACAGTGGAATTTTTACATAAAATCTCCCATTTTTTAGTTTATTATGTTTGAATTATTTATATTTGAATTTAAGCAATTTAATTGATATTTGCTCTACTATTAATTAATAACTATTTAGTATAATATATTAAAATTCTAAAGTTAAAATAATAAATAACTTATTAATCAATAACTTATCCTCATAAATTTATTCATAAACATCATAGAGTATCTTAAATTAATAAATATTTCATGTTTTAACGCAAGCGGTAATTGAAAGTCTGTATATGTATAGTAATCGAGATGTGCGCGTATGTAAATGTTATATATTAATTCTGTTATACATCATTCTGTAAGACAATATTATTGATGGCTAATAATTCTTTATTGTGATTTAAATATATTGTTAAAATTTTTTTTATTAGAGTCAAAGTTTACAAGCAAATTAATTATTTATAGAATTCGTAATATTACTTTCTTATTGAATTGTACGTGTAGAAAAAAAGATAATTTAGAAAGCGAATATTATACATGTTTAATTTTGAAATAATTATAAGAAATGTATTTAAAGACACAAATTAAAATTATTATAAAAATTTATTTTTCTTTATACACTATACAGTAAAGTTTCTTAATTTTTAAAAAACATTTTTTGCATTGAAATTTGTACGATAAATATATGGATATAAATTTATAATTGATAAAATTTATGTCTTTGATATTATATTTATTTAAAGAAATGTAATTTATTTTTAATAATAAATATACTCTTAAAAATAGTATTTTTCTGCTACAATCGAACAATTAATCAATTGATTGACTAAATTATTAGTATAATATATAATAAAGAATCAAATATTTTGCAAGTAAAAATAAATTACAAAACAAATATTATTGCAAAACATTAATCTTAATTAATATGTATCTAAAAATATTTTATTAAGATTTATAATCTCAAATTATTTTCACTTTTCAATTTATTTAAAATGTATCAATATTACCGCATAGCTCTTTTACAAAGCTTAGATAAAATGGACTTATATGCAATTAAGCTCGACCCCTCAGTGTATTCTCGATGCTAATACTTTATACTTTTGGAATATTCGCCCTTACATATTATCAACGAATGCTTGTAGATTTCATATTCGAAGTCGTTAACGCCTATACGCTCAAGTCCTCCTAATGCTTGATTTTCCCTGATGACTATACTTATGATCGTGGAATTCCCTTTATAACAATAGTACTTTACTGCACATATGCACAGAGAAGAAGTTTAACTCTGACAAATTAATAATTACAATTCTACATTAATAGATTTTCATTCTTATATAAGCCATTGAATAGTTTTTATAATTATACTATAAATTTGATTAAAACAGCTGTATAAAAATAGGGACAGTATCGTATAATAATAGTTTAAATTTTATTCGAATCATATTTAGTTAGTTATTGAAAGCGTAAAATTCATAATCTTAAGTAAAATTTCATTCTTACAAAATTTTATGAAATTAGAAAAGATTATATGAATGCGAAGTTTTTCTTATTTTTCTCTTAAAAATGCATGAATTGGAAAGTTAAGATAAAATCATCTATTATATATATCTATATAGTTTTATATAATATATCAAGTATTATCATTGCTAATCATCGTTTAATAAATTAAAAAATTTATAGTATTATCTATTAAATAATTATAAGAAAAATGTTTCGAATCACGACAATTATCATTTCGAACGAAATTCTAAACGCATATTCAAATATAAAAAGTTTCGTCACCTCGATGTGTAAGTTAAATTCGAGAAGCGAGAGTAACCTATTTATCCACTTAATACGATCTAGTTAGCATTATTAATTATTCGTATCGACTTATCGCCAGAGCTCCGTTAATTTGAATTTTCGATGCCGATTAGCGCGAGTTGGCCGACCACGTGAAAAGTCTATTATCGCTCGTACGCTCGGTATCAGGCCAAGGACAAGACGATCCTCCTCGTTGGCTGCAGAATTACATGTTCCCCTTCGTTCATACGAACTCCTGGGGGACCTGAACTCCGGTCCAGTACTCTACTGACGACATTAATTCCAATCATTTCCGAAGCACTGCATCGACTGCTTCTTAGGAGTATAGCCTGAAAGGATCAGACGATGCGCTGAGCCCTTGTAATTCATTTATCACTGTTTCATAGGGATGTAAAAAGAAATTGGTTTTTCCTCGTATTACACTACTTTTACGATTCCGCTTCGCTCGATTTGGTGCATTAACGAAACCATTTTTACCTGTTAATGTGCAAAATGTATTTTGTTATCTGGTCTTTGCTTTTCTCGATAAAAATAATGGTAGTTACTTTTTTAATTATTGAATCGATTCATGACTATTCAATAGTCTTAATTCTATTTCATGAAACGTAGGTTGATAATCTTATACTCGCTTATGTAACATATATGGAGAGCTTTCGTTCAATATGTAACGCTAAAAAATTTAGCTTTAGTTTTTCGAATTTCGTAGAAATTCCGTAATAATATCGAATTTATTTTATTTCATTTCATTAAGTAGATTAACGTACGTACATTTGGTAGATTGATTACTTATCGATTACTCCTAGCATTTACTTTAATCTCATGAATTAAAATGTTTTCATGATTAAATATAATATAAATATCGTACAAAAATATTTTAGAAAATGTAATATAATATTTTTTGCAATCCATGAATATTATTTAACGTAGATTGACGTTAGTTTAAAAAACATATTTTAATTAAATGAACGATAAAAAACAAACAAACATTTTTTTATTATTAACACAAAAGTAGTACAAAATCTTTCTTTTTCATGGAAATAAAAAAAAAATTTTTTTCGGACGATTTTAAATTTGCACAACGACTAGAAAAATTAAATTCACTATACGCAAAAGGAGAGAAACGACAAGAGCATCGATTATGCCGAATGTAAACGTTGATGGTGCATCGACGTGTCAGTGCTTCTGCACAGCTGGGACTCACTTTTATGAATAGGAGCGCGTGTCGTCAAATCCCTAACGGCCGTTTTCAACTTGTAAGACAAAAGGCTGATTTATTTCTAACTGACTCCGTGGGCCTCTTTTTAGAAGGTTACTCTTTATTTATTCTTCTTTTGTTTTCATTACTGAGTTATCGTTATTGTTTTTATGAGGCAGTGCCGGTGTTCTTTTTGTTAATGTTGTTATTAATAGTAAACATATCCGTAGTTTAAGAATTATTCAGTAAAAACAATTTTTGTATTTTTATTTAAATAATCATAAATTTTTTTAACATCTTTGCAACTGTTTTATTAACAAAGTCTTTTCTTTGCTGTGACATATTTTGTTAAAATAACACGCGACATATAAAACAAGCACTTATGTCTTTCTCAAAAATTATGTTTAAAGCATACTTTCACGTTAGAAAGCGTATTTATTATCTTATTTCTAGGTTAGCATATTATTATAAAACTTGGATTTTTTCTTTCAATAAATGAAAATTTATTTCACAAAGAACATTATTGCCTCGAAAAGAGAATTTCTTGTGTCAAATATTTCAAAAAAAAAAGAAATGAAAATTATCGTTTGCATCGCTTCGATAAAACTTTCGTTTCAATTTCAAAATGTAAATGACTCGTCATGTTTAAAATAGATGAATTACTTTTTTTAAATCTTTTGCACAATATTTAAATTATAAGTTAGCTTTAAATTATAAACAATCAAATGTCGAATTTTATCGAAGAAATCATTCTCAGAAATTTCATGGTTTATTTTTTCAAAATATTTTATTTAGCTATGAGTATAATTTTCTTCCATTCTTACAATAAACTAAAGTTATAAATATATTATAATTGTAAAAAAAATTATTGTGTCAAAGTAAATATGTTAAAGTCCGTTTACGTCTTTTTTAAACGATATTAAAGCTTTCATAAAGGTTCCCAGTGGCAACGGTACATATGAATATCGAAGAAGCTCACTAAAAACGTATTTAAGCGTTGATTGATTTATTCATAAATTTACAATGAATATTGATCAATATCGTGATTACTTTAGAATAAAAAACCTCGACTACGCAAATACGACAGTGGATCGAAAAATAGGAATGATTCGAGTTAATGCAGTTTTATTGAAGCTCGAATGCAAATACGAAGACTACTGTAAGAAGAGGGGAAAACGGGGTTAAAAGATATACATAAGGGAATGTAAATTCGCGAATGCATAGATTACACGGCGTATATGATACTCTGGCTATAATATTTGCCTCTCGTGTTTATTCAAATACGCGTTGTACACCTGGAAGCTGTATCGCGAGTCTCTTCTTCCTCCTCTCTATTTATTTTTTCCGCATTCAACCGATCGTCGGCCTCTATTTACTTGGCTATTTATCACAGTTTATTATTACTCATTGTTGGACGACTAGACGCACACGAGCCGCGGCGAATTTCTAAAACCGTGTCCGATCGTATTTGCATATTATTCGGGTGGGCACTCCGCTACTTTTTTCACTCGTTGTACAGTCGGTGTCCGATTACATGGACTACTTTGTTAATGCCAACGACGCCATTTACGAGTGCCCTTTTTCTCGAGCGGAAAGCCAAGCAAAATGTGCGGCAAATTTTACGCGCATCAGCGCTTTTTGATTGGAACACGATATCCACGGAATGTCAACTGATACGCAGATTTTGGGGGTTGTTCATTCTTTGAGGGATCGAGTAAGAGTCTGTCTTTGAAAAATTTTACAAATTTGGCCTTCAGAATTTTTCTAAACGAGCTTATCGATGAATTAGTTTTAAAAACCGCATCTATGTTTGTTTTTGAGGTGTAATAAAGTCGGAATAATTTTTTATTCATAAAAGTTCATTCAATGTCAACTCTACGAATGAATAAATAATTTATAACACGTATTATAAATTATGAACTTTAATTATATCATCTATTTAAATTCAAGAAATCGAATTCAACGTGTACAAAGTTACTTAAGAATGAATCTAATTTCATTAAATCATACGAACGATAATTTAAATAGTAGATTTAAAGTTTTGATTCCATACCAAAAATGAATTTTTCTTTATTTTTAAAATTTTTTTTAAATGGATAACCAACGATTCTTATTTATCAAAAAAATAAATTACTTCGGTAACAATGAAAAGTACTCCGATGTTAAAATAGATCGACTGTCTTTTTATTTAGGCATAAAAATCAAGTACACGCATGTTTACATTCACTTCTGAGCGCTGTTTCGTTGATTCACGTCGTTCTCCGCAACCTTTGAAAAGTATAAAAAAGAGAAAAGAATCGAGAGGAGGGCAACCGCTGGCCAAAAGACAATGAAAAAATATTTGATCTTCCTCGTTGATCAGAGGAGCTGAAAGACTGCCGGAGGTGAAAAAAGGATTTTTATATGCGAGCGTCATAGATAGATGTACGGAACGAAAAGCGCGGTTAGATTTTAGTCGCCCTAAGGGCTCCAAGTACCGGCTCCTTCGTACTTACATAAGGGAGAGAGTAATGAGACGCACATGGAAAGAGAGAAAGATAGTAAAAAGTTGAACATAAAATTAACAGTATAGAGGCTGCGACTGCAGTTCTCCGTTCGTTTGCCGTACTAACAGCAATATATCACGCGGCTCTCTCGCTCTATCTCACCCCTGTGGAGCACAGGATCGAAGGAGCCAATGGAAGGAAAGAAAGATAGAACGGAATAGAGGGGAGAGAGGGGGTGCGACTGACACAATAGAACCCTTTACCGAGCCCCCCGTAGCACCCAGTCCAACATCCATACATCATCATTCATACGATACAGAAGGAAAGAGCGAGAGAGAGAGGGAAGTGCGTCGAGGAAAAGAGACAGAGACAGGAGCTAGGGGTACCTTATATAATGCGTCGAGAGACTGTATCGTAGGGGTCTATCTCGAACTTTTGCGTCGAGTGCCTTGCCTTGCGTGCGTGCGTTAGTGTGCCTTTCGGTGTGTGTGTTACACGTAGATGTTCTGGTTTAAAAAAAGACGCACAAAATATATTAATATTCGTTTTTTATTTTTTTTTTCGACTTCGTTATTATACAAGGTATTAAGTAGTTTCACGCAAATTATATAAATTCGGATGACGATCTTTTTCATGGCCCAACCCTTCCTTCAATAGGAGTTGAAACTGTATGGATATTACATCTTTAATTTTCGTGCACATTATTAAAATAATTGTATTCGTTAAGTTGATTCTTTTGCTTGCTTTTAAATTAATGACTAAGGTATATAGTTTTAGTCCGTGATACACTTAATTTGTAAGAGACTAATCGATAAAAGTAATATTTAATTGTAAAATTATTTTATTTGAACATTTAGAATTATCAAGAATAAAGGCATTATTTTATACAAAATTTCTTCTTTAACCAAATGATACCGGATTCAAATATCAAATTAGGGAAAATCCGAACTGTCGAGATACTCAATCTACATATATGAATAGTTAATCCTTACTCTAATTCTAATTTTAATAGTCAATATTTAAATTTACGTGTAAGTATTAATGAAAACTCGAAAGTAAGCATATATAAACATATATTAACGTTAGTTTATTTCCTAGTTTATCGAACAAGACGTTAAAATATTTATTTTATTTCATAATTTTTTTATATAAAAAAATTCCGCGTGAAATATTATATTCGTTACAAAATTATTTATGATGGAATACTTGCAAGATTTGTAAAATAAATTACGTTACCTTAACAAATTTATTATATGTTCGACAAATTTATTAAATCAAGATTTTATCTGAAATTTCCGTACATGCTACAAGCATTAAATTTATTTCTTCTCTATGAATAGCTTGATTGTATCAAGGATTATACGACATAATAGCCAGTAATAAATTCATAATCTGCGTGTTAAAGGACAGATAAAGAAAAAAAAGAAGAATGCGTGAAATCTCACCACTTGTCTATTAAAAACGTAAAAACACGTAACCGCCGTTTACCCCTTTGGATACGCCCTTCGATGAAAAAAAGTAAAGCATCAATAAAAATGCGCTTACCATGTAAACAATGACTCGTCGATCGAGAGATACAACAAACATTAAGGATACCTTCGGAAAATCCATCGCTACACGTTCCTCGATCGCGTCCACTTTCCCGCGCGCATCGATCAATCATCGTCGGGTAGCGCCTCTTTCCGATTCACCCAGTCGCGAATGTAAAATCAAAAACGAAAAAAAGAAAAAAAGAAAAAGCCGAGTGGGGCATTGGTGTAATCCGCTTTTTGAAATGAAGCGGCAACCCCTTTAGCGTGTCACAGCACGGCTGACTGATTGCGAAACCATGGACTTTGCCACAGAGAGAGAGAGAGAGAGAGAAAGAGAGAAAGTGAGAAAGAGAGTGAGATAGAAAGAAGGAGCGGAGGGTTGTCAGGACGCGTGGCGCGTTGTAAAACGGTAGTGGTGTCCCGCTCGGAGAAATTAAGCCGCGTAATCGACGTGTAATCCCTTGAAATAGGAGTGTCGTGTCTGGACGTTGTTGTTCCAAGCGCCTCTTTACCTATTCACTTTTTTAGTCGCTGCCTATCTTTATCTATTTTTCACTTTAAGCTTGAAATTCATTCGAAAAGTATTTTCGATAACAAAGGTAAATATCAAACAAGCCAGAAGGATTGACTTTGCATGTGCATTTTCGCGCATCTCTATATGCACCCTCAGTGTTGTTGCAGTTATGAGAGCCGAACCTTTGCTTCATTATTCGAATTTGGCTATGATTTTATGCCACTTCCTATTTATCTTTCGTATTAGAAACGGATACACTTTCTCTTACTTTAATTCTTTACTGATAAGGTATCAATTTAATTGATAAATATCTACTCGATTAGAATTTATTCGAATTCTTCGAGTTATTTGGTCATGAGATTTAAGTGTGCGAGTTACTTCCCTGCAATATACAAATAATATGAGTTGTAAGAACAAAGATTTAAAAATTTTGAACTAATTAATTTCTTACAAGGAAATTATAATTTCTTATACGAAAAATATATGATATATATGTAATATCATAGAAAATTGCGAGAATAAAACTAACCCTCGAATATGGTGAAATTGCACGTACACGTTTAATATCAATAGTATTAAATTTAATTAAAAATCTATATAATATTTTTAATAAGACAAATTATTTATTACATTTAATTATTTTATCGATGTTTGACATCTACTGGATTCGTTCAAATTTGATAAAAATTTTATTTTATCTTTTCTATTTCGAGTTTATTTACAGTAGCAATAATTTGAATGGTCGAATCAACGCGAATGATAATAGTGTAATATTTTAAGAAGAAAAAGGAAAATATATTTATAATATTACAGATAAATTACAATTTTTAAATATAAGAAAAATTTCAATTTTTCGAACATAAATTTAGGGATGTATTATCGCGTTGCAATGGCATAAGTCTATATAACATAATATATTATTAAAATTAAAATTCGAAAATTGATTAATTAGGAAGAAAGGATAGAGAAAAAAATACATAAATTAGTGTTTTATAATTTTCAATTTTGTAAAATATTATTAAAATAATATATTTTCTAACGCAACTAATCATAAAGTAGGTTTTTACTTCTTATTAGATGTTGTATTTTTATGAAATTGTCTAGTTACTCATAATTCAATAATAATGAAATAAAAATTATAAGCTAAGAGTAAATCAAAATTTCATACTTTACGGTCGATAAACTATTCTACGACACGTTACCTATTATGATTATCAAAAAAATGTAAGATAAAAAAGAAAACGATTCGTTAAGCTCATCCCACCGCAACTAAACGTCGACTTATGGTAGTCAGTATACTTATCATTCCGTCGCTTGAAACCAACGTATTAGAATCTAGTTAACGTTCGTTGCTGTTGCCACGTTTCTATATAATCTACGTTACCCAGACGAGCGGAAAAAGACAAAAACAGAGACAGAGAGAAAAAGACAAAAGAGACAAGGTGGGTAATCGTGGATACACCGTTACGAACGCACGCGACATTTTCGTTATTTGCGCGCGTCCAGCCGTAAAGATGTTCACTATCTCTCTCTATTTTTCTCTCGCTGATCCTCTTTCATCGCAAGGGGGAATACGAGACAAACGTTTTCAGGGCAGGTACCCACTACGTTTGTTGTACCCGCGCCCCTGACTGCAATAGCGCCGACAAAAAATCTTCTCTCGTGTCATTCGAAAGCGCTTTCTCGGGGCGACAGTGCACGAGTACAAGGGCGCATCGTCAACGCCGGGGAGAAAGAGAGAAAAAGCGATCGGGAGAGGGAATCGAGGGGATGTTATAGGCATCGGCATTAAAGTTGCTCCGCCTGCTTTAGGGGGAGGATACGTAGGTCTCGACTTTGGAAAATATTTTACGATTTATCCATTTTCAGAACGTGCGATTGGATTGCCGGTTCGACGGGTACGTCGTTATATACAAAGAAGTTCGGCGATCGAGGATTACGAGAGACCCCCCCGAATCGTACATGGTGACTTATAGAAAATATTTACAGAATTTTACTCCGAGAGTGGCTCAAAGTACCGAAACCACTGGCTCAGTTTTCTATGGAGGATTCTTGTACTTTTGTGCCACTGAGTCGCTTCTCGTATTCCATGTCACAATCAAATATCCTGGACAGTTTTATTTTATGACGGATACGGAATAAAATATCCGTCGAATCGATGGTTATTCAATGAAAGAGCGATTTATATGTTAGTGTGATCAACGAAAATATCTTCCACGTGTAATTCGATCATTTCAATCGTAGAGGATTTTATTGGTCAATAAGAATTTTATACAACTTCCGAATCGTCCGTTCAGATTTCATACGTTACAAAGCCCTAACAATTGTAAAATAAATACTTACTTCCAAGTTTTCAGTCAGTCTTCCAACAAAGTCGATCGAACGCAAGACCGAACATTGCTCAATGGTTATTGAAAAATGTAACCTTCGTTACCAACCGATGTCGACTTCCTCGTGCATCCATAACTGAAGAAGCCACAGTCCATTGTATTCGCTTCTCGTTGTATCGCGGTGTTTACGATTTACCCGCTTTTCATGCGTTATTTAACCCGCCGAATAAGTTCTGGAGTACTTGGCTTTTGCGTGGGGCCCATCTACCGTTGGCACGATTTATCAGAATCTCCGGCACTTCGAAGTTGGACGGCCATAGCACATCGAATCGCTTAATGAAAAAGCAACGACGCGTGCCAATCCCGCTTGCGTTATTTTATTCCATGCCCGGACGGTCCACTTACTTCTAGAGTACCAACCACCAGCGATACGCCTCGATAGGCATCTGCGAACGGAGGCTACCACCCTCGAGAGTTCCGGCCAGTTTGCCAGGTGTACCTCTCGCGTTCTCTCTCCATCTCCCTCTCTCCTTTACCTTACGCTGCGCTCGCCTACTCTATTACTTTTTTTTGAACGAGCACAGCCCAAATTCTAGGCTTGTTTTTTTTTTTAGTCTTGGGCACGTTATTATAAACGCCTCTTGAAATAATCATATCGTTATCTGGCTTAGCGGAAAAACTGAATCATGATGCGTTATTTCCTTAGCGGTAAAAGGTTTTACCTCTCGAAAGTAACGCATTGAGGGGAATTACGGTTACATCAAGATAGTATTATAATTCGACGATTTAGAGAATATTTTTTTCATGCCAGTGTATACTTGCGAAGTATTGATTTTTTAAACGTGTAAGTTTTCAAAATAATTTTGCGATCGTGCGATCAATTTATCAATGTATCGTTTGTGGATGCTAATTAAAAAATCTCTAAATTATAAAATAATAAATGGAAAATCTAAATCTAATTGTCTTACTTTTGTTAATCAAATATCAGAAGTATGAAAAGCTACTTTTAAAAGAATAATGTTATAACGTACGATACCGAATAATTTTTTCCCAAGAGAGGATCAGATAGCATTTATTAAAAAATTTGAATAGCATTTAGGAATCATGAATAGAATATATAAAAAAGTCAAAGATTTTTATGATTTAAGTTTAATAATGTTAAATTTATATCTATATGGTAAATTTTAATTTAGAATGGCACTATTATTTTATATGAATCATTTACATACGTAAATTAATGTAAAAAAATTGAGTATGAAATTTAAAAAGAAATAACTCAAAATTTTTATTTCATATTTTTGGATTAAAAAAACGTCTTAAATACGCAAAGAATATAGTGTTTATTTTTATTTTTTAAACAAAGTTTACAAAAATTAAACGAATAAATAAATTTTTCATGTAATTGATAAAATCTTCAAATGAACAACTGATTTAGATTTGTTTTTATTGATTATATCAATTTAATATTATAGCGCGTTAACATAAAAGTTGAATATCTGCTCATTGTTCTAAAAATTATTATTTTTTACAATATCCAACATCCTCTTATTTCAATGAAGAAAATACTTTGTTCCTTAATGCAGACATTGACGTAAACGGTAAATAACATTGACTGAACGAAGATTTACCGCTAGTAAAGTCGAACAAGTTATACAAGAAAGTCGAAAGGAAAAGGTAATCAGGATAAGAAAGAAAAAGTACATCGGTTGTCCCCATCGACTGACACTTTTGTGTTATGCGAACTATTCCTCGAGTTAAGTCGTCATTATATCTCTTGCTGTCATTAAACTCTTACTTTTTTTGGTTTGTTTCTTCTATCTTACCTTTTTTCTATCTCTTTTTTCTGTTTATCTATATATTTATCTATCGTTCTTTTCTTTTCTCTTGCTTCTTTGGCACATCGGAACTTACATTTGAAGAAGATAATGATCAGTTTCTAAGAGAGGGTCATGAGTGAGAGTTGAAATGCAATACGCGGACATTCCCTTGAGAGATGACATAGAGAAAAAGACAGAGAGAAAGAAAGAGAGAAAGAAAGAAAGAGAGAAATAAAGATAGAATGTGATAGAAAATTAGACAGGAATAGAGAGAGGAAAAAGAGAGAGTAGAATACAAAAGACGTATCGTCTCCCCTCAAACTTTTACGGGGTATTGCTATTGCGGGGGGGAGATATGGACGCGTACAATCGGGTGCTGTTACCGAAAAAGAAGGGCTTCCAAGTTCGCGAATTGGTTTCGACGATGAAAATTAATGCGCGCTCTCTTACTATATACACACATAAACGCACATATATTCAGTAAGTCCCCCGCAGAGCTTATGTCTATAGAATATACGAATGTGTCGTATACGTCGTTGGCACCACAATTGCAAGTGCAAGTGGGGTGAAGGAGCGTTATTAAAATCAGGGGAAAATTAAAGGAAACTGGTGAGATGTTAAGGCAATTAGTATGCAGTGGAAATGTGTATTTATTGTGTACGCGAATGTCCGTGTATCAATATATGCATTGAGAAGGGAATATCTATTAAAATATGTATAGGTTAAAACGGATTATTAGAAAATTTCAATAGGCAATCTATTAATTTTATGTCACTAGATTTACGCATTTCTAGTTTTATTCAGCGAAGAAATAAATTTGAAAACGCAGGAAATGATGCGTTCATTAATATGCGAGACTCGAAAGTAATAAAAAGAACTCAGTTTTCAATTTATCATAATTTCTGTTTTATACTTTTTGAACAATTTTTTTTATTATAATATGATAATATCATTTTTATTCAATAATATATTATCGTAGTAAAAAATACAAAAATTTAAGAGTATAAAGTTATTTATACGATATCGATTAGAAATTTTCAAACTAATGATTTAAAAAGTTTTATTTGAAATTAAATATCGAATTAAATACGAAAAAAATTTTATTATGTAAAATTATTTCGTAGATAAATTAAGCGATTTTAAATATATAACTTCCGAAGAAACAACAAGCTCAATCAAAAATTGTTTCTTCTGAATTTCAAAAATTCAATACAAAAATTTGTCAATTAATTTGATTCTCTACAAAATAGTTTTTCTTTTTTACATTTAAACACAAAATTTGATTAAATATTGAATGAAGAATTTATAAATATATAAAAAAATATAATTCCAATTATTGATAATAATTATTGAACATTATTTTACCCCGCACTGCGGAAATTTCTGATTCTATTAAAAGAACATAACAATTCATTAGAAATCCAGTAACTTCTAACCACTATTCAGTAACTTCTCACTACCCTGAATAGTTGCAATGCGTTGGCAAAAGAAACGAGTGTAGCGAAAGAATAGAAAGATGAGATAACGTTCCTGGCACGATTACAAACATAATGGTAATGGTCTCGGTAAGCAGGAACTAATGCGGTAGATTAAGATCAGTCGTATTGTCGGGCGCGTCTAGATTTACGCTTCGTTCCTTTCTGTTGTCTTTCGTTATTCTCTTCTCTCTGTTAGTTTCAACGTATTTTTTGTCTTTCTCTCTTTTACCGGCGTTAACGTCAGAATGCGTTATGCGCTCGGGCGGCTTCACCTGCCATTCTATAATTTAATCGATGGCGCGTGTATGCCTGATTTTATGCCTACCGGTGCAATCACGAGTTCCGTAAGAGATTTTAATGTCGATCGGATCTTTTCCTATGTACGTACGCGTCTACCCTTTTATTGTATTACTCGTCTTTATAAGCTCTTATCGTTCGGACGATCGGTAACGAGTTTTTCCCTTTCTATTTTTTATAGACAAACAGTTGTTTATTTACAGTTGATTTAGGTTTGCTAGTTGAATAGTCGATTCTTACTCACCTTCGCATAAAGTCTGGTGGTTTTCAACGTTGATTGAATTGTTACTACTCGTTGTTTTACTTTGTTTATACATATCGTGTTTCATCAACTTAGTATTAGATACTAATCAAATCTTAATTTTGTATCGAATGATACGGTACAAATTTCATATTTTGTTTAAAAAATATGTATGTGCATGGAATAAAAAAAGGTCTAAGAATGGTTAAACTGAAAGTTTAGTGTGATCAAAAGATTTACATGCTATTTGTATTAAAAATGCGAATCAAGTTATTTTAATTTAACTCTATTGATATTTCAAAAGACTTTCATTTTAAATTATTTTTAATTATTTTGATATTTTTAGCATAAAATTCATTACCGAAGAGTTTTTGATTGCATTATTTATGTGCATATATTACCAGCAATTACACTCCAGTGGATAACGCGTTAATAATAATTAATGGTCTTTAAAATAGGCAATATAATTATAGATTATTAACCTAAATTTGTAATATGCTATATTATTATAAAATATAATATATTATAAGGTTACATGTAATAATATATATGTAAATGTATAGCTAGACGAACCAAAAAAGTTATGTAAAGATTTTTAATTTTATTCGGCAATAACGTAGGATTGTAAAATAATCAATTGCATTTTCTTTGAACGAACTCAAACTTAAACGGGTAAATATTCAATACATCCGAGATATTATCTAGACAAAAAAGCCCACTTTATAGCAAAGTAAAGATCCACACGAGAATACATTAATTCTGTACTAAAGTACTGTACAGCGGATCCCTCATCGGCAAAAAATTGGGGACTCCTCGGACACAAGGGGTTCGGTCTGCCGATACAAATTTGTGATTTCGATTTCTCCTTTTCTCTCCTTCTCTCTTCGATGCTTCGTTATCTGGATCAGGCTTAAGAGCAGATGAAAATGATCGAGCGGTACAGAGGGGTTGGTCCTATAGCAGCACGCTTACTCGTATATGGAGTATTACATGTCGAGCGTAAACAACTGTTTCTCGATATTTTAAATAACGGTGAAATTTAAATATTTATCGGAAATAGCTAGTAGCATAAATAATTCTAACTTTTTATCGCGTGAATAATCATAAAAAGAATAACGTTTACCTTTAATATTGAGTTTTCGTTTAATTTTATAATTTTTGTATAAATTCAATTATTAATTTAGATTTTTGCTAATTATTTCATTTGAACGAAAAATAAATCAACTATTAATGTTCATGTATTTATAAATACTAGATTACATAAAAAGAAACTTATATTTAAGTAAATAAGCAATTTTTAAGAATAAATCAGTATTTATTCGTGTAAAATAAGGCGGTTGTATATTTTTGAGTTTTTAAATATATTTTAAATACAATTTGTCTAAGCGTATATTAATCTCAATCTTCCAAGCTACAAAATATTCTAAAATTATGCGTTCAAATAGCCTTTGATCAATCACAAACTCAATCAGTTAGCTATTTATTGAGCACGAAAATAACTCATTAATTTTATTAGTGTCGAATTTAAAACCGTAAACCTCCAAAGTATCTTACATCTATTAAAAGCTTAGAAAAATAATAGTCAAATATCTGTACTGAGAATGTACCCGTACTTTTCATATCTTTCAAACTATAAGTATAAAATCATCAACTCTATTTACATAACACACATGCCCACATATGATTCGGCAAAAAGTACCCAAGAAGTACTATAAGGAACCACCGACACAGAATACTCCATACACGTGCGAAGAGTCTATTCTTTACGAGACGATTCCCGCGTGTGAGGAGGTCGATTGTGCGCTCGAGTCTTGATTGAAAGCCTCCGAGAACCCAAGTCATTTGCATTAGGATACGGCAATGTCGTTGACTGCCCGCCGAGTCTTCAATTGCGATCTTTCGAACGCAATTTCCACCCTCCAAAGGTCTTGCTTTGAAACCGCTTACACCCGCACTGTTTTTTGAGATGGCTTTGTTGCTTGATCTATCGTTAGTTGTCGTATGTCGCGATTACATTCGGGATGTCGGAATGTTTACAGGTGCTTTTCTGCTTCATTGTGAATTACAATTCGTGTTAACTATTGTATTAGAATAATCCTTACGGTTTTTTAGTATTGCGTGGAAGATTTTAACGTAGTTACATAAACAATTTTATCTAAAAAATGAATAGGTTCCAATTATATGGTACTCGATGTTTATTGTAGTATTGGAATTTATAATGAGATAATAAGGAAATATTTTGGATTAGAGTTATTTACTATGCTCACATGATTTATCACATATATTAAAATATATGTATTTATAAATATAAAAAATTATTATATTTTTCTGACTTGTAGCACTTTTTTTTATTTTAAAATATATTATCAGAATAACTGAGATAATAAAAATTACTCTATACAAATTTTATTGTATTAAATGAATACATAAAATTTTGTTATTGTTTAAAAATCTTAAGTACAGGATATAATGCATATGTTTTTTATATATGTTGTTTAGATTTTTTCAATTAATCTATAAACTGAAGCGAGTCAAAACTTTATAACTTGAGTAATAAATTTTTGCTCTTGAAAGTAGTTTAAAAATGTACACCATCGACTATTAATATATAAATTTAACTAAACTTTCTGTATCATAAATCACATTCTTTAAGTTTTACAACCAATCTTATTGTAAATATTGAATAAACCTATTCATGCCTTTATAATTAGTTATATTGTTTTTTGCTTTAAATAATTGAATTTATTCTTGTTAGTGAACTAGTTTGAGTTAGCAAATGAAATTTAATCAACGGAAGGTGAATTCGTCCCACTGGATGCATAATCCAATTGTGAATCGTAGAAACGCCTCTAGCGAATCACGTGGAGCAAACATTTATCGAACCGCTCATCACCATCCCCAATATTCTGCGGTAATCTGTCGAATGATCCGCAAAAGTATTATTCATGATTCTGTTTGTGACTACACTTAAGTAAAGAAACTTTTATATTATTAAGAATCATTACCCATTAAAATTTTTATATAAATAACGGTTTGATATACAAACAGAGAATTTTATTCGAGTCTCTGTTCGTATTAAAGGAAAGTAAATATTTTGTTAAAAATAAGTAATTACATCATTTCCAGTAAATTTAATTAACGTACTATTTTCATAAATTTTTTCATCGAATTTTTCTAGTTAAAAATAGTTTTGAACATTATTCATATTCACCGTAACTTATTAGTTAATGTTTAGACAACCTTTTATAAATAATATTATTTTGACAAAATTCTTAATAAAGATAAATATATATATGTATATATATATTTGTGCATTTTATAATAAGAAAAATATTTTAATTTTGTCTCTAAAGTATGTAACTATTTGTAATCTTCTTACTAAATTGAAATTCTTGATACACTAAGTTTCATTTTCATCTCATATATAAAAGATAAGGAATAAGAAACAAATTTAAAAATATGAATTACAAAAATTTATTGCAGATCAATAATTACTATATTTCTCAAATAATATATTATAGTATTATATCGTATTAAATTTTATACAAAATACTTGTTGAACATTTAAAAAAAAATTAAAAATAATATCGATACTTGGTTTGTACTTGTAAAATAAATTAGTGATTTCAATTTGTAAGTTTTATCAAAAATAATACTTTAAAATTAAAATTTGTCTTATAATTGTTTTAAAGACAATAAAATATAAATATTTATTGGTTTTATATATCCCGAAAAAATCTTTTTATATCAAAAATAGTATTTTAAGATTTTCAAAATACATTAAGAAAATTCATGTATAATTTTGCGATGAGTAAAGATCATTTATACATAAGTAATTTTTTTACATTTTAGTAATATCAAATTAGTAGAAGATTCATAAATTTTTTGCAATTATTACAAAAAATTTCAGAAATAATTATTAATCAAAAATACTAAATAAAATTTTAATTATATAAATTATTTAAAATAAATTAAGATTTTTAAATATATGTTACGAAATAAAATTAATAAAAAAGTTTTTATTTTTACTTTAAGTTTTACATAGAAAAAATATGTACATCGGAAAGATAAAAAATAGATTTATATGCAATTCTATAAATGTAGTTTGACTTACAAATTTTTTAAAATTTCAATTCTTTTCCAAACAAATCAATACTTATTGAATGTATCTATTATTACATTTAAATTATTTTCAATTACATTATCATAAAATAAAAATGAAAATTTTTCTGATGTATATATCGATATGTACATAATCATTTAAATAGAATATATTTTTAATACGTTTTTAAAAATATAAATGTTTATTAAAATATACTATAATAAAATATTTTAAGTATGAGAATTTCTAAAAATTTTTACGTATTTTAAATTAGTGTACACTAAGTAATATTTTCGAGGTCATTGATAAAATTAACTCATTCTTTTTTTTTAGTTCTTACATCAGTGTAGATAATCTAAGAAATTTAGAAAATATTTTACTAAAATAATTTACAAACCAATGTTAAGAAAATTAAAAACAAATATATTATGTCAATTTTTTAGTAGTATATAATTAAAAAATATTGCATTATTATATAATGAAATTAAAAATCCTGATTTAAATTAATTAATTTTTAAATAAAATGTATGTTTTATAAAATATGAATTGTTTTTACTTATTGAAATGATTAATATTTGATAGAATATTAAGTAAAATTATGTATAAAATTAGATTAAAAATATGATATAAATATTAAATAGCATGTAATCATATATTTTTTATTTAACAATTTAAAATAGATTTGAAATAATCATTTAAAATATATATTATTCTTATATATGGTTATCTTTTTTCGAATATTTTAAAAGTATCTTACAATATTTTAAAATAAATCATTTAAGTATAATAAGCATATTTAATTAAATCCTTTTTATAAGATTAATTTATATATTTTTCAGATAGGAAATTTATGTTCGTAGAATATTCATAATCCAATCAGGAATAAAAATAATATGTACATATAAAATTATAACCACAGATCAATTAAATTTTTAAAGATTTACAAATTTTTTAATATTACAAGTAAAAAGTTATTTTATCAAATATTTTATCAAATAAAGATTAAAAATAAATATTTATTACACTTATGACAGTTAATAAAACATAATAATAAATTATCAATGAAATTTAAATGTTGATAATGAAAAATATGTCGTTACTATCTAAAATATTAATTGATTGATGATTATTTTATTAAATATTTTAAAAACATGAATTATTTAAGCATCTTAATTCTAGATAATCTACAATAATTAATTATATTTGATACTTTTTCTACTATCCATAGAAAAGTTTTTGCAAGAAAATTATAAGTAACAGCAATTGCGCATTCTTCATACGTAAGTCTCATATAATTTATCATCTGATTAATCACCATCTTATATAACTGTACGAAGTTATATACACGTAAGAAATTCTTTGGAGGAAAACTTATCTAGAAATTAGTATGATACTTCAAGTTACACTAAGACTCAATTGGCACTAAAGACAAAATCAACCGTGTCGATAGCCAGTCAAGCCCAACCAAAGAATTAAACTCGATACCAAAACATCCACTCTGGATTCGCTTGCGCGTTTGTGTGCGAATTGCGGGTGGTCGACACGTGTCAAGAATTAGCTAGATAAACCGGTGTTACTATAATATCTCAATTAGCGCTCGTTCGCACCCAGGAAGTAGTCCGGGGTCGGGTCACGTGTCGCGGGGATCGCACGTGTCAACGCCGCGGTCGACAGCAGATCGAACGGCTTGGATGCGGTTGCTCGCATCGCGTGGGCGGGTCCAGGAAACTGAGACGGAGGTTCGACTTTTTTGGCTTTTACACGAAGATTAGTCTTAGTAACGGGTGTTTTTCTTTTCTATATGATCGATTGGTTTTGTTGCGAATGAACGGAAGATTAGGGTTTAGAAGACGATAAATTGCGTACGTCTAACGTAATTTGTTTAAGTCGGGGGATGAAGTTTTTTAAAGTTTGGTTAATTGGAAAATCCCAGAAGCGTTTTACGTTGATAAATACAAATTCCTTCACATTAATATCAATGACACGAAATGATTTTTTTTTTCATTCGATTTTTCATAATGAAATATTTATAATACGTTGTTAAAACGGTAATATTATTTTATATGCAACTCGAATTTATTTCATACATTTAATTAAAAGATAATATATAGAAAGTTTATTTCAACTTAACGATGGTTTAATAAAACTTTTATTTATTTAAAAAATAGTTTAAAAATCAGTACAAAAAATTATAAATTAAATCTATATTTATTATTCGAATAATACTACTGATTTCATATATATATTGCATAACGTATATTTAGGTTTTATAAATTATGATATTCTTTATAAAGAATCCACACTTATAATTATTCGAGATTTAAAGAAAGATTGGCAGTAAAATCGAATGGAGGTCTTAAATCTTCTATCAAAATTAGTTCATTTTACAAAGATTTATTTTCGACCGATTTACTCATTTGTGCGCACAACCGGCAGACTTATTCAGAGGCATTAAAATATCATTTTAAAAGGACTCGCAAAACCGATTCTCGTACAAAGAAAACTCGCGTACTCGAGTTTTCGGTCGGAGCCGGTTTGCCTCGCGTTCGATGTCACTGACTCGATTGGACGCGTGCGAGGTTTTACAATATCGCATGTGCTCAGCTTCTCGGTAATGCAAGAAGAAGCTTCTGTCCTCTTGTGTCGGATCGAGCGCAGATGTTCCGTTAAGCCAACAATCAGGAAGATACCTTAAAAAGTAAAAAACGAAAGGAAAAAAAAACGAAAAAAGAAGGAAAGAAGAAAAGCAGCGGTTCGCACCGTCTACACGAGGAAATTATCCCGATCGCCGGCTTTCTTTATTCCCCGTGTGCGATCGTTGGGCTCTCGAGTCGCCACGCGTCGGCATTGGTATCTGTGATGTCATTGTTGTTTAGCTTTGCTTGGTGTAATGGGCGTCGTAGCGTGGGTCGTTCAAAAGGAGGAAGATTCGCGCTTGAAACGCAGGCGTTGATACGAGTATCGTTATTGCTCTCCGGTCACGTGGCGTACACGTGGCGGAGCTACATCGAACGGTCATAACGTGATCGAAGGCGCGTGCCATTTTGTACACCTCCATCGGAGCGATGATCATTTGGGGGCTGGGGCATTTTAAGCAAGCCGCAACAAGTCTCGGCGTTTATTGGCTATAATAATATTATGTTCGTTGGAGTTTAAATAAATCGGGCAGGCGCGAGGTATTATGTCATCTCGATGATGCTTTGTACCCGCGTTTAGGGGATAAATGGTTACGCGTAGTGTGAGAAATATTTTCGGCGTGAAAGAAAGTATTTAAGAGAGGGCTCGTTGTTCTCGGTGATCGGGATAATTTCGAGAGGGCTTTTCTTTAATGCTTCGATAATAACGACTCAAGGGGATGCATAAGATTATTTCGGCATAAAAATTACAGTGCATGTCACGCTTAGCCAATTACCGAACTGATACGAAAGCAGATGCAGTATGTATTTGTGTCGTGAAGCATATAGTTATCCTACGTTGATTCATTATTTAAAATTACCAAGTGCATTACAATACAAATCGGGTAAACGTATGTAGTATTAATAATATAGAATTATATTCAGGTAAATTTTTAATTTAGGTTTAAAATACATATTTAAATAATCTATTTATGTATATTTCACGATAAACATTCGAATTATCCATGACATTCTACGCACGAGTCTTGTAATAAGACTTGTATAATTCAAATTATAATGGAAAAGAACATTTAAATTGTAAACAGTCTTATTGCGTAAAAATTATAATTACTAAATTACTTAGAAAAATTCTTTTTGTAAAATTTCGTGAATTTTTTTACGTCGGTAGATATAATTTTATAAAAATTTGGTAAATATATTTAGTTTCAATCTCGGTAAATATAATTTCGGAATAACATCCAGAAATATAATGTAAAGCTCGTGTATACTATTTTATTGTAATTTTGAATAACGGAACAAAAAATATTTCTATTTGTTTATATTATTTTATATTTTTTTACGATTTAAAAAATTTTTTTTGAGGTTAAACACCGAAATTTATTATTTTCAAATCACGAAAATATTTATAAAATTTTTTATGTCGAATTTTTTTTAAATTTATTAAGAACAGTTATTAATTTTCAAATACAAATCTATAAAAAATTTCTTTTATTCATCATTATAAGTTTAGATGTAAATTTTTGTATGTATTTCGAACAAATTGCGAAGAAAATCGTGCAAAAAATGTTTGTACTCTAAGTCAATCTTACTTGCGTTTATCTTTTACTGCTTTTACTAAATTTTCATAAAAATTACCATATGTAAATGCAGTAAAATGCTTAGGAAAATTATTTTCTAAAATTACATTATAATATATCTTTACATTTTCTATTTATAACAATATTTCACTAAAATTCATCAATAGTATTATTATAAGCAAATTAAAATTTAATACATCTAGAATTGTAGTTTAATATCAAAATAAATTCTCTTGATATTTTTAACGAAAACTACGTTCTATATTCAACCTTTCAAATAAAATATATGTAAAATAAAGAAAAGTAAACTGTCAGAATTTTGAGAGCGACTAACAGCTTGATTTGTTTTTACACGACTGCCAATATCTTTCTCACGAACAATTGACCTTGAAATATTCGATATCTCGTTAAATGCCTTAAATACCTTGAAATTACGGGGTCGGTGGGCTACTGAAAATACCCAAAGTAAGCCCCATGTTACGCATAGCATGAAATCAATTGGACACAGTCTTCGGTCGACTTGCTGTATATTACTAGTTTAAAAGCTCGGGGAGATTTTCCTCACCCTTCCTTGTGTGTGGGTTTTATGTTGTCCAATGTAAGCATGTACAAAGCCAAGTTTTTTTTTCAAATAATATCGAACCGAGAAAATCTGGTTAACGAGTCAATGAGGACCCTTTTTTTAAGTTCATTCGTACATGAGTATTTAAAAAATTAATATACATCCGGAGAAAAAGGAAATTATAAAAAAATTTTATTTGAATTATGATGCTCGTTATGCCAGTTTATAATAAAGCTTTTTCCCTTGTAAGAAAGATTTTTTATATTTGCCTAATATTGACAGTTTATTAATGCTTACTGTTAATAAGAAAGTTCAGATTAGTTACGAAAATTACGGCTTTGATCTTAGAAAATATATTTATTATTGTACATTAATAATACATTGTAAAAGCTTTCTACCATTAATTTAATAATTCGTATTTTTTTAATTTAAGAAAACTTACATTAAATTTTACAATTGTATAAATAAGCTCAAATTTAATAAAAATATAACTGTTATGTTGAAATTTTTATTAACTTTATCTAAAATATTCACATCGTTGATAATATTAAGAAAGTGATTAACTATATTTTATAAATTATTGTATTATAATTTTAATATTGAAGTAAATATTTAGAAAATTTTAATGATAATAAATGAAGAAATTAATCATTAAAATGTTTTTAAACTTATATAATCTTGCTATTTCTGATTTTCTAATCAATTTACGATATGAATTATCGTCATAAAAGAATTATATAAACACTATGCTAAAAGTAATTTATGAATAAATCATAAATTGTAAAAATTATAAAAAATGTATTATATATTAAAATGAATAATATAAAGCATAAATAAAACTTAACTTAAAAAATTCGATATTAAAGTATATGTATAAATATGTAATTAAGCAATTTAATAATTAGATTTGTATAAAGTAAAATGCAGAAATGTGTCTGTAAGTATTTTTTCACGTAGATCATAATTTTTTTTATTTTTCTATAATACTTTTAATTTTAATTTATTTATTTTGATTATATAATTTTAATTTTTTTTCATTTGAGAATCTTTAAGAATTTTCAATAGCTATTTAATGGCGCGAAAGTCCTTGCAGGGTCTAAACTTTTCAAGATTTTATAATCTTTTCCTCATTTTTCATTCCACGTGTTTTTGTAACAAACCGCTTTTTATTTTTTCAAAATTAGTTCCACTCACGCCCTAAATTCGGGACTCCTCCTTTTATTGAGAAAACACGCCTACGTAAATTATGGCGTAATTATTATTGGAAACTTTTATACGGCTATAAATTTGTATTTAATACAATTTAAATAAAAATGCTTCCTGAATTTATCATTATTATTATACAAGCAGAATATTAAGATTTATGATTATGAAATTATTTTATGAACTAACCGAGTAGAATATTTGTATTATACAGATGAATACATATTAAAATTCAAAAAGTGTCAATTCATTTATTGTATTATTTTTTATTTTTTAAATAAATATTTATACTTAAGATAAAAAATTTGAGAAAAATCTTAATTTTTTTCTTCTTAGTTATATATTAAATAGTTTATAAATACATGCATATATATAAGTATGTAATAATTACATAATAAAATTTCATTGATTTACGTATCTATACAATCTATATAAATCCAATTAAAAATAAAAATAGGTATATAAAAATAGATACATATTTATATATATTGTTAATGATTTTAAGGTACATCCCGTATAGATAAGATGTTATGTTTTTGAGTATATATTTTGATATTAAATAAAGTTATATTCATATGATTCAATGTACGTAAGCAAGTTTGAATAATTTTGTGATCATGAATATTTTAATTATCATGTGAACGAGAAGTATTCTTTTAATACATATCGATACATTGTTTCTAATTATTGATAATTTTTTACTAATATTTAAAATGTTTCTTAAGCTCCATCTCTTTAGGCATCGAGTTAACATCGTTCCGAATATTTCTTAATTAATTTTTAAGTGAACAAAAATTCTTCTTTTTAATTATAAAAAAAATTATTTTCCTTATTTTTATCTGTTACCATTTTCAAAATAGCTTTTTTGGTACCTTTTTCGTGGATTTCTGTTATCTATGTAATTCTTTTAATTTTTTATTATTTAGAATAAAGATTTTAAAAGCAAAAAAAATATTTTTTTTATATAAAATTGTATTTATCAATAATTTACTATTATAAAATAACTTATAAAAAAACTATTATAAAAATTGTTGTATTATTAATTCATTAAATACTATAATTCAAAGTCATTCTTAAATAAATATAGTTTATAATATAATAATAAAAATTCTTGAATACTAGGAATTTATTATATTATTCTTAGTATTTTTTTTAACAATTTAAATACTGTTACTTTAAAATAGCATAATAAGTAAATGTTTAATGCTAGTAAATTATACTTAATTTAATACTACTAATTAATATAAAAAATACATTTTTTATTTTTAATATCCAGTTTTAAATAAACTTATATGTACTATTATTAAATTGACAATAAAATTATAAATACATATTATTAATATTAGCTTGTTATTATATACATTACATTAATTTCATATTATAGGGGATTTGGTATTGTAAATTATAGTTATATCGTGCTTATAAAATTTTATTCTTTTTTATATATTTATATTATTAATAATAATGCACAAAGTTTGCTTCAGTAATATTAATAAAATAATCGTAATTGACATTTTTGTATTATTGTTTTAGTATTTATATATAAAAAAAAAAAGAATGAAACTGTTAAAAATTTTTATGTTTATTTTTATCATCAGCATATCATTCATCAACTGCTTAGATTTTATTTCACGTATTTAAAAAAACCTAAATATAATTTAATATATTAAGATTAATTTAAAATCATTAAATATATTTATATTTTGTGACACAGGTACGATTTACAATATATATGATTGCACTAAATTATGTCGTAGTAAGATATATAATAATTTAATATTTTATAAAACTAATACTTTTTTAACAAAAATACATAAGTTTTTTCATTTTTAAGTACATTTTATCTATATGTTTGTGTAATTTCTTTTGAAATTAATTTTTATATTTCTCTTAACCTTCTGCTTTTGTATCATCTATTGATATTGTCTTGGAATTTTCTTCTGCTAAAATTTATTTGAATGCGAAGATTCAATAAATATTCTTTTATCATATTTAATTTATCAATAATTATTTTTTATATCTTATATTGGCATATATTTTTTATTTAATGCGTATAACTATATTTAAAATATTTAAATATTATTAATTTAAAATATATGTATATCATGTGGTATTATTAAATAATATAAATATAAAATAATAAATATAAAACTGTCTATTTCGTAAAATAAAATATAATTTATTTATAACAAATTCTTAAGTATTTAATATGAATTTTTAATTTTCTATATCGGTAGAAAGTATATTAACGATACTTTATTTTAATAATTTAAAGTTTTTTCGTTATTATTATATGTATCATATTTATAAATTACTCTATAAATTAAATTTTTTAAAAAATATAACAATAATATGAACTAAATTTGATTACTAATTTGATATAAATGTTTTATAGTTTTTTGGTTTAATTAAAAATAAACAATTCTATAATTTAAGCTTACTCTGGTCAAAAACAGAAGGACTGCAATGCTCAGTGTTCTACTTTAATACGAGGTAAAGAAAATAATATAATAACATAAGTTTTACTAAGTATTAAATTTCGAAATTTAAAAAATTTATGTTATAATAATCATAGAATTTATTTTTTTTAGCAAAAAAATTCTTAGGTTGAATTTTAAAGGATCGATGTTTCATCTTATTTATGCGCAAAAGATGTATGTAATAAAATTTAGTAGATTTCAAATACTTCTATAATATTTGAACAATTATTTAAATAAAAAAATATTTAATATCAATATTAACCGTGAATTTAAAAAAATTTCAATTGTTTTGGAATTTTATAAATTTTGATATTGATTTTTTATACCATCTTTACCTAAATTTAATGTTCGTTACAGAGTCACTAATTTTTTTCAATCTGTAATACGAGATAAAGGAAAGTAACAAACATTTTATACTAAGATTAAAAAATGAATATATTCATTAAGGAATAAAAAGCCTTTTATTTTTTATTATATATCTTCTAAAATTGTAAAAAGAGTTATTTATTTATATGTATTGTTATTTTTTAATGTTAAAAATTGCAAATCTGTATCATAAAAATCAATAAAATCAAATAAATAAGATAATAAAAAATTCTTTTTCATCCTTTTTGAATAATTTCTACATATAAAATACAAAATATGTATTATAAATTAAAAGGTATAAATGATCGAGAATTTACTTCATTTCGAAATAAGCGACCGGTATAAATGTTCGAGTATTAAAAGATTCGATTTATAACATAAAAAAAATGATAAAATTAGTACTATCCATTTAAAATACAGAGTTGATATTAAAAAATATTCAGTTATAATTCAAATTAAATAATATAAGATTTAATATAAGACTGAATATAAGACCTAAAATAATACATGGAATATATTATGTTAAATTAAGAAAAATGATGTTAGTAAATATCTTCGTGTTTTTATATACTTTATTTCAATTTTTTATATAAATAATTTTAATTTTACAAAATAAAATGAATCGTTCTTAACATAACGGCACGTCTACTTACTTATTTTTTTAATTGATTGCGAGGAAAATATTAAAAGTTCTTTTGAACTTCTGGTTGGTTCATATGTGATTATCAAATTATATTTTGTATTTAATATTACGTATTATAATTTGATCGTGTACATAAAATTTTATTTTTTTCCATATATTTATATTATCATTAATAACGTAAAAAGTTCTCTTTAGTAGTTTCAATAAAATATTTGAATTAAATTATTTATCCTGTTTATATATATAAATATAAATATAAATATATATATATATATATAATGTATTATAAAAAACTGAAATTCTTAATAATTTTTATGTTTGTTACTATTATAATTTCATTCATCAGTGGTTTTGAAAGTATTTGAAAATGTCTTAATAAAACTATATCGATTAATATTAATAGAATAGTGTTATATATATTTTTATTTTTACGTATAGGAATCAACAATACATCGGATTGTAAAGAATATTGTATTCGTAAGATATATTAAAATAGATTATGTTATAAAAAATTAAGTTGTCTTTCGTCGAATAAATAATTTCAATCACTTGTACAAAAAAATCACAAACTTTTTTTCAATTTCATTTTTAACGTATAATCATATAATTGTATTATTATTTTTACTTTTTAGTTATATTTGTCTTTTACTAAACTTAACTTTTCTTGAATTGCACTTTCATTTTTCAAATTTCTCTAAATTTTTATTTTTCAAATAATTTTGATGTAAAGTTTCAATCAGTCTTCTTTTATCATATTATATTGTTAACATTATTTTTAGTATATTTCCATCACATGCTTTTTATATTTATTCTATTCTTTTTATTATAAACTATTAATTATTTATATATTTATTCTAAAATATATGTTGAAAATATAGCAACAAAATTCTTTAAATTCTGTGAATTTAAGTGTAAATTCTATTTTTTTATAGATTATTTGGATATATTCGTACTTTTAATTTACACAATAAACTTCTAAGTATTTTTAAAAAATTTGTAATTTATTATATCAATAGCAATGACGTTAAATCTAATTTGCTTTAATTTATTTTCATACATTGATTTTATTTTTTCTATTTATTTTTCTAAAAAATATATTATTTATGATTTTTTCTGCAGAAGTATTTTATATTCTGAATTAAAGATAAATAATTTTGTAATTTTAGGATACCATGAAAAAAAAGAGCGCGACTGCCTTAGACATTGTTTCAAAATAATGGGTGGTAAATAAAATAATACAATGTTGTATAAGTTTTAAAAATGTTTAAAATTGGTAATATATAAAATTTATGTTTGTTTTGCAACAAAGCCATAGGTAGATTTATGAAGTATAATACAACGGAATGGACTACGCCTAAAAAGTGTATGTAATTAAATTTTATAGATTTCAAATACTTTTATGTAACTCGATTAATTTTTAGCTAACATAAATATGGATCATATTTTATAATATTTTATTATAACTCGAATTAAATTATTTTGTATACAACTTCAAATAATATAATGAATAAATTGTAAGTAAATTTAAGAATAATGAAAAACATTTTGTTATTTGTTTTGTTGTTTTAAGAGAAATACGTTTATGTATAAAGTTTCTTTTCATTTGTAAGACTACAGCACGTCTCGTTACTCTATTTGTAAATAAAATGCTATTAAGCAAAATACTAAAAATTCCTTTAACTTTTGGTTGGTTCATGTGTAATTATTAAAGTGTACTTAGCATTTCTTAGTATGTATTATAGTTTGATCGTGCGTATTAAATTTTATTCTTTTTCTATATATTATCAATAACATATTTTATAAATAACAGCGAAGAAAGTTCTCTACGTTAATTGAAATAAAATATTTTTAATCAAAATTTTTATTCTATTTTTTAATATATTTAGATATATTATAAGACAATGAAGCACTTAATAAATTTTACGTTTATTGTTATTATGATTTCCTTCATTAGCTGTGGTATACGTATTAAAGAAATCTTAAATAATAATTATTATTAAATATATTTATATCTATTACGCAGATGGAATTCAGAGAATAAAAGATTGTGTAAAATATTGTAGTAGTAAGATATATTAAAATTCAATATATTCTAAAAAATTAAGTGTCTTTTAATTAAAGAGATAATTTCAATATTAGTAATAAAAATAATACAACCTTTCTTTAATTTTATTTTAATTGTATAATTATATAATTATTTCTACTTTTTATTTGCATTTTTCTTTTACTGAACCAATAGTTTTTAGCTAATTATTCTATCTATTATAGTTTCTTTTTTTCACTTTTTTGTGTATTTCTTCTGTTTTGTATTATTAATTATATTTATTATTAATGTGCAAGATTTAGCATTAATGGAGTAACAGATTAATTTTGGGTATCGTAGTAAAATCAATTAGTAAAGTATATTTGTACGAATTAAAAAAGTTTTCCATTTAAGTTCATGAATAGATACTCTGAAAATAGTTTATTTTATTAATCTCACATTACGATTTTATTGAATATATTTATTTCTAAACATTAATATAAAGAATTTTTGTTTTTATATTCAATTGTATAAAACTATTCTTTTTTTAAATAAAGGTGATTAATTTAAGAATACAGTGGTAAATTGAACAGCAAATGCAAAACTGAATGTTATAATGGGTCAAAAGGTATGTGACATAATACGATGAATTACAAATATTGTTTAAATTTAATATGTTTCTAAATATAACATTTTCATATTGTAAGTACAATATAAATTTCCTTTGGTTTTCAGGAATAAGAGCCTCAGGTTAAATTTTAAAGAAGAAATTTAAACATTAAAGTTTATAATTAAAAATACATATAATAATAGAAAAAATTAAAAAAAATATATGTTTAATAAAATAAATAACGAATTGAATTGATGTTTCTTTATTTTTCAATGCTTGTATGATACAAAATTTTTTTAATATTAATATTAAGTAATATTTAATAATAATTAAATTTTTTTTAAATATTGTATAATTTAGATTAGAAAAAATATAATTCTTTTTAAAGCTCTTAATGATGATCGATATTTTTTTTCGTTTATCCTTTCCTTCATACATGACAATTCTCGTTTATTCTAAACTAACTCATATTTTCGTATTAACATCAATATTATTAATGCATTTTTAAAATTTATTTTTTGTAAAAATTTTATAATTATAAAATTAATTTATATAAAGTAATTTTACAATAATTTAATATTTCTTATGGGGTCAAAATAGCTGATATAAGAATATATTAAAATAAACGGAAAGTTATTAATACATTGTACAGAATATAATTAAAGAATATAATGAATTAAAAATAAAAAAAACATTTATTTTTTTTTTGCTATATAGTTTAGACAACTAATATAAAAAAAAAGAATTTCTGCTAAATTTTTATATTTCAAGAATATAAAGATGTTCTAAATAGAAAGACTTTAAAAAATTAACGAATAAGAAAATTGTTTTGTAAATAAAAAATGAAATTATCTACACAGTCTAAAATTAATTTTGCTTTGAAAATATGAAGATTAAAAATGTCCGAGTATTAAAATATTTAAACTTTTAGAAACAAATATAATTAAATTACATTAATTAAGATAAGAAAATAATGAAATATATTTGAATATTAAGCAAATCAACAACTTTTAATACGAAAAACATTGTTTTTCGAAATTTTTCAAGAAACACATATTTTTTTTCAACTTTATTTATCATTCACAGATCCATAGCATTATTTAATATTATTTTTGCATGCCTTTTAAGATATACAAAATTGTCATATTTTCTTCAACTTCATAATTGTTGTATATATTTGTTTTATTATTTTTCTGAAAATATATTTTACAATTTTATATAAATATATAAAAGATATTTCATATTAAATTTATGTCAAGTAATTTCACTTTATATAATATAGTTATATCGTGCTTATAAAACTTTATTTTGTGATAAATTAAAATTTTCAAGACTAAAAGAAAATATAGTATATTAAATAAAATTTTTTAGTAGTTTGAATAGAATATTTCTAATCAAAGGTTTTACACTAACTTTTTTCTATTTATAGCATATAAGAAAAAATGAAATATTTAACAATCGTTATTTTTACTGTGATTATCTATGTTTCATTTGTCAGCAGCGGAAATTTATTTTCATGTATTTAAAAAATCTTAAAGATAATTTAATGTAAAAATATTAATTTAACTATAATAAATATATACATTTTTCCTTACACAGTTAGAGGCAAGAGTTTAAGAGAATGTCTAGAAAAGTGTAAAGGTAATATATATATATGTATTTAAAATATTAGGAAATTATAATTTCCTTTAAATTTAACAGATAAATTTTACCGATTTTATGAGATTCTAATAATTTTTTTACAAATACATCTTACTCAGTCTTTTTATCAATTTTTTGTATTTTAATTTTCTCAATATATTTTTTTATAATATATATAAATTATGAGGAAAATTCTGTTAACATCATTTTTTTGTTTTTGTTAATTTAAAAAATAATTAAGGTTTTTTAAATTTTATAATATATTGCTGTACAATTGTTTATAAAAAAATATTCAAATAATAAATAATTTATTTCTGTACATTAGCAGAGAGTTAGCTAAAGTTTATTTTTTAATATCATGCAATATTATTATTACAATATATTCCATATTTATGAATTGCTGTAATAATTTCTTTTATCTAAAAGATAAAAAATTCTGTATTTTTAGAATATGCTGGAAAATTGTATCAGCAGTGTAAAGAAGAGTGTGAAAAAGCTGCCAATAGTAAGTAAAACTATATAGCGATATAAATATTTTGTTTATTATTAAGATTATAAATATAGCTTCTTTTATACTGTTAATATAACAGACATTTATGTTTCATTTTTTAGAAAAAGTAAAACTGGGTCAATAATCAAGTTGCAAATAGAAATTCATTATAAAGTATGCATATAAAAATTAATATAATAAATTATAATGATAAAACACGATAAAAATTATATTAAAATTAACGTCATAAATATTTTTTATTTTTGATCGTTTTTATAGGATTTCCACAATTTTTCAACAAAGATAATATTCAATACTAATATTAGATAGGTTTTTAAAAAAATATGCCTTGTTCTGACGTATCTAAAATTGTGATATTCATTTATTAAAATATTTTTAAATCATAATTTTTTGTTCTATCTCTGTAATTTTCAAGAGAATGTAAGATTAGCTAAAAGAAACCTTCAATATTTATAAAATATAAATAAGAATAATAAAAAGATAAACAATCAACTAAAATTTATTATTTTATTATAATTTATTAAACATTATTCTAAGAAGTTTTTCAAATATATTCTCCTGTTATTAATAATATCGAAAAAAGAGTGTTGAAAAAATAAGAAATAAATAAATAAAAAAAAAGAAAAAAGTTTTTTAGCTTCTTTTCGCATATTTTCGACGCATAGAATATAAAGTAGATAATCTAAATAAAAGGTAAGTTAAAAAAAAATAATATTTACGTATTAGTTTCGTATACATTTCATAAAAATGTTATTATGTTACTCTATTAAAAGTTGTGATTCAAAATCCTTTCCATTCACTATACTTATACTAAAGTTTATAAATAGTTGGTATTAAATGGTAATTAAATATATATTATAATTTTAATGAATGTTGTTTAAAAATCTATATGTAGAAAATATTTATTCATTTAAATAATTACTTTAATTTTATTTTATTAATATATATTTTTTATTAAAAATTCATGTGTCATTTTTATTTAAAAAATTGAGATTAAAAATTAGAATTATTTATATTAGTCTGTTTTTACATATTTCATATAATTTTATGTTATTTAGTTTGACATTTTAAATTATATTTATATCGTGCTCATAAAATTTTATTTTTTTCTTATGTATTTACATTATGGATAACGAAAATGAAAGTATGCTTCAGTAGTATAAATATTTCTAGATTTCCACTTTTATTTAATTTTTTTGATAATTTTATTATATTATAAATAAATGAAGTTATTAGTAAATTTTATATTTTTTTTCATTATTTATATTTCGATCATCACTTCTTCATTATCAGTGAAACGTATTATAGAAAACTTAATCATGTATTATTATATTAATATTTATGTAATATTACTTAATATTTTAATATTTTAATAGGTTATCTCAATGATGTAAATCATTGCCGGAAGGATTGTGGCAGTAAGATATAGGATAATTAAAAAATATTATAAATCTTTTAATTTTTTTTAACGAATTAGATAAATGCTAGTATTATTATTTGATAAATTTTCTTTAATTTTATATAATATGTGTAACTGTATAATTAATAATTTTTTTAATTTACTAATGATTTTTACTAAAAGTTTTGTAAGTCAAAATTAATTTTTTTTCGTTTTATCTATAAACAATTTCAAATTATAATATTGCTACATATATTCTTATAAAGCATCTTGCAAAAAACTAATTTTTAAAATATTAATAATATATACTATATTTACTTTCCATCACTGACCCTATCTTGAATTTCTTAAATTTTCTTAATTTACAAGATTTATGTATAATACAGCATGTTATTTTATATAAGTTAGGATAAAATGTATATTTTTAAATTTTATTTTATTTTATTGTATTTTAACATCTATCTAAAAAATTTTTTTTAAATATTTATCATTTAATAAAATAGTAGAAATAGATTAAAGTTTTCTCATTTTGATACTTTAAATTATTATTATTAGAAACTATTGCACATTTAAAAATTACATTTTTAAGCCATTAATATAAAAAATATATAAATAGAATTTTTATGTTTTTATTAATTTATTTAACAAAATATTTAATTTTATTACTAATTTTATTGCTTAAGTGTACATTGGTCAACAGTATAAGCAGTGCAAAAAAACTTGTTTGGATGACCAGCGTAGTAAGCAAAACTATATAATATACATTCTACTTTTTTTTAAGAATATAAATTTAACTTTTTTATGTATAACAAATTACAAAAATTTATGTTTTATTTTATATGAATAGAATTAGCTGGTTAGTTTTAAGGATCATCAAATTGTAAAGCGTAAGTATAAAAATATATGTATATTATAAACTAATTTTTGTTTAAATAATATTATACTTTAATCGTTTATTCGAGAAATTAATAAAGAGTATAAATTATAAATATATAGCATTTATAAGAATTATAAATATACATTTTTTTCGAATTTAATGTATAACGATGAAAATTAGTTCTAGAAGAGAAATTCTTCTTATATATTGTTCATTTTTAATAAAGTAAATGAAAAGTCATTGGTATAAAAAATAATAAATAAGTAAATACAAATTTTTGTTTCTATTTACTTTCTGAATATTTATTTTATTTAGAATAAAAAGTAGTCAACCGACTGTTAGTTAAAAAAATAAATAGTATATATGTTCTAAAATTTATTTTATTTGGAAAAAATGGTTTGATAGTTAAATCAAAGTCATAAAAACGACGATGAAATTATTGATATGCATTTAAATTGAAGAGGTAATTTGTTGAATAAAGATAAATAAAAAATGAACGAATTATAATAGGAAACACTACAGATAATTCATTATGTATTAATTAAAAATAACATAATAGTTTGAAGTAATGTAAATTAGAATATTTAATGTGCATATAGTTTATTAATAAAAATAACTACTATCTCAAGAATATTTTTGTTTTTATTGAATTAATGTTTTTTTTGGGAAATATATAATAGAAATTTGGGTATAAAAAATTCAATAAACAAATATTTGATTTAATTATATTACCTCATCAAATAACTTAGAAAATATCGAGCAAATTTTAATTTTTGACTTGTTTTTATATCTTATCAAATATATTAAAATAATGAAACTATTAAAACAAAATCCATGCTATTTTAAGTATTATTTTTCAAGTTAATATTAATTTTTATGATTGTTTTTATAGTTTAAAAATGAAGTTAAAATGTAAGATTTTAAAATGGTGTACATGAAGTATTGAAAATATATATTATTGTGAAATATTCGTTATCGATAGCAATAATATAATAAAATATTTTACAGTTAGGTTGTGTATATGTCTTTCTGATATTTTATATCCATATTTCCAGTATAATAGAATAGAATTTTACATACTAGTTAAATCAAATATTCCAAACAAAACTTTTACTGTATTTTTACGTAAATTTAAAATACCATAAAAATGAAATTTTTAATATTATTAATCTTCTTTGTTTTGTCTTGCAATTTATTTATTAACGGTATTATATTTAATATATACTTATATTTTTTAGTTATATATGTATTAATATTTTAACTGATTACGTAATTTTTTTAAATGTTTCAGGATCTGCTACTCAACCAGATAATTGTTTTAATTTCTGCATGTGTAAGTCATATATTATTTTATTACTATATATTTAATTTCTTTTTCAATATATTATTAAAATAAATTTTAATTATAATAACGATTAAAGTATAAGTAATTGAAATTAATTAAAGATACACATATATTATAATTTATTTTATGTATTATATGTCCATATTTCAAATATATTATCGAACGACTTTATAATTATAAAATAATGAAATGTCTTATTTTTTATTCCAATTTGATTTCAAACAGGATTCCTACGTAAAGATGGTCTAATCCTTCACGGTTTTCCTGAGATCTCTTTATTTATTTTTTGTTCACTTTTTATTTCGTCCTAGTAACTCAAATGATAATTGTTCGATTTGTAATAAAAACTTTGCAATGTATACTCTGTTTTATTATAATGATTGATTCTATTGGTTGTCGCTCTATGGGTTATTTAAAGTACGGTATAATTTTAAATATTCGAATATAATTTTAATTTTAGTAGCTGTGAGAGACATATGTCACTTAGATAAACTTTACTATAGTATATTTAATCTTTAATTAGTGAATCTTAATAAAATTGAATACACGTATTTTACTAAAAAAAGTTTTTTTTATTTGTCATTAAATTCTAATTTTTAATTTCTTTTAAATATTATAATTATCATAATTATGATATTAGTCTATTTTTTTTTTTAAATAGTTTACAGAGTTCCAAATTTTATTTTTAATTTCAGCTCATTCTGATAAGGGAAAACCTAAGTGTGAAGAAATTTGTAAAAAATTGTTTGAGTAAGTAAAACAATATAAAAAGAATGTTTGCCGTATGCTTTTTTAAATATGAAATATAACGTTTTAAATTTCCTATATTTAAAATAATAATTGTATTATTTTCAGTTTATCACAAAAACGGTTAAATAAACCGAAAGGGGCAAAACCTAAAGCAATGAAAGTAGCAAAAGCTCCAAAAGCTCAAAAAGCTTAGTTTATATATGTAAATTAAGCACACGAATAAACGACAATGAATTTAGATACTTATTATGAAAACTTATAAATACGATTCCTGGTTTGTTGCTAAGTTTATATATTTCTTTAAGATGATTATGAAAGTTTCTAATAATTGAAATACTTTTTGAAACTTAAAATTTTTATTATTAGTTTAAAATAAATAATGAAAAATATTATAAAGAACTATTTATTCATGATTACTAATATAAATACTGGTATAATATTAATTGTTGGCAATATTTTTTAATCAATAAGATGTTTGTCAAATATATTTATGAGAATAAGTTAATAAAATTTAGAATATTTAGAACATTTTCATTAATTTAAAAAAATGAAATTAGATTTTAAATATTCAATACTTACCTAAATATAATTGTAAAGTGGAGTAAATAATTGAATATGTAATAAAGAACTATAATTACATAATACAATAGTTTATTAGAAACATCATATTGATTACTAAACATTTTATTTATGTTCCTAATAATTGTTTCCATTAAATTTTCATATACACAATTTATTTTTATGTACTCTTATTTTGTATTATAAATACAAAAAATTAAAGATTTTGATTATTGCAATAACGATTTTTGAAACCGTTTTATAAAATAACAAGTACAACAAATATATATATGTTTATTTTCTGTGTTTTCAATTTTAATTTTTATAAGTAATTTATTAACACAAGGTCAATATGCAAATATTAAGATAAAATATCCATGGTTTGAAATAAATGCATTGTTTGATTATAATCATTCTGGCAGAATTTATTTTTAACAGCTGATTAGCAAATTATAATTACAAAAAAATATATTTAATTATTTACTTTTTTTTTAAGATAAGTGAAGTTTATATTAATATAAAAATATTTTAACTGTCTATAATTAACAATATAGTTTATATTGTATTATACATTTATTTCTTGAAATTAAATTTAATTATTCGACTGTTTTTTTGTTTAGTAATAATGAAAAAACGTGAAAATTTAAAAGATGAATATATTATTATATATTTGAGGTATAATTTTCATTCATAATTTTTTAAATATTAAAAGAATATTTTAGAAATTTATCTACTCGACTTTTTAATAATTCAACTTATATAATATAAAAATAACATTTTTTAATATTAACGTATAGAATTTTTAACTTAAACAAACATTGTTTAGTTATTTTCTTTCATGTATTAATAATTGTATATTTATAATGTAAGTTATTTTTGAACTAATAATGGAATAAGAACGAGGTCTTCGTAAAAAGGACTAATCAATAATCGAGGTGTTATCGTAAGTGAACTTCACTATCTGGTTTATTTGAGATATGAAGTAAATTGTTATTTCAATTAATTGATTAATAAATGACTTTTAGTTCGTCTAAATTTTCATAAATCTGCAGAATTTAGATTCTAAAATATAGATATCTCATACTTAGGAATATGTAATGAAAAAAAGGGATTATTATATATAGCGTTATAGTTAATCAATATTTTTATCTACAAATAATCGATATAAGATTATACATGGTAGTAAATACTTGAAAATATATCAGAGCATAAATGTAGTTATTGATGTACAGAAAATTAATTTTCTATATACATCCTGTTTAATAAATATCTTCTTACATTGAATTACATTGAGCATCTCTTAAATTTAAGTTTTCTATACAAGTTTTTACTTCTTTCTCCGTTAAAAATTATTCGTTAAAATACACAATAAATTATATCGAGTATTAAGGAAGTTCGCACTCGAATAAATGTGGATTATATTAACAATACTTTTCTTGTATACACTCCCACTATCTTAAATATTTTTCCACAATATTTTTACGCAAGCAGCTGAAATCTTTCATCGACTTTAAGTATCTGCTCAAGAGCGCGAAAATCCTCGATATGCCTAACAAGACAAGAACCCAACTATGTTTCTTTCATTTTTCATGCCGTTTGCGCTACAAAGAGGCCGCTTTTTTGCTTTTTTCCCGAATTGTCTACGCTCACGCCCAGAAGGCGAAGCGCCTCCCCTTCGTTGAAGAAACACGCGCCAAGGGTGGTCGAAGTTGAAGTGCTGCTGATTAATCTGAAGTTTTTCGGAAATTTTAAGGAAAATATATGTGGGTGTAACGTTATTTTTCTCTTGCAGAGCTAAGGCCCGCCCTTTTACCACGCTGTTTTAATTGCGAGGAGGGGAAATCTTGGAAATTTTCCTCGACTTCGCGTTTGACTCACGTGTGGTTTTGAAATTGTTCTTTACGCGTGAAACAGTGGATCGTATTTTGATATATGATAGGTGTTCGATGAAAAATTCCGTATAACTGCCATAGTTATGTATATAAATACGTTAGTTTGATAAACTGAAGAAAAATATATAACTGGTAAGTGTTAGAAACACGCAATTTAGAAAATGCAGATAAATAACTGTTCAAAATTACGTATGTCGATGAATTCCTAGAATCAGTGAAGCAGTTTTCAAAGTAAATATTTCATAATTTTTTAGTTTATGTTTAATATAAATGACAAATATTTCAAATTGTAAAATATAAAAGGTAAATATACGAGAATTTTAATACTAAACATGAATATTTTCAGATTTATTTATTTATAAGTTCAAAATTAACTATAACTGATGTAGAAATTATTCATTTAGTTTATTAATAATTTTTTAAAACGTAATACTTCAAATCTAAAAACCAAATATAAGTTTCTTAAAAAAGTATGGATAAAATCTAAATAATTTTGTAAGACGATAAAAATTTATTGGAATTTAAAATTAATTTTCCATTTTAAAGCAAATATCTTTAGTACTGTCTTCAGTTTCAAGTACAACGAGCATTATAGAAAAGCGTGATTTAATTTATTCGAGCTTCTGCTCTGATTAACGATGATCAAAGTTAAATTAAAATTCGATGAAATCACTGGAAAAGAAGTTCCATTCTCCGAGTGTAGGCCGAGTTACGACGATTGCGCATGCGCACATAAATCATTGAGTTGTAAGTTTTTGAGCGCTCTCGAGCGACTTTTCGATCCGGAACACAGTCTTAACGTGTGCACGAGTTTGGTGTTCCGTTCGACCAACCGTGACAGAGAGCCAACGAGCTTTAGTACAATAGTTGTCGCCCTTACGCCCGGTGTCATTGTTATGATGTAATAATGCCTGCATTTTACTTTTGCACGTCTGCCAATCCGCGAATCTACATTGACGTATAATAATGCTCTTGTTTCGGGGCTTTCGAGCGACGCTTACGTTATTATTTGCGCGTTTATTCGTATTGCTGTTCGTTGCTCACATACGTGCGTTGTAATTCAGTACTCGGGGATTTAAGATTTTTATCGCGTTCTTAGTATAGATTGATAATGTTAATGCCTTTTTACGAAGGATATAAATTCAATCCATGTTGAATCGACCGAAGTCTCCTGAGATTTTATTATAGTCTGTACTTTAAACGAGTCTCTTGGTATTTAAAACTTACTACGCTTGTCACTCATTTTTCTATTTCAAAATGTTGTCAGAGATATGTAAAATTAATTAGATTATAATACACGAATTCAAGTATCTTTTTTATTTTATTCAATCGATAGACTTTGAATATATCTATACTATTTATAATAATTTACTACAGATTTAAGCCACAAATAAATAAATTATAATCTTCAATTGTTTAATAAAGGAGAGTTTGCTCGCGTTAAGTACACACACCCTACGGCCAATATTTGCAAAAAGCTAAGTTAATTCTGTCCATCCAAGAATAACGTAACTAGTGCAATATCTCACAAGATCCCTTTCTGCTTTTAGACAAATCGAAACCATCTTAATAACAAGGGACCTAAATGATTCCTATCCATGAATTTTCATATCTCGCGAATAGACTGCCTATCATTTTCCTAGAAGGGGGTGGTAAGGCGAAGTGCACAGATGGCGACCGTCGTCCCCTTCGTCTGTCTCTTTTCTTTCTTCTTTCTACGTATATAGTTAGATCGACGAATACAATGAAAAATCAGATGAGATCGTAGCTATGACACGCGTACTAGGGCTGCGGCTCGATAATGAGCTGTTGGATTGTGCCCATACCACTTGACTGAGCTCGCCAAGTGCATTAATCGCGAGTCTTCGGTATGTCGATTTCCGCGTGATTAATTTTACAGCCGGTTCAGTATTTTGATTCATGTTTCTTTGATTTATTATTTACGTCCTCATCTGCATAAAAATATTTAGCGAGTGCCTTTTACAATCATAACGGAGAAGAAACACTTGAATTCTGATGAGCAATAATTAATTTTAATTCATTTTTTCGGAATCTTTAAATGTAAAAATGTATACGTTTTTTATATTTATAAATATGTTTCAAAAGTTATCCCTTTTCTAATTATAGAAATAATTTCTTTGACAAATGGGAAATAGAAATTCACGCAATATACGATTTATATTAAAAATAAATAAAACGCGTAAAAGATGTTAAAGTTAAAGTTAAAGATGTTTGTTTAATTTTATTGTAAAAATTTTATTGGATCGTTTAAAGCGGATAAATTTGAAATAAAATTTATTCGGTATAATTATAAAAATGATTCTTCTTTTCAATTTTTTTCAATTTCAGTTTGAATTCAATATAGAATTCAAATAGAGAAGCAGCTTTATTTGATATCAGTCTTTCAATATATCTTATAATTTATTGCAATGTAATCAAAGGATCGAAAATTCACAACACTCACAAATAAAAATTTATGAGGAATTAGCCTAACGTATTTTATAGTTTAAGTAAACCAAAGTTCGTTCGACAAACCCTCTTAGACTTCAGTTACAACATCGAATACATTTAAATCGGACAGAGACAAACGTAGCAGAATGAGCAAGACGGAGAGATAGAGAGAGAGTATTTGTTTTGTTTCTTAATAAGCCTGTTCGCTTTATGTTTCAAAGCAGTCGACATCGAGTAAACTTTCCGTAGCACCCGTGTAATCCCGTACTAAGCCACCCTTGCATACATATGCAGACTCTTTTCGAGCTCGACGGCGAGTCAAATAATAAAAACTGTAAGCGACAATAGTGTTAAAGCAGCAGTCCGAGAATCGTTGAGCTTTTTAAATGATTGGGGATCTCAGCTATTTATGGCGATTTCAACTTGCTCTACATCATGGAGTGCCAAACTTTCTTTTGAATTTGTGCAACTAGTGATTATATTAAAAATGGGGGTGATAACGAGCAAAAAAAGCTATCGTTAGGCTTAATTCTTTTTTGCGCTTTATTCTTGGACGTGGCAGTTTATCAAAGAAAGAGTATTTCATTTGAAAAAATTGGCAAGCTGTCTCGGTTCATGGGTGACGAATGTGCTGTAGTATATTCAAAGGTTGATAAATCCTCGAACCTAACGAAGCGAAACAGGTGACGCTCGATGAAATGCTCATTTATTTTCGTTTTTGCGTGCTCGAAATCCGTGCGTAATCGTTCCGGTATCGCGTGATAGTAACCCCCGGAACCATTACATCAAAAGTTACTCGTAATATTCCTCGGCACATCGGATGTCAACCTAACCTGACTTTTAAGTTCCCCCCACCGATAGCCAGAATTTTCGCGCGTAAAAACACTCCGAGGGTCGGTAAGTTAAAGAAAAATGGCTGCCAGTATCGACAGGGTTTAATCGCGATCACTGCAGAAATCCCCAAGGCGCGCCGCCCTTCCGAAAAACCAAGGTTCGCGCGTAAAATTCAACCCTCGAGAAGCGAGGACGACTCGCCGTAGGTATAGCCGATGCGTTTCCGGGCTCGCGGCCTTAACGAGCGGCTTTCCAGTGGCACCGGTAGCCCCCCTCGGGTAACTTATTCCCCTCTCCGGGCATTCTTCAAGTAAATTATAGTCTTGAATGGCAGGCCCGATGGGGGGTTGACTGGCACGCGCTCGCCTCGGCCTACACCTGCCCCCACAGACATCTGTCCTCGTGTGCCGCGGCCGCAGTCCGCGACTTTCGACTCGATTCTCCATTGTTGCGAGAGAGCCGAACGGCTCACCTATTATCACCTACTCCCTCGTTTTCCTGTCTGAGACAGTTACATAGAGCGACAGAGATAGATAAAAATAGACAGACTAAGAGAGAGAGAGAGAGAGAGAGAGAGAGAGAGAGAGGGGACTTTTGATAAACAATGCGTCGGTAGAAGTTCATATAGATGTATATATGGGAGATGCTCAGAGGTGGATGTAGAAGGAGATGATAAATAAGGCGTAGCACCTGTGTAAGATCTTCCAACAATGACGAAATAAGGGAAGGTAGAAGAGAAGTAGTGTAAACTATTCCATAATACGACCTCTTTTCTTAAGATTTCTTAGTGAGTTGTAACAACCTTTGTTGAATACATTTTGAATACTCTGAGTTGACCTTATTTGGAAAAAGAAATTTGTCACCGAGGCGGGTCAAAATTATTTTCATTATACGAGAAAGTAAAACAAAAAGAAAAAATATTGTTTGATTTAGTATTATTGATATAATTTGCGAAGTTTGAGTATTTATATATATATCGATTGTAAATAACACGAAGACCGATTGTTTAAAGATTTCATCGCATAATAAAAATATCGTATAGAACAATTCGGTATATGAAAATAATTTTACTGAAAACTATAGATATTTTTACCAATGAATATGTAAAATATCTATATTTATACATACTTTATTCTTCATTTTATAAATATGGTATTATAATGATTTAATTGCATACCATGTATACAATGACGATTGATAAGGGTAATTTCCCTTTTTCTTCCCTCGATATAAGGACATGATATATATTTCTATTTCAAACCGTAAAGCGGAAATCGCGTTTACAATACCAACAGGTTTATATAGGTTTATGTGTTAACTTTTTCTTTATCAAAAATACCAGTGTATCTATATAAAAAGGTTTATAATCATAGTTATTAAAAAAAGAAGAACATATTGGTTTCAGATTTGCAACTATACATTTTTTCACGTTGTCATGGAATACTTTAACAATTGTGTAAAGGAAGTTTTATATAAACTGTTTTTCACTTATTCAATATAATATAAGCTAATTTTATACGATAGTATGTTATTATATTAAATTATTATATTTAAAAAATTCTAACTATTTATAAATAATCTTTTGTATGAACTTAGTATACGATTCAAGAAAAAAGTTTCTATAATATAACATAATATAAAACACAAAAAAGTATTATCTAAAAACCGATAGATAATTATATAGGCTTGGAATAAATTTACTATTTTCACAGGAAGTATCACATAATGTAACGAAACAAATAATTATTATAAAAACATAATAATTATATAAGCTACTTTATCATGATTGTATGAATAAATAAAAGCAAGTACTACAAATAACATACGAACTTTGATTTAAAAACTTTTTTTCAAACTAATAGTATTTTTAAATAATATTATGGAACTGCTTTTTGAAATTTTCTAATTAATATATTAAAATTTAATAAACTTAAAAAAACTTTTTTTTATTTATACAATTTTACTTATACTTATTGTTTAATGCAATAATAAGAGAAAAAATTTAATATTCTAAAAAAGTATATATACTGGAATTAATAATATTATCAAATTTTTAATATCAGTTAGAACTTGATTTCAAAGTTCTTTAAGCAATTTTTTCTTATTAGAAATAATATATTATATATAAAAAATTTAATTTACGATCTATGTAAGTAAATAACGTTTACTTTTAAGAAGAAATATTAATTCATTCATTTATTCCAATAAATTTCTAACGATAAATTATTAATATTTTATAACAATTTATAAAATATTTTTGAATAGTAAAAAATTTATATTTGATTTCTAATTTTTAATGTTTAACATTTATATTAAACAGAGAAAATTACCTAATATATACATGTGATTATATATCCATAATTAAATAATTGTATGATTATTACTGAAAAGTAAATTCTACTTTTTAAAAATTATATTTTAATTTATCAAGTCTTAATATGTAAACTATTAATATTCTGCTAAGGTTTGCTCAATTTTCCATATTGTAATAATTTACTTTTATTATAAGTTTGGCTATCTGGAAACTTATGCATAAATAAGTAATGTTATTTCTAAACATGTAATCATAGATGAATCCATGTATTCATAGAAATTCCTATAACTGCAAATATTACGAAATGTAAATTTATCTTATTCTATCATATAATTAAATGAAATTTAACCAAAAAATATTCATTTCACATTAAAATTTTAACGCAAATAATTTGAATAAAACACGTAAGAATTTACATATATTTTTAAACAGCGCTTTCTTAAATTGCTCATGAAATAATTTTACAATTGTTTTGGCATATAAATGAATAAGATTTAAAATTAAAATATTTCTTTTATAAAAAATTTAAATAATCAACTTCATACTTTGAATTTGTATAATTAGATACATCATATATAATATTGATAATTTTTATTCTTAAAAAAGATTATAAATTCCATTTTAATTAAAAATAGTTTCTGTGATACAAAAGTTGAATAAATATAGTAAAACTTTAAGTATTGCTATTGTTTTAGTATATATATTTATACACTTTTTCAAAGTGCCATTAACTTTTAAATGTTTATTTTACAAACTTATATATATATATATATACATACATATATTCAATTGAAAAACAATAAAATATCTATTAGAGAAAGTATTATGAAATTTAAACACTTGAATAATATTAGTTTTTTAAGGAAGTTTACAACTTAAGCTAGAGTATACACGTTTATATAATAAAAGTATTAAGTGAGAGATAAGCGATTTAACCCACCTACGCCTTAAAAATTTATGCCTTGTCGTTTTAAGTTCAGTATGCGTAAAAAATTTCACCACACGTAATACTATTTGAATCCTCTGAAGCGTATAAGCTTTTTTGATAGACTATAAAATTCACTCTATGCTTCAAGTGCTTCGTACATTTATGAATATTGTTTCTATATTTGTAAATCTATTTTTAATATATTATAGATTAGAAACATTTTACATAATTTTTATTACATTAAAGTATATATTTGACAAAATATTCGTACGGGGAATGATAAGGTTTTAACGTAATCGATAATATTAAGTTAATAATAAAAATGAACTAGTATGATTTTAAATTTTGTTTTAATAATAATTTTTGTTTACTTAAGCTTCAAATAAAATCATATAATTTTTTATATTTTATTTTTTATTGCTTTTTCAGAAGTCGTGTCTTCTTTTAATATAAGCATTAATTTTAATAATCTAAAATATTGAATATTTTCTTGTTTTTTAAATAGTAAAATATTGATAAGAATAGAAATTTTTTTTATTTTCTAGTAAATAACTTTTTGAACAAATTTCAAATAATTTAATTTTCTAAAGCTTGAAATTTACATTAAATTATAAATAATTAATTCGTAATAAAATATTTCATTACTTTAAACAAACTAAATATTTCGATTAATTTAATAATATAATAGTAAAATCATTTTAATACAATAAATTTTAGTTTAGGTATAAATAATTCCAAATTTGAAAATTATATATTTATTATCCAGTACTGAAATAGTAAGTACGATTCGTAAAAATAATACGAATCGTTGAAGTATTATAGTTTTACATTTCTCTGCACTATTCGATAAACTAAATTAAATCCAAAAGCTTTTACTCTATATTTCACGAGAAGGAATTATCATCACGTTATGGTTTACTGCAATTGTATATTAATATAAATCTGGGAGTGTGACAATAAAAGCGAGAGAGAGGGACAGTTTTAGTTTGGCCTCATCATGCAAAGCCTACGTATATGCGTTTCGGTCCAAAAGCATCCTTTGTTTGTGGTTTACCACAAAAGCCTGCAAATGTCGAGCTACAATGGTGAAAAGCCTGGTTCTCTATCTCTTGTTCTGCTTCTCTCGTTTCTGCCAAAATGTGTATCGATAGAGAAAGAGAAAAGCAAATGAAAAAGTGAGAGAGACATAACATCAGCTTTTTGCATTCAAAACAGATGCGGAAATTCGATGCTCGATGCTTTTGCTCGCTACGTCCTTCCGAATCCACTCCCTCCTATTTTTTACTGGCACCGAACGTGTGTCTTGGTTCAAAGGCATGAAATGGGTTTTTTAGTCTTTTTAAAAGGAAACCCAGTCGAGCACGTGTACGTTAAAGCGCGACTCTACGATGTGCGGATATAATAGCACCCTGTCAACTTTTTAACACTATACTAATTGCTTTAGAAATCCGTAGTCTTATGTGTATTCTGTATTATATTTTGTAAATATTGACCAGGTGACGTGTCATCCGAATAACAATACAAAAAATTTTGCTGTGATCGAATTTTTGTTACTAGATAATAATATAGTTTGTTAATATTATATGAATTAGTAAAATGTTTAAAATATTTATTAAATAAAACAGTAAATCTTAATGTCAACAATTTTAGGAAAATTTTCACCTACGATCAGAATCATAAATCATAATTTAAATTTGTACGTTACATTGATTGAATATAAAGGTAGACATTCATTATTTGAAAATAATTAGAACTATCCTATAACAGTATAGAAAAAATATTAAAAATTCAAAGCTGACTATAATCGCTTGTAGAAAATCATTTTTTAACGATAATAATTTGTCGATATATTCAATGATAAAACTTATCTGAGTTACTAATAATTCTCAGATTCTTGAAAGCAACTTGAGTAGAAATTTTAGCAAACATCTGGGTTAGATCAGGTTGCAACAGATTATAGGTTTCCCCTAAATATCACACCTCATCTGTATGAATTAGGTATTAAATAGTTTTTTTGGTTTATCGTTTTATTTAAGTAACGGCTACTTATATTCATAATAGAACGATATCCTAAGAAAAAAATGGATCCAAATGTAATAAAGATCAGAATATAAACTTCTTTATTTATGTTGCATTAATACGTACATAATTAAAAAAAATAATATTAATAAACTATACTTTTAATATTTTTAATTATCATATATTTTAGCAATAAAAATAAAATACTTCTTCACATATTTCATTCATATTTTGATGCAAATTAAAATTTATATCGTGTATAAATTCTTTCATTTATTAAATATACATTTAATTTAATAGTACGTAAAAATTTATTAATGTAAGTTTCTTGTTGAATTCAATTATAAGTTGTGTAACTGAAATGTATAATAAATAATAAAATTACTTTCTTTTTTTTCTTTTGTTTTGCTACCTTGTTTTATTATTCTACTCTTTAGATAAAACTTGTGAGGTATATTATGTATTATATTATATATTTTATGACTTACGATATAATTTACTAGAAGAAGAAATATATTTGGGGTATAATTATAATATAATAAATAAATAGGTATAAATATAATAATAAAATTTTATTAATGTTTAATTTCTTGTTCATTTAATATATAATAAGTTGATTGTATAATGATTGCATTTCAAAAAAATATGAATAAAAATAATTATATCCATTATTATATTTATAATTTAGTTTTTCGATTACGAAATGTACAATTTGTTAAAGCATAATTATCTTGAGTATATTGATTTATTATTAAAAGATTTACAGATAAATATATATAAATTATGAAATACGATATTCTATGATTTATATATGTTTACCCTAACGGTAGAATATTTTCTACCGGAATTTTAAAGAATGATCACATTGTAAGGAATACATCGAATATTCCGACCAATATTTAGTTACAATATACGATTGTTATTGTTAAATAAGTAAAAAAATGTATTTATTACAAACTGTTAATATTGTTGGATAAAAAACGTTATTAATTCCTTTTAATTAACGTAGAATATATTAAATAATTTTAACATTAGTATATTGATAAATTATAACGAACCGAATACTATAGCAAAGAATTTTATCGAAAAACACTTCTCCAAGCCAAGGATACCAACATCGATAAATCATGTATCGATAATCCGTTGTTAGCAACATTGGTCAAAATTTTCAATAAAAATATATACATTGAAAGTAAAAAATCTGTAATTTACAAATAATAATATATAATTACGGAACAGCTGAGTAATACGCGTATTCCAGTACTTGCAACCCAAGCATAATTACGAACCCAATTGTATTTTTGTTATAGTCGTTATAAAAAAAAAAGCTTCAACCATGAATGGCATTTAAACAAAACAGAAGCCCTAAGCTGAAGGAGTCGCGAATTCGAATAGCTATAAACCTATGCTCCCCCCTCCCTTCCTCGGTCCAGAGTATCGAAATCGTGCAACAATGGTGAACTCTGGTACGCGCACGTACCTCAATAAAGTACGGCCTAGTTTGAGCAATTTATCATCGATTAAGTGCTCAACGATCGGTCAAGGCAATTTCACGAAAATTTCGAGAACGAAGTAAGAGAAGAGGGAACGCGAGGCCGTCGATGTCGGCGCGCAAATAATGCCTCGACACGACGCCCCTCTCCTCTCTACCGGGGTGCCGAACTCGCTACGGGGGAGCGTCGGGCCACCAGTATGTCACCGACGATGCCGGCACCCCAGGACAATGCCGAGCAAGCGCTCCGCGGCCGATCGATATGCGCACTCGACGGAAACGACCCGCAGTAAGCTCGATCAAAGGGAAATCAGGGCGCGCCGCACTGGGCAATCGCGGACGTTGGCAGGGAGCCTGGAAACAAAAAATATACGCTTGGAAGCTCGGATATTTTCAACCGATTTTGAGTTTCCTTCGGCTTTTCCTCGAGCCTGGCTTTCGGAAGGACGTTGTTTAATTTTGTAAGTTATGGCTCGTGGAAGGGTCAGCGTTCGTGCAGCTTTTTTCCCTAGTCGAGAATATTTATTGTACTCGGGAGAATATTAGTAACGCAATGTCGTTGATGATTTACGTATCGAAACGGCGATTGATGTAATTCTACGAACTATTGTCTCTAGGAGTAGGATAGTGTTACTCTACCGATATATAATTTAACTTTCGAGTAGATTGAAAGGCCAGCGATATTTCTACGCTTAAATTGTATTGAATTACGTCTCAATCGAGATTTGTTAAATTTTAAGGCGTATTGAATTTGACTGTAAATATCTTGAGTATATATATTTTTCAAAATTGTAAAATAGCGCTATTTAACATTTATGTGACATTATACAAATTAACGTAATTTAGCATTTTTATTGTACATTATTATTTTATAACTTTTCAATAATTCCGAATGCGTATCAACTGGGAATTTAATTAATATTTCAAATGAAAAAGAAGCATTGAATTTTAAAATGTGATCAACTTTTTTCGATTTAATATATAAAACGTTAAAATAATTACATATGGAATAATTTATAATATACTTTTAGCTATAATTAAATTTTATCGTTTAGCGTATTATTTTACGGTAATAATTTATTTATGCATAATTTTTCAACGGCAATGTTTAAATTACGTATTAAAATTTGTAAAACAATATTTTTCGTACACGTAACTTTAATTTAATTTTACTTAATTAAAAAAAATATGATATATATTCTTTTAAACGTTTTTTTTAGATTAATAATTTCCGTTGTCAAAATTTGTGATTTATTTTTCGCAAACACGCGTCTCTAATATTTTTTTTTAATCAATCAATTGTAGAATCGACAAAACTATATGCTACAAGTTTTATCTCTCCCTCTATAACAGTATTGAAGAAATTCGTGCATAAACAGTCCGCACAAGCTAAAAAATTAGTAATTTCTCATTAATCAATATTCCAATTGCTAATGGTATTGGATCTCGTAAAAAGCAAGGGATATAAAAAAATCGGAATTGCGACAAAAACGAACTTCATCTCCCTCTCCCTTTCGAAAATCTGACACCTTTGGGCCGTCTGTTGCGCTTGCTCTGGGGCTATGTACACACTGATATATCGTTCGTATAATACTTCCATTGAAGCATTACCATTATTGGTGTGATTCAGGGAAACGATCTGTCGTACCGTTAACGAATTCGATGCAGCTTGCGCGTCGTGTTTGCAAATAGGCCTTGCAGCGTCTAAACTATCCTGATCATCCGCTAAATACTGTAACGAATTCACCAACTACGTTGCCATTGTAATGAAAAAATCAAGTGTTTTTCGTCATGGTTTAAAAGAATGATATACTCTATTTTCTAGGTAATTTGATTAATAACTGAATTACTAATAGAAATATTTATATTTTCTTAGCGATTCAGATGAATTTGTGTCAATATGGCATTTTATCGTGTGTACAAAAGAATTATTTTGGACTAAGAAAATACATGTTTTGTTATATTAAGAAGCTTAACATTATGCTTTTATCACTTCGAAATAAAAGTTTTATAATAAATGGAATCTTTTTTGCGATAATGAAATTTATATCGCGATTGGTGTCCGAAAATATATATTTCTTTTAGAAAACAATGGACTCATAGAATAAATTCTCTCAAAATTTCAAATAAAATAACGGTATTTCTTCATAAGGCAAGCGATATTTTTTTATTTGTATAAAGAATTCATTTACAAAAAATTTCTTTTATATAAATGACAAGTTTTTTCGAATATCTCTTCAAATATTTTCAGGATAACGATAGATGTTCATATTTGTCCATAGTTAATATCTCATATTCGATAAGATAAATGAACACTACGTTGAATAGTAGTATACGAATAATTTTTATTTGAATACAAAAACTTTAATTTGGAATAAAAGGAAAATTTATTGTTCGATTATGAATCATACCCAATATAAATATTATAAAAACTTATGCTCTATTAGTTTTACTGAGTTTACAAAATTGAATCAATAGTTTTATGAATAAATGAAACAATTTTTTCTTTTTCAAAAATTATTCTAACCTATTAAACAGTGCATTGTTTTAAATAAAATATATATTTACGGTAGAACATCTGAATATCTTTATTGTTTTTCATTGAATTCTGCGTTACAAAGAACAATATAAGTTAACACTCGAACCCAATTCAGACGACCCAGAACAAAATATTTTCTTTTCATCGCAAGAGTTAGACGCGCCCCTGTTTAGATAGATATTTTCGAGGAATATTTTTGCATTTGATCGATCAGTTATATTTATTTTCTCAACACTTAGATTATTCGTATGTGTGGGAGTTCTTACCGAAATTTGAAGCTTCGAATTTTGATGGCACTTTTATAAATCCCCAAAGTCAAAAATACTACTCTTGACAATAGGGTTTGTCAAAGATTTTATTCCTTTATTCTCCTATCTAAATTTATAATAATATTTTAATCCTACTTCAAAAAGATATTTTGCTTATATTAATATAAGAATTGACTCTTAATAATCGAGATGAATTTGAAAATAATAAGTTCAATACGTTATTTTGATAATATAATAATTTTAATAATATGCAAATAAAGTAACAAACTTTTATTTTAATATAATAATTAATTATTATAAAAGAAAAGTCTTTTGAAGTAAAATCATTAGAATAATAAATTATTAGTGAGAATTAATATATACATTTTATGAATAATATTGCAAAGAACTTTCATTTCAATTAAATTTAATTTCTATTATCGATATAATGACTATATAATACAAATTTATTATTAACAATTTATATTATTTCTTTTAAATTAATAAAAAAATCGATTTAAAAATTAATACTTATCAAAAATGGAAATATAAGCTGCAGACAATGATCAGACATAGTTTCCATTATAGCGAGTTTATTTTTCGTTAAAAACGTAAAATCGTTAAAATAACAATAGTTACGAATTTCAATATTGAATCAAAGGTATCACAAAAGTGAAAGAAAGAAAAGTCATCTTTTATCAAAGCTTGTTCGTACGATGACGCGTTTATTGAATGTCATTGCCGTGTGCTAAAAATCATGCCAGGCGCGTAATCCGTCGGATTAAGTTTAGTGTGTAGCTGATACATCTGGTACTATAGCCATTTTCCACAATAGCGACACGCGTTCGCGCCTATCTCAAACTTCGTTTAGGTAAGATATATTATATTGAAGAAAAAAGGAATTACATGAAAACCGTTGTTTATTGATATATGCACACCATTTTCTTGGAAATTATACGTTTTTAGGAAGAATATGTTATGAATTATGAATTAAATTTTAATTAAATTTAGAAATACAAATGAATTTTTTTAAATATTTAACAAAATTGTTTTATTTAAACACGTCAACTATTATGAGCACATATTAGAATTATTTATTAGCAATGATTTTGTAAGTTGATATTTATAACATCAAGAATACTGTTAATAATATATTTACTTACGTTACTCGTAAAATAAAGTTTATTTGTATTATTAGAGGTTTTAATAAAATTATCAAAGAGGTTATTTGTTATATATTACTAAAACTATTATTTAATTATTAGTTATATTTATGTAAAATGTATCGAAAAGTAATATAAAAAAATTTATTCGAATAAATATTGTATTTAGAAGGGTATAGGTCTATCAATAAATAAGTCATTATTATTTAGATAAAATATGATTTATTGATAATGTATCGATTCTATACAAAAATTATCCCTGATTCTCGAATTCCGCTATACAATAGTATATAAGAGCACTAATAAAGGCGGCATTGCCACTGGCCTTAAACTTACACATTTAGAGCAATAGTCAGGAAAGAGTTGAGATCATTATGACGATGATCAATTACGATCGAGATCAAGAATCGATGACATTCAGTATCTTATTCATGACTAGACAACAAAAGGAACGTAGGACTTTGTGAAAGTCTTTCGATGATCTTTGGAGCTCTTTGTGTTTTTCTCGCAAAAATAGAAAATTTACCTTAGAAAGTAGATAACGATAACGCTACGATATTTTCAAAATTTTCAAAACGCGATTATCAAGCAGCGTTAACAGTGCAATGATAATTATTTAATTATTGACATTATAGATACTTAAAATATTACTTTCAATAATTATTATTTTTGGAGGAAATTTCTTAAATTGCTTTTAAAAAATGTATTATTTAGTTTCTAATGAATAACAATACTTTTTTTTAAGGCTGTATTTTTATCAAATAAAGATTATGTATTTATATTATTCTTTATTTTTATGAAATTGTTTTTCTCTTATTACAGTAATTAGAAGCGAAACACGATCAACGTATTCTTTATTTGATAAAAATAAAACGTAATTTGATTCCTCCATTTTCTCGTTATCAATGATTTTTTCAAATAAAAATATTATTTACATTCGTTATACTATTTAGCGTCAAAATAATTTCTTTCTTATATTTTTAATTATGATTACCTGGTCGTTCAATAATAAAACTTCGCACGATCGTAACTCGAAATGCAGTAAAATAGATTACTTTCTCGCTGCATTCAAGATATAATCTATCTTTAGAAAAAATATTACCAATGTACAAAGTTATCTTCTTATAATTACAAGACAGTTGCTTTTTTCATTTAACATCGTCGCGTTGGGTCTAAAATTCAAGGGTACGAAAGGCGAATGCTGCTAATTCGCGTTACAATAGTTAATCTTAACCTTAACCTTTGAAAAATGTACACCGAGATGCTAATTCTACAGCCATACCTCCCACACTTGGTAGAAAAAAAATTTTCTTTTGTACAATACCCGTGGAAACTTCCACGTTCCGCCTATTCAACAATAACGTTCGACCCGTTGCGAAAACGCGAAAACCGCGACTCAGCACTAGAGGCATTGATAAACGTCTTGTCGATCGAAATGATATAGTCTCTGGTCGTAGCAAGCCGTCGGACCCGTATAGGCCACGTGATTCGCCGTCTGTGGAATCTGCGGATGTTGTTGCTGCTGCTGTTGCTGTTGCTGCTGCTGCTGATGATGATGATGAATCGGGTGCAGCTGTGGTTGCTGCTGCTGCTGCGGGTGATGCACCTGGAGATGCTGAGGTGGACTGACGCTCTGGTCGCTCGAGTAACAGTCGTATTCCGAGGGCCAGTCGAGCTGATGCGTCTGGGGCAGGTTTGGGCAGTACACCCCTGTAAGGGGATGGCCTCCGGGCCCGATGCGTTTTTGCGCGGCTACGGCGCAGCTGCCCGTCGAAGAGGTGATCATATTTCCGCCTTCGCCGATGCTCACAGTCACGTTACCTACGCTGAGAGTTATCTCTCCGGCCGGTGTCGCGCTTCCGAGAGTTTGTTGAAGCGCCCAGATATAATTGTGCGCGAAACGTAGCGTCTCGATCTTGGTGAGCTTCGTGTCTTCGGGGAAGGTCGGCAGAGCCATGCGCAGTCTTTCCAGGGCGTCGTTCAGAGTGTGCATACGATGGCGTTCGCGGTCGTTCGCTTTGATGCGTCGGTTTCGCTTGATGCGTAACACCTGAGCAAGAATGTGGAGAATCACGATTTAAAGCTACGCTGCGAGTTGAGAACATTTTCTTTTATATTTTTAGTGGAAGGGTATACTTTAAATTATGTGAGAAGATGGTTAATTTCATTGTTGCGCGTTTTTATTTGTAAGGATATTTACTTGTATTTACTTTAGCCAAAAAAAGAAATTTCGCATTAAAATTCTTCCCATTTATAAGAAATGATTCGTATAAACATAAAATTTATCCTCGATAATTTATTTTAAATTATTATTATGGGTTTAAAAATATAATTATATATAATTTGTAATATTCGGTCAAATATTTAAAAACTAGAATTTTTCAAATTAATCGTGTAGTTGGTGTTGAAATAGTACTTATGTATATTGTAATTAGATTATTTGCATAAAAATTAAACAGAAACGATTTAAATTTGAAATTTTTCGTTAATTTTATATTTTTTATAAAATATTTTATTTTTATAATTAAGGAATAATAGCTTACAGATATTATCAATATTTGCTCGTTTCTTACAAAAAATTCATTGTATACATTATCATAAAATTACACTCATAATTTAAATAAGTAAATTATCGTTAATCGTCAAAATTATAGATTCGTTCGTAATAAATTAAAATAATTTAATGAAATGCAAAAACCGTTACGTATTTTCTCTGCAACCGTTATCCTCAATTAACGTTCTTTTAATTTTAAAAGAACACTTAAGTTTGAGAAAATTCTACTTTCAATGATTTCAAATTTTGGAAACCGCACGAGACGAAGTAAAGAATCCCATATTCAGAGAAGCATTGGCTTAAACCGGGAATGCACAATATGAAAGAAACCGTTTTCACCCTCGTTTACTTGAATTGAAAACGCGGTCGAGTTATCGTACGTCGAGGTACCGGATGCAAGTTTCACTTTTGTTCGATGAGGAGATGAAATAAATAAGGGACTCACTTCCGTCGGAAATAAGAACGCGAATGATGAATGGCGCATCTCTTACCTGTGTGGGACTCTTGCAGCGGGAATTGCGTGTTTTCTTTCGCTTCTCTTCTTTGCCGGTGGCGAACATCAGCCTATCTGCCGGCAGCTCGTGCTTCGGCGACTCGAAGCTGACGTCGAAACCCGAATCCGAGGAGCTCGAGAGCTCGTCGAAGCCGCCCTCGCTGCAATACGAATATTCCGAAGACATGTTCAGCATCAGTTACTGAAACACCCTTTTGCAATCTCTCTTTAGTCGAACTCTATCAAGGCGCGTTCGGTCCTATCAGGAACATACGAGATACATAAAATTTACGATAATTTATTCTAAAGATTTTTTAACGGATTTTGAAACGTTCCGGGTGTAATAACAAGATACTCGATAATATATTTGCAGCGTTATTATTTTTAAATCGTTCGGTATTAAAAATAATAAAAGGGTAGCTAATTTATGTTGCGATACGAATAGTCGACTATTAATAAACAAAGGGTAAAATGAACGATAAACAAACACAATCCGCGAAGAATAATATTTACGAATGGTCACTTTCGCAGCTTCGATAATACCTCCTGAGTGTCTGGAACCAGGAACTCCGAGCTCGTCCACTTCACAAGGCACTCGTAATAGACGATACGACCCCCGAACAACGAACACCGGATACAGAAACGTGTGCCGTGTTCGGCAACGTATTTTCGACTGTGCATCCACCGGTAGCCGGCGATGGGCATATATATAGCCCTTGCGGGGTGTTTCGTGTTCGCCCTACTCCCTCCCAAACGCCGCGCGCACCCTGCGGACGACGGAACCCGCCCCATCCTGACTCCCCAGCCCCTCCACTTGTTCTTTGGAGGCGCCGACGCGTGCCGGTTTTGCGCATGCGTTCTCGATGGACATGGGTGCGGAGCTTTTCGAGGCCGATTACGCACCGCCTTCGGGGACTCTTGTACAATCTTCCAGAAATGCGCAAAGAGGGTTTTCTACCCTGTTTTCGATGAGATGCTAAACAATTTATCTATGGGTATTTTAATATTTTATCAAGCGACAACCAGGAGTTAAAGTTGCAAATGTGCGTTACTTGGGGAAAAAAATGGGAAAAAAGAAATAAAAGTAGACCCTATGCGATACATTATGAATGGTGGGTTCGTATTTAATTTTTCATCAAAGCTTGAATTTTCTGTTTGGGTGGAATCGCAACCCAACGACGATTGCACTTTACATCTAATTAACGCGAGAGAAAATATTTCATTACGCGCGGGGCTCTTACTGTTTGCCAGAGATAAGATACATTAAGGCATGACTAAAAGTAAGTGCATGATAATCCTATAACGTGAGCAAAGACCATGTGTCGCTCAGATGCTAATCGACTGATAATGCGTAAATCCAATGTGGTCAGGTAATCTTTGTCCACTGGGCGCAAAACGAATAAATCGATATACATTCATTTTTAGTTATTAAAATAAATTTTCTTTTTTATATTATTATTTCAATCAATAGTTTTCCTTATATTCCAATTTATAGACTTATTTACTTGGTTCGATTATGTTTAAGGATTTGTAATGTTTTGTACATTTACAAAATTGAGAAACTTCGATTTGGCTTTACTTTATCTTGATTAATTTATTAACTTTTTTTATACTTTTAAATCAATTTAAATTCTGTCTTTTCAAAAATATGAACAAAAAATAATTGAAAATATTTTTGTTTTACTCTTGTTTCAAAGCTGCTTTTTTGGCTCGAATCAATACAAATATGTTTATAATTTAAAAATAACTGAACTTGTTTAATGAATATATGTATAACTAGTGAAGAATATAGTAAATTAGAAAATCAAATATTTTACCTTTAAATATAACTTCAATCACGTTATAAAAGAAATTTGAAAACACGAAAAAGTTGTCTATAAAAAAAGTGAAACAAATTATCTAAAAAATATTATTCGATTACACATCAAACTTGGTAAAGGTTGCTCTAAAGAAATGAAGTCATCGGTTTCAATCACACCGTTATTTATTTAGATTCTATGATACAGATTATGTTTCACGTTATCTGATAAGTTCAAATATTTGCTCAACACGTGTAATTTTGTCGAGGTTCTCTTTATTTAATGAGTTTTTATTCTCACGGTAACTAATTTCAGAGAAGGTAAATTTATCTATCAGCGGCCCATATACAAAAAAAAATATAAAAAAAAGGAATAATCGAAGTAAATTGTCCTGCAGTTACGCGTGTCTTAAGTGTTTGTTCATTGATTTTGCTTATCTATTGTTTAATGAATTTATAAATGCGTAACAGTATACATATACAATAATAAACAAGCAATTATCAACGATATCAATTATCTTTGTATTTATCTGTATTCTGATGATAAAAAACGCTTTTAATACTTTGAAAAGCCATCAAAAAATATTTTTTAGTTGAAAAAACAATACACTTTATTTAGAAAAAAATTAATTTTCAAGAATTTTAAATCATTATTGTCCAAATTTTATACATTAGTTTTACCAGAAAATTATATTTTCGTATAATTTAAAAAATATTTCATCATAAATAAATATTTCTATTATTATTTATAAACTTTCTTAAGGATACAACTTTAGTAATATAAAATTTAGGCTTTTTTAATCAGATACTAAAACATTTTTCGCTAAATATTCGCCTACTTCTATTTGCCATAGATTCCTTTTATATATTTTGTATATTAAAAATTCAACGTTAGAATTTTATTTAATAGAAAATATATGCGGAGGAATTTGATGATTCATTTAATATTAAAATATAGTATAAAATATGCTAGTATTAACTAATTCAGTAAACTTGATATGCATGTATAAAGAATCTTAAGTAATTAAGATAATCAATGCTTTTTATGTTATTTCTCACAAAAGTCTTACCATTAAAATAACTAAAAAGAAACAAAATAAAATAAGAAAAATATTTTTTGAAATTATTTATTTATGTAAAGTTTTATTTAAACAGTAGTATGTACAGATAACTATTATTTGATACAAATAATTCTTTTACAAATGGACAAGGATTATAATTTAAGAAAATAATTCTTTTGTATGTAATACCTTTATGAATTTATGAAAATATATGTTATAAAATTAGAAGCACTGGAACTAATATTAAGAAAAAATTCACAAATTAAGATAATATAAAATAAAATGTTCAAATAACTAACATACAATAGAAGAAAATTACTGTTGAGAAGTTTCATTTTTTAAATTTTCAAAATTATGTAAATATTGTAATAATGCTAAAAAAATCATCATTGGTATCACTGAATATTGATTATATATTATTTATAATTATTAATTTAATGATGGAAGGATTTTGTATAAAGTTTATATAAATGGAATAACAGTGTTGAAACTGTAGTTAAAATTATAAAATATATTTCAGATAAATATTTTTTTATATTATAATAATAAATTTTATTCTAAAATTTTTTAAATGAACTTTCAATTAAAATATAATTTTGTTCATATTATAAAATTTTTTACTTTACCTTCTTTTAATGTAAGAAATATAGTTTTATTCATTTCATTTAATATTTTTCATTAACATATATTATTTTTAATAATATTTACAATAATTTTAATATAATATTTTACCAACTTTTTAATAAATAATTGCGAACTAATATATAAATCTTTTGATTTATAACCAATGCATAACCAATTTGAATATATAAATAAATGAGTAATCAAATTTAATTTTATAATTTATAAAAAATTACTGAATAATATATTCTAAAAATAATTATTTATAACATTACTTTGTAATCATCTAGATAAACTAAACTTCCTATTAATAGATATTTAATAATGAAATTTATATTTAACATTAAATGTATTTTTTATTTACTATCTTATTTCAGAAAATGTGTATATACTATTACAAATAAAACTATGAGAATATCAAACAAGCATTCAAAATCAGAATGAAATAGACTGGAATAAAGAGGTAATTCATTAAATAATTAAAGGATCAGATATATATATATATATCAATTAAACTTTTTTGAACTTTATTTATTATTCTATATTTTCAATTATGTTTAATATTTTACTATTCTATTACATCTAATTTTCGTATAAAATATTCATCGTTTTCCAACGTAATTTATAAAAACAATTAATGTATTTCAAATCAAGTAATGGTATTCTAAAACATTTCGATATTCGTTCTTAGCACTGGCGCGCAAAGCTTTTCTAACCGATCAAGCGTTTTATTTGCGCGTGTAAATTGTGATTGCTTACAGAAGAAAGGGTGTTAAAAGTGTTCGATTGGTTACGAGGTACACATTCTGTGACTAATCGATGATTCGACTTGCTGCGGGATTATTTATAAGCATAGGATATTTTTTATTTCCGATCAATCGATTACTTCGGATTCGATGCATTAGAAAACTTAAAGTATGAACACCAAACTGACATTTTACCCTCTTGCATTAAGTAGATGATACTTACTGGTTATTCGTTACTATAAAATTGAAATAAAACATATTTCATTAACTTATATACATATAACATGTATTTTCATTTATTAAATAATATTTTTTGGACTAATATACGATATATTAATATTATATAATTGTTAAGTTCAAGAAAATATTTAGATAACAATGTAATCAGGATATGTTTTATATTTGATGATAATAATTTCGGCTTTTGGTCAATTTTTTGTTTAATTTACTTTTTATAAAACAGTCAAAAATCAACTGCTCAAACAATGTGTTTACATGTTAAATAATATATAAATAATATTTATATGATGTATGTATAGAGATGATTTTTTGTTTATGATAATTTTTATTTCTTCGTGAATAATGATTCATACGTATTTACTCATGTGTAAGTAAATATTTAATTTAATTATTCAATTTAAATTGAATAAGAATCATTTTAAAAATAGTAAATATGGATAAGTAAATATTTTAATTGCTGTTTTATAAAAAAAAATATATATATTAAAATTTTATTCAATTTTATCTTCTTTTCTTTTTGGTCTAATTTTATCATTGTTATATTTAAAACAATATTTTTAGTAATCAAAATTTCAGTTAAACAAATTCAACAGAAGGATATACTAAACAATAAATTTCATAAAGGCCAATGAAAAGGTCCCAACGGATGTAACACAATATCACAATTTTTACGCGATGCGTGAAGAATTGGATCGTGATGACGCGTACCCCAAAAAGTGAAAAGGAAGGATTACGGTAAAATTGCAAATTTTCGCTTGTAACCCTTTTTCACATTTCAAAATTTCATTCATGTATACCTAGATAGCTTTGATCGACAAAAGGTTACCGTGAAATTAACCATCTATGTTGTAATGTCGCAAAAACGCTTACACGCCGAAAAATCATTGAAAATTATATGAAAGATTTACTTTCGAACCATGTCTAATTTAAAATCAAATAAAAAGGGTAGATGTATTGTAGCGGATATGTGGAAAGGGATCGATTTCACGTTTTTCTTCAACCGTGTACAGATATAACTTCAATTTATTGCATTGCAATATTTTGCGAAATCATGTTCACCGATTATGATCACGTTACTATTTGTACATATTTTTTTATATAAATATGAATGTGCAAAAAACATTGCAAACTAAAGGTATTAGATTATTATCATTTTAAAAGGATTTTATCGTTGCTTAAAAACTATCCGATTATAAGCAGACTGTAAACCAACAGCAGTGCAATATACAACAGCTGTTTTTACCATTTATATAAATATATCAACACCGATTGAATTTTAAAGTCATTAATTATTCTAAAATGGCACACCCGAATTGTTATCACGTATCTTGGCACATAACCATAAAAAGCACCAAAACAGTTGGCAAGATAAAACGTTAAATACGGGGCGAGGGAAGTTTCGAAAAAGGGAGGAACGATCTAAATACGCAATGCAATCCAAGTCTGCGAAAATAATTTACACGTCGGTCGAACAAACGATTTCTTGCCGCGGGTTCCATATCGCGATTCGGCCCGCGAGAGACGAACTTCCACGGTATTGTTCGGCATTGTTGGGCATAATTTTGCAGTCGGCGAGTCCATTATCCCTGCGGCATGTGCATCGTTGCATGATGCGCAGGCTCTCGTTCGCTTTCATTGTGGCCTCGGTCCCGAGCTGCGGTACAAAGGCTCTTTCGACGGCACGCGATCCCTCGACGAAGGACACGACTTTACGTTTCCTCAGCAGCCGATCCTCCGAGAGGAGTCGACCCGCCCTCGGTCCTTGCATCCGCGACGAGTCCTGAATTCGCGGAGAGAACGTCGCGAGGCGTCGGGCTTCTCTACTTAACGCCGGGGGCGACTACCACTCACCGAGGCATACATGGACCTCGGATTTTACTCGATCTTTCGCGCGAAAGGCTGCGGCGTCGGAAAAGTGTGCTTTGCCCGACTTTACGATCGGTCGATACTGTACGCTCGCTCTTACAATCGCGAGAGGCGCTCACTGGGCCTTCTCTTAACTGTACCTCGCTCCCTCCACTAGAATCCTACGGAGGCATTCTCCTATGTATATTTCTATCTCTCTCTCGCACTCTCGGCGCCGTTGTCCTTTGCCTAAGAACTTACCGATCGCTCGAGACTACCGCTATTTACAGTGTGAGCGTTTTCCGGTCCCCCGCGAATGCCAGGCGCTTCTAATTTCTCGTATGACTCGTTGCAGCCGCGTTGGATTTTGCATTGTCGTGAAAGCTTGACTTTGGTTCGGCTGGGTAACGCGTGTACGCAAAGTTAATTAATTCGTGGGAAAATTTATCGGGGAACTCGCGATGTGATGTAATCAGAAGTAAACGTTTTATAATTAATTTTAATCTAGTCGAGGCTTTAATCTTTTCTTTTAATAGTTGCGCATTTTGGTTTGGATATTTTAAAAAACGATATCGTATTAAACGGTAGAAATAAGATTTTTAACGGAAATAAAATAATATTTTTTAAAATTTAGAACTAAATTTTTTCGAGTAGAATCGACTATTTTAAAATCTTTTTCAAGCTCTAAGAGAATATTCGTTCCTTTCACTTTATTCCAAACTGTAAATTATCACAAGTCAACATTCAAAATTCTAAAAGAATCCGTGAAAATTGCTCCTGTAATTATCTACCACATTTCAACAATGTTGAAAAAGAAATTTTCTATTCTGACTTTGTAATAGATTACAGACGAACGAATAAAGATGAATGGCCATTAGGTTTAAAAATTCAGCTATTGAAAGAAATATATATTTTACTCAAGAAACATTGCAATCCTAAATTTAGAAAAATGCTTTACTTTTCTTGTTTGTCCATTCACAAAGACTTACTTTCTGTGTACATAATAAGTCTATACACAAAAGTCATAATTAAAAAAATGTGCAGAAGTATTTCAGTGCAATATTGTACTTTAGGCTCGGCACCTTAGCCGTATATTGTATTCGAATGTTAAAGTTTGTAAGAAAGCAATGCGTTAACATATTATAGAATAAAAGGTAAATTTTCAAAACTATGGCAAAAAATAAGTTTCGCACTTATTTTAAAAATGACAAAACGAAGAGGGACTTTCGAACGAGAAAAAAAGTTTCACGCGTTTTCGAAGAGTTAATTTAAAGAATCACCGAACGTATCGTGCCAATAAAGTTGAGCGATATTTATAAAACTTTTCAACGAAAAACGAATAATAGTCGCGCTAATCGTATCGCTCTGTTTTTCATGAATCGGTATACGTTCGACCGTTCAACCCGGAACGTTCGACGTGCGCATTCCTCTTCCGAAGCGATAATTGACGCGGAGTCGAGAATAAATTAATACATGTATCTCGTGATGAGAGCATCGGTTTCGTTTCAAAAGCTGACATCGTGAAAATTCAAGGCGACCTGCGCATGAAAATACGTAGTGGTGACAGTACGACGAGTCCGTTAAAAAGCAATAGAATTCGTGTGGAGAGACGGTGCAGCTCCGAGGAATCCCAGGTACTCCTCGCGGTCGCTATACGAGCGGCTCGGTCCCCGGGCCCGACGAGGCCGCTCGGGCAGAGGGGAGAGAACCAGCGAGAACCTCGGGGAGGGAGAGACGGGACTACGAAAGGCGCTCGCAGCGGGACACAAAGGTGCGCGCGATTGCCGTTCCAAATCGTTCCTACCTCCTCTTTCTCTCTCGCTCGCCCTCCTTCTCTTTCTCTCTCTCTCTTCCCGTACCTTCCACTCCTAGCTGCCCGCATACCTTCCCGCGTACGCGATGCGGCGAAGTAGGCCGTAGCGGCTCGTACGGACTCTCGGACTCTCGAGGTGGCAGACACCGGTTCCACGCCGAGCGGAGAGCGCAAACGTTGCGCGCGCGTCGTGTTTACCGTCGGAGATGCTCAGCGTACCAGTGACGCCCAGTGAAAGTGCGAGGGAGGAAGGACGATGAGGTGAAGAACGGCACCCTCGGGACGTATTGCAGCCCTTACCGACTCTGTGCCAGGTGAGCGTCACCGTACGTTTGGTCCTCCGGATGAGCGAGGTACTCTTCGCCTCGCTGCGAAGATTGTAACGGCTTTTTCTCCGCGATTAACGAGTCTGCGAGGACTCGGAGCGAGTCCGGACGTAAGTAAGCCACCAGCGGTGAGACTAGTCGGGATACAGTTATAGCGGTCGCGACGTATCCTCGGCTCTTCTCCAGCGAGTCGCGTTTCGGGTATCGAAACGGTTCACCAGGTCGTTACCGGACACCGCAGCTGCGCTGATCCTCCGATCCTCCGAGTGTTTACGTTGGTCCGAGTGATGCAACGGCGCGTCGATGTTTTTACTCCGGCTAGTACGGAGTCTCCCCCGGCGCTCGGACACGTTGTGGTTCGTCGGCCGAAAAGTCGACGCCGCGTGTCTTGACCTCGCACAGCGGCGATTTCAATGCTCGGCCGAGTCGATGCCTCGGCTCGTTGGACAGGACTCGAGAATTGCGGAGCGCGATGAGCGAAACCGAGGCCTTCCATTGTTGCATGGATCTGCGAAGGATCTTCTTTTATTGCCTGTATAAATTGTGCAATTCGACGGTTATTACACTTTAAACTAGCGGGTTGTAGCCGCCTGCTCGATTCCTTGCATCGAGTCTTTTTTTCTTTTGGTAGTGCGCGAGACGTGCAAATCTCTTGCGAATACTTCGATGTTTCTTTTGCTTGTTTTCTTACTCATCGGCGAGCGAGCGCATCGTAAAGAGCCTCGATATCGCTTTACTCCTTTTTTAAGTAACTTTTTCCGCTCTTGAGCCTCTAATATTACTTCGCGCCTGTAATTGAAAGCTATGATTTTTAAATTACTTGAAAAAAGGGAACAAAGATAAACGCGTACTAATACCACAACGATTTACTTAGGTTTGAAAACAAAAAAATCCCTTGTATTAGCGACTCTAAACACTCACAAATTTTCTTATTAACGGTTTAAACTATTTACCATTAGTATAAAATATTATATTTAACTAACGTGAAAGAGCGAGGAAATTGCATATAGCTTTGTAACTGAACTACAAAGTGTATAATCATAACAATTATAACCGTGTTTATTTTTGTAGAACCTGTTTCTGGCCAACAATGACCTCAGAATCGTATCCTACGTATAACTTGTACACTGTTCTGTAATTTTTAAGACCCTTCTAAAAACTTAAAACAACGCTTTTATTATACATTAGTAAATTGTTTGCTTTGGAATTTAAAATTAATAAAATAAAAAATTTAGCGTAATATGAAACTCTTCGATATAATTACTTAATATTTAATAATTAATTTATTAATAATAACATATTGAATTAATTCACATTCTAAAAAGTTTTATTATAATTTATCTCGATTAAAGAGGAATAATATTCAATTTATATTACAATGTTTGTTTGAATTAATAAATTCATATAAGTTAAATAGAACAATGTTCCATGCTGATAATTTTGAGTTTATATTATAATAAATTAGTGTTGTTCGCTATTCACTGCATTAAATTATGCATAAATAAAAAATATTTAATACTAAAGTTATAAACAAAGCCATATAATAGATTAATTAAAAATTCATACTTTAAATAGTAAAACACTAATTTTATTAACGATACAAAATATACATATTTAATAATTCATAATTTAAAGTATTAACTTTAAACCCATAAAATGATAATTATTTTTCACATATTATACAAGTTTCGCTTGCATTTAAAAAGCGTGAATTCTTTTCACGTCTAAAAAACTTGGTCGAACCGAATGCCTTATATACTATAAAACACTACCCATACTTATTTAATATAAAAGGTTTCAGTTACTCAATATATATTTTTATAGAAATTAAAGTAATAATTCTTCATTGTGTTGTATTATTAATACTAATAATAAATTATAAAGATTGCTTTGATATTATACTAATACTATAATAAATATGTATGTAATTCATTTAAATAAATTTTAAACAGCCTAGAAAGTCAACTATTTATACCAACTTTTCTTTATATTTTGAATTTTCCATAATTTTTATTTAACAAATTAAATATTTTATTAAATTTCAAAATAAAATTTTTACCATAAATTTAGAGTTTAATTTATATACTTGACATTAAAATAGAATTACGTATAAATTAATATAAATTTTAATAGTAAACCCATTTATAAATGAAAATATAAATATTATAATTTCGTGCTCACAGTTTGTGGTATAAGTTGGAGATATAAACTATAAATTTAATTTAAAGGAGTGTTAAAATATATAAATTCATAGTATATAATAAAATAGATTTTTAAAAATATTTAACAACTTTTTATGTACGATAAATTTGTTAACTAAAATATGTGCGTTTATGTGGAAAGTAAAATTTATCTAATTCATTTAATTTTTCATTATATTACATAACTTAAAGAAGCTTAATGCTATATAAAAATTATTTCGTAATTTAATTTTTGAATTTATTTTTTCATAATATGTTTTAGATAAATTTATTCGTTTTTCAGTTACTAATATATTTATAGTTTAAACAAAAAAAATATATAAAACATATAAAAACATAAATTTTAATTTACATAGTATGTTAGAATTTGATTGATATTGTAATGTAATGAATTTTAAAATTTTAGCTCTTTCAAAAGTTAAAATTATATGTGATATTTTAAAGTATTTTATAATAAAAAATTATATTACAGAAATAAAGTAAACGAGTTTTAAAAGAGAAATTACATAGGTTTGACACGTAAAACATAAAATACATACATAAGTTTATTGACAAAGAATGTCGAAGCTGTAAACAATAATAAAATATTTATCTCTAAAGTATAAATACAGTACTTTATCTGAAAATATTAGTACATGGAATTCGGAAAAGAATACAGATTGTTTTCCATTGTGTAAAATATTACATAAATCAGTAGTGACCGAAGAATCGTAATAATAACGTGACAGTCGCATCATTAGTTGAAACTGCATTTTAAATTATTTTCTGCGTACCTTCATCTAACAGAAAATACTCCTTTCATTTATTTTTCTCATTACATTAAAATTGTTCAGAAATTGTATATAATTTAACTTCCTTTAAAAAACTATATAGTTTAATATTTTAATATGAAATTAAAGGAAGAAGAAATACTTAATTGCAAAAATTCACATAATTTTACATATTATAAATCTATATTTTTTTTATATGGATTTGAAGATTGTTTGAAATTGTAAGAACAAGTTTTTATACATCATAATTATTAGACTTATAAATTAACTTTTTTTTTACTTGGGATAATGATTTAAAGGGACTGTAATTTTATGTTCCTCGATAAAAAAAAGATTACGCCACAAACACGTTGATTTCCTTTCTGTATGCTTTAAAAATCAGTTTTTCGTTGTAAAATTTAAATGAAATATAAATATAACATAATTGATCGTTTAATGTATTATCGGTATACTCGCATACGTTTTCCGCAGTTATAAATTTTATATGAATTGTTACATACATATAAAAGAATAGTTTGAATTTTGATAAAATATTTTGCTCTTTCATTCCAAACTCACGTAAAGTAAAACAAAAAGGAAAATAAAATGGATAATTTATTTATACACTGATCGATCAGCTGCTCATTTGGTATTCAAATAGGAGTCGTTCGTAAATTCTCACGTTTTCGGGCTCTTTGTATCATCATTGTCATCATTTAACGTGAGTAAATTCAACGTGAGTGAATTCAACATAAAAACGTGACGATCGGCGCGACAATAATCGAGACGGTCATTGCGCAATTCTTGGATCGCATCAGATTTGTGCGTCGAGAAAGTCCGGGTTCTTATCTAGAAGTTTGCGCTTGTGTTGCCGTAATCGCTCTCGTTATTGAAAGGCGCCAAGCGAATAGCACCTATTCTCTCAGCTGCCTCGGAAAGCAACCAAAGCGTATAGAAGGAAATGAAAAAAAACTAAAATAAACGACGCGGTGAAAGTTCGGCCTCTTTGGTGTTGTAAGTCTAAGCTTTCATCTTCAATCGGAAAATAGTTGGTCGTTCTCAGTAGTATCTCGCTAAAAGCAGTTACAATAATCTTTAAAGTTTGAAATTAAATTTTATTGCTTTGCGTTTAAAAACTTCACGGGCGAACGTGGCTTAGATACTGGACAGTAAATTTTAAGACACTTATATGTGGTTACTATTTATGCCTTGAAATACAGGAGCTCATTAAACTTTATTACGGTAAATGAGCTTTGAAATGCTTGATTAGACAATGTTGGTGAACGAAACCTGATCTTAAAATTATTAATATACATTTGAGTTTCTACCCTAACTAATTCTTTTCTGGTTATTATTGTAAACTGTATTGTCAATGTAAAATAAAATAATTAATCATTGCAGATGTCTAACGAGATTTGAGATTTAAATATTATTGTACTTAAAAAAATTTAATGAAATAAATATTTATATTCATAAAATTAACAAAAACATAAATGTCATTAAACTTATATTAGAATAGTATTATTACTTATTTTGATATTTTATAAGTGAATTATTTTATTTACAATGAGTGGAATTCTTATTTTCAATTATATTTATTATTAGACAAAACATTATTTTTAATTTTAAAATTTAATATTGAATAATTAATGAGAATATATGTTATATATATAAAAAAGTAATATTGTATTTTATATTCATGAATAGTAAACATGTTTGGAAAAAGGTTTTTGATATTCTATATATTACTTTATTAATATTAATTTCAAGCTCAACTTCAAAGTTTTCTCTTCAGTATTCTACTTAACATACAAATATATGTATTATTCATATTCAGAATTTGGTTATAAAATTTAGAAAGTATCTCGATATTTTATAGTAGTATATATAACTTAATATACTTTCAAAGGGACTTTAGTAAATTTAACTGTGAAATTATTGGCATAGTGTAGTAAAATGTAATGGTTATAGATATTGTAATAGGTTCATTTTATTACAAAGACTTTTTTTGTTATATTGTTAATTGCTATAATTATAAGAAAATAAGTGAACGCCCAGAGTACATTTCACTTCCAATTATATAATTATATGAATATTTTAAATAAAATATATTTAGTTAGAATGCAATACAAAAAGGTTTTAATGATTATTCTCGAGATTATTAGATCCAATTTATTAGATTTATGTATTGTTAAACAGGTTTTAAAAGAAGAATCGTATTTTTAATTGCATACGATATTTCTCAACAAATCACTAAAATTTTTACGTAAAATTTTTTTTAATAATTATTTTACCGATACGTAAAATTATATTTAGCGTTAAATTGCGTCATTTACTGAATTGATTGTATCAAAAACAATATTTCTATCTCTAAATTTAGTTAAGGTGTTACAATTACTTATCAATAACTTTATATCTTCTATTAATAAAAGTATTTCTACTATATGCATTAAACGTTATTCGATTGGTAAAATTGATAGTTTTCGTTAATATATATATATATATATATATATACCAATTTAAATACAGTTTAATTTATGCTCAGTTTTATATATAACATATATGAATAATAAATCTAAAAATTATATAAAAAATATTATTTAAAATAATAAAATATAATACAATTTATTTGTATTAATATATTTATGTATTAATATATAGTATTGTTATCTAATATTACAGTTAGATTTTATTATTGTATAATGTATTATTACACGAGGCTAATTTTTAAGTTGATTTAAAAAAACGTATAGTTTTATGATTCTAAAGAAATTTATTCTAAAAAACAAAGTTAAAGGTTTCATATTACGGTACAGAAATCGATATTAAACGTTAAAAACAGAAAGAAATGCTATTATTAATACAATTTTGTGCACACCATCTGTCATATAACTGTAATAAAATAGTTACAAAACAATAATTACTAAGTATTAAACGAAGTCATATTTGCTAAATTGTAATTCTTATTCTACTATAATAAAGTAGACACTTGAACTTGTGTCGAAGACTATTTTTTTCGATACACTCGCATTCTTTTTTCAGACAGTCGTCTGATAGATTCATCGAGAATGAGCAGACTTTAATGCGAATTTACTCGATTTATGACGCAGGATGAAGATGTCGACGAGGATGTTGTCGAGATTACCGCTCCTCGCGCTGATCTGCTCCTTCTGCGGGCTCGCGAGGGGCCAAGTGATCAACCGCGCACCCCATTTTGTTCACGCAGGCGACATGGCCAGGTTAGCCGTGTCCGAGGGTACGCCACCCGGAGCCCCGGTCTACACTCTACAGGCCGAGGACCCCGAGGGTTCGAAGTTGCACTATTCTATCAGCGGTGAGCATTTCACCGTCGACCGCGAGACCGGCGTTGTCGTCCTCAGACGGCCCCTCGATCGCGAAGCCCAAGATCTCATCGAGGTCATCATTAGCATAACGGGTGAGTGTACTCTTTTCGTATTCATACGCGCGTCTCTGATTGACGCTCGTGGGACAAATACGTTTGTCCAAAACGTGAATGATTCGGATTTTTCTTACGAATATGTTACGTTTTTTTCTTTTTTTTATCATAAAAAGAGTTTGGTTACGTTGGAATTTTTTCATTATTTAAGCATAATTTGAAACGTATTACGATGTAATTGTGCGTTAATTAAAAATAATTGTCAAATTATTTTCGTAATCTTTGAAATGCATGACTAGATGGTATAAACGTAACAAGTAAATGAATGAAAATTAATTTTAGCTATTTTAGACGTTTATTAAAACATTGGTAATTTCAGGCTTGTTAAAAGAGTATTAACGTTAGTAGTAATGTCAATTCTATGAATAGCTAAAGTACTATTTTTAAATTATTACTCTATGCGATACTTTAGTATTACAAAATTATATTACTTAGTAAAAATAGCTACTTTTTTTGAAAGTTGAATTGAATTTGTATTAATTTTAATTTGAAAGAAAAAATTATTAATATGTAAATTCTTTAATATTGATGGAAATACTATTTAATCTGTGACATAATAACTTTTATAAATTCATTGAATTTGTCATTGTTAATTCAAAAACATTAAATTTTATTTTTGATCACAATTATATTACATAACAAAATACTCTATCGGATACTCTAATAATTTAAATTTAAAAAATTGTTGTTTACACTTATTCTTTTTCCGTATACGTTTCTCATACTTAAATTACTTACAGTTAAAATTTTTTTGTCCTATTTACATTTATTCTATAGTACTTCGTGTCTGTTTATTCTTAGTAAATAAGATCGTTTTTTTCTTGTATTTAAGTTTTTGATGAATTTTAAAACGTTTTGAGTAAACATTTCCTTAAGTCCATGGAGTGTAAAACTTACAATGTGCGAATATAAAAATGATGTTTAAATAAGAGTTACAATCTGCTTAAACTTAAAACCTGTACCGTATTTAATATTATCAATGGCCTTTAGTATATCTTGTTGATCGATCGAAGAATGCGGAACTCCTTGTCATGCTTTTTTAATTTCAAGTAATCCTTTCAAAACCCGTAGAAACATGTATCATTTCGCAAATCTAAAATAACTCTGTTCAAGCGTTAATGATACAAGTAAACGAAACCTCCTTAAAATCCAACATCCATTTATAAAAATCCAGAACACTCAGCATAATAAAAGAGTTGTCCGTTGTTCCATTGGCTACAGACGAGGGTGTAGCGGGTTCGGAGCCAAATACGGTGTCCCTTCGTCGTGAGATAGCCGTGCTCGACGAAAACGACAACGCTCCGGTGTACCACGGACGACCTTACGCTGCCAGGGTACCCGAAAGTGCTCGCGTGGGAGGACTACTGCTGCCTCCGGGGACGGTGACCGTTACTGACCGCGATGGGGGTGTTAATGCTGACGTGGGGGTGAACTGCGTTCCGGCGAGTCGAGACGACGACGCTTGCCGTGTTTTTGCAGTTAGCACTATTAAGGTATGTGTATATGCGTTTGTTTGGTTGTTGTTGGATGTGCGATAACCGGTTTGATGAAATACTCTCTTTGCAGTCACAAATAAAATGGTTTACATTGGTTTTAGAAGATAATAACAATAATAGTATTTTATTGTTGTTATCAAACTTTTCAATACTTTTGTATTTGATATATTACATTAAATCTTAATATTTTGTTCATTGTGGATAAGTAATTTTCACAATTTTCTCAGAATATTTTAAAATTTAATTTATTTTTTTACTTTTTACTAATAGTAATCTGACGGAGATTATAAGCTTGAAAATTATATTATACCATAGTAATGTAATTATTCAATATAAGCTTGTTTATCTGTTTATAGTTCAATTTTTTTGTACCTAATGTACATGTTGTTAAATTTGTACAGAAACAAGTGACAAGTACATTCTTGGATAAAATATATTTATGTAACTAAAACCAGTTATTTCTGTTGATATTATAACGTTCGATAGAAATTTAATAAAAAAAATTAAATAATATTTTCTTTTTATTACACGATTAAATATTGTGTTCCTTTTCAGGAAACATAATATTTTTATGAAAGCATATCTTTTGTAGGTTAATATTAAACATTACTTTTAAAAAATGAACTAAAACTATATTATAATAATATTTTTTATAATAATATTTTTGCATAATTTAAAAACTATCAAATGCATTATTTATTGAATACTGTTTTTTACTAGAAAAGTAATTTATTAATTACTGAATAAATATTCGTATATAATAAAAGGATAAAGTACATTAATATAATTTTTAAGATTTAAATTTATATTATATGTAATTATATGAAAATTAATTTTATTAATATAAATTATTATTTATTGAAATAATTATAAATTTTAAACAAAGTCATAATAGTTTGAAATTATATAAAAAAACATCTACGTAAAGAAGGACAAAATTTTTCAACTTTCTTGAACAAGATTCCATTGCAAGAAATTTCGTGCTCAATCGATTACAGATACTTTTTTTCAGTTAGCGGAAGGAAAGTACGACGTGCAAATCACCTTAACGGAAGCACTCGATTACGAAAGAAGAAACTCGTATCTCATTAATTTACTTGCTATCGATGGAGCCAGTGATCCGCTGAAAAGGTTGCAGGCAAAAGCAACTGTTGCGGTTGACGTATTAGATATTCAGGTAAAGAAATCAAATAATATACAAAGTATGATTTACATGTTTGAACTTTAAAATGAATTAGATTTTCATTCGTAACTTTTGAAAATATTTTATAATAATTGTTTAGTATTAATAATTTAAATCATAATATGATTATTTAATTAAATTTTGTTAATAATTTATACAAAATATTCAGCACTTTTATCAGAGAATATTTAAAAACATAATAGATTATTCGTTTCGAATTACAGTATAGTACTCTAATAGAATTTATAATTCGTTTAGTGCGAAAAAAAATCATTTTTGTTTTATTCGATTAAATTACTTTAGTTATAATTTAAAAATATTTCTTATAAAAGAAATAATTTTTAGAAAATTATGATATACTTATTGTAATAAATTATAAATTTTTAATTTTTTAATTTTTGATGTTTTTTTACATATAAAGTTTGTTATTGATTTTTTTTAAAAATAAACTATACATTTACATCATTTATATAATAATCTAATAATTATCTTATGTTATGAATATACATTATATTTACGGTAATAAAGTGTAAAATATATAGACAAATATTACAAAAAGCTAATCGAATATAATTTTTTTAAATTAAATACTACTATAATAAGATTATTATGAGTTAAACGTTGTAAATATTCAACGAATGGCAAAGAATGATATTTCATTTAAAACTAATATTAGTCGTTTTTAATTTCAATATAAAGTTTATATCATTGTATGAATTAACAGTGAAATTTTAAATGATAATTAAAATAATTTTTATTTTAGCGAATGAAAACAAATTTTCTATACAAAGTAGAAAAATTTAATACGGAAAATATTCTCAATTAAATATTGTTGTTAACATTCCAACATCGATTACACGTTTTGCGTACCTCTCAGCTAAATCAATCATTGTAATTTGAAGTATCGGAAATTTTAATGTCTCGATTATGTAATAACCGAGGGATGAAAACCACCGAGCGAACGTTTCAAAACGTTGCTCATTTTACAGGATCAGCCACCAAGTTTCATAAACGCACCATATAGTGCGGCTCTGCCGGAAAATAGTGCCGAGGGTGTGACGGTCTTAAGCGTCAGGGCTCGCGACGGCGACACAGGCGAGTCGAGGCCTTTATTGTTGAGCCTCGAGCAAGAGGACAGAGGTTACTTCCGATTGGAAGTAACGCGTCAGGGTGACATCACCGTTGGCCGCCTCATCACCACCAACGTCTCGCTCGATCGCGAGGATCCCAGCATTTTGCAGAACGGTAGCATTTATAACTTCGAGGTGAGGGCGACGGAGCTCATAAATAATGAGATCCCAGCCGACACCGCCACCTCCATGGTTACCATCGTTGTTACGGACGTCGATGATATGGCGCCTCAATTCAACGAGGACCAGTTCTATCTTAGAATATCCGAGGATATTGGCACGGATACGCCGTTGCCAGGTGCGTAGAAATTAAATTACTCCGTTGTAAATTGTGTTTTAAAAATACATGACGCGTAAATTTACTTACATTGGTACGCGCTATTTTACTACAAAAGTATTATGATTTTTGTATGGACAATTTATTGTTCCCATAATTTAGATGCATGCTAATGATATGCAAAGTTGTGATTTATATCGTGATACTAACTTTATTGTTTTATATATAAAACTCGGTAAAATGCGGTTACGTTAATTTTTTACTAATTTCGAGATGAATACGAGGGAAATAACTGTTTTTATCGTAGGTTTAAACATGTTTGTGACTGACGAGGATGTAGGCGAAAATGCCAGGTATAAATTGGCATTGCGAGATTCGCCAAATTACCCCGATATAAGTGCAGCTTTTGCTATCAGTCCTGAAGAAGGCCAGGGGCGAGTTCCAATAGTCATTAGATCACGAGATCCAAGTGTTTTGGATTACGATTTACCAGATAATAGAGAGTTGGAATTTGAAGTTGTAGCCATAGTAAATGAACACGTTGTAAGTATAGAGAACTCATAAAATAATTATTTATAATAAAAATTAGTAAATTCTGTTTTTGCTTAACTTTATTATTATTAAATTATAAAAATAATTATTCTTGATTTATCCAACTTGAATAATAAAATATATTTTGAAATTTATAACAATAATATTCAATAAAATACGCAACAAAGACCATTTTCATTTCCATATTAAATTAATAAATAATTAAATTACCGTAAACGATAATTTCATTTTGATAATATTCTCAACTAATTAAACCTAGAATTAATCAATTTCGTTATGAGAATTTACACATCGTAATGATTTATGTAACTTCGTTGTTTTTCTAATAACACAGCATAAAAGAGTAGGAAATCTTTCTTTAAATTACATAATTCGAACAATGGCTTTATTTCTTTTCTTATTATAATACACTAATTACCATCAACGCTTATTACTTTCAGGTCACCTTTTCCACGGTGCACGTTGAGCTAGTTGATGCGAACGATCACAGTCCAGAGTTTTCTCAGGCACTTTATAAACTATCTGTACCAGAAAATGCGGATATCGGGTTAAAATTTGGCGATGTGCAAGCAACCGACGCGGACAGTGACTTATACGGCGAGTTGACTTACAAACTGCGAGGTTTCGGCGCTGAAAAATTTCACACCGAGTCTAAAAGCGGCGGCATTTCTGTCGCGAAGCCATTAGATTATGAAACGCAAAAGTCGTACTCGCTGACGATGGAGGCAAAAGACGGCGGTGGGAAGGTTACCACGGTCAACGTACTTATTGAACTCGAAGATGTTAATGACAACGAGCCGATTTTTGAACAGCAAGAGTACTCGAGGATTGTGAGGGAGGGTGCGACCAGTTTTGATCCTCAGATGTTTGTTAGAGCAACGGATGCCGACGGATCTGAACAGGGTGATGGAAAAATCATGTATTCGATTAGTCATCATAATAGCATGAATGACAATGTGTTTAAGGTAATACTAATTTTCTGTTAACAAGTTTATTTTATATTAAAAATATTGAAAAGATTTACGGTTATAATTTTTTATTTTAAATTAGATGTTTCAGAAGTTTAAAATTGATTGTATAATTTTTTCGTTTAGTTTTTACTTGCATTGTTAACAGTATAAAACAAAATTCTTTAAATTTCTTTTAGAAAGTATTCAGATTAATATAAAAATAATAAATTCTAAATTTTTTAAAGTAATTATGATTAATTAATGTGTCATTAAGGATTAAATTTTAAAATTACGATACCAAAACATTCGTTGTATTATTTAAGAATCTATATAAAGTAGATATTTTATTACAAAAAATAATTTAATTTAAAGTTTCTTGTATTCTCGATATAAATATAAAATAAAATATGCAATTTTTAGGTAAATTCTGAAACAGGCGAAGTGAGCATTCTAAGTCCAGCACGTTCCAGCGATACGGAACGAGGCATTTACGAATTAACCATTCGCGCAACAGATCATGGAATACCGTCAAAATATACGGAGGCTAAAATTTATATACGCGTTGGGGTACCTGGTAATCAGAAACCAGTTTTTCGAGGCAACTTTAAGTCCAGCCTTCCAGGACCGAGCGCCTACAGAGCCAGGATTCTAGAAAATGCAGCACCTGGTACAGAGGTTATAAGAGTTATGGCCAACGATCCTGATGGAAGAGACAACCTCTTGCAGTATCAAATAAGATCTGGTGCAAAGGATAATTTTGTAATCAATTCAAGTTCGGGTCTGATAACCGTTTCGCCCGATGCCAGATTGGATTTAGAGTTAGGAGGAGATAAGTACGAAGTTATCGTGTATGCAATTGATTCCGGTACGCCGATAAAGGAGACTGCGACGACTACGGTATCGGTTACCATTGTAAACGTGAATAATAAACCTCCAGTTTTTCCAAATTCGACGTATCTCATCTATGTGTCTGAAAGAGCAAGCATTGGTAAGGCATATATAATCACATTGTTTAATACTATTATATTTAGTTTAGAATTATAAACTTGTTTATTTATCTATTTTAAAGATTTTAATTAATGATTTTTATTTCATAATTGTATATTATTATTAAACTAGGTAATTTTTAAGCTTTAAATTTAAAAAATCCGTTCTCATAAATATGAAATAAATTTTTTAAATTTATTATGTTACTAGAAAAAAGTTTTAAAAAAATCATGATTTTTAAATAAGCGCTAATACTTGTTAATAATTTTATCGGCAAACATAATTTATAATTTTAAAACAAAACTCTACGTGAATTCTGTAAATCTTTCGCAGGTGAAGTTGTTTTAAAAATAACAGCAATTGATCCAGATGCGGACGCTGAAATCGAATATTCCATCGTTGAGCCTATCAAAGCAATGGATAAAACTGGTGTTGCTATAAAGAATGGCATATACGATTATAAAACAGCTTTTCGTATAAATAAAACCACTGGTGCCATGTCTGTAAATCGTGGGCTGGACTATCAAACCACTGCTGTTATTATACTTACCGTCGAGGCTCGGGACGTGAATGCCGTTGTCGATAAGGAAAAACAAGTGGCAAGAGCTGACGTGACAGTATACGTTCAAGCTTACAGCGACGATAATCCTACGTTTACCAATAGTGGCTGGTCAGCGAATAACCCGACTATTCGCGTAACTATACCGGAAGAACAGCCTTTGGGTACAACTTTGCTAATGCTGTCAGCTAAAGAGCCACAGACTGGATATTCAATACAGAGATTCGAGCTTGTTCGTAACAACGATGATGGGGGTTACGTAAACGTTGGAGCGCAAAGTGGCAATGTTGTATTGAACAAGAGATTGGATTATGAATCTCTGGAGGAAAAGGTTCGTATTTTTTTAAAAGACGTATTCTTGATATATATTTAAATAAAAGAAAAAGTAAGCATAGGTAAATATAAAACAATTTTGATTCTATAAGAAAAATGCTTAATTTCTTTTCATATTCAATATTCTATCACTGCATAAGACAATCAAAATTTATTTATAGAGAATGTTGAATATTTGCTAGAAAAATTATGAAAATGGAATTAATTAAATAGCGTACGAGTAATTTATATTAAAGTAATGCTGGACAATATTCTTATCTTTCTTATAAAATAAAATTTCATTTTCAAATAGTTATTAAATTATAAAAACCAATAAGTATATTGAAATAATACCTAATTTTATATTAATGACATTTAATACTTTCAGACTATTCGATTCAAAGTGAGAGCTTTGACAAGGGATTACGAAATAACGCGAAGAATGTCAGAAGCAAACGTAATCCTCAATATTCAAGATATAAACGATAATAGTCCGGTTTTTACTGAAAAAGACTACAAAATATCTGTACTAGAATCGGATAAATCCCCAAAAGTAATATTAACAGTAAAGGCTACGGACGGAGACAGTGTGACTTCAGATGTAGAAATTAAACGAGGATACGGAATAATTAGATATTTTTTGACCGGAGAGAACGCCAATTTATTTGAAATCGATTCTATGACTGGAAGCATTAGAGTACGTAATAGAAATTTTTTATTTATTATTTATATGATACAAAAGCTTAATTTTAAGATTTCCTTACATAATTTTATTTATTTTTAATAAAAATAATTGATTTTAAATTATATTATTGAACTATTTTTAATATAATTTCATCCTTTTAATTAAATTTCTTTTTAAGTATATCAATAATTTAATTATAATGAAGTTTTGAAAAATATTTATTTTATGTAATAGATTGCAAAAAATACAATATTAGACCGAGAAAGGCAGTCGGTTCTTCGATTATATGCAATTGCATCCGATGTTCCTGAAGGAGGATCGGAACAGAGAACTACAAAGGCGTTGGTGATAGTCGATGTCCTTGATGTTAATGATAATGCTCCGACATTCCCTAAAGATTCATACACTGCTGTTATACCAGAGAATGCACCTACTGGTATCAGTGTATTAAATGTAACGGCAAGAGACTTGGATGAAGGCGTCGGTGGTTTGATTCACTTTGAAATAATTGACGAGGGTGAAGCAAGTGGTATGATATTCGTTTAAATTTGCTTATATTTGTTATTGATAAATATCAGTTGCACTTTAAACATTCGTGATTTCTTTTGTATTTTAGCTTTTTTATTAAATATTGGTATACGCGATTAAAAAATATACGAATTAATTATTTTATAAAATTATTTGTGACTTCTTAAGCAACTCGTTTTTAATAATACTTTAAAAGTATATTGTAACAAAGTTATTGTTTTTCATAATTTTTTATGAAATCATAGTAAATTTTTGATAATTATACAAAATTAAAAATTTTAATGTAAATCTTAATATTTTCAACTATAACTTATTTAAAAATTTTTTTATGAATATCGCATTCAAAAAAATGAAGTCAATTTTTTTATGATAATTTTCTTTTAAATTTAGTTTTATTTTATAAAGAACTTATACAAATTTATAAATTATTTTTATACTATTTATAATTTTTAGGTTTGTTCAGAATAAATCATACGACTGGTGAAATTGTATCTAATCGCGAATTGACGGGTAAAGGCAGAACCGAACCATATTATATGCGTATTCGCGCACAAGACACCGGAGATCCCCCTTTATTTTCCGACGTAATTCTAACACTGTATATTGGTGATGTCGTCAGTAACGATGGAGTACCTCTTTTTATCAGACCTACTTTAGATGAGGTTGCATTCGTCTCTGAAAACTCGACTATAGGTAGTCCTGTTTTTCAAGTGGTTGCTTCCGATCCGGATGATCCAAATCTGCCTAACGGTAAGATAACTTTCAAATTTTTGGAGGATGGTCACTTTGGGAGCGATGCTAGTTCCTTCAGCATCAACGAAGATACGGGCCTTATTATTACGAGAACTCTGTTAGATCGTGAAACCAAGGATAGCTATACACTTATTTTAGTAGCTCAGGATCTTGGACAGCCACCTCAGCAGACTACACGAATTCTGCAAGTTAAGATCTTAGATATTGACGACCATAAGCCTCATTTTAAAAGAAGCTTTTACAGTCCACCACTAGAATTTAGTATTAAGGAAGAAACGATGATTGGCATTAAAATTGGAACTATGGAGGCTATTGATGAAGATATCGGGGAAAATGGTATGATCGACTATGCCATCACTTACGGCAATGAAGCTGGCCTTTTTGCTGTGGAGCGTTTAGACAATAACAGCGCCATTATTAAATCTGTCGAGAGATTAGATAGAGAATCCACTGAGAAACATTTATTAACGGTTAAGTGTTTTAAGTACTCGACTCATTACTACGATGCCGTTCCTAAACCCTATAATCGTCAAGATCCTACGGAAAGACAAGTACTCATAAGGGTTGTGGACATCGATGATAATCGACCACAATTTAAAAAACATAATTTTACTATTGGAGTGCGATTGAACGTACCGATCGATACAAGTTTAATAACTTTGGAAGCCCAGGACGTTGATTCAGATGCTCTTCCTATAAATTACAAAATGGGCGAAGCATCTTTTATTTCTCTAGTGGATCAATCCATGTCGAAAAGATTCATACCTACACCATTGGCTTTAAATGCTCAAACGGGCGAAATTAGAACGACTGGTTCACTAACGAGTTTTGCCGATGGTTATATGGAGATTCCAATATCAGCTAATAATTCTCTTGTTCTTGGACGAGAAACCAATGTTACTTTAAGAATATTTTTATTGCGAGATCGAGATATGTTGAAGTTCGTTTTTTCAAAGCCTCCGGTCGAAGTTCGAAGGAAACTCGAGGATTTCGAGAAGGCGGTACAACAGGCTCTGTTGTTACCGATATCCGTCAACGTCTACGACACACAGTTTTACTCGAAAGATGATAACTCTCTAGATTTCTCATCAACGAGTTCCTGCTTTCAAATGGTCGGCAAGGAATCTTACAGTCTGAACGAGATGAAAGCTCTTTTAACCGATGCGAAAAATGACGAGCTCAAAAAAGTTTACAAAAACTTCCACGTTGAGAAAGTACAAAATTGCGCTGCTACCGTTGCAAGGGCTGATGCTTCGGCGACTCAGATGTGGGTGTTGGTTATAGCAACATTAGTTGGTGTAGCAACTATAGCCGCTAGCTGTACAATTTGCTGCATGCACTCTAAGTAAGTAAAATTCGCACACGATGTTTGAATACAGTATTATAGTAATTTTTGTATCGGTAAGATTCAAAAGTATTAAAATTTTTAAATTAATTTTAAGCGGGTGTAAAGTAATAATAGTTACAATTATTTAATTTTTTTACTTTTATCGATATATTTATATTCATGAATATTTTTATGAATATTTAGAAATATTTAAAAAAATAACCGACTATTATTTTACTTACTTAATTATAAATAATACTAATTATTGTCGAAATTATTAACTTCATTATCTTTATTTTCTTTTGATATTCATCCATTTTTATCATGAATAAATTTAACTAATCCTTAGTAAAAACTACAACGAATACCTTCTTTACAAATAGATACAAAAAACAAGCAAAACACGCCCGATTACGAGATCAGTCACGACCAACACTGAGCTATGTCTCATCTGCTCCCGGGATGATTAGCTCCGGTTCTCACACGACAATAGGACCTAGTACAATGATTTCAATTGGACACCACGACGGTCCCTACGAGTGGGGAAATACAACTCTATATCATCCTAGCACACTTTCAAGGACATAGAATCGTGCATACGAATCTCGACTTTCTTTCGCGAGATCAATGAACTAACTATGAGAATCTAGCTTAAAACAATCTAATTCGCTTGATTGGTGTGATGTCAAAAGTGCCAACTAAATAATAGAAGATTGTGCATCAATTTTCCCTTTTTCGAGACTATAAACTAGTACATCTGTGGTGCTCGTGAAAAGAAAAAAATTAATAAGTGGTTAAATAGAAACTCGAAATTATTGGAAAATGTATATTTATTGCATGTATAAATACTTATATTTACGAGAATGATTAGTGCATTAGGTAGTATTTTCTACCTTTATAGTTGAAAAGATGTATTTGTGTATAAAAAAAAAAAATCAAAAGTACGAAGTGATGTACTATATTTCTTATTTGTGAAATATAAAAATTTTATAATTACACACAGTCTTTATTGATTTTTATAAATATCATAAACCGCAAAAACACTATTTTTTGTATACAATTTTATTTAATCGAAGTTTTTACTAATAAATATTAAGCCTAATATTTACTTGTATATATTAGTAAATTTATTTGTAAATTTAGAAGTATCCAGTAAGTTAAAACCACATTATTCGATTAGTTTAGTCCATTGCGATTAAACTATCGGCGAATTGTTGAAATTTTTCAATAGTATTGATTTTAAATTTTGAAGAATTTTCGTGCTTTGAATCAATGATTTGTTTTTCATTAGGAAATTTATCCTCGGTGATAGCAGTACTTGAAATATCACACTCGTTATTGCAATCGTTAACTTGTCTAGTTCCAATAAACATTTCAGCTTTTACCTCTTTTACTTCTTTTTTCAATTGCGGCTGTTCCACCGAAAATTTTTTATAGCGTTTCTCAGATAATTCTGCGATATCTTTACTCTCGTATAATTTAGTATCTTGATCTTCTGTATGATCCATCAATCTCCTGGTTATCCCATCCAAAGGTGCTATTTCTTTCTCGATTAAACGATCAATTTTATCCATTGGCAATAATTCCAATCTTTCAACAGCATTATTTCTGAAATTGATAAGAATATATTTTTCGATAAATTAAAAGCAGGTGTATCGAGAATAAATGGCATATTTATTAACTAAAATCAAAGATGCATCTGCATTTGGACAAATTTATAAAGAACGCCAACAATAAATGTGTCACTGGATACATTTACGAGCGACAGTCAACAATATTGTGCAATTTAACAAATAAAAGAAAATACTTGGTTAAAAACATTTTGACGGAAACATCTATCTTTAGGAGAGAGCGCAACTATACTCGTGAGTCAATGCGCCTTTACAGACTGTTAGTCTCTTTTCGGAGATTCTTTAGCCGTAGGCAATGCGCGAAACATTCGGTATGCGCGGTATCTATTACGGCAACATCGGTGCTTCTCTTTTCTCTTTCGAACAAGATTATTTTTTTTAATTCATCTGTGCTTAATGACATCACCCGATATGCTCGAGGACAGCAGCTTATATATTTTGACTATAAAAATATTACACCACGTTTTCGAACCTCGACCGTAGCATAATACTGCCATAAAACGAGGAATAATTAATTGTGCTCCAAAGATACGATTGATATTCTATTTCGTTTCTTTTGTGCGGCCGTTCGAATTTCGCGTGTATGCATGTCTGTAAAAGTTTCTTATAGCTAATAATACATTTCTTTTGATTTTTAAAATGTGAAAGTGTATACATTCTTACAACTTGAATTTACACGATATTGCTATAGCGCCGGTGAAGGTACGAGCATCGTAACAAATGACCAAAGTTCGTGGCCTCGTGTTAGGTGGTTTTTTTTTCAGTTAAAACATCGTAAAACACCATCCATGCGACGTTTTTACTTTGTAGCTTTAGTGAAAGTACTTACAGTAAGCCCGTTGCACGTTAGATGCTCAATGAATATCATTAACTTGAAAAGTGGCCCAAGTATATCGTAATCAGATTCGAAGACTGCATCTTTAGATTCTTTGAGATGGTTAAGGTAATTTATTTTTATTATATCTCTTTTTAATGTTATCTTAATTTTTGATTTTTTTTATACTTGATTGTTTAAAGAAAATAAAAGCTTTTGATTTAGGCCAAAAATATAGAGATTAATTTTAATATCTTTATAATTTATAAAATTTTAGAAATATAAATTTTATTATTATATTTATTAGGGGATATGAGATACATTACCGTTTAGAAGAGTTTTAATTTTTAATTTGTGTATAATTACTTAATTGGATATAATTTCTTTTATCAATTATCTATAAAAAAGGATAGGCAAAGCACTTAAATTAATTACGTATATGCATGTGTGTATGTGTGTGTGAGGCATTATATTAAGAATTTAAAATTGAATGTATATTTAATTCGATACAAGATAAATAATTATGTTAATTTTCAGGTTTTATTGACCTAATAAGAAATATTTATATTATCTATTGCAAATTTTTATTAAGAATTAAAAAAAACAAATTTTTTACTCGATCAATATATCTTAAGCATAATAAATTATTTATATAAAAAAATCCCTGGCAATTTTTTTGAAAGTATTTTGATACATTAACAACTTTTATCAGTATAATATTATTTCTTTTTAAATTAGATATAGTATAATTGAATATCGATAAAATTACCTCGTTGTTTTTTTCTTTTTCGGGTATAGATTTAAATGCAAAATCATTTGATGTTTTTCATCTTCTTCTGGTACTTGATATTGATTTTGCATAGATATTGGATGTGGTAATTTTTTGTGCATTCCGTATAATTTTGAGTAAGTATGAACGAATGGAATAATTGGTCTTTTTGATTCATAATCAGTAGATTGAGATTTAAGTGCTGACAATTTATTCGTATCCTCGTCTGTATCCACGATTGGATAAATGTCTAACATTACACTAAACGGTTTTGGTTTCTGTTTTTTTTTATATTTTTTTATGCTTTGTAAACCATCATTTTCATACTGATTATTTTTACTCGAATTATTATGAAAATTTGATCCATGTTGATGTGGATTATAGTATGAATTGTATGTATATATTTCGAATGGTGAAAATCTGTAATTTAGATAAAACAAATTTACTCTCAAACATTATAAATGTATTGGAAATGATTTATTTTATATTAATTATTATTTTAGTAATAATAACTAATATATATAATAAAAATATTATATATTATTTAAATTTGTTTAAAATTTAATATTAAATTATCATGTTTAACGTAATTTTTATAATTTCATTAATATTAAAACGATTTTAAAATTTTAAATTATTTGCAAAATTTATTGAATCTAGATATTAATATTTTTGTTAAAATATTTAATAAGCTTAAATAAAAATTTTGAATACAACAAAACTTTTTTTTATCATTCTCACCTAAAGTTGGAAGTTGCTAAAAGGTTTACATCAGATGGATGTTTTGGTTTATAATTATAAAGAGGATCAGAATTATAGGTCATAATGTAAGGTACATTTGCCTGTTTTTCAGATAAGTCGGTGTTCATTGAGACTCTTTCGGTATCGATATGATCAGTATCATACTTTTTCGAATTGACATAGAATCCTGTAAATTTAATGCCTCCATTGAGAGTGTTTTGGTCATTGGTAAGGTATTTAATGACATCCTGAATATTCCTTGAAGTATGTGGATATCGGTACTGAGTCAGTTGCGGATATTTTAGATGTCTGACAGATGAGGGCTGCGGATCATTCAATTCGAATTGAAATGGATTCACTTGCTCGTTATTTTCGTTGCTTATGTCGCTGCTCTTGTCTGAATAAGATAGTTTGTTCCTACTAATACAAAACTATTTGTTTAATACACACTTTAAGTAGAATAAGTTTTTTTCTTTAACAAAAAGAGTCAAGTGTAACTATGAAAGTATCATGACACAAATAATTTTTTAATATAATAAAAAAATAAAATTTTTATTTTACAACCAATTTTTCTTATTTTTAATCGAACTATACTTATAATATACTTCAGATAATTTGTTCAAATTTTGATTTTAATACTTTATAAACTAAATTTTCTATTTAAAATTATAAACAATTTCATTATTTAAAACATTAATTTAATTATTTTAATTATTTCTAATAATTATTAATCTTATAAAACGATAAATTTTAAATGTTTCGTACAATTATTTTTAAAGAAAATAAATATATAAAATTAGAAAAATAATAAATAAAAAATATATATTTTAGTTATCTACATAATAATTATTCATGCATAATTATATAGACTATTAACATTTTATTATTCTTTTTGCAAAGATAATTATGATTAATTTTAATATTTCTTTTAAAAAAATTTAGTCGAGATTTTTTAAATATTAGTTATTAAAATTTTCATGATGTTTTTTATTTTATTATTAAGATCGATACTTAACATTCTAATGTGAAACAAAGAAATTTTTACTGAATTATAGTTCAAAAATTATTCTTTATATTTATAAATATATATCTAAAGACCTAAAAAATAAACAGACTGAAAGAAGATGTTTAAGAAAAGGCCGTTATTACAATAAATGGTGCAAAAGAGTTACGACTCATAACTTCGCTTTACGTTTAGATTTACAATAATAATAAAATACACGCAAAACCCAAAGACTTTACCTCACGCGATGATTTATCGCATGATTGTCGATTGTCCGTATGTCCTGAGTGGATATATCTTTCTCATTGTATTGCAAATCTAATGCATGATTTTGGACTTGGAAATTTTCGATTTTCTGCGCTCGGTTTTCTATAACTGGTTGCAATAACTTAACGTCCTTATACTCCAAATTATTATCGTTGTCCAGGCGATCTTCAAACATGTTCGCATGGCTAGTGTTAACAATATATATGGTTGGAGGGACAGTAACGATTGGTTTTCTTGACGTGTCATTATTCGACCTTTTAAAGCTATTCTGTAGAATGTAAATATGCTTCGTTTCTTGACTTACTTTGCTACTGATCGATGCGCTTGAAGCAAAATCGTATAAGAATATACCGATCTGAAAATTATTAAGCGATATAAAACAAGAATTATACAAATAACCGAAACTATATCAGTTAAAAAAATTTCAATTTCAAATAATGATAATCATTTTCAATATTCTTTTAGACGATATTTTTTAATTTTGTTTTATCGTTGTTTTATTGCTATTATTTTAAAAATCAATATTCATTTTAAATTTTCTTTAAATTTTTATAAAATCTTTATTTTAGTTTCTTTTATTATTTTTTCTTTTCTTTAATAGAAAATCAATATTAATTGAAATATAAATGAAATTTTTGGAAGATCAGAGATTTATGGTACTTTTAAGAATCAAAAAATAGATAATTCGTAGTATTTTTACCATAATGAAATTAAAAATCGTTATAAGTAATTTTATTTATAAAAATAAAACTTTTATATTTACTATTTTGTATGTAATAATTTCAATACAAAAAAATTTCAATAAAAAATCACTATAAATAAAAAGTTTAGTAGCTACATAAATTAAACTTTTTATCTATATTTACTTATATATTAATTAAAAAGAAAAAAAAGTGAGAAAGGACTGAAAAAAAGAAAAATAGAAATACATTAAAAATACTTAGAAGAAATTTCTCGTTTGAATTAATTTTTATAATATTTTTTGTTCATAAAAACGAAGAATTTTGCTCATTATTATGTTAATTTAAAAGTTTATTTTATCCACTTGTAAACATATTTTTAATTATTTATTTAGTACTCATAATTTTATACGAAAAACGTTTTATAAGTAATCAAATAGAAAATTTTGTTAAATATTGAGAAAATTAATTTATTCTAGTTTTTAAAACGATAGAAGCCTATTACATACATAAATAAGATATATTACACCATTAAGGAAGAGTGATTTACGATTATATAATATCTTTAGAATAAATATTTTTTAAAATGTTTTTGGAAAAAACTTTTAAGATAGATTTGAAATAATTATTTAAAAATGTTTTTAATGTTAAATGATGAGCATTTGAATTATATAAGGAGAAATAACAAGTTTTAAATTTATGTACGTTTAATTTAAGTAGATTCGTATTAGCGAAAAATACAAATAAAAAATTATCCAAAGAATATAATAATTTAATGTTTGCATTACTCAATATTTGTAAGTTTACGTACAGTCGAAATCATAATGAAATAATCATATAAAATAAATCATAATTAAATGTATAAATAAAGAGTTTATGATTTGATAGAAAACATCGTAATTTCACTATCATTGTTTACTTTATATCGATATGGTAAAAATTAGCGTTTTAGATATTCGATATTATTCGAGACATGTTTTTTTATAAAGATTCAGAAATATTTTTTGCGAAATAAATTTCATATCAAAACAATCACGTGGGTATGAATGTTTTCATCGATACACAATATTTTCATATATTATTGTTTTACATTCCACATAGTTAAAGCAGTTAATATTACTTTGAAAGTTAACATTATAATTTGTGATAATTTTACCGGGTATTTACGACCAGAAGAATAAAACACGTAGCGTGATTTGTTTGAAATCTTCCGGAGTCGTATTTGTTAAGGAATATACATTAATGCATGTCTAATGTGTAACCGAATGAAAAAAGTATCGATATGCGCATTTTTCACGACTAGAGATACTAGCATCAACCGTACTATTGGCTACGCCTATGACCAAAAAGCGGCGCTTAGTTTCTTAGGTAACGCTTTGTCTTGCGTTTATCATTGATGAGAATATTCTTATGACTGCGGAAGAGTTAAGACGCTCTTGATGATTGTACGTATGTTTTTGACACAGCAAGTATGGGACGGTTCTAGAAAGCTCGTTACTTTTCTGTGAAAGTATCCGAAGCATGTATTCAACGTTGGATTACAGTGAAATACACTTTTATATGGTACAAATTAGCTAAATTATATGTAATAATTAAGCATAGGTCTATGAGAAAGTGTGAAATACTTTTATTATCTGAAGAAATTCAATAAATATAATACAAATCGAAGAAAATAATCAGTTAAATGAATTTGAGGATTATAAATAAAAGTGGTTAAAATAAATTATTAAATTATTAATAAATTTCTATATTGCAATCAACAATTTCTTATATTATTATTCAATTATATAAATTATCATTAATTTATTATTTAAATCGATTAGGCTTATAAGCGTACATTTTATATTGAAAATTTATAAATATTTTATTCGAAGTTCTTATTCTTATGAAATATTTTCTTATAACCTTCGATCGAAACAATTTATATATATTGTATATAAAATTGACGATTACAGCGTTGATGAATTTTATGCGAAAGATAAATCATAAGAATACAATATTTAATCTGTTAACAAACGCATGTTTCAATCTTTGTAAATAATTTTTTTAATTTATTGAAATTCAAATTTTTTAATTATTTAAGATATTTGTAATTCGTTGCTATATAAATTAAAAAATATATTTCATAAGCAGAATATTCAAGAGAATTTAATCAAAACTTTGACTTTTTAAAATTTGTTTAGAAAGTATGTTTCATAAAATAATAATAATAGTACACTTTATAAAAAATAATTTAATTTGATATCAGAAATTTTGTATTTTTATAAGTTTTGTATACTTATAAGACTTAAGAATTTATTTATTTACATTTCACAAAATAAATATAAAAACTAGTTTTCGTAGCAGAGTATTTACTTTGTAGTACAAACTATACGAATAAGAAATTTCGAATAAATAACGAAAACGATCTTAAAGATGATTTTATTTACATTATAAACGAGAATAATGTTTTTATAATTTATTATTCGATATTAATGATATAATATGAATACATTTTACGCGAACAAGAATAATTTACATTTTTTATAAAATAAAAATTTTAATTACCAAAATTAAATAATTTTATATATACATTTACTTGAACAACTAAGAAGTTAAATAAATCAAGAAAGAACTTGCAAAACTCTAATATAAAAATAAAAAGCGTTGCATCACAATTTTCGAATTCAACAGTGAAATATTTTGTAAAATCAAGTATTTTAAAGGATTCATTCAATAAACGTTATTTACGGCTTGTCGTCAATATTTTTAACCACTGCGATTTGCGTTTCATCGCGAATGACGAACTCTAGTCATAAAGTATTAAAAAGTCAATCAATATTGTTAACGAGGCTGTCAAATTCCATCGAACACTTTTACTAGTTTACACGCTGTGACAATATTCCTCGCTCCTCGATTCAGCTCCTATATTCGTTCGAGTCATTAGCGAACGATCGTTTCAATCGCGCACGAGATGATTTTCAAAGATGCGGTAAAAATAAGCAGATGAGCGCTCAATCGAAGCGGCATAAATTAAGCAGTTGTTAACCTTAACCGTTGCTCCTTTCTATCGCGCGCATACTAACAACACAAAGGAACTCGTCGACAGCTACGCTAAGATTGCTTACGCCCTATATGCGAAGTGTGCAGAAATCTCGGCAAGCGAGATGCGCTTGAGTCGTCATGCGTGTGAGCGAGAAGCGCGAAAACTCACTTACAACTCGTTGCTCGAATGACTAAGTGCATGCACGAGTTTTCGCAAACTCATCGGGATTCCCTAAAGCGCGAATTTCTACAAAAGCGAATCTTTTAAAACGAGTTTTTTTTATTGCCTCGAACGATGAAATGCACTTTATGCTTAGATTCTAGAACCGATGCGTCGAGGTGCCATCATCGATCGCTTTTGGTGCTTTTTTTCTTGCGAGCCGAGTGATTATGTGACGAATGTCTCGAGCATACTTACCAAAATCACCGACACCACGACCATAATTCCGATAACTAGTTTCCGGACTGTGCCTCCGTAAATATTTGTGTTGTAATACTCGCTGTGATCGGAATATAGCCCAAGTTCGGATGTACTCACGGCTGATCTTCGGCCAATCCGAAACATATCTTTCTGACTGTCCTGCTCCAGACTTACGTCCTGCGTTGGCGTATCTTGAGTTTTTTTATTGATTCGTACCATTGACACTTAAATAATTATATTTAATATTTGCAATTTCATAATATACTTTTCATATTTGATCAATAAATGCAATCGTATAACATTTTTTTAATACATTTGCAACGATGGTACCTTTCCAATGTATCGTCTCAGACTAAGTTGTTACATTTCTCCACGAGTGTTTTCACTAACAATCCCACAATTGTGAAGATTCTAGCAGGTAAAACATTTTCTTCGTCAGAGACGGGGGAGGATCTTGATGGAAGGAGAAGCCTGAGAGTTATGGACTACTTACCGCGAAATATGTGTAGTAGAATTCAAGATGTTTCTCTTTATAATTACAGCGTGCGTTAAATACTCCACAAGATTCATACGTGCGTTTAATTGTTAATATATTTATTAAAAAAATTATTCTCACATTTTTTATGTTAATATATTTATAATAAAAAGACTTGGATGAAAGTTTAATTACTTTAAAATTAATCGTATAATGTATAGAAATTTTTTTTCAGATTACGTTACGCGTTATTTATATAAGATTATTGTAAATTTATATAATATTTATTTATAAAACAATTATTAAGAATCTCGAACAAATTTTACTTATCCTTTCAAAATGTAAATATACTTCCTATTTGGACTCTTATTTAGATATTTGTAATTTCTTTTGAAGGATAAATTTTTAAATAATTCAAAAGTAAATATTTTAAACTTTTAAGTGAACTTAAAATCTGATTTAAAAATTGCAATGAATTTAAAAATCATAAATTTTAAAAAACAGGTTAGAAAAATAAAATACATTTGTTTAAATAAAAATATTATTTTTATTGTAATGAACCTTGAATTAGGTTTTAATCAGGTAATATAACTTGTTCTTTGACACATTGGCTTATGTAAAATCACAATTTAAAAATGAATATTAAATTTTTTAATATTCACAAAAAATTTAATCCTGCTAATCACTTATCGATATCATTTATACAAATTAATCCGTAGTATTTCCAAAAATTATTTTAACGCCAGCATATTGAGTCACTTATAAAGTGTAAAATAATGCGTCATAATTATAAGTGTCGATTAACGCTTACGGAAATAAAAGGGAATGTCTGGAATTGGATACTGATATCCGGTGTCTGGTTTCGGAGTACTTGGTGGAAGAGTAGGAGACGGTGCAGGACTACCAGTTGGTGGTGGATACGTAGGTGTGCTTAAAGTTGTTTTGTATTGTACGGTAGGATTAGGAGGTGGTTTAATAGTTACATAAGTTGTTCTCGGTGTGGATGGTGGTAAATAGGGAGAAGGTTTCGTACTTATTAACTGAGGAGCCGTTGTATATTTATTAGAAGTCGACTCGTATATTGGCGGTGTAAATCTAGTGGGTGTTGACGGTCTTATAGTGGATGTTGGCAGAGGTGGTAAATACGTTTCCGGATTCAAAGGAGTTTTATTGGTAGGAGGTCTTTGTGTAAATCGAGATGTAGTTCTAGGGTTGTTTGGTGTTGTGTAAATTGGTGTTGTTTCTGGTGGCAAGTAACTAGTTAGTCTCGAAGGTGGAAAGGTTGGTGGGTTTGTACGCGGAGTATTTGGTACCGGGGGTGGAGTTACTCGCGGTCTCGTAGGGGTTGGCCTTATATATTTAGGTGTTGTTTCTGGTGGTAAGTAACTAGATGGTCTCGCAGGTGGAAAGGTTGGTGGATTTGGTCGCGGAGTATTTGGTAAAGGAGGTGCAGTTATTCGCGGTCTCGTAGGGGTTGGCCTTGTATATTTAGGCGTCGTTTCTGGTGGCAAATAACTAGTTTGTCTCGAAGGTGGAAAGGTTGGTGGGTTTGTACGCGGGGTATTTGGTACCGGGGATGGAGTTACTCGCGGTCTCGTAGGGGTTGGCCTTGTATATTTAGGTGTTGTTTCTGGTGGTAAGTAACTAGACGGTCTCGCAGGTGGAAAGGTTGGTGGATTCGGACGTGGAGTATTTGGTAACGAGGGTGCAGTTACTCGCGGTCTCGTAGGAGTTGGCCTTGTATATTTAGGTGTTGTTTCTGGTGGCACGTAAGAAGACGGTCTTGAAGGTGGGATAGATGAACTTTCAGTTGGTGGTAAATATGTAGGACGATAAGGTTGTTGGTTGGGTAGTGCTAGATTAGGTTTCAGATTTTGGTTTTGTGGTTGTGGTCTTGGTGATTGTGGGACTGGAGGGACATATTGATCGAATGGTTTCGGACGAGGTGATGTTTGTGTAGAAACTTGTGTTTCTGGTTGATAGAATTGAGAAGGCGGTCTTACATTTGGACCTGGAAATGTTTGTTGAGGAGTATTAAAAGGTGGAGGTGTTTGGGAGATTTGATTAAAAGGTGGATTTGGATTATTAATCGGTGGAGATGGTGGTCTTGGATTTGGTAATGCTGGAGGCACATTTGGTCGTGATGGAGATATATACGATGAAGGTGGACGCTGAGGTACATTTATAGGAGATGGTGGGTTGAATGGACGATTTGGCTGTATTTGGGGTGAATCGATTACTGGACGTGGAGGAATCTTGGGTGATTGAGGTGGTCCTGTATAAACAGGTGGAGTTGGTTTAATGTTATATATTGGCTTGGGTGAAATTGGCTTAGGAGTCGAATAAAATTCGGATGGGCGAGATGAAGGGAGTGGACTATAAATTGGAGGTGGCCTTGGTGAAGGAAGGTTGAATTGTGTTCCTGGTTTTGGGTAATTATATCCAGTGGGTGGTGATGGAGGCTGTGGATTCGGAGGTTGTGTAATAGCAGGTTGCGTAGGTGGAGGTCTAGTTGGTGGAGCTCTCGTTGGTGGAGGTCTAGTTGGTGGAGGTCTAGTTTGTGGAGGTCTAGTTTGCGGAGGTCTAGTTGGTGGAGGTCTAGGTGGTGGAGGTCTAGTTGGTGGTATAGTAGTGGGTGTTATTATTGGAGGTGGTGGTCTTGTTGTTATCGATGGTTTAGGATAGACATATCCTTCTGATTCTTGCCCCGATGTTAGCGGTGGTTGTTGAACTGGTTGTAAGTTTACGGGTACTACTGGCTTTGAAAGCAATGGTATTTTTGATTGTTGTATTACTTGTGGTTTTTGTGGATTTTGATAATTATATCCAAAAGAAGATTGTCCCGAAGTTACTGGCCTTTGTTGATTTACTTGTGTATTGGTAGGTACTGCTGGTATTGACGGACCTGATGGTATTCTGGGAGGTTGTAATGATTGTGGTTTCTGTGGATTTTCATAATTGTATCCAGCAAATGGTCGTCCAGAAGTTACTGGTCTTTGCTGATTTATTTGAGTATTAGTTGATACTTCTGGTCCTGCTAGACCAATTGGTATTCTGGATGGTTGTATTACTTGGGGTTTTTGTGGTGTTTCGTAATTGTATCCGAAAGAAGATTGTCCCGAAGTTACTGGCCTTTGTTGATTTATTTGAGTATTAGTTGACACTGCTGGTACTGATGGACCAGTTGGTATTCTGGATGGTTGTATTACTTGGGGTTTTTGTGGTGTTTCGTAATTGTATCCGAAAGAAGATTGTCCCGAAGTTACTGGCCTTTGTTGATTTATTTGAGTATTAGTTGACACTGCTGGTACTGATGGACCAGTTGGTATTCGGGATGGTTGTATTACTTGGGGTTTTTGTGGTGTTTCGTAATTGTATCCGAAAGAAGATTGTCCTGATGTTACTGGCCTTTGTTGATTTATTTGAGTATTAGTTGATACTGCTGGTTTCGATGGACCAGTTGGTATTCTGGATGGTTGTATTACTTGGGGTTTTTGTGGAGTTTCGTAATTATATCCAGAAGATGGTCGTTCTGGAAATCCTATTTGTTGTTGAATGTTAGAAGGTCTAATCGGCCTCGATGGCTGTTGTGGCTGTTCTGGTTTGGTAAATTCATTTGTATTTACTACATTCTGTTGTGGTGAAATAAATGACGGTGTTCCTATTAGTGGTTTCGGTATCTTATTTCTGTAATTAAAAAAAATTATATTTGCATTTTCAAAAAGTGGGATAACTAATAAAGAATCAAATTGTTTCTCTAAAAAGACATACGGTGGTAAAGTAAATGGTTGACTTGGTGGTGGATACTGATAACCTTCAAAATCTCCTAAATTTTTTGGAGCACCTTCTATTGCTCTTATACTTCTTTCCCCTGCATGACACGAAGCAATAACTGCTACTAAAGTAGCAATCCATAAGAGCTTCAACTAAAAAATAGATATCTTTTATTAAATTTCAATCACTATATAATATTAAAATTTGTGTAAAATCATGTTTTCGGAATTTCAAAAGTCAATAAGATGTTTCAAATAAAAAAATTTTAAAGTGTAGTAATATTTTCAATAAGTTAAATATACACTTTTAATATATCAAGTACTTTATTAATATTATTTCATTATAAGTGACAAAATAGATACTGTGCAAATAACTATGTTATGATAGTATTATCTGAAGTAGTCTCGTGGGATTATCTCACGCTTCACCCACAGAAATCTTGCTCAATATATTCGCAATATGACTATGTCATCATTTTCCGATGAGTTGATGATCATGCAAAGCTTATTTCAAATAAAATAGAGCGATACATTTTATATTAAATGCAAATTATTAATAATTAATATTTTTATATAAAAATGTTTATATTTAAAAATATATGATATAGATTGTAAATTCCATGAAATCTTATTAACAAAAATTAGGATACATTATGTAAAAATATATATTGCGTTGATGAGATATTTCAAAAAACTTCAATTCAGAATGAAAAAATTTCAACGTAAAATTATATTTTGAAAATATTTTACGGATTATTTTTCATCTAATAAAGCTGTATTATTAAATTAAAAAAAAAAAATTTTATCCGATATTTATAAGTGAAATTATAAGTCTTAGTTATACGGATTTAAAATAATAATTGTTCTAATGATTTTAAAGATTACATAATATGTAGAAAATTATCTATTTTTCGATGCAAGAAGTTATAAAGTTTTACCAATCATATGTATTCATTTACACGACTATTATTTATTTATAAAATGCATAAAATTCTTACATGATGCAATTATTACGAAATTTTATGAATATATTTACACCAAACTTTTTAAATATTCAAATTTTAAACATTTGATGAATGTTTTATTTAAAAAAAGAAGCATTATTACAATAAATTAATTTATGTTTAGTTACTTTAAGAGTTTTTATAAAATAATTGTCAAATTTTAAATAAGTTAATCTCAGCTAACAAAAGAGAAAGTTCAGAGGTAATACAAGTAAGTTGTTAACAAGAAATTTTCTTGTTTGTTCGTACAGCGGAACAATATCACTGTATGTAGAAAATGCGTCCATTGCTTTAATGTAAGCATAGGATACAAAACTAACTTACTTTTCCATTCAACTCGAAAAAAAAGCCTAAGTTCATTAAGGACGGTATTTCAAATGGTGACTATGAGTAAACATATTAGTTGAAAGCTATTTCTGCGAAAGACATAATCTAATGTACTGTTAAAATATGTTTATCGGCGTGTCTCGAAATACAAAATATTTTTTATTATACTTTAAGTAGAAGTCAATTTTCGGTCACAGTTGTAAATTAGTATTCTTTCTTCAGTTAGGTTATGCAATTTATGAAATCACACACATTCTGATAAAAGATGCGAAAAGAAAAAATCAAGAATAAATGGACAGTCATTTAATTTTATACTCTTACGAAAGGACCCAGTTTCTCCTGAATCTGCTGACAATATTTTAAAGTAGAATCTTTGTTACTCAATGTACGTTACTTTGAATTATTAAAAGGATAAGCTATTAAAAAAAATTAAATAGAACTAATTCTAATGGAAATATAATATGATATTTAACATTAGCATGTGTCTAATGCAATGTTACAAGTTTCTTATTTTTTAATAATTTTTACAAGAATTTTTAGCGATGAATTTAAAATTCGTAATAGAATATTAATAAATATGTGGGCAAAATGAATTTTTCTTATCGATAAAAAATACATTTTCTTTTCAAGGCTGTGTAATAGATATTACAGCATTTGTGCAAACGCAAATGATGAATCGCAACGAGGCAATAAACTTTAACGGTTGATTGTGACGCGAGGCTTGGGTGGATACCTGAGAAAATAAGTATATGTCTTCAGTATAATTTTCAAGAAATTGAAAGTTGTTTTCTACTCTATTCTTAATAAAAGAACACACGGCTTATCTGCGAATAACTAACCACATTGACCTTCGTCAGATCGGCCTAATGCGATGACGACTTTTAGTCATATCTATAATTTTATCATTTTAATCTGGAAACCAGTAATAAAAAAACACGTAAAAGATAGTACACGATCAAGAATTCAAAAAGTACACGATTAACCAAGTTTTTTCCGCTGCTTAAAATTTTTAAAACATAGATAGCTTTAGGTGAATAAATTATTCGAAAAATACATAGGTATTTGAATACATAATATTTCTGAAAATTCTATAAATATTTCTTTGATTTATTATTCATGATAAAGATTATTCTTTCATCAAGATTAATTTGAAACTTTCGATTTCATTATAACTATATTTGAAATATATATTTTCTAAATAATCACGAAAAATGGACAATTACTGGTTATAAAATATAATACATTAATAATACATGATTTTTAAGTTAAAAATAAAAAATATTTTAATATTTTTATTTCAAGTAAAATTATAAAGTTATAATAATGAGCGTAATATTATTTTAATTTAGAAAATTAAAAATACCATTATCAATGATATATATATATATGTGCAATTAAAATCTTAAATATTTTTAAAACTCAAAAAACTCAATAGCAATAATAATGATTGTGATAATAATAATAAAAATAACACAAATAAGATTAAACACATTAATAAAAATAATAATGTGAACGATATATTCATATATAAAATATATATCAAATTTTCAAAATGTAATAGGTGATCCTTTTTATTTTTAGCTATTTCAAAAGAATTTATTCTCTATGAATTCAAATAGCATAAAATATGTTATTATTATTCAGGTCATTCACAGACCAAATCCTATAATATAAGATAATATATATTATAATAGTATAAGTTTTATTTAATCGAAATTTTATTATTATATTAGTATTAAGTTTATGTAATCGAAGAAGGACCTTTCACCAAAATTTAAACATTAGATTTCTGACGCATTTACTACTGTAATATTGGATGCACATCTAAAATTCAATATTTCTCAAGATTTTAATGAATTAATTATGTATTTTGTAAGCAATTTTATAAGTAGTCATCGATAATATTTTTTTGAATAGATAAATATTTATTAATATAGTATTTGAATTATTTACTCTTTGATTTAATTACTTTAATTTTTAGTTAAATAAGTATTTATTCATAATTTTAGAATTATGTTATTTTATAATATGAAGCTTGAAGATTGTATTATATATTTCTACTTTTACTTAAAAAAGTTTAGCTGAGTATTAGAAATGAAATATTACTATTTTAAAATTAATGCGATAGTAAAGATATTAATAATAATGTCCGATAGTATAAATTTTCTTTTAACTTTATTATATATTATTCACCTTACAATAAATGTATGTAACTCATAGATAAAATATTTATATTCAAAGTATGTTTATTTAATCTTTTTCGAATAGGTATAAATCAATTTAATTTTCATAAATGATGAAAGCTCAGAATTAATTTCTATCTATTAAATTTAAATATTCATGTTCGGAAAATAGCTTTGATCGATCATTTTATATATTTTTACTTGTTAAATACATTAAGCTAATTAACTTTTATGTATTGAATAATTTACAATAAAATTGTAATAATATTAATTGAATGAATATTTACTCTAGTTGATTTTCATTTAAGTTAGTTGCGATAATAAAATAAAGTACGTTACAAATATTCCTATAAATAATTCAGTATTAGAGATGCAATTCAATCTGTATAATAATAATACATTCTACAAAGAGAAATTTTTTTTAAACGTATTCTTAGAACTGAATTTAATTTTAAACGCGTAAATTTCAAAAATAGCGACGTTGCGAGTAAGAATTAAAAGTTAAACTATTTTAATGTATTACTAGTTCTTATGACTATAACAAGTATAATAAATTTATTAATATTAATTCATATATTTTTCACTTATTTTTTCATCTTCGATTATCTGAAATAAAAAATGTATTTTTTTTTGTATAATACAATATGCATAGTATGTTTTGGTAATGTAGATGAAGTCTGGCTTCTTGTAATGCATAATAATTTTAAATATATAGTCAAGCTTTTCATTTTTATTATAACAGTATTTAGTTTATATCAGTCAACCTTAAAGATTTATTAATAAAATCTATAATTTTTCATCTGTATTATTAATAATTCATTTATCATAAAGTGCCAGTTTGACGGAATGAGCTTTAATTCAAAGATTATAATTTTCTGTATCCACAGCAACAAAATACGGAAGTAAAATAATACTAAATTTAAAAAAATACAAAATATTTTTTGGAATAAATTTTATATTTACAAATTTGCAAAGGCTAAGATTATTGTTATTTGAAAGGAGAGATAATAAAAAAGAGCGAAACTTTTAATTAAAATTATCTAGATAGACTTTACCATGGATAAAATGAAAAGATAAACTTTAAATTTGCAAAGAGTAAAGTCGGTATACCGCAGTTCACTTAAAAAGTTCTGTCTTCTTCGTTGCGCACGAAATTATGAATCGAAAGATAACCTTGCGATATCGCTCGAGGCTCCGGTTAAAACTTAAACTTTAGCACGTTTCGAAATACGCGATCGGCTGATATGCATCGTCCCTTATCGTTATCACAGGTATCACACTGCATCCATGGGCACTTTGGCACACTCGCGGCGCAGTCGAGGGGATGACTCGCCCTTCCGTCACTCGGAAACTCATTACTTACCATCGTGCCGTAACTCCCTCGCAGCGTCGGTGCGTTCAAACTTGCGTCCTCGCGACTTAAAAACTAACGCATGTCTCGCGGGATTGGGTGTCCCGGGAGTTAACTTCTCGTTGAACTCGTACGATGGAGCATTTATAGGATTCAACCGATTGCCCGGCGTTAACGATCGAAGACGGAGTGGGAGGTGCGCTCGTACACAAGCCCGGGGTCCAGGCGATCATCGGCGAGCTTCGTGAGAAGTCTCGCGAGGATGCTGTAACTGTTCGCGGCGCCTCGCCTCGTCCACGAGTGGGGCGAGCCAAAAGACCGAGAGAGAGAGAGAGAGAGAGAGAGAGAGAAAGAAAGAGAGGAAGGAGAGAATCAATGGAGAAGAGAGATGCCGGGAGCGAGAGTCTCGGGACGAGGAGGAGGGTAGAGGCCAAGTAGACGTTCTATCGCTCCGCCTCGATAGCCCTACTGGTGCGACTCGAATAACACGTGCTCCTCTTCGGAGATCGAGTTGTTGTCCGAGAGCTCGACCGAGGAGCTCGTTAGAAATTTTGGTTGCAGTGGATTAACGGCATTCTTCGGCGATCGAGATGAGAGCCCGATCGTAAACTTTGATACCGGAGGACCGGCGAGTTTATCGACGCCATCTTTGCCAAGGTCTGCGCAATTTTGGAATCCGCGACGGTCTGCATAATAACAGAATGTACTAAGAGCGATGTCGTATTGTCTATGCAGAGATTTAAAATGGGTCATTGAATAAATTGAGAAGGAATAATAAACTTGAAAACCAAGTTTTTCGAAAGTTTTACGTGTGAGTCTTCAAGGCGACTGAAGTAACTCTGGATACTAAATCTCTTGAAAAGAATATTATACACGTCCGAAATATCGATACCATATAATGCATTTAATAGCTTTGATATTATTTATTTGATAAGATAAAACTTACGAGTATTCCTTATTAATCGTGAATAATATGTATGGTAATGTTCACTTAATTGGTGCACTTATTTCGCACGTAACAGAATTGTACCTTTAAATGTTTTATTAAGGCTACGAATATATTATGAAATTTTATACGAAAATTATTTTAAATAAAACAAATGCAATTTGTATTTAGTTTATTTGTAGAGTAATATATTGGACGTCTTCGTTTTATCATAAACATTTTGAGAAAAATTCCAGTTTTAATTTGTATACCTCTATCCTTGTCCTTAATGGTATATAAAGTTTCTTCAATGTTGAGAAATCTAATAAAGTTCAAGCTTAATAAAAGGAAGAATTTAAAAAGGATCCGAAATCGTTATCTTTTAAATTTAACAGTGGCTGGTGAAATTTTAAAGTTATTTATATTATTTAAAAATCTAAATCCAGAATAAAATCTATGAATTAAGATAGGGAGAATTTATTATTACATAAGTTTAGAACGCTTAAGTCTTAGACTACTGTATCGTGTTAATATAATCATCCATTGAAAAATAATACGCCTAATCTTTTTACTTGTGTAACTATTATTGAATTGAATTAATTTACACAGATTTTCTTCATAATACATGTGGACATTTTATGCTTTTAGATTCTTTATCTAATATTAAATACGCTATTTAGAAAAAAATATTTGTCACAGTCCCAGATTAGATTTTAATAATCCTAATCCAGAATCCGGATAACCAAGATAACATCGATCGACCTTCAATGATGTATATGTGAAATTTTATTAGGAATTTGATCGTTTCGACCTTCTTCCTCTTGTGATACATCCAATTTAATGGTATATTTTTTAAAGCTATTATCGAAAGTTTTTTGTAAATTAGTCAAGGTCCCTTAATAAGAAGGACACATAAAAATTATGTTTATGGAGTATTTTTCTTAATATGAAGAATGTTTATTCGTTATTTTAACTAATTGTAGAATATTTTTATCATCATCATTAAGAAAATAAACTTTAAATTCTTTCTATTAAAATGAATAGATTATATTTTTAACATTAAGAAAAACATGTTCATAAAAACAAATTTTTCTATATATATATATATATCATAAATTATAATATTTTATTTGTATTTAATATAATATAGTATTGTATTTAACAGGCTTTTCATAAAATATCATATAAATAATTAAAATTTTTTTATTTCAAATATTTTATTTGTAATTATTTAAATTTATTATGTTTATGAATTTTTTCTGTTTTACTCCTGATGATATCTATAACTTAAAAATTAATTTTCAATATAATATCATTAAAAATTACAGTAATATCTACACCTTATAAAAATGAAACTTAAATTTTCACGGAAATATTGTCAGATGAAAAAAGAATATTTGGATATTTCAAATAAGAAAATATTCACATAGCTGTATTAATATAAAAGTAAATTTTTGAAAATATTTTAAGGATTAATTATAATTCTATATTTAGTTCATTTCAATTAATTTTATTAAATGAACCACTAATGTCATATAATACTAATGTAACTAACTTTAAATATTCGTACATGCTAAACTTTATTGATAGTCTAAAACATTTCACTTAATGTTGTAACTCTTTCTTGAAATTTATAATTACTTTCTTATCTAAATATTATTTAATTATGAATATTTCATAAAAGATATTTCAAGTACATTGACCTAAAAAGATTTTATATTGATTTTTACTCTGTTAATATAACGAATGATTAGTTGAGTTTATTAGACATAAGTTTCATAATGATAAATTACTAATTAAAAAATCTTTATTCTTTACGAGTAAATTATTAGATAAAATGTTAATTTTTACAAAAACTACTGAAAATAACAGAATAAGATTATTTATAGTATGCTTAATTTCTGTAATGCTTTGTAAACTTATTCTTATCCGCGATAAAAAACAGTTTAAGTATAAAAACTTAATATTAAATTGTGTTTTTGAACAAAATTTATGTAGAAACATGTACTGTAAAAAATAACTGAATATTTATATAGTTACGTTCTAATACTCATATTTTATTATTGCATAGCCTTCTTTAAAATTATTTTGAAAAGGGTTATGACATTTTACGATTTTGCCTTTCACTGCAAACATTAGTCTATGAGAATGGCATTTCATTTAATTAAACAATTCATCCATTCAGTGTAATAGAATCATATTTTTCATTTAAAAAAGATTCCACTAATGTTCATTTAAGTGATTGGTAGTTAGCATATAATTAATACGTCTTAACGTATAGTTTAACAAATTATCGAGGCCCAATGCTGCAAACTTGTAATTTACATGTGCGCACATATTAGTTCGACGGAGAAAGTGCAATATTTTTGTACGTGTTGCATCAGTTATAAGATCAAAAGCTCAATCTTGAATCTGGTTACGAAGATGAAGTGTACAATAACGAGAACAGTTTATTCGATGTTATCAAGTTTTATTCTTTTTTTTTAAATTATCCAACCGCTGTTTTTTATCTTAAAATTTAATACTTTCATCATAAAAGTATTTAAAATTTTTATTTCTTTAATAAATTATAAATACGATATTTGTATGTATATATTTTTATTTATAAAATATTTAAAACTATAAATACTATAATACTGTTAAAATGAGATATAAACAATATTTATAGGATCTTATGTTTTCAATGATAAAAGAGTTCATTCTTTGATGTAAAAACTGATACTTCTTTACATTCACTTTAAAAATTTATAGATTAGTAATTTAAGATTTATTAATCGAGACATTTAAAAAAAAATATAAATATACCGAGTAGACTTGAATAACACATATCAGTTAGAATCGGTAAGAATCAAAACATTTTTTTTCTTTTATCAAATTTTATTCGAAGAATAAAATAATATAATAAACTAAAATAATAAAATCTTTGCTCATATACATTTGTTCACGTTTCAGATGATTTTAATATTTTAGTTTATTAAAATATTTACATTCTTAAAAAATTTCTATAATTAGACTATGTTTCATAAATATTTAGAATAATTTAAAATTTTTTTTTTATGGATTCGCTGTTTTATGTTATGTACATAAAATTTTAGTTTTATAATCGAATTTTTATATTAAAAGCTATTTATATACGTAAATAATTTATATTTTTTAGGGTTAACAAACCAAATTTTAAAACTGAAATACAAGAATATTTTGACATATTTGTGAATGAATTTTTTTATGGTTGTATAATGGAAGCGATTAGAGTATAAGAATTAACGTGTAAATAAGAAAACGCTTTTGTAATATTTTTGAAAATGCATACACTGCCGGTATAGGAATATAAAATTTTATTATATATTCGATGACTTTTGGTAATATTTGTATTATATATGTAATAAATTTTCATATTACTTAAATTTAAAATTTTTATCTAAAATTTTTATAGCTTACTCAAGATGTTTTTTTTAAAATTATTTTCATGTCTAGACATGCACTTTAAAAACTTCTTATTCAATATTTTAATATTAGATAACTTTAATGCATTCATTTTTAGAAAAGTATTAATGGTAATATTGATAATAGGTAAACAAATTTTTATTTCAGGTGCATAAGAAAAAGAAATGCATAACACTAACAAACAAAAACTAGCTTGAGTACTTTGTATTATTGATGAAGCAAGAGGCAATTACTTAATTTTTGAAAATAAATAACTCATTCGATAGAACGGCTTAATTTGCGAGAATATTATCTTCATATCTATTGACTAATGTACACACGAGTAACATTAACAACAAATGAATTTATGTCTCAAGTTCAAGAAAACACATAAATTAACAGTAACTATAATAACTGATTTTATGAGAAACATTAAACAAGGGCATAGATAATATCAATCGGTTAATAGTGCGTAAGACTAAATATGTCAAATCTTCAAAATTTATATTATAAATTATGTTCAATAATTAATTTCACGCGATTTTTGTTTCAACTTCTAGAATTATTGTAACTATAACAGTAGACATGAAATCATTTATTACAACGGATATTCGAAATTAAATTAGAACATTTGTTCTATGATTGGTTAATAGTTAAATTATTATTGTAGTATAAATGGAATTATGTAGAGTATAAAAAAAATTTATAATTATAAATATTCAATTTCATATCAGTGCCTATATTAGTATTTCTAACTTTGCATTCATAATTATACATCCAACCTTTATTTTTAAATCAAAAAAGAATGTAACCGACTCGTTAGTATTTACAAAATATTATAGTCTCGAATGGGACTGTCTGGAATAGATTCTAACTTTCAGAGAAGAAATGACCATTTTCGCATCATTTTGTTTATCTTTTATATTAATTCAAATAATAATCTTGACACATTGATCCCGTGAAAAAATTGAAATAAGAAGAATCGCTAATTTTTTCTAGATCTTTTTCGGTTAGCAAATATTTTTTAATGCGTATATTTATGGAACTTTATGTTATTTTATCCAATAAAATTTTATCAAGTATTTATAAATCTTTAGAAAATGTTTGTCTTCGTTCTGTTTCTTTATATTATTTATGTCTGGGATATTGAGTAAATAATACGCTTTTAACTGCAATTTTTAATACAGAAAAACGAACTTTGTAAATTTGTATATAAGGTGATCAAATTATTTAATAAATAAACAATTTATTGCAATTACCGAAACTTTAAAAATTTATGAATTAATTTAAAAAATTTTTTTAAATTACAAGGAAAACAGTATTTTATACATCTTTCGTTCAAGAATAAATTTATATAAATTATTTTCAAAACATATAAAACATGTTTTTATTTTTAAAACTTTGTTTATAATTATGAAGATATGTTTATAAATACTTGTGCAAATAAAGATTTCATTCTTATATACGATAGATTTTATTGGAAAATATTAACTAGTAATATTATGCATTAGTTGAATATATAGATAATGATAACGAGATATTGCTTCTAATGTAAAATTCCTTATGCATACAAAATATGTATATAAATGATGAAGTTTCATATGCAAAATATATATGAAAAAATAATTTTTTATAAAAAATATAGAAATACGAACAAAACAAGGTTCATACATACAAATTGAATTATAATTATATATATATGATTTTAATTTTTAATGATATAAATAAATTAAGAATAAAATGTGCAAATTTTGTTATATAATTATATATTATTCTATTTTTTACAGATTAAAGACAAAATGATTTATATTTCTAATATTTCTTGTGACACATGGCTATTGATTTATGTTTATAGATAAAATTTTTAAAATGATATTTTGAAAATGAATTGATTCGTTTTGATTGAATCATGCAAATCATCTAATCAAAACTCATGATAATCTTTAAATGTACTAATTACTTTTATTTATATTATAAGTTAATGAAAAAGAAAATAATAACTAAATGCTCGTATTTTAATTTATATGCATATATTCAACGAGTTAAATGTTTATATTATCAATGTAACCTAAACCTAAATAAAATTCTTTATACGATTAAATAATTAAATAATTAAGTGCAATGAGCATATAATATTAATAAGAATCGCTTTATGGTAACTAAATAATATAATAATAATTGGGAATAATAAATAATTTTTTAATTTTATTTTTAAAAGGATAGAAAGAGTAATTATTTTTCAAAGAATTTCTAAGTATAATTAATTAATTACGTTGATCCATAAAAATTCTGTTTATAATTACATTGCTGCAAAATAAGATTGAATTAAATTACAAAGTTTATGGATTCAATTTTTTCAAGTCAAGCTGACAATCAATAAGAGGTATGTATACCTTATAACTTAATAGATATATAAATATCTAAGAAAAATGATGCATTCGCAATAATATTTTAATGATAAAGACGAAAATTATTATAATATATATTCATACATTTTTATTAGCATAAATTTTCAATATTATAAAAATAGAATAATAATACTAATTTGCTTCAAGATTGTTATTAATATATTTTCCCGCAAAAACGAGTTTTTAATTTTATAACTGTCTTATTTCTTATGATATACATAATATTTTCAGCCATAAAATGAGCATTAATACATATATATTGAGTCGATTATATCTATTCTTGAAATTAAAATAAAATTATAGACTATACAGAAGAAAATTTATAATTGGTAATCAGAAAGAAATTTAAATGTGTGCTACTGATGGAATTTTTATGTATGAATGAATATGAAATAATGAGAAGCAATTTTTTATTTAGTTTTATAATTTTATAATACTATTTTGAATTTAAAATTTTTAATAGTGAAGTATCAGTTTACGATAATTAATAGTACCAGTGAAAGAATCTTTTTAGATCTTTAATCGTTATTCATTTTTGTCGAATAAAGATGAATGATTGCAAGATTATTTTTTTTATAAAGAAAATTATTTTCAGATGAAATTTTTAAGCTAAATCAATAATTTGTATCAAAAAAATATTTTAATTACATGCAAAAAGCCAATTTTTCGTTTCTGTATTTATAATGGTGAAGATAAGAAAATAAAACAAATAGTATACAGACATGCATTTTTTTTATTGAAGAAGCTGAAGTTTAGAGAAAGAAAAGATATTTTAATATAAAAGCAATGCAAGTAAAAAGAAACTCGGTGAGTTTCTTTGTATGATTCGTCACTGAGATCGGACTGCTGCCGAAGCGTGTCAGCTTGGTGATCATTTGGCTGTGCAAGACTTAATGAAATATATTCATCCAGGTCTCGGAGATTTGATTAGATGAAGTATCCATGCCCATATCCACCATACGGATAACCTGACGAATGATAATTGTGTTTAATTTTGATTTTTTGCCAAGCAATTAGTTTTAGAAATGTTTTCGATTGTCATATTTATCAAGTATTACGCTATAAGTTGGAGCATACATACTATTTTTCTCTAAATAAATTTAATACATATCTTTAAAAAAAGCTGAGTTATGTTATAAAGAAAAAATGTAACTTACCCCACTTGCCGAATCCATAACCAAATCCATGGCCATAACCGTATCCAGCGCCGTAACCAAAGTAGGGGTATCGATGGTGAATGTAGGGGTAGCCGAAACCACCGTGATAACCACCGTAACCCCCGTAACCCCCGTAACCCCCGTAACCTAAACCAAGATGGCCAGGTTTAGCTGATACTACCGCCAACAGTACGACGAACAAAAGAGAAGCCAGCTGAAAATATAAATTGAAATTTTTTTTTTATTATAGAAATAGTCGTTGGTAATGTTAAGTTTAAATAAAATATGTTGAAGTACAACAAATTTTTACATATAACGTTGATAAAAATCAGATGCTTATTCTTATGAGATTTTTTGAATCAAACTTATTTTGAACGCTTATTGAGAATACACAAATGTGAGCTTTAATTTACTAAATTTTTTTAAAAGTGTTTAACCTGAATTCTTGGAAAAATAATAATAATAATTTTATAAGTAAAAAATGTTGCCTTGGATATCTTTCTTATTTTTATTGCATGTGCAAACAAATTATTGTAAAAGACTTATGGCTATTCTTTCAAGATAGATAATTAATGGTCTTAACTCATACAAGAAAACTATTTACAAGATATACAAGATTCAACTATCGACATACTAATTTTAAAAAGAAAATAATGTGAATAGAAGTTATTAGTTTGAACTCAGATTATAGTCACATTTATTATAGTAAAATTTTTTCCCAATTGAAGCGTTTGTATATTTATTGCAGATCCTTTTGATGAATATCGAAATATTTTTACATGATTATATTAAACTAAAAATACTTTAATTTAAAAATAATTAAATTTACACGTAGTTAAATACGGAATCAAATTAAATAACTATTAATATCAGGTATATTAATTTAAAATTATTTAATTATCAATTTGAATTTTATTTCTGTTATACTCAACTTTGAAAAATATTTTACATATTATTTTATTAATTTCTGTACATGTAGAGAGTCTATTTAAATGTGTAAAATTATTGTTTATATGATACACGATATATTTAATACTGTTAAATTAATCGATCGTAACTATTTATCGTAAGCTTAATATTTTTGTTATTTTAGATTGAATTATTATTTCTAAGTAGTATGTCATCATATTTTGATAAAATATTAAGTCAAAGAATCTTTACCAATTAGTTTAAGCGTAAAATCGAAAAATTCGATTAGGTCACAGAAATAATTTATTTGAGCAAAAACTTGCGATGCGATAAATCAAGTCAAATGTAGTTTCTTGCGTTAAGGAGAAAATAACGCAAGAATAAACCACGATACAATATTTCATATTGCAACGTTACGATTTATAAAAAGAAACTTAAATAGACTCCTGTCCCTCCTTTCAATCAAGATTTGCACGGTTCACCGTTGCTTTATCACTGTGCTGAAATTCGAACGAAATCAACGGCCAAATTGATTGCAAATTACCGGAAATCTTGCAAACCCAATTTCTCGCAACGATTATACTCACGGAAGTATGCAAAATCTAAAAAACTCACGAGTTTAGTGTAGGCCATGTCGACGAGGGATGTCTCCGTGCAATGTCCAGAGTTTGATGAATCAACCGATGGTCAGCTCTTTTTATAAATCCGAAGACGCGCTCGGTGACAATGCATCGCTCAGCCCCTCTACGAAAAGAAAAAAAACAACAACAACAACAAATTCGACCTCGCGAATATCCGCGCTAATAACACGATACACCGTCGTGTATGCTCATGCGAAGAGCCGGCCCTGTTTCAAAATGGAAGCGTCGCCAACGCCCATCGAATCCACGCTCGCACGTAATGGCCGAGCGTTCGTAATCACATGTCATTATCATCAACCCTTGCGACACATTTTCCTTTGTCTTCTTCTCCTTCGTATTCTCGAACTTCATCTTCTCTGTTTCTCGTCTTTCTCTTCTTCTCTGGCGCGCGTTCGTTTCGTACGATATCATTAGTAGCGAGGGCATCGCTCGTCGTGCCCGAGGCAATTACGCACGCCATTCCGATGCGAGTCGGCGTTCCCTTATTTATGAAGGAATTGACGGGCGCGCGGAGAAAAATTGCCGCATTCGCGTTGTGCGGAGGAGCGGAGCGATACTTACGTAATCGATCGCGCGCATTGCACTTGCGACAGAGCCGCGTTTTATTTTTACACGGACGAAGAGTGCGAAGGTGGGACCTCCAAGCCTAGCGCACATCCACGTTGGCGCTTCGACGTGCTTGTCGCGTTTTCTTTTCTCGTTTCTTTTTCATTTCGAACGAGGGTTACACCTTGCGCGGAACACCCGATGTTTTTTGCGCGCTTAATTTCACCGCGACGTATTCGATTTTTGATGCTGTATAATCGAGCGCGGAGGTGAGCGCGAAGTTAAGTCGATGCGTTTTACCGAGACGCGACAACTTTTTTTATTTTTTCCTGTTTTTTAAGTTACTTTCTGTAACTTAGTTGGTGTTATTCGAATGGTTCGTGTATGCAAAAAAGTCGGAGATTCATCGAGATGGTACTTTGTTACGTGTTTCATGCGAATTACAAACCAATGTGAAATTTTAGTTTAGAAAACTCGTTTTGATATTTGAAAGCATTTGATGATATTGAAAGATGAATCATTCGTGATAGTTTTTTCGTCGTTTATTTTCAAAGTAATTTTACGGAACAATTTTGTATGAATGTTGAAGCTAATCATATTCTATTATTACTTAAAGACACGAGTAGATTGATTAATTTATTTGTATATTGAGAAAAAGTGCCTTTGAATAATGTCCAACGATATTATCGGGTAATCATCTCATCAAATGCCTTTTACCTTCTTTTAATACTTTCTTTTTTTTCAGTATACAATGAGCAATTTCGATTTTACTATAATTTCAATGCGATTTTTTTCTTTTGTAAATAATAAACATTATCATTTGATATATATTGCATAAGTAAGAATTAAATAGTTGTCGAACCAATACGTAAAATAGTTTTGATGTTATTTCTACAACATTTTATTCGTTTATTAATGTATATAAAATGTATATATTTAACAAATACGTAATAAATAAATAAATACTAATAAAAATAATAAGTAATAATTATTTTATATATGGTACTACTTTACTCTATAATTCTTATTGGTAATAAAAATTGACCAGGTCGGTAATTTATATTTAATAATAATTAAACTGTAATTATGATTAAAAAATAATCGACACTAGAATTGATTGTACACGTATAGATTTATGTATTATTTTATGGCAGCATAAACCGAAATCATAATATTTTATAATATTGATTTTGTATAAAAAATTAGCTTTCACGCTTAAAACTCTAATGAAATATTATCGATAAAAATATTAATCTAAATAAGTACTAAACAATATCAAAATGATTTATGCTAATATTTTTACATAAATTTTTTAAGTTTAAATAGAATTAAAAAAGGGCAATACCTTTTTAAGATAATTATGAAAATATTAATATATTATTTTAATTAGAAATCTTGGTTAAGTATCACAAACCAATTATTGGTATTATGGAAGCATTAAAGAAGCATAAAATAAACCATAAAATCTTAGATAAATTAGTTTATTCTTTTAGTTAATTTTCTATGTTTAGAATATAAATATTGTCTATTTTATTTAATAAATTTATATAATCTTTTGTAAACTCATGAATAATATATTATTTTTATATAAACATGCCTGTAATTAATTTTAAATACTTAGATAATTATTGAAAATAATGAGAAGAAGTATATTTTAAATTCATAAATTTTTTTTTACTTTGCTTATATTTATTTGAAATAATAGTCCTTTTTTATTTCGATATTTTAATTTCGAAATTTAAAATGTAAAGGTATAATTCAAGAAATAACATATTTTAAAATGATTTTATTTTTTAATTTATTTATTATAAATTAATTAACAAGGTAAAATAAGAAAAGGTATATTAAGTGTTTTAAATATATTTATTTTCACAGTCATATAATTAAAAATATATATTTAAATTAAGGTAGAAAATACTCAATAGTTATAAGTACACTTTCCATACATTAATATAAAACCACTCTTACAACGATACAAGAAAAAATACATCGAGTCGCGTTATCAATAAGCAACAAAATATCAGAACATTCAAAGTTGGTGGAGCCAATTTTCAAGCCTGATCAAGACGACCCTTATCTACAATACGAGTACTCGAAGCTTTTCCATTTCCTTCTTCCAATAAAGCCTTGTGCTCCTTCGACTTTTGCGATACTCCTCGGGTAGTGACTGCTTCCGCCACCGATTCCTTCGAAGCCGTCGCTCTAAAAGAGGAATCACCGTTGTTGTAACCCAAATTACCCGAGCGGATAGGTCCGACAAGACCATTGGAGTAAAAGGGTGAACCAAAGCCACTGGAATACTGAGGACCGTTGAACTGCGATCCAAAGTTCTGAGTGAAAGGTAAGCCTCCATCGCCTCCACCGATACCGGCTAAGGAGTTGTAGCCGAAATTTCGGTAGGGTCCTTGAAGGAAACCGTTGAAGTAAGGATCTCCGATACCATCGATGCCACTGCCGGTTCTGTCAAAAATATCAAAAAATATCCATTTTCGCATGATTTCGATAATTACTCTTCTTTGAATGAGTATATTGAGGTGGTTTTATTTATTTATTTTTTTTGCATCAAATGAAGATTATTATTGATAATAAATTTTTAATGAATTATAAATGTAAAACTATGATTTATATAAATAATAGATTTCAGAAGAACTTTTCCTGATAAGAAGATTTTCATAATATAATCAAATATTATATGAAAATCAAACATAAATGAATGAATTCGTCATTTAATTTTTTTTTAAGTAAAATAAGCAAATCCTAAAGCTTATTCCATAATAATTGCTTTTAATAATCGACCATTTCTTTAAAAGTGTCTTATGGAATTGAAAATATATTAAAAAAGTTATATCTGTACCTGAGCTCCGAAGATGTTAGTCCTGGTCGATCTGGACCATCACCATTATAGTCCAAACCAGAGTAACGTCCGCCGATAGATGATCTGTAAGGCGAACCATCGTTCAAGGGGATGTCATTGAAGGATGAATAATAGTTGCGCTGTTGATTGATCGGGGGATCACTGTAATAGTTCTGTCTAACGCGTTCGTAATCGATGGCCTGAAAACGATTATCTACGCGCAGATTACCGAATCCTGGATCTTGGCTATTAACTCCAGGTTGATTCGGGAAATCCGGCCCGTCGAAGGGGCGATTCTGTGCGCTAGATTTTGAGTCAACGTTGGAGTCTAGATTCTGAATAGTATTGACGTTGTTGTTTCTTGTATCCTTAAGAGAAATGTTTCGTCAATAATTTTATGATTTTCTAATAAAAAGTATTGTCATGTTCAATGCATCTATGTTGATGTTTTTTTATGATAATTTTAAAATTCATGTAATCAAACTAAAAATATAAAAATATTATACATTATATATAATATATATTATTGTAATTATAAACCAAAATATATATATAATTATCTATTTTTTTTAAATTTAATCCATCTAACGTATTATCAATTAATTGTGTTATTAACATTTAAAAAATATATTTACATATTTATAAATGGTTTCGATCTTAGTTAATATTTATTTTCTGAAATTTGAGAGATATAATAATTTTTATTAATTAATACTTTCAAAAGTAGTAATATATTTCTAAAAATTTTTCAGGTATTCAATTACTAAAATTAAAACTTATTATTTTATAATTTATATATATTTAAATCTTTCGTCTTTTGAAAACTGCTCATAGTTTTTTCATTCTAGAATCAATATAAGTAAAATGATATAATTAATTACGAAACATAAATCGTCTAATTATATTAAAAAAACAATTTATTGAAGTTATTTTAACTGAAGAAACTTTCAAGTTTTTTAGTATATTAAAATAATGTATGAAATTCAAAATATTTACAATAAAAAACTATTGAAAATTATTATTCGCATTTCAAAATAACACACATCGTAGACGTTATAAAAGCAAACAAGTATTCGAATATTGCCACCTTACCTTGTCGTTGTCTTTATTATTGTCATTGACATTCGTGTTCAAGGGCTTGGGAATTTCGGGTTGCACAGGCGGTAAAGGCCGATTTCCGAACTGTGGTTGGAAGAAGCGAGGGTCAATGCCTAAACCATTAGGCAATGGTCGGTTGTTGAATGCCCCTCCACCAGGAAAAAAGTTCTGAGCTATCCGTTGATTGTAGGGTGGGTATCGGTACTGATAGGTACGTTCGTATTGAAAGGGGATGCCCTGATTGGGGTAGAGTTGGCCATCAGGAGCGATTGGACCTACGTTGTTAAGGTCAGGTCTATTTATTGGCCTCGTATCCACCTGTCGTCGAGAGATCGTCGAACCCTCCGTGGAGCGATTGAGCCGCGAATTCTGAAGCTCATTGGCAAGCGCCGGTTCAAGAGCTGAACCGATTGCGTGTATAAAGTGTGATAGCCCTTCGACAGCTGGAAAGAATCTTTAAGATTTACTCTTCCTCAAAATAATGTCTATTTTAGAACTAAACTATTTTTTTTCATTATCGATTAAGAAGTAGATAATCAATTTCGTGAATCTAGGATTTAGATGAAATTTTGAAATACATTTTGCAAGTTTGGTTTAATAAAATATTTTTTTTTAAATAAAGTATTACTACAATCAATTGTTGAAACATAAATATGATTCAATTATCTACAAAGATATTAGATTGAAATTTTTAAATTAAAAAATTTCAATAAATTTTATTTTCAGAATACTGTAGTTTAGTTTTAATAATTGTAATTTTTTGTAAGAATATAATGAAACAAAATATTTTTTAAAATAAAATATACGAGAAATTAATACCTTAAATTAGTGTATAAGAATGTATGATTACATATTACATGAAATTAGAAATTTTTTAAATTTTTTATTCATTTTAGAATACATGAATAATTTATAACATTTTGAATAATTTTCGCGTATAAGTTATTTTTGAAATATCAAGAATTTGGATTTCATATTTTAAATTACTGTTGAATATATTATTTTTACTTTTAGCGCTATTACAATCTTTTTAAATATTTAAATTTAAACTATTTAAAATAGTAAAGCTTATTAAATTAGCTTACACCTTACAAGATTCATTGTTTGAACCAAGCTAAACTTTATCCGAATTTTTTAATAAAGATAAAGTAAGGTTAGATAACTTTTCATTATTTAAATTTTTTCAAACGATGATTTAAAACGAGCAGTTGTTGAGAATTTGTATAATCTGTCAATAAGTAGAGGAAAATTTTAGATCTATGGAAATATAGTTACGCAGGAATTGATTTGAATGCGTACCTTGAAAACCTCATTAATAGGCTATTAAGTAGAAAGTTTTTAAAGAAAAAAAATAACCCATTAATCACTGTTATTTTAAACGTAGTTAAAATATCAGTAATAGAAATAGAAAATGCCTCGAGAGTATAATCAAGTTTCAAAAAAAAGACAATCCGCAATATTTCTAAATCGATTAAAAAGAAGATTCGATAAAAATGTAATAAATCATTGTACGTAATATCATGAACATCACGGTTGATCAATAGCGCTTAAAAATTTGACAATACAGTTTTTACTTATACATTTAATTCTTCTATATACACTCGTAAAAATGATATTAATTTCTGTTAATACTTACGCGGTAATCTGGCCGCATTCCCATAACAGAAGAGACTAAACCACGCAACGCAGTTCAGAAGTGCCTGTTGGGATCATAAATGAAATGATGAATTTAATAAGTATAAGCATATATGTAGTTGGTGGTCGTGTAAAGATTAGCAATAATTGGTGAAATCGCCAAGTCCAATGGAGACACTGGAGCCTAGAAATTTTTTTCACAATACTAAAATCACTAAGAATTACGAACATTGCTAAGTCATTAAAGCCACCGGTATGGATTTTTTTTGTGATAAAGGTATTTCTTTTTTATTTTTAATTGCGATATTTGCTGAATCTGCATCGTTTATCCGTAGATAATAATTAATGCAAGAAACATAGCAAGCTTAAAACTTGGGAAATATTTGTAATTTTCAATTGAAATTATTTTTCATTTACGGTTAAATTATTCATAATCTTTTAATAAATTTATTGATACGCTAATTATAAACTTTTATAAGAAAATACACAATATTAAAAGATTTTTTTGAAACTGGATTTCAAAAGAATTTCTCGTCTCGATAACTAAAATGAAAGAAGAAAACAGCAAAAAGTGTTATCATTTCTCGTTACTTTATCATATATCCATACATCTGTAACTATTGTCACTTTATCGAGAAGTGCAAGATCCTACGATACTCATTGCAAGCGTGTAGTTGTAAAGTCCCATTAAAGCTTAAGTGGAACGAAAATTATGGATTAACGAGGAGGTATAAAGGCCCACTCGAAGATAAGAGTAAATGCCAACGTTCGTTATCTCCCGAGTCGAAGGAAGGCCGTTCGGATCTCGGTTCTTGGGACCGACGTTGCGTAAGCCCAAAAGCAGCGGTGCAGTGGTTACTTACGTGCGGCTTGTAATGCATCGTGCGTGCGATTCATGAAGACTAAAGTGCACGCGAGCTCTCCGATGACATTTATACTTTCTCCGTCACGGAAAAAGTCATTGTCGTCGCAGTCCTCCGCCGATGGTCTATTTCGAAGTCGGCGGAAAAGCGCGGGGGGCGAAACGGGGGAGACACACGGAGTTAATGACCTCCTCCCGATCGCGACAGGAATCGCGCGCGTTAAAAGTCGCCGAGCTCGCCCTTAATTCTTTTTTCTATTCGCTCGCCCGCGCTCCACTTTTAACTCGGAGGAAAGTAAGCGGCTGGCGCACGTCGAACTCATTATCGCACATTAACGCGCCGCCAGCTGCGAAGAAAGGAGTCTTTTTTGCAAGTGGCGCGTGAGGATGTAAACACGCGAGCCGCTTCTTCGTTTTACTTTCGCGGTGTTGGGTGTCGAGCGCACTTTCTTCCTTCGCTCGTCGTGGGAAGTTACGCACACTTTTGCCGAGTGCTCGACTTGTTCGGATCGTTAATAAGGTTAAGGTTTGCTCGCTTTTCGATCGAGTTGCTCACGTTTCTTGCGCCGGTGTGCTGCAATCCATGATGACCGAGAGATTTACCGTGGCGATGCAGCTTTTTGAAAGTCGTTATTTTTACTTTTAAATATAGCGTTTTAATGCGGTTAATATGGGAAAGGCGTAATTTCTTTAAAGCAATTAAGTATTTGATGAAGTCTTCGATTAAAGTTGCTTCTAATGCGTAAACACTGTGTTTTAAATAATTAAAATTATTAAAGTTGTACGATACGTATTTTAGAATATAAAAGAAAATTAATATCTCAAAAACAGATATAAAATATCTGTATCATTTCTTGAACGTAAATTATTGCATTAATATAATTTTAACATTTAAAATTCAGTAAATTATTCGGTTATATATTTACATAGTAAGGAATTAAAAAATCTGTTAAATTTTTTAAAATATGACATTTATATTTATATATAAATTATAAATAATTAAAATTTAATAATTACATGTATTAAACAAACATGTATACAAAAAAATAGTTTTTAATCAAATATACATATTACTGCCTAGAGTGTGAATGATCTTGAATTTTTTTAGTTATACTACTACGTGTCTTAAAATTACGAAAAGCCTAAGTATTTATGTATCATTTTGATCGTTGATACTTTGTATAGATAACCTTACAACATTAATAAACTTTTTTATTTTGGTGAAATATGATGATATATTAACGTAAATTATGTGAGGATAGATAAGATGGAATGCATCCATAACATACCGTAGAAAGATCAATGATTTAAAAATTACTAAGTTGTCAGATTCGGAATTAAAATAAAAATCCATAAACCGGTAGATATCATTTGCATTTTAATCGCTAAAAGAATTTCTTATATTTTAGATTAATTATATTAATATGCAGTGCATATATTAAATAATTTAATAATCGTAAGCTTTCTGAACTAAATGTGTAAATAAAACAATATAGAGAATGCAATTAAATATGTAAATAAAACAAATTGTTTGCATGTTAAAAGAGAACGATTAAAGTTTTTGGAAGACTTGATATTACGTAATAGTTACAGGCTCGTCGACAATTTAAATTGGGAAATATCTTGGGAAATTCAACTTTTACATCTACTGCAATTAGTAAATTTAAATAAATCTTTCATGTACCGACGTTCTAACTTTGGCTCGATAAATCCAACGACTTATCAAATTATCTCGAAGTTGTAAACGAAACTCTCATACTGAGCTACAAACGAAAACACCAACAATGACAAAGCTTTCTCCAAATGCACGATAAAGTCAAAGAGTCGAAACAATTTTGCACGCAATTTAGCGACCTCTTTTGCATAACCAAACCAAATGAGTCAGAGTTAAGATGTGCACGTTGTCGTCAAAGTATTTGTCTTTGGCTTTGAGTTACATCCTCACTTTTATTCAGTGTTTCCTCCGAAAGAGAAAAGCGCTCATGGAGTCAGAAAAAAGCGAGTTCCATGTACAAGAAGGCGTGGAAAGTAAAATAATAAATTACCGAGTACTGAGCTTCATGCGAATCTAACGATTTTTACATTGAGTAGCGCAACTCACTTGGAATCGCAATTGTATATTCACAGAAATTATGAAAGAGTTGTTCAGTAGTGGCTTCCCAAAAGTGCTGTTACGGTGCTTTTTAATAGTATACCGTGAAAAATTAATTGTATACTGTTTCGAGAGAAGTGAAACAAAAAATTGTCACATACTTACCAACAAGAACTCAATTCTCAAACTATTTAATGATTTTAAGGAATCATTTCTGTTATAATTATGTCAAACATTTACTTTAAATTTATTAGTCGATCGTTTTATTTTATTTATTATATAAAATTTTGTTACAGTTACAATATAATTAAAATTATATAATCTTTAAAATATAAGATACAATTTAATTACATAAAAGAATTTTTGACCTTAAACTTTTGATTTTTTTATTTTACATATATTTGCTTAAGTAATGAACTCTTCGAATTAAACTGTTGAATTTTCGAATAAGCTTCACGGCTTTAAATATATTATACCACAAAATATATGAATAAATTAATACATAATCGTATGAAGAAGGTATTAGTAGTTTATCCAGCAACAATAAAGTTAAGTCGATTTAAGACTTAGTGGACTAATTGTTTTTGTTCCATTAAAATATTACTAAATCCGATTACTTAACTATTCTTATGTATTTAAAAATATGTGTCACGCGAATATTGATGTTATTACGATAAATAATTTTTACAAATTTTTATTATTTTTATAATGTTAATAATATTATGAAATTAAAACTTTCACAATAATGGTATAATGTGATGATTACGTAATAATTTATGAATAAGTAATAATATTATGAATTAAACCTGTAAAAAAATTACATAATAAAATTATTTGGAATTTAAAACAAATTTAAATTGTTAAGGAAAAGATCATTATTGAATGGATAAATGTAAACATTGTAAGCTGTCTTATAATTTACATATGTTCCTCTTTGTGATCATCCACTGTTTAAATATGTACCGAATTATCTGTATATATTCAACTTTTGTAATACATTATATTTTTTATCTTATAAGCCAATACAAGCGCTTCTGTATTTACCGGAATCTTCGAGCTCAATCGACGCATTAGAACCGTTACAAAGATTTTCATGAATGAGCAAGTGTACCGACTCTTTGTTTTTTTTCTTCTTGTTTTCGTAAGACTATCGCGACTTCCCTAAGCAGTCGTCCTTCATAACATTTGCTTAATCCGCGCAATACCTTAACCACAGATCAGAATCACGCGTGTTTACGATAATCGTAAAATTTATTACTCAACGTTTCAATCGTGAAGCATCTTACGTTTTTATAACCCCTAATTCTTTTTATTTATTTAAAGTTTATTATAATACCGTCGATTTCTAAATAGCTCATATATAAAAATTGATAATATACGTTTCTGTGAACAAATTTTGTTCAATATCATTTTATAAGTTTTTAGAGAATGAAATTGAACGTGTATTACGTGCCGATATTGCGCTTATACGGTCTAAATATCTTTATTCTTTTCCATAAATATAACTTTCGAAAAATATACTTTTCTTATCATGCTAAAGCAATTTTGTAGATTTAAGTATGGAAATTATTAGCATTATAAATTTTTTAAAGTTATTTTAAAGAAGTTCTCGTTTCATCTAGTCTCATCATTAACTACAATTATGATAAGCATATAATATTTTAAAAATGAAATAATTAAATATTACTTAATATTATTCTATAATACAATGAATGTCTTTTACGCTAAGTACTAGGTTTTCTTTAAACGACAGGAAGTTTCACAACAAATTAAAGTTATAGCGAGCATACAATTAACGTACAGTAACTTAAATAGCATTTTCTTTTTTCTACATATTCTTTACTATCTTTTATTTAAAATAAAAAAAAGGAAAAAATTTAAAACAGAAGTTTCTTTTCAAATAAAAAGAATATATATTTTTTACATGATTTATGAAATTCAAAATTTAAATAAATTCATCAAATTTAGAAACATTATAAATAATAATATCGATCGATACGCATTAAAGATTTTGGAAATATTAATTAACACTTTGATACACGGGTTTATTTACAAAAATTTTCTTCACCCAGAATATTTGTTCGAAAGCAATCAATAACCTATAGAATTAGTTGGCCCAATAAGTTGAAGTACATCCTGTGAATGTGATCTTGCATTAGGTGTGAATAACGATGCCTCTTGAATGTTATTGTGTGCATAATACATTTCTTGATTATGTGAGATAGGATTCTTTAACATGCCACTTACGCTTCCGTACGGAATACCACCTGTAATAACGTAAGAGACTAATTAATTACCTTGCTAATTACCATATTTAAGTGAAGAATACTTTTAAAATGGTATATCGCCTATCCAATGATCTTATCATTAAGAATAAAAGACTATAGCTTGTGTGATTTTTAAGATGATAAATTTAAAGCTTTAAAATAATTTCTTGCGACTCATAGTATATTTCATTTTAGAGTTATTTTATACATTTTATTTGCAATTAACTTTTTTAGTTTGTTTTATAATTAACAAATATCTAATTATATAATCACTATTTTTATTATTTTATGTTATTTTTTGATAGTGGTTTTTTATTAGTAGTAATATAACTGAAATTATTTATTACTACATAAATTAAATTGCATCGAACATGGGCATTAAAAAATATTGGATTAAAACTATGAACAAATATAGAATTTTAAATATATTATTTCAATTTTTTAATCATTATTATTTTATTCATTATATATAATGTTATTTATTTTAAATTTCACTTATGAGTTTTTAAGATTGAAGAGAATTAATTTGATATATAACAATTTCAATTTTATGCATTTATTGTTTCTGAAAATTAATTATAATTTTTAAAAACTTCAAATACCTTATGTATTTAAATATTGTATTATCGATATATACTCGTAATCAGAAGACATCTATAAAACGAGCGATTAATTATTTCGAGTAATTTAAATACTAATGTTTCATAAAAAAAAATGCTGTTTATAATATATAATTCAAAAAGTAATATTTCAGACTTATAATTTAGAAAAAAACGCAAACAAAATGTTTTGAAACTAGGTTTGCAGATTGCGTAATTACTCCGTACGTAACAAAGTAGTAAGTATAGATTATATCTAGTATATATATTTATATTACCAATCTCGTCAAAACTATATAATTAAATGTTTCTATACTCGAAATTATTGTACAATCGGTAATAAATATATTATTATAAATATTATTAATCATCTTAGAATTGCAGATTCTAATTACAACTGTAATAACAAGAAATGTAGAATCTAACAATATATCAGTTTCCTTGTACATTATAATAACTAAAAGAATAATATTATTGATAAGAATATTATTAGTGTGATAAGAACAAAAAAAACTTATATTATTTTGTCAAAACTATTTTAATTATCTTAAAACTATTCAAAAACAAATTTTTTTATGAAAAGTTAGAATTATTTATATAGATAATAAAAAATCAATTTAATTATATTCTATATTCTTAATTTAAGAAGTAACTTTAAGAATTGAATACAAATTAAAAAAAATTTTATAATATGATAAAAACAAAAATAATCATTCTTTTAATTAATATTTGTAATATATATATATATATATATATATATTTAAGAAAGTAGAATAATGTTTTTAGGATATTTTTATTAATAATATGGATTTCACGACTTATTTAATTTATAAACTTTTTATTAGTTTATTAATAGATTCAAAAGGCACGGCAAGAAATTTTTTCGGTTCATTTATATGTATATTATAAAATAATGATATTTCAGAATATATTTTTCAATGATTAAAATAAAAATTTGTTTTGAATTAATGATCAAAATTTAAAAAACTATATCTTTTTAATTTGTATGCAGTATTAATACTTATTAAACATAAGAAAACACAACCGAAATATTTCTAAGCGGTTTACAAGATAAGGTGAAGAAAAATCTTTTCTTTCATTATCAATATTGTATCATATACTTTTTTAATAAAACATTTCTAAGCAAGTAATAGAATAATAGAAATCGATATTTTATTCATCTTTGAACGGTGATAGATAATACATTTAATTGAAATATTATCTAAAAGAAATTAATTAAATTTTTTTATAGTAATTTCATAATTCATTTTATTTACTATTTAATTCAAATGATAAGACTAACATATTTTTTATAAATCATATGTAGAAAGTTGAATAAATTACTATAAAACAAAACTTAAATCTTATAGTTCTGTATATAAATAAAATACTATTACTCTAGAATGTAGATAATTTTTGAATAAAATATAATTGGATAAATATGATAAATATGTGATACTTACTTTTATCTATTCTATTAAAATATTATTATGGTGAAATATAGATTTAAAAAATTCATATTTTTTATTCTATAATTTGTTAAAAAAACCCGACTTTAAGAAACTGTTATAGAATTATGATATTCTTGTAAAAAAGTGACTAAATAAAGATAATAATATTAATAAGTGATAATAATAATTAAAATTATAATATATACACACACACACATATATTTTATCGATACAAAAAATAAATCGATATAAAATCTCTTAAAATATAAATCTTTTTACAAATGCAGGAGTGATTAATTTAAATTATATTCATTTAAACGAATTGAACTTATGTAAATAACTATAAAATTTTTACTATATAATTAAAAAATTTAAACTATTTACATCAATTATACATATTGAAGATAGTTTAATTAAAAAAATTTTACAAAAAAAGAGATTTTTAATCGTACAATCATATATTATAATATTTACTTACATTACTTAAAATTATGGATTAATAAATTTAATCTTGAATTTATTCAGTTAAGATATATTTGTGGTATAAAAATTCTGTGTGTATTGCATTAATTTTGTCGTATAAAAATTTCTTAATTCTTTTAATGATACTTTTTAAAAGTTATTTTTCTTAAAGTATTCTTGTCTTCATATTGATAAATAATATGCTACTGGTTAAGCTTACAGTGTTATTATTGATAGAATAAATTTTATTTACGAAATCGAAAAAAAATACGAAAAAATATTTATACACATGCATGAACTTCGTGTCTCGAAAATATGTAGAAATGATATTATTAATTAAATTAGTCAATTATGATCAAAACATTTATAATAAGTAAAAAAATTTTAAATTATAAATTTTTTATACACCATTTATATTTTATTAGATAAATTAAAAAATAAGTTTTAAACATATGTCATATTAAAAATGAATATTTTTGTTTAGACATACTTAAAAATAATTAAATGTGGAAATTATTTTTATAGGTTGTAAATATTTCATAATTAATATTCATATAAAAATTTTACATTGAATAATATTCAATGCGCTATTGATGGATTCTTTATTCAAGTTAATATACAAATATTTTTAATTTACATGAAATTCATAATAAACTTGATTGGTTTGAAATTTAATATTTGATGAATACATAATAATTTATTTAATTTATAGATAAATAAAAATTTAGTAATACATAAAATTTATTTCTATTTTTCAAAGCTGGTACGAAAAGCATTTCTATATATTTTATAATGCAAACTATAAATACTATATTTTTATTAATATTATTGCAAAATTATTTAGCATAATCTCAGTTTCATTAAAAGTATACATAAAAAATTTTACTCTCTGTAAGATCCTTTAAACTTATTTTTATTAAATATGGATATAATTTGCGTTTATTTGTTCAAAAATTAATAATCGTAAACTTTAATTGGTGTCAAAAATAGCTGCTGAGACATCTTACCGTGGACAAATACATTCAAGACTTTTATATACTTGCATATAAAAAAAATATATATATACATATATTTACATAAAATAACAAAACTGAAAAAGTGAAAGGCAAACCTTCGTCTCATTATATATCGAGTAAGAGTATGAAAATTTTAGTCGTAAAGAAAGATTTTGAGTCACTAGTGCAATCTGTGGTCAGATTCACAAACTAATAAGTGCTTGAGTTTATCGACTGATACTTGTAAAAATGTTGGATAAGAACTTGTTTTAAAAAAAATATTCTACTTTAATTACTTTCGAATTAAATTTTTTTTGTTTAAAATTTTTCTTTTTATTGAAAATAAATTAGTTCCTTTTATATTATTTTTTAGCACATAATTTATTTTAATCGATCTTTTTGTTTAATATTTTAATTGAATACTTACTTAAATTTATAATTTTTATGTTAGAAATAGAAATAAAATATTATGAAGATTTTTTATAAAAAATGTAAAATATGAACAAAAAATTTAACACGTTAAAAGGTACAATTTATTTTCTTTTAAGATATATTGTATGAATTTTAAAAATATATATTTATTTGTATTTATTTTAATATAGTTAATTTAAAAATTGTATTCAAATAAACAAGTTTTTTAAAATAAGTTATGTTCACAAAGTTATAATTGATTCGATTTATATAATATCTTTCATAAATGATTATTCATAAAGTATGAAAATTGTTTATTAAGTATGAATTTGATATTAAAATATTTTTACGATATATTAATATATTTTGAAGTCGATTTTTTTTCGAATACAAATTTAATGTCTACGTAATTCTTGTAATTGAAAAAATTTATAAATCTATCTTTAGTGTATAGTTATTTTTATAATTTACGTATTTTTTAACCTTTATTTTAAGAATGAATGGTGGTATAACGAAAATTATACAAATTACTAAAATTTCATTATCATTTGATAACAGATTCGTTTTCATACTTTATGTTAAGATTTTTTCAACGTTCTTTATTATAGATATGAATACACTACATAACTCAATGAAACATATTTCAGTTTATCGATAATGAATCAATAAATTAGAACAAATGCAAGTCAAGTTTTTTAAAATAACGTATCTCGTTAAACTGCATTATTCGCTTTAAAAATCATTGAAGCGTCCTCGGCTTTAACCATGACACGTTTGAATCGAACCCACGAGATGCAAGAAATTGATTCGCAATTAGTGATTTTGATGCCAGACTTACCGTAGGCGAGTCCCTTAACCATTTCGACGATTCCTGCGCTGTCAGGCGCGGGAAAAGCGTTGGATGTTTTTAAGAAGATGCCGAAACCAATGATAACGGCAGCTGCGGCAATGATCTAAACAATATTTCGTTTAATTAAGCGAAAAACCTAAAATTAGAAAGTCAGAGACGAATTCGCGGGTAACCGATTCTGTATTCTTTTTCGACATTACGCGTATTATATTTTCTTCTGTTACTCTTCTACAATGATCAGAGAGATAAAATACTTACTATTACCTTGGCTTTTTGTTGGCAATTGATTACACGATTTATCCAAAGGATAATTATTTTCCGCATTTTTTAAATAAACGATACTCGCGATTACTTATATAATTTATTACTATTTTTTATAGAATGCCGTAAATTTAGTACAATAATTTATACCACCAAATCTATTTTACGGAATATATATTATTTTACATGTAAGTGTTTTTTTAATTATAGTAAGAATATAGTATTAATTAGAAAGTTGAGAGTTTTTGTTTACATAAATAAAAAATAGGATTAGAACACGATTATCTATAAAATTGTGAAAAGTAAAATAGATGATACCGATCTAAGTATAATTTTGATGACGACGTTTCCTGTATTTCTTTCGATATATAAAAAAAGTAATATCGAATCGTTTCGCAAAATTTCGAAAAAATTGTACTAATCGAACGGAATCGATCCATCAACTAAATAACCGAGTAATTAAACTTTGCATTTTTCTCATTTAATTCAAAAGCCGAAGCTAACGATAATTCGCAAAGAAAATAATGTTAATAAACGAGAAAAACTCACTCTTACAGAGGCCATGTTACAGGTCCAAGAGCGTACCGTGACTATTGAATGACAAACGGCAAACAAGAGCTAAGACCGAATTATATATAGACTGTGGAGCACCGCAAGTGTTGACCAATCGAAGCTCAATGTTTCCTTTCAAGTCCGGGGTCTGCCCGATATTCAAAGGATTTTATTAGCGGAAAATATAAATGTGTACGAGGAGGCACCGTGACCTTCGTGTACATTGTAAGAATGGATTGCCAACTATCTCTCGTGTACGCACATATCGCTCTTCTTTTTCTTAGATCAAGGATACTGAGTTGGAGTGTAATGCCCTTCTCTGTCGATCCGTGCGCTTTTATTGACCATGCGTGTGTCTTGTGTTCGCGACGGGAGTTTTGTTGGTATATTGACAAGTGTATTTTAAAGATTAACCAAACGAACCAATCGAAATACTAAAATAGGTAATATATTTAAGAGAGGATTGTTTTCGGGCTTGATTTAATTCGGATGCTCTGATTAAAGTTGTCTTAAAATTACCGAACGTATTTCTGAAATAGATCGAGGTAATTTAACCAGGTGAATTTGTTGTTGAAAGTAATTGAATAAATAATATCGATACTTAATGTCTTAATATATTTATTATCTCTTAAAAATACAATCATATTTTATTTATAACAATATTTTTTATATTTGCGAAACACTTATTCTACATAATTTCTTTTCTACAACTATTTACAAAATTATTAACATAAGTTGTACAGATTACCGACGACAGTCGTCAATATTTTTCTAATTTATCATATAAACTTGTTCATTTACCAATGTTAAAACATGAGGTGCTATATTTGATATAAAATTTGTAAAATAGTAAACAAAGCTTGATTATTATTACTTTATAAATAATTTAACGCCGTTCGACGTAAAAATAACGCCTATTATTGGGATCTTTAATAACATTAGCCGGAAGTTGTTTCATGTCTTCGTTTTTACTTTTATTTTCTGATATATCTTCACTTTTATTCTTTACGTTATTTTTAGCAGTATTTTCTACTTTATTTTTAGTTTTATTTTCAATTTCTTTTTCTGCTTTGTATTCAGTTTTATGTTTTGCTTTATTTTCAATTGTATCGTTTTCCTCGCTACTATTCTCATTGCGATATTTATCATTGTTATTACCTTTGCCCTTGTAATTTATATTTTGGTTATCATTTTCATCGTCATCGTCACCGCTGTCGTCATCGTCATCGTCGTTGTAATCGTCATTATCTTCTATATCGTCATACTCTTCGCTCGAAAAATCATCGGATAAATCGATATCTTCTTTTGGCTCGACCTTGGATGCTCGAGTTGTTGGTAGCGGCAACTTTTGTAGCAGATTTCCTACTACGTAATTCTGAAATTTGGGAGGACATTCCATATCGTTACTCGTCTGTAGGTAAGTAAAAATACTGCGTCTCGTGTCATTTGAGCAGTTTGAGAAACATGAAATCACCGAATACAAAGTCAATGATCATTTTTTAATAATATAAAGAAATGTAAATCTCTTAAAGTATTAAAGCAATTCCATGTTTCTGATGATAGTTTGTAAAAGTATTTATTATTTATGTACGTTAGATTGAATTTAGTATAATTTTATCGATTAAAAAAAACCAAATGAAAAATATAAATTGATTTAATTTTTTCTACTTAAATTTAATCGATACTAATATATGATGAAATAATAATATCGTTTTCTCAAAATTTCTCATTATAGGTGATGGCTTTAAAAAGATCTCGTTTTAAATATTAGATGAAATACACAATCGAAATAAAATTTTTACTTTTAAAAATTAAAAATAATGTTCTCCTTCCGATTCCCACGATATGGAAGAGGTAATCATATGTTTGTATCCACGCGAAGAAAAGTGAGCTGCTCTGTGTCTACGTGGAGCACTTACTTCAGCCCCGTCGATTTTCGTCGGATTATCGATCAGGTCCTCGGTATCTCGATTCATGCTGTCGAAAGAGCTGAAAGCATTCATCCTCCTTTTCATTTCCTCTATTTCTGCGTCGCTCATCCGAAGATCACCGCTGTGTTTCAAAGGTGTTGCTGAATTATTATTTGCAGTGATGGTTACAAATTTCCCTTTAACACCATCTTTGTCGATTTCTTTCGTCCTGTATACATGATTTGGCGTTTCTTCCATTGTTATCGTGACTTTTTCAACGGTTTCCTTCTTCATCTTATGATTATCTCGAGAGTCATTTTTTGGTTTACCACGACGTTTTATTTTAAAAAAATTTTCACGTTTATTATCTGAATCTGATTTATCTTTATTCGATTTAGATGAACTTTCGTCTATGTTATCTTCTTCTTCATCTTCTTCATCGTCATCCGGATAAAATGTTTTAGTGATGATCTCTTCTTTTGAAACGTGCGAACGATGTTCTATCGTTCTTCCTGTCGACGTTTGAATCGACGATAAGGTTGTAGAGCCAATTTCATCAATTTTTGATTCATTATAATTATTATTTGTATTGTATTGTATTTTAAACGGTCTTCTACGCCTTTCGATCAAAGTCTTAGAGGACCTCGTAAAAGCAGTTGGAGTTGCGGCACTCGACGAAGGTCGTTGTCGTATTCTACTATTCGGTCTTATGGAAGATTTTGTCGAAGTAACGGAAGTAGCAGTGCTAGAATTATCTTTCCTGCGACTTTGTCTGCGAATTACTTTAGAATTTCGTACGGGTAAATTTTGCCGGTTTGTTTTTAGGTCGGATACTTTTGTTGTATTATCACTACTATTATTAAATTTCGTCTTAATTTTACGGGATCGCATTCGAACAGAATGTTTTGGTAATGATGTAGTTGATACAGTTGGCTCTGTTGTAATTCTAGTAGTTCTTACTGTTTTTGAAGTAACGAGAGTAGATGGTGGTTGGGATGTTGTATTTGCAATTTTAATATCAACATCATTTTTTTTAATAATTAAGTTAGGGCTTGTACTTAAAGAAAATTTATCATTTATAATACTTTTTTGCGATATTTGGGATTTTATTTTTGGACCCGAGGATGGTGAGTTTTGAAAATAATTTGTAATAGTTCCAATTTCATCGCTTTTAGTGATAGTTGTTAATATTTTTTCATTATTCAAAGGATCTTTAATGCTTGTAGATTTATAATCACTGCTAAATTTAATTACCGGGTTATTCTTTGTATTATTGTTTACATTATTAACGTCTTTTTTATTTCTTGAATGTTTATTTTTTGGCGAAATGTAAATTGGTTTTGTATTTGATGCTCCTTCTTCTTCTTCTTCATCGTATTCGTCTTCGCGACTATTTATGTATTTTTTACCATATTTTTTTTGCAATCTTTCTCTTTTTCTTCTTTCTCTTTCTTTTCTTTCTCTTTTCTCCCATGGATATTCATATCTCCCTAAAATGGAATAATGTTGTGATTCCTCGTCCTTCTCATCATCTTCATCTTTATCTTTTTCCCAAGGAAAAACATAAGTTTCGTGATCTTCTGTTTGTTCGCTATGATTCCAATCATCTTCATTCGAATGGTCCACAGACTTGCCTAAAACGAATTTTTCGTATTCGGGTATTTCGAATGGTGGATGATAAAAATATGGTTTATTTATTCGAGGACCGAGATCGGAATATTTTTCATCTTCGTAATTTTCGGGCGGTGAGAAAGGTCTTGATGAATATCTTTTAAAAGGTTCGCTGTCGGTTTCAAGTGAACTAGTACTCGAATTTTCTTCTTCTTCTTTATCAGATTGAATATTTTCTTTTTGATCATCTTCGGAATCATCTGAAGTATTTTCAGCTACGTATGCTTCCTTAGAACTATCTTCTTCGCTTGGACGATCAACTTCTTCCTCCTCTTCTTCTTCATATTCTTTCGCGTGATTCTTTTTTAATTTTTCATTTTTTAGTGATTCTTTTGACTTAATTTCTTCGTATTCAGGAGTAGTTTCATGTTTAAATGTTTCGGTATATCCAGGTGGGTCTCCTTTCATAAAATCAATCAGTTCCTTATGTTCGTGACTATCAGGAACAGTGGTAAAATCCATATCGATTTCATCATTTTTTTCATTATCATTTCCCTCTTGAATATTTTCATGAACTAAATATTGATTGTTTCCTGATTTTAAGTTTTTCTTTTCATCTTTGTTTTCATTAATATTATGTACATTTACATTAAATTCTGTTTGTTGATCGTCATTATTAATATTGTCCAACTTTTGTTTTGTGTATCTAGTTTTACTTTCTTGGGGTATTCGAATTGTAAAATTTGCATCTGGTTTTACTATAACAGGAATCAAAGTTGAACGCGAAAAAGATGGATCTGTGGAAGACTCCGAAGATATTGTAGGAAGTGTAAGTTCTAAAGGACTGTAAGTAGTTATATTTGTAGTATTTTGCATCATGAGTGCTCGCTTGGATATGTTATACCTAGGTTCTTTTCTTCTTGGATCTATAGATGAAGTAAGGTTTATTTTATCAATGAAATTATCATACTTCCCTAATTCGTCTGTAGAATGATTAAATAATCTCATTCTGTCATTAATTGTATAAATTGGTTTTTCGGTAGTTTCTTCATCTAATACTATTGAAACAGTTTTACGCTTTTGTTTAAATTTTTCGGGTATTGGAGTAGTTATAATTATTCGGAAACTACTTTTGGAAATTATTTTATTAATATTATCAGTATTATTTAGTGTATCATTAACTTCTTTAATATCTTCAATTTCCGCGTTTCTTTTGACTATTCGAGATATTTTCCAATTTGCCACGTGCATAATTATTGTTTGGAAGTGATACTGTATTGAACACATATTGCGGGGGAGGTATTAGACCATCGATTTTAACTTGTTTTTGTTTTTTAGGTTTGTTGAAGACAATATATTCTTGATCATTATTATATTCACGTATGTCATACTTAGGATGTTGAGGAGTCAGTTTTTGTATAGGTATGGGATTATCATACATATTTTCTAAATTCATTATTGTTCCCATAACATCATCGTACACGTGTTGCTGATATGCAGGTGAAATTGACAATTTTGATTTTTTTAAATTTGACCTTGGTCGTGTTTTATTTAATCTTTTTCTAGTTTTATCGTGAAAATATAAATTGGATGGATTTCGATATCTTGGTTGATTTTTTTGTTTTATGTTAGGGTTTTGATCATAATTATAATTGCTTGAATGTTCGGAATGTTCCGAATGTTCCGAATGTTCCGAATTGTAATGTTTTGGAGAATTAATGGATTTTACCTGTTGACCGACTAAAGTAAAATCTTCAGGGTATTTTGGACCCCTCGAAACAATATATTCTTCGTTTTCTGGTGATAGTTTTGATATTCTCGAAGCAAACTTTTTAGGGTTTAATTCTGATGGTGGTGACGGAAACTCTATTACTTTCTCAAAAAATAAAGGATTATCCAATGGATTCTCATCAAAATACTTGGCTTTATAACAATCTACTTTATCTCCTAGACCATTGAGTTTAGGCTTACCATTTTGTGGACCTCTTTTTTTCTCTAACTCTTCTTCATTTGGTACAATTTTTTCTAATTTTGGATCTATTTCCTCGCATTTTAAATTTCTCGAATCATAAAACTCCATACCTCCAAATGTTTTTTTAGGAACTTCTATCGGATTAACTATATATCTTAAAGCATTATTTTCCGAGATTTTCGTATTTTCATAAAAAGGATACTTTATTATGTCGACATCAGGCTTTACCGTTATAACTTCAATTTCATCTTTTTCAAACGTATCACTAAAATCAAGCTCTGGAACTCCAACCTTCACTGGATCTTTTTCATTCGAATCTTCATAACTTCCACCCGTTTCCTTTAAATCTTTATAAGAATCTTCATTCGAAGCCTTATTCGAATTTTCATCCGATTCTTCTTCGGACTCATCTTCATTGTCATCCTTAAACCTTTCTGCAATCTCTTTATTTACCTCTTCAGAAGCTATTTCTGGAGCTTTATTTAAAAGATCTTCGAAAGTTCTAGGGTAATATTCAAATTTTGATTCATGATCTTTTTTCATAGATCGTTCATCTCCATTATTTATTAATTCAGCCTCTTTTAATCTCTGCTCCCGTTGCATAGTTTCCCATTCTCTCGAAGGACCAATTGATCTCTTTTTTCGAAAAAGAAAGGGAATGGATTTTTTATCGTGTTTGTATCGATGTATCGTGGCTATGACCGGCACGATATTCATAATCGCTGGTGATATACGATGATTCATTTTACTTTGTACATGAAAGCTCGAGTATTCACTGCTACTTAATGGAGAAGGTGGTAGAAGTCTGGAGACGGGTATCGCACTTTCTTGCGCCGTCGGATCGATGCGAGGACGCTGAACGTTGCCTATCATATCGTAAACACTTTCTACTGGTTTCTCACTTTCGTAAGTCATGGACCAACGCTCTTGCGCTTTACTGTAAGGCTCACGTAAATTATCGGGATACGCGACGAGAGCATAAGAAGGATTAGATGGCTGGATTACTCTGTAATAATCAACGGAATTTTTTTTCTGGTTTTGCAAATATTCTAGTACTTTCGCGTGATTTGGTGACGAGTTAAGTATTGGACGTTTAAAATTTTTTTCCTTTATATTTTTCTCTAAATTTATTCGTGGATCTCCTTCTCGATGGTCCACGTCGTAACGAGGATTTATATTTTCACCGCTTACTTTTTGAATTTCCGACGTGAGAAATGGATCGTGTTTAATAAATGAATTCGTTATTGGTTTGCTTATATTGTTAGATGGAACCGTAACGTAAGTATTTGTGGTTTCCGAAGCTTCATTTTGATAAGGACGTGGCGTATTTATATTCGGTGACTCCGTAACTACAACGATATAAGGTCCGTGTCCATTAACAGTTGCAACCGCCAACGGATTTGTAATAATCGGATTAATGGTTTGCGTTTGATAGTATTCCGGAGAATATGCTAATGCGGGTGTTTCATTTTCTTTGTTGAGAAAATACCGCCAAAATAAATTTCCATTTTTCACGTTGGCAGGCTCATTCTTATTTAAAATACGGGCATAATCTTTATAATTATTTGTATGTTTTACTTCCGGATAATGCGAAGTTGGCCTTTTCACTGTCGCTAAATACGTTTGTGGTGAATTTGTCGTTGATGATTTTCGTGGTTTTACCGTATAGATGATAGACTGTAACGTTGTTGTGTCGTATTCAATTTTATTTTGATAATGTGGTTCCGTTGTTGGCGATGTGTTAACTGGAGTGGTGCTATAAGTAGGCTCTGTGGATGTCGTTTCAGCTTCGTACGTTACTTTTTTCAAATCTTGTTCAAGTTGTAGAATACTATCTTGAACGACTGTTTCTGGATCAAAAACAGATTTGTCACTCTTAGATTTTTTTAAGTTGCTCAGTGGTATTTGCTTTTTAAATATGCGAGCTTCTTCGATCGCCTCTGTTACATCACTATAATCTTTATCTAAGTCGCTAAATTCTTGGGGATTATTTTTACGACGTTTCAATAATTTTTTATACTTTATTGGACTATCATCATTTGGATCAATATTTTTTCTATCTAAATTCTCTTTTAATTTTTCATTGTACTTTTCATGAAATTTGGCATCTCTAATTTGACCCGCATGATCGTAAGCGGCATCTTCGTAACCTTCTTCGGTATAAACTGTATTAGATTTTGAAATTTTGACAACTTCCTTGAGTCTCGCTGCATTTTCTTTCTCTTCGTTAGTTTCTGCACTTTTGACGGCCTCTTCTCTTGGTACGCGTTTGACTGTGTGCGTACCGCGTACTTGAGCATACAATTTACTAGGTACAAAGTCAAGGGAAATATTTTTATTCTTCGCAGGTTTAGCCCACGCGCCAGGATAAGTATAATTAGGGCGCGTTGATGGTTCCTCAGGATTTTCGTGTTCCGAAAATGGAATGATATGATTCGGTGTTTCCGTCCAATCTTCCTCACCTTCCGTGTTCTCCTTCGATAAATTTGAGTGATCGTCAAAATCTTTGGAAATATTATTATATTTACTATCTTTTAACTCAATATCCGATTTAGGTTGTACATTAATATGAGGTTTTAAGGTAAAGTCTTTTGCGTGATCGTAACGCTTCACTTTTTTATTTATTAAAACCGGTGGAGTAAATTCTTGTTTAGAATTATTCGTACGAATGTTCGAGTAAGATTTTAGTATTCCGCTAACAGTATCCTTCTGCTGATCTGCCAATGATGAAAAAACACAATCGTCAACGAAAAACGGCAAAATGAGGATCAAATACTGCAAAAAGATCATTGTTTTCACCACATCGTATTTTATCACATGCGAGAAATATTATTTGTAAAGTACTTTCTACCAGTAACACTAAAGTTTCCATCGCACAATTCTCTATCAAATGATTAAATATATAAAAAGTTTTCTAGTCTCAACATTTAAAAATAGCTAACAAAGTGAAAAGTTTCAATTAAAGTATCGTTCGTAATTAAATTAATACGTCAAAATTCTATAATTCTATATCATACAACAATCGCTGTCGAGATATCAATCGTTACTGTTCTGTGCTCGGCGACTCTAGTCTAATTTATATTTTCTGAGTGACAGCGTGGGGGTAGAATGGAAAAAGGATGACGGGCGTTTAAATTGATCTCTCGGCGAATTTTATAGACAAGTGCACGTCTGGTAACGGCCCGCGGGCTTACGCGTCACACTGGACTGATTTTGCTTTTAGCACCTGTCGGACCAGAACGCGGTGGGCATAACGCGTATACATTCGATGAGCTGTTGTTTTCTTTTTGTCAACCTTTTGCGGACTCTGTAGTAGAACGAGCATTTCTCTACCCAGTAAATTTTCTTTTTATTACAAACTTCGTAAAAGAATAAGTGCTAAAGACATTTATCAGTACTATAATCGGCTGCAAAAAAATAAGGTTGGGTATTGCCATAAAAATTAAAGCTAGATGAAAAACAATTAAATTTCTATGACAAGTATTTTTTTTTAATGTAATAAGTTCATTTGTTTTGAAAAAATTATATTTTTTAACTTTTCGTGCTTACATTATTTTTGTACGTATTCTTAAATAATTAGCTTTGAAGTGTAGATTAATGTTAACAATTGATTGAAAATAAATCTACCATATACTCTTATTATAAAGGAAACTTACTAACAGCTTTATATACTAATAAACTATAGAAATAATATATATATATTTTATACATATACATATATATATAGTACAACATAAATAAAATAAAAAATTCAACACATTTACAAAATAATAACTAAACTGATTCGATTAAAAAGTTGTTTGTCAACTATGCTAATTCCATAAAAATTCAATGTTGACATAGACAATAAATAAGTTTAAGATTCAAAATTTTGAAAATCCATCACATAATTGATAAATAAAACTTAAATTATAAATAAGGCAGTAATTCTATTTTTGTTTCTTTCTTTCTTCCTTCTTCCGTTTGTTATTTAGGTCTCAGGTACATTGGATGAAAAGAAGCGGGCCTAGATTTTATTGTTTAAAAATGGGCTTCCAAGCATCATTATCCGTTTGTACTGTCGATGGAGATAATTTTATGGGATCCTCGGACTTCAGCATTGCGGCTTCAGGCTTGAAAAAATCGATGATAGGATGATAATTATAGTTTATTCGCCTTTGGGGTTCTTGATACTCTTCATCGAAGCCTCCATTATGTAGTCGTATACTTGTTTCTAATGGATCTTGTTCTAACGTTTGGCTATATCTATTTAAAAAATAAGAATATATAGAATGTATAGAATAAAACTCAAATGATATAAAAAAAACTTTACTTTATAACTGTAGTTATTTAATTTTCTTAAAGAATCATAGATACTTGCGAATAAAATAACTCATTATGTAATTTTAGCTATAAAAAACGATAGCTTATTTATGTCACATTAAGTATATAAAATAATGTAATATTAGAATAGTATAAATATTTATTTGATTTTTACTACGAAAAAAATATTCAAATTATAATATGTGATTGGAGCAAAATGCTAATAATGAGAAACGAAGTTTGTTTTTTGTGTTACAAAAACCTTAAATCAAAAGCTTAAATCATCTAATGAACATAGAATTTAATTTTATATTTATATAATTTTTTATAAAAATCGATTTAACAATTTAAAAAAGAAAAATGTTGTTTACTATTTTTAAAAATGATATTTAGTGAAAAACTTTGCTTAAAGTTTTGAAAAATTTCTTAAATTTCATATACTGTAAACAAATATTTTATGTATTAAATCAATCAATATTTCATTGAGTGATTTCTCTCTAAGTGTTACTTTTATTCTAAAAATTTTTTTTTAAATATTTAAATATATAATAATAATTATTATTATTATAACGTTTCATGAAATTACAATAAATAATACCGAATAAAATTTTATTGACTTTTATTTAAGTTGCAAGTATTTGTAATGTTAGAATCTACATTCGATACACAGAAAGTTGTATATAAAAAGAAAGAATTTATTATCATTGAGTGAATTTTATACAATTTCTATTACTGTGAATCCATATAAAAAAATTATATAAAATTTTGGAAGTGTCATTTCGTATTTTAATAGTCTAATTTATATTGCAATAATAACATTTAATACACTTCTAAAACTTTTCTATCGAATATAACGTTTAATTACAATCATTTTTAAATCTGTTGATCGATTTCAATTCTGTAAAATGATATCTTTGAAAATAATTTTTCATAACTTAATAACTACATATAAAATTAATATTATCTGTTATAAACTAGAAATCGAATCCAACAAAAAAAATCCTCACCTGACTGTAATATTGCTTGGGTTTTCTGAATAATCCTGAGTCTCCGACGCCGTCGACTCTCTACGAAAGGGCCGGTTCGGCCTATGTGGTCTTGGGCCTTTGTAACCCGGTGCTCTTGTGTTAGGAGCATGTTGCTGCGGTAGTTTGTCAAAAGGTCTAGAGTTACTCAAAGGTTTCCTGGGCCTAGACGGCCTGACAATGCTCGGCCTTCTAGCGCTACTCGAGTGTTGGAGTTGCAATTCATCCTGATCCGATCCACTGTTACCGTAACTTTCACGGAAGAAATTCAGTGCGGATGAATCAAGACTGTTGGCGTACTTGTTTACGTGGCTGGAACCTGGGAAGAAAAGAGATAACCGTGTCTAATTAAACAGTAAAATCAAACCATGGATTGTTCAAATGCCCGACTCTATTTTATTTTTGAAAATAGAAATTTAAAGGATAAATTATTGTCGCGTTGAAAATAATAAATAACGGTGCAACTTTCTAATATTGATTATTCTGTAAATGGTGATAAATTTATAGAAATGACGATACAAAATATTTATTCTTAAAATTTACCATTGATTATATTTCATGAAATGTATGTTACTGTCGCGTAATTTATGAATTTGAAAAATTACTAGTTTTTTTATGCAATGAATTACGTATATCAAATAATATATTAATGTATTCTAAGTGTGAAATATTGTGTATTGTAAAATATTATTTTTTTAAAATATTTTTAAACGTTAATGATAAAAATAATTATTTAAAAATTATATTTTCTCAAATAATAATGTATATAAAAGTGTAAATTTAAAAAATAAATCGATAAAATATGTTTTTGTTATATAGTAAATAAATTATCTTTTATAATGATATTTACTTATTTCATATTAACACACGACTATTAAAAATTGCACTAATCTCTGGAAACAAATATATTTGAATTGCGTAAAAAAATATTGCATCGATCGAGCAAATTTCTTTATAAATTGATTGTGCTTCGGGCGACAATTTTATTCATAAATATTACAAACTTAATAATTCGACTATTTAAAATAATCGAAGAATATTCTTTTAAAAATTTTATCTTGAATTGTATACATTCATTAAAATTTTTTCTTGACAAAATTGATATTCTTCCTCTTATTAGAAATAATTATAAATTATACTATTATGATGAGCATTGTATTTCTTTATTATACATTTTTTTAATTTATAATTGATATCGTATCTTGAATGTAGTTATTATACAATTTTATAAATATTTTTTACACCTACATACAGGAATATAATCTTAAATAAATCTCTAATAAAGGAATTTCTTGATTGTATTTTTAAAAATATTTATATAATCTTATCTATTTATGCAAATTAATAACACATATTAATGAATCCTTTTATCTGGTAGAATTTAATACAAGAGAATGTTACAATCGATTATTCAGTTGACAAGAAAATAATATAAATGCTTTCATTACCCGATTAATTGTTTCAAGCGTTGCATTATTATTCTTTAGTTATATATGATAATATTATATATAAATAAAAAATACATAAATATATATATATATATTTCTATTTTCCTATCTGTAGGAAATTGTTTTCTTATTTTTCAAAATACGTTTTTTACAAACCTTTGGCTGAGTGATGATCGCTCGTAGCAAAATCCGCTCCCGGGAACAATTCTTGACTTTTAATGGGTGGGTCTGTTTGATGGGGAGGATAAAGATCCGCGTAGCCATGGACGTGGCAGCTGCAACAAGTGGGAACCTTGAAGATATCCATGTGGAGACCAAGTTTAGAGTCCCAGGTGAGAAGGCGATGGTAGTTGTAAACTTGCATGCAGGATGAGCGATAATTTTCCGAGATATAGGAACAACTCGCGCGAGGATTTCTAAAATTGAAGAGAAGCACAGAGGTATGATAGATTTATGCATTTGTAAATTGATGTATATTCCATCATTATCGTACACACCCAGTGTGAAGCATACTTTTCAAGAATAATAGTAATTTAAAGAGGCTACTTTCTATTTGTGAAAGGTGGCGTATTAAAGAAGATAATGCAGATGCATGCGGAACATTTAAAAATATTTACTTAATTTTCATATTGCGTGTGAACACGAATTTTCAGATAAATACGTTTTAATAATACACTTAATAATTTATAAAATTGAATGTTTCTTTTTTAGAATTACGAGACATATTACTTGCAATTATTGAACAATAAAAAAAATAAAGATACATTTTTCTTGTAAAAAGAAATATTTCATTTGATAAATATATTACAGGAAGTGAAGAAACAATTATGTTTTCTAGTACATTTCTAAAAGATCTAACTGATTAAATATCGATAAAAATTTGTAAATTAAACTATAGATTTTACGTTCCCACGTATACGCATAAAAATTGTACAGGACACACTATTTAACTTTTTTTTTAGTCACTACAAATTTTCATTATTGTCTTTCATTATTTGTCAGCATTGAAGTGGTTTTTATATTCTTTTTTGTGCATGACTGATTTAGATATAAATATATTTACAATGATAAAATGCATGTCCAATCTTTGATTTCACAACGATCATCTGTATTGCAGAATAATAATTTTCCATCGTATACTTTCTTTTCTTGCATTATTATTAAGTATGATAATACGTGTACCATTTGTATTTTGTTACTTGATGTCCGTTAATTTAATTTATTTCGTATTTAAAGTGAACTGGAATTTAAGTATAGACATGCACGATTTACATTTGCATATACACTGTAATTTAAGAAAAGTTTAATTGATTAAGAAATTATTTGAAATTGAAACAATTCTATTAAAAAACTGATTCATACAATATTTCTTCACAAGAATTTCCATTGATTGTGATCAAGTTAAAATTTTCTCATTTCACCGCAAATTTTCATATTTAAATTATCCCTATTAGACCAGAATAAGAAAGAAAGGGAAAGTATATAGACACGCGATTGATTTGAAATTCTCTAAGGTATTTCAGAGGACGTAGTCCAAGGTTGCATACAGCATTTGCACGGTTTGCCGTTGCGCGAATGCGAAATATAATCTTTCTTGTACTTTGGTCTTTAGCAACGATATTGTTCTAGACTTCTATGAACCATAAATTTTTTCATTTAAGCACCGTCACACAATAATTTAGTACGGAATCCACAAACTCTTGGGGAATGTTAAATTCGTGCTCGTTATCATTGGACTTAAACGTACAGAAGGTTTTTTTGTTGTAGAGTTAAACGGATTAATACTGTTATTTATTTTATTAAAATTATAAATAACTATTAATTAAAATGTAAGAGCACATTTTATATTAATCGTTTCCAAGCAATATTCACATAAAGAAATTAGTTAAATAAATTAACATATTTTCAGTGAATATATTAAATATCATAAAAATAATATTTTTACAATAACGTACTATTTAATAGATAACACTATAATTTTTTATAATAGATCTTCAAACTGAATATAATTATTAACTACATTTTATATAATCTAATGTTTCCGATAATTATAATGTATTAAGTTTATAACTATAATAATTTATGACTTAAACCTGATTCTTAGAGGCTATAAACTATGTTCTAAATGAATAATATCATGGAATATTTAAAATAATTTTTAATCGATAAAAAGTGAGCAATAAAGTATAAAGACTATATCTCTTAATAATGAAGGCCTGAGAAATGGCTTTTGAAAATTTCCTTCTTTCTCAGACAGCAAATCAGAAAGTATCGACGGTGTCTAAGACTATAAGATGTAGAGTATCGATTACGAAAGACCAGAGATAGTCCTTTCGGATTCTCAGGAAAAGCTGCTATAGCTTTTATGCAATAAAAGGGAAGTTCCTAGTGAGAAAAAACGGAGATCCTGTTTAGCGGTTAAATCGCACCGAGTTGATCGATACGCGGATTGATAAAGCCGCAACGACTTCGCGCGTCGCGGATTAATCGCCGATTCGATGAGCCTTTTTTCGCTATAAAACTGCCAAATTGTTATGAGTAACTAATTTTCCGTAGTCAGTGTAAAATGAAAGAATTTGCGGAAAAAGCGACGCGTAGATAGTGAATAACGCGTGTGAACGAAAGTGAAACGGAGGAAAATTTTTTTATAGACCCGCATACATATTAATCATTTTGTACAATAAATACTTGTAAAAAGTGCCAAACTTATATAAAACTTTTCATTTCCGTTCATAAAATAAATTTCAAAGTAAATATCAATTATTTTTCAATTATGTATATATGAAATTCTTTATAATAATGAATATTATTCTTCAAATAATAGTTGTAATTGCAAAAAATAAAATAATTGAATCTTTAGCAAAGAAAATTAATACGAATATTTTTTCTCAATATAACATATATTACCTTCAATTGTGAGTTGCATTATTTATAAAAAATATAATTCTTATTTAATACAGGAATTGCTCATATATAATTCAAAATATGAACATAGAAATTCTAAATAAATAACTTTAGACTCTAATACTATTACATTTTAAAGCTGAATTTATCTTACTATGTTTAGAAAAGTTAACCCGTTCAATATAAATATAGTATAAGAACATTTATAAAATTTGATCCAATTATATTATGAGCTCTGACACTGCGTAGCTTTTAAGATGTTTGGTTCCGCTTTCACTTTAAATAATATACGAACGCATTTATAAGGTTTTAAATAATAATAATCTTAATAGTAGCATTTGAAATAAAAAAATTGTATTTATAACTAGTTTGGAATCAATTTTTGTCTATATATATTATACTTTGTATAAAAATTCAAACATGTATGTAAAATAGAAGCATATTTTACAATCAAGACCTTAACACTCGAAATATAAAATCTATAATTATATTTTTACTGGGTATAAATACATAAACATAAATTAATTGATATATTTTTAAGAAATATATCGGCAATGAATAAAAATAAAACAGTAGAAAAATACGAACATTAAAATAAATCTGAATAAACTTGAATATTTACAAAAAAATCAAAAAATATAATGAAAAATAAATTCTTCGATTTAATAAAATATTGTAAATGGAATATATTTAGATTTTTCTAGAATAAACATATTATGAAATGGCATTTTAGTAAAATACTTTGCACAATAATAAATTTTTCGTTTAAAATTAGCAATGTATAATAGCTCATCTCCGCGTGAAAAAAAATCTTGAATCATTGGCCTCCAGTCGTGGGCACTTTCCTTTATAAAGCGGCTTCCGATTGATGATTATTCACGCTTTTTTTAGTCATGAACTCGATTGGACGCCTTGGAGGACTGGCGATCGCCGACTTATGCACGTCACAGAGTTTACACTCACCAACTAGTTGGTTGCTTTGATTTTAGTTTCCTACGTTGTCTAAGATTGAGCAATCGAATACCACAAAAAGATTGGGATATTTTTATAAATTAGAAATAATTTTCTTACTGTTAAGAAAACAAATCGCTTTTACATATTGCATAAATACTCTTTTCCCTATATACGTAATGATGAACATAGTTTGCAAATAATAAACTTTTATCGATACGAAAAAAATCTGATTGGGTTTCACTCAAAAAATATTAAAAGATTTATGCGAGATTTAATAAATTCTCTACAAAATTTATTTAATTTTTACTAAATAATATATAAAAGCAAAGTCTTATTCATGCGTCATTAAATGCGTAGTATTATTCAGAATAAAAGATTATTTTAATAACATTATCATTTATCTTCATTTTTAACAAATTAAATGATATGGACAGTTTTATTTTATAGATCTATCTGTATATACGGAAAAATAATACTAAGGAAATATAAAATAAATAATACTAGTATCCACACATTCTTTACACGTATAATTATGAATTTCAAATAAAAGGCAAGTAACTTTTTTACCTGACAAATTTTTAGCTATAAAATATTTATTTATATATTTCAATTAAAATTTCATTATAAATGCAGTTAAGAAAAAGTATAATATTATCCAAAGGTTTTTATTCATATTATCGCATGCTCGTGAATGTAAACGTTTCTCAACCTTATTAAACCCTTAGAAATTTACGCAATTACGATATATTTGTGCCGTGTAAGAAACTTATAAGAAAATTCAGGTTCGTAATAATCGATTAAAGAGACAAAGTCAACCACTATATCTATTATATAATATATTTATCTGGTTTTTGTTAACTTTTAATTAACTAGAAATCCAATATTGAATTTTATTACTTAGTCACTTAAAATCCTGATTTTCGATTCGATCGAAAATAAATCCATGAAATTGTAAACATTTTTAATTTTTTGCAGTTAAAGAATTTCAATACGTAAAGTAAACGTTTTAATGCCTTAAAGTGAGAGCACATGTCAAATTTACAATTTCAGCATTTAAAATTCTCGAGATATCTCGTTTTCTCTTTAGCACAAAAATTCGTTTAAGGCTCTTCGCTACCGAGTCATTTGCAATTCTAGCACTCGTATCAGCAAATAGTATGTAATTCAAAAGGAATTCATTTTCGTATTCGTGAAATCCTTTAAGTAGCATCAGTTTAAAGTATTTGTATTTTAAATGGAAAATAAACAAAAAAATTGAGGATTATGTCATTTGTTAATAATATTATTAATATCGCAATTTTAAAGTAATATAAAAAATTCATTCGTCATTTAAGTGGAAAGTATCGCTTAAATAAAGGATATTACTAAAATGTTTGCTATCATGCTCTAAAGATTTTGAACTACCCAAAAATATTGCATTAGCGAACGTTTACTACAAGTTAATGAAACTCGTACGACCGAGCTAATAACGTGTAAATCAGTATTTGGCGAAATAAAGGCGGCAAGACAAATTGGAAAATAGAACTGCTCATTATATCGAATGTCAACTTACGTGCACTTCTCCAACCTGAGGGTTTGCGTGTGCTCGCCTGTATTGATAATGTACTTCCAGACTCCGGAGGCTGCCCGGGCAAGCTGCGGCCTTGCGTATTTCACCTGCGACGGACACGTGTAACCTTCCTTAGCGTCATCGAAGGGTCCGTTGAATTCGTACTTTCTGAAAGCAGACGCATTGTTTTCTATTATAATCATGGCCGCATCGTAACTCATCAAGCCCGATTTCAAGACACTGCGGGAGTTCGTTTTCGTTCTTGTGGATCGACGGGCTCTTGTTCGTTCTTTTTATTTATTTTCGCGTTCGCGAAAATTTGATTTACTGGGCAAGCTACGAAAGAGTTCTTCGAAAAATTGCTTCGCTTTTACTGTGTATATAAGCGTATATTTTTAGGTGGGCGTATAAATTTTATTTTAACAAAGCAATGATTTATATTTTACGCTAGTTTTTTTCACAGTCAAATTTATTTACGCTACCTTTCTTGTCGTAATTGAAGATGTAAAATTTGATATTTGCTCATTTTTAAAATTCGATAACAAGGAATTATTATTATAATTATTGAGAATTCTATATTGAGACAAATTGTAAAAAGTTTTATTTTCTGCTTTTTGTTAATATGTTAATTAAAAATGATTGTTTACTGGAAGCTATTCATTATTTTTTATATTTACAATTCTTAATATTGTATAAAAATAGTATACAAAAATCATAATTTAGATGTACTCGTATGAAAAATATATTACAATACCAAATAGAAGAATATCATAAAAAATTGTATTAGAAAAATATTTATATCGTTAACAAAGTCCATTTATTCAATTTTGAAAAATTTTTATCAATATTTCAAGAATAATATCTGACATCTTCCATTATGTAAATATTAATATTTTAAACAATACTTTTTCTGATATTATCGCATAATAGACTATTAGAAATTTGTAATTTTTGTATGTACAAGAATTGAACGCCTGCGTACTAGCTTCACGCCATACACAAGTGTATTACACTCTATCAAGTTTCTGGCTCTGGGCGGCTCACCTTTTGATCTCGTTACTCGTTTCTAAGCGACTCTCAAAACGTTTATCGTATCTGTTTATTTTGTACGATGACTGAGGAATATCATCGTCCTCGGTAAATCCACCGTCTTGAAGTTTGAAGTCTGCTAGCAAAGCATCCACCATTTCTTTATTGTTCCGAATACTTCTCATTATAGCCTCTCTGAGAAAAGTAGAGCAAGACAGAATAATAATTGATGGAAGTAATATTTCTTTGACGTGAATTAAAAATAATTTTGTTGCATTGTATGGTTACCGACAGGTATTTAAGATTCATCTTTTCTTTTTTAAATAACAGCTATATTCATTTATTTCTTATGCATAACCATAAGATATAATGATGCGTAATTATTATTTTTCTATTATGGTTTTGCGTGAAATTATACCGCATACAATTCTATTCAAGCTAAAAATAAATACAATTTAATATTCGATTTTTTATATTTTTTTATGATGCCTATAATATTATATGATTAGTTAGTATTATAATCCTTAAATTTTGGTAACTAAAAGTTTAAAAAGTAATATAAGCTTAAAAAATTTATACCGTATTAATAATAGAATTTAAAATTCATTACTAATTTTATAACGTACAATTAAATGCGAAATAAAAATATTACAGTTGTTTTTCATTATATTATTTATGAAATTTTATTAAATATCTTTATGTAATAAATCTTACATTTCTATTCTATTAAAACATTCGTATCTATTAATAAATTTCAACTTTAAATATCAATGGAATTATACAATTTATTAAAAAATAATGCTAAGTACTTGATTTTAATGTATTCTAAAGTATTATAATTATCAATATCAAGAGTATATTAATAAATCTAATATTACGGATATTTAATGAAATAATTGAAATATATAAATATTAATATAGTCTACTACGATATATTAAATTATTTGTAAACAAATATTTCTAAAAAATTTGTTATATTATTGTTAAAAAATTTTAAATAATAATTTATTATATATTTTTCATTATGAATCAAAAACTGTTATAATTAAAATTAATATTAAATTATTCAGAATTCAAATAAAATGTTTGAAATAAGTTAATGAATTAAAATTTTGGAAGAGATATTAAAATTAGTTTTTATTAATAATTATTTTATAAAATTATCTACTAAACATTAACTCTAAAAAGTTAAAATTAATAGTAATTTCAAATTTTTTAATTCAGTAAAATATTGTAAAAAATTAAAATGTTTGTATACAATAGTTAGCTTATTGCAATATTTTTTTTCTAACATTATGTTTAGAAAATGTACGAATATATTTTCAAATTTAGGTTTATATTTTAGTAAACCATTTACGAAATTTTGAGAAATACATATTATATATGCAAATGAATCCTATATATTTCAGCATTACTTCATCAAAATGTAAAGTTCTTTTGTTTGTAACGAAATTGTTCAATAAGTCACAGTTATTAATTATTTCTAAATATTTGTAAATCAAAAAGGAAAAAACTAATGAAATATTCTAATTAACTTTATACATACATGGGATAGTCTATAGTCTCCAAGCAAACTGTTTTCGAAAAGAAAGTACATTCGCTTTCAGTTGGCGCTCTTTTTGGATCGGACGGCCTTCTCGTTGTTCGTGATAGCGGTCGCACTGGTTTATCTTGAACATTCGAGAAGAAAATAAAGGTTTTAATCCTTTTTTGTATTATTTGAACAAGTGAAATGACGAAAGAAAAGTAATTTATAATATCAATTATCGATAATGATTGTGGTATCGAGAAATATTTTTACCAAAGATCAATCGATTAATCATTGGAACGCGATTATTTCGATAGAGAAACTTAATTTTAACGTATTCAGTTTAATGTAACAAAATTTTATACATCTATAAGTTGATGTTTATTTGGTTCGTTAACTCTACTTATTGTATACTTAGAAGAAATTTAGAACACTTTTACTTGAAGGGAACGATTTATTTAAGCGCATTTTATAGATAATGAATTAATTAATTTTTCAAAAAAATTTTATTGATTCTTGACTTCTGTTACTGAGAATATTATTTAATATATTATTTTAAAACAAAGCACTATAATTACTTTTGAAAAATTACATAAATACTTAATACTGTAATAGATATTTGGAAACTAGCTCAATTATATTTTAACGTTTCAACTGTTAACTTATAATTGTTCTTTTAATAGTTCGTTGCTATTTATTATTATTTTGAAGTAATTTTCTACGCTTTCAAATTAAATGGAATTAATTTGAAAGAAAGTATTAATACTAATTTAGTGTTATACAATGAACAAGAGATTTTCTGAATAAATTCCAATCTGAAATCGTGCAACACACACATGCATATATTGAGATATATAATCTAAAAGATAATTTAAGAGAAAAAAATGTTGCATCGAATAAATATGTATGATAAAAAGTAAATGTTCCAATAGAGTAATTCTAATTAAAATATAAAGTTGGTAAATTAGTTACTTTTTAAATTAATATAAATATGTGACTGAAAGTCAGTCGAAACGAGAGATAATACAAATGTTCAATTATTTTTCACTATAATTTTTATAAATACAAGTTATGATTTTTATTTTTATGTAATAAATATATAGATTTATTTGAAAAAATAAAATTTTTTAAAGATTATATCAATTTAATTATAATTTTCATTCATAATTTTCATTTAGTCATTAATTTGATTTCTAAATTTTAAAATAAAATTTAAAATATAAATTTCACAGGTTTGTATTTATTCTCATATCTTCATACAACTTTATAAAAGTCTAGAAGAAAATTAAGTAAGATTAAAATATAGTTGTTAAGTTGGTTTAAATTATATGTGATTAAAATATAAAGTGTAGGATATATATAATTAAATTTGCTTATAAAAACACAAATTACGTATATAGAATTAAAAAGATATAAAATTTAAAATTATGCAATTTTTCTTTATTAAATATATTTAATACAGATATTTAAAATTAAACTTTGTATTCATAAGATATTTTTTTGATTAATAAGTTGGACAAATTAAATAAATCGATATTTTCATTAGAATTTATCGTTACACGCTAATTTGGAAGGTTTTCGATTTTATCTTATAGCAAGAAGAAAATGAAATCTTTAAAGATTAAAAGAATATATTTAAGTCATATTTCTTTGAGCAAACTGCCGAGACAAGATTAAATTTAATATTCATTTAGATTGATATTTTGTAATTTTACAAATATAGGCATACCCATTAATATAAATTTGATAAAATAAGATGACGTCGGACTACTGAACCATTTAAAAAGCACATACCTGTGTAGACGTTCCTTCTGTTGACAGATGAGCGTCGCGTAGGCAGCGAGTAAAGCGGGCGTCTCCTGTATTTGGTTGGTCTCGCGTACCTCAGTTCCAACGCCTGTAAAAAAAAACGATGGCGTGCATAAGGAACAGGAAAAAAAGAATTAAGTCATTCTAAATTCGCGCAGTGAGCCATGAAACACGGGAGAGAAAATCGCTCCATGCGCTAATTGACGGTCTGAATGGAAAGTTCTTTGAGTGAGCGCAATGTGTGTCGGCGATATGCATAATGAAAAAAAAAGACGAGAATAACGCGCTTTAGGTGCATGGCTATTGAGTTTCATTGCGCATTCGCGTGCTCCTGTGAAAGTCCTTTTCCGTTTGGTTGCGGATTTCGCGGAAACGTCGGACGATATTTCCACAAATGGCCTATTCCCGATGACGCGTTATCGGAAGGTTGTTCACACCCGCAAATTTATGATGATCAGAGAGTTTGTTTACTTTATTTTGCTGAAGGTGTACTGTAGTGAAAATATTTTGGCTTCTCCTTTACTGGTTTAAAATGAAACTAAAAGATATTTTATGTATAATCAGCGATAGCCTGAATACTTGAAGAAATTATAGAGAAAATTTCAGATTGCTTCTGGTTTGTAAACGTCATTTTGAAATTATTAAAAAGATTTTAACCTCTATATAAAATCCACTTTTACACGATATATATTTATTACAAAAATAATTCAAATATTTTATAAATAATTGACCTAAAATTAAATAAAAAAATTTCTTTTCAGTTAGCTGCTCTAAAATTATAAATAAAAGAAATTTTTTCTAATTCAATTGCTATGTTTAAAACGTATTTAAAATATACCCGTTAATTTTAAAATCAGCAATTAATTTCTAAATACCCATTCGTATATTACTAATATGCTAGTAATGATTGTTTTTACAAATATAAGTTATAGTACAACATTATTGATTCGACTGAAACTATTTCAACTTGAAGCGTTTAAAGAACAAAAGCCTTTAATTTGCATCGAGTTCTATTGAGTAATATTCATCGTTTGTATCGAGTTATAATTAACCTGAATACAAAGCTAATATTTTTACTATGTATAAGAATCATAATTAATGTAATTATGCATTTCTTTAAATGTTTCTTAATAATAAATAGCTAATACAACCATTCATAAATAAGGGCTTCGAGCTTAAACAAAGATTTTATAATTTTATCGACAATAATCGAGATTGAAAGTAGTACAACAACTGTTATTAAATTTATAAAGTTAGTTCTACGATAAAAGTGAAATTTTTTAATTATTTTGCTAATGATCTGAAAATATATATAAAATAATTTTGACATTTAATTAGCCATATAAATACTGAATTATCGAGCTCGAAGAGAAACGACTTTCTACTAATATATACAGACATATACAGACATATATAGACATATATATAACTCAACAAGGATCAGGTGCTATAATTACCATGGCTAGGTCCATATATAGAATTATTCATGTACTTGAACGATGACGTATTTATTAAAACAGAAAAGAAAAACTGTATAAACTAAATGACAAATTTTTTATATTTAATTATTTATTTCATAAATATAAAAAATTTATTTTTTATATTTTTTATATTTTTATTTTACTTACATTAAAACCTAAAATAGAAAGAATTTTAAATTATTACTACAAAATTTCTTTTACTTTAAAATTAATTTTGTGATATAATTTCGAATATAATTTTATGAATCATATTTTAAATTGATATATGATTGAAACATAATTCATATTTTATGATACATGTGTCAAAATTTTTTAACAATATTTTAAAATACAAGCAATTTAAATTTTCTTTAATGTTTTTGTTTACGTTTCACTAACAATATTATTCTCATTCATTATTCTAACTTAATATTTCCAATTTCTAATCGCTAGATTAATTCCCTTTCGAAACCTATAGTTCAAGACCAACTGTAAATCATCAGAAGTGTAAAAATATTAGGAATATAATCATATCCTGTATATACAGAATCAAAAAATAAGAATGCTTACAAATATATTTTTCATTAAAAAAAAATTCATTTTTATCTAAAAGAACACTTTTTCAATCTACAAATTTATTGTATAAATAATAGTGCAACACTGCACAATAAACGATAAGTGATTTTAAAAAAGAATATAATTTAAACATTATTTTTATTAATAAAATGAAAGAAAATTGGAAAATGCCTATACATTTTTATTAACTCTATTCATCAATAAAAATAAATGCAATGATGCATTAAAGAGAAAAGAAAAATGTAAAAGACATTACTAAAGTACAAAAGAATATTGTTTTTAATTTACAAAAAGTTTACTATTTGAAAAATAATGTATTACATTCTATTTATCAGTCTGAAGAAATTGACACTTAAAATATTCACACCTCTGTATCAATTCTTTTCAATCTTGAACGCGCAAAAAATGACTCCTTTAACAACAGAAAGTAAGTCAGTCTTCCAAACAATTGAAAAGTTGCATCAACATTCATGATTATCATTCATCTTTCATTACAATTTTCTTTTTACATCAATCGATCAAACATGAATTCGCTTGCTATATAAGAACGACCGCAACTTAAGATTTCCATTCTATACAGCTAAAAAATATAATTCAGTAGCAACCGCAACCCACGTACTCATTTAAAAAAGTAAAATAAGTATCAAACCTCGGGTAGTTGTTCCGGCTTCTCATCTTCCGTGCCTATTTTCTTCTCTGCCTCTGCGTTGGTGGGCAAAGTTATTTCGCTGATTGTCTCCTTCGGGATCAACTTATCCATCGTTGCGTTCTTGTTTGAGACCTGTATGTGTACGTGTATATCAAAACTTTTATTAATCGTGTTTTTTATTTTCTGTCTACTTTAGATTATACTTTCTTTGTTAAAGATTTTTAAGCGGTTAGATATTAATTTGACGAAGTAGGTGGAGTATTTAATTGTTAAAATTTTCTTTTGTTTCATTTCACAGTTGAATAAGTAAAAGATTATTGTTATTTATATATAATTTATCTGAGAACTATTTATTTATATGATATTTATTATATTAAAAAATGTATACTATTAAATTTTATATTACCAAAAGTATAAAAATTATTAAATTCGATGTTAAATCATTAATAATATTTTCACTAACTCTATTATTAATTATATTCGCGACTAATCAATTATATGTGATGATTAATTAATCTATGAAACATTTTAATCGTTCAGGAAAAATTATGGCCATAATTTCACACACAATTTTGATTTAGCCTATAATTTTATGAATGAAAATTTTTATAATAAACAAGTTTCCAAGTACGTATAAATATTTACTATTTATTTTAATATTATAGAAAGTAATTTATTAAATATTAGTACAGGAATAATTATATACAATATATTAAATAAACCATTCGACTTGATTAATACATCTGTGTATAATTAACTATTATATCTTGATCATTGCAATTTAATATGTGAATAAGTAGATAAATGACTTAATTATCAATTTATATCAAAATTACGTAATCTCATCATTAATATTAAAATCAGAGTAGTTGTTATAATACAAGTAAATGCTTGACCCTTGATTTTTAAATAAAGCTATGTATAAATAAAAATATAATTTTAGTAGAATTTTAGTATGAAACCAATTATCCTCTCGTAAATTAATACAATATTCCAATTTTGATCAATCGATTAAATTGAAAGAGTTATCAGCTAATTTTAAAATTTTATAGAAAGTAAGAATTTATTTTACAAAATTAATCTTTCTTTAATATTATAAATTACAATGTAATAATAAAATATTCAAATAATATAAAAATTACCTGTCACTTGTAACAAAATCATTTATTTTTATAATTTATTCAATAGAAATTGCTAATCTCTCAAAATTCATTAATTTATTTCGATGACTATATAAGTTAATCATATTTTCAAGATTTTTCAAGCTAGATTGTGTACCGGATAGCGTGATTTCTAGTACATGTAAAGGAATGTTCATGGAAATATTATTAAATCTACTCACCATATACTTAATTTAAAATGAAATCACTTACGTTTTCACTTTTTCTAACAAATCAAATGTTTGCTTTCAAGCTAGGTTTACATGCCAATAATCAACTTTCAATATATTTTTCAATACTTTCCCAAAAGATTTTAAAATGTAATATATGTACCAAATAACTAGTAGGCCAGTTAATATATTTATTGTAGTTAATCAACAAAAAGTAAATTCTTAATCGAACGCAATTACTGAATATTTTTAATTGTAAATATCTTTATATAAATATATTTTAAAAAGAGATTTTTATATGATACATTTAAATTTTTTTTACTAAATTTGATATATGTATTTATATATTTAGTATTTTATAACGTATATAGGAAAATATTTAAATGTTTATTCTTTATACATTTGAAAAATTATGCACCATAAAATAATTTCTACATAATAATAGCCAAGTTTCTAAAGTATAATCTGAGGGTGATTCAAATTTGTCATAAAAACTGATCTTACATTACGCTCGTAATTTACTTGTAGGATATATGAATATTTCAATATTTAATTTTTAAGCTAATAAATATATCATTTTCTTTAGTATTCATAATAACTATATTCATAAATTTTAATAGTTTTTACGCAATATTTTTGTATTATTTCTTTTTATTTAAAGATTTTACATATTTTATAAATACTATATTCCATATTTATTATACATTCTAATTTTTATTTCAGTTAAAAGATTATTTTTTGTTATATAATAAAAATATCTGCATCAATAAAACAATGCAATTAATTTTACTACTATAAATCTTATTAAATATATATATATATATATATATATACTTTCTGATTATCAAGTAATCTTGTATTTCGCCAAAAATTTCTTCTAAATATTCATTATTTCAACTTGAGTTTCACGAATCGTTTAAAAATTGAAAAAATTCTTCGCAATAAAATAGTTTTTACAGATATTTTATTCTTAAAAAGTTATTTCTATTCGTATCATTACTTTTTCTAAAGCATTTCCTGTATTATTGATAATTTAATTTAATTAAATCAAAAAACATTAAATAAATACTTTATTATTTTATAAACTATTCCGAGTAAAATAAATTTTTTTCCGAAAGTACTAAAATAGTGGAAAGATATAAATAAGTTACTAATGAAATATTTTTAAACACTAATGTACATATACCGGTTATTATAGTAATAATTAAAATATTTAAAATATTTTTCTATGTAAAATATATAGTAAATTTCAACTCTTATACATATTAATATATACAGTTTTAAAATCCATTAACAGTCCTAAAAATTTTTTACGAGCAAATAAAGTTACCCGTCACATCATCTCACGGTTTCCATATATAGAAAAATGTATGTATATCAAGTGTTTACGTTTTTCATAATTCCTTTCCTCCCCATAAATTTCTAAATATACAAAAAAATCATTGCGTTAAAAATTCTTTAGAATTACGCTCATTTACACAAAATTAGAGATAAAAAATAATTTCAGGTAGAATATTTTTCCATACTACTTTGTTTACTAACGTTCAAAGATAAGACTTTATCACCGATACCAAATAATCCGCATACAAACGTACTCTATTCAAATGTAACGGTATTTAATGATATTCCATTAAAAAGAAAGACAACATACTTCGTATATCACCGTACTCCAAAACATTGTGTAACAAAAAACAAACGCGCAAGAAAAACTCTCACGGTACTTATACGCGTGTTTTTGATATTACGAATGGAGTTTTAGATAAGGTAATGAAATCGCTCCCAATACCAAAAGAAAAAGAAAAAACGGCGATCTAACTTACACTAGACTCGGCATACCGATCTTCATCCGGCACGATCACCAAGGTTCCGTTATCGATTTTCAGTAACGTCGAGATACCCTCGGGTTCTCCCTCGTCTTCTTCGAGCCCCAACTCCGAATGATCGACGAACTTTGCCTCATCTTCTAGCTTCTGAGCGTCGACGTTCAGAAGCGCGAACAATGCCTATCCGAAAAGAAAGAGAAAATGAAAAGACGCATAGATAAATAAAGAAAATGCGGTAAGCTCGAGGGACGAGCGGAGGCAAAGCGTCGCAGGTGAAAGTCTTAAGGTCGGTGGAAAGCGAGAATCGGAAGAAAGGAAGGAGGAGGTGTGAGAAGCGATGTACGAGGGCCACGTGCCACGGCTCGGGAGGAAAGAACCCGATCGCGGTCCACTGACCGATGAAGGGTAAAGTAAAAGAGAGTACCGGGGACAAAGGAGCGCGAGGTCGGGCATAGGTTACCAGTAGGACGAGACCGACGGCGGCTGTCTTCTTCATCCTCATCCTGTCCGCGTGTAACGGAACTGTACTTGCACTGCGCGTAAGCTCAGTGCGCCACGACTTCGCGATAACGACTCGAGAGCGCGGCCTCGGACAGACGCCTCATCCCGGCCTCGCTCTCGACTAAAAATCTTCGCTCCTTCTCTCTCGCTCGCTCTCTCGAGTGTTTTTGTAGGTCAAAAATCCGCGGCGTCCACGCGCCGCTGCCGCCTCTCTTTCTCACTCTCTCTCTAGATCTCGACGCCGGAGACGACGTCCCTCGATGAGACGACGTGGGGATACCGCGAGGTCTACCTCGGCTGGCGTGACCGAGAAACTCGGCTGCGATAGGACGAGGAGGAGGGGAAAACGCGTCCGGGGAAGTCGGCCACTGTCCCCTTCTACTCGTGCGTGTGTCTGCTTCTGGTGCGCATGGGAATCCAGTATCGCTACTTCCGTCCTTCCTCCCTCTTTTCATTACCTCCTTTCTTTCTTCCTTTATTCCTGTAGCGCTTTCGTCGGGTCATTGATTTTTTTGTCAAAGCGGTCGATCGCCGAAAGGCGGAAAAGTGAAATTTTTTCGACTCTTCTTCGTTTGAAAGATGTGCGTACACGAAAGTATTACATGGTGGGTGCACCAAGACAAAAATCTGCTACAGGGGAATTTGAGGTGCCACTTCGGTTTATTTGTTTTTAATTGTACGTGTATTGCTATCTCGATTCGAATGCGTAAAATTCATTGCATCGGTAATTAATAGTTACAAATAACTCGAGTCGATGGTCCAGATTTATGATTGAAATTACTGGTTATCGTTTATACCTTGTATCGTTTATCGCTTGTTGCCTTGTAAAATCTATTTAAATCCAAAATTGTAAATTGATTACTTTTTGGAAAGATATTTCATCGCAACGCGTGAAATATACTAAAGTAACACCGTTCATTTTTCATCTGCAAAGTATAAAGTACAATTATGACTTTCATCATCCAACAAATTTAGAAATTTGTTTATTATCTAAAAATATAATATATTGAAAAATATTATTGCAGAATTTGGAATCGTTTAAGGAAAACTACAATTTTTTAAATTATAATTACCAGTCTTTAAAAAATAGTCTTATTCCTTTCTACTTATTTATGTGAATTTTATATCACTTGAATTTTAATTATTATCTACTTTTTTTATAAATTCAGTTATAAACTAACTGTAATATTAATCGAATACGCGATAAAATTCTACGGATAAATTATCCAACATTTTATTCCTGTAAATAAAGAATAAATTTCCGATTATTTTAGTACTTCTCTTATTTACTATGTTAATACATACATTGATTATCATATATAGCTGCAGGTATTATAGTTTTGCGCACGATTGAGTGATGGATTCTCACTTTCAAAGCCAGAGAGAGGCTTTTCAAGGTCTTAAATCGAGAATACGCGAACTTAGACATCCGACGTTATTGCTTGCAGGGTTTATTCGGCTTTACTTTCTGACGAGTGTTTTACACGGTAATGTGTACAGAGTTTGAAACTGCTAACAAATTCTTGATATTGCTAAGTACTTTGTGACTGTTACATTATAATACAGACAAGTCTTTATTGATTTTATGATTTCTTCCGCAAGAGATGTTTGTTTCTTAGAAGCAGATGAAACTAATCGGGGAAAATTGCTGCAAAATAACGGATACAAATGAGATAAAAGATCGAAAACATTTTTTTTTAATCACGAGTGAGCCACTTTTATTGAGATTATTTTTTCAGAAATAGGTAGAGTTTGTCACAAAGCATGATATTACATTTTTAAATAATTCTTTATACCTAAATAATTAGGATATATATCTATAATTGACAAGCTTTCTTCTTATAAATTGTAGCTTAGAACGATTAAGTAGAATGAAAAATATGAATATTGTGAAACACTTAATGTGTGATGTCAAAGAAATTTGATTGAGTATAGTCGATGAAATGTAACATATTTTATGTCCACAATTAAATAAATCTTTTATAAGTATGACAATTACAATACCTATTACACTTTACTTCATTAATTTAACATTAATTTTTCTTAACTTTCTCATGAAAATAAAGTGGTCAATTATTTAAAATTTATTCTTTTTATTTTCTAATTATAAGATTAAGGAAGGCTGCACTTTAATAGTAAAAAACGACCTTCTTGCCCACGGGCATCCTTATTTTCCCACGAAGACCCAAAGATCCTTTCACAAAAAATCAAACTAATACATATAATTAATTTATCATAAATTTCAGAAATAGAAATATTCTACATAATTTATATAATCTACAAATATTACTTTTATTGTTATTTATGTAATACTGATAAAATCTTTTTATATTGACGCATGATTTAAAAATTATGTATTAAAAATTATCATCATGAATATATTTCAATATTATCAATTTGATAATATAATTTGATAATATATTTTTTATATAGATCTAAATTTATTCGTAATGAAATGTATATGCATTTAAGCAAAGGTATCCAACTAAATTTGTAATCTGTAATTTTATGATAATGCAAATTATGACAGTGTATAATTTTTTCTAATTCTTAAAAAAATTATTTGAAGAATTATTTTTTATAATAAATAATAATATCGATAATATGATCTTACTATATATTTATAGCATTACAAGTGATTTAAATTTGAATACGAAATAAAAAATTTTATTATTTATGATTAATATGCAATCCTATTTTATCTATTTCTAATTTATCTGTTAAAAATAAAAATTTACGTCTGTTAAGGATTTTCATTGATGTAACAATGTGATGTAATTTATATTAATTTAAACGCTACAATCGATATCTTTTAAATTAATTTACAAAATTATTTAATACTTGTAATTTTCTAATATGTAGAATCCTTTTCCTTAAAAGCATTTAATTTTTTTATTAATTTGGTAGATTTTTATTTTTAATATTTAATTATCTTATATTTCGGAAAATAATATATATTTCACTAATATGCATCAATAAGAGAATAAATTAAAATAAAAAGAAAATATATTATATTTAATTAATATGTAACTGTAATTTTATATTTTAATCTCGAATATAACTTTATTTAATTATAGAAAAATATTTATTTTTTCAAGGACTTATTATTTTTTAAATTATATACATATGTTTTTGATGAATTTTGATGTTATAAAAGTAAAGCTATATTTTCACTACAATTAAACTTTTTTAAAGTATCAATTAAAATGTTTCATTAATTGAAAGTTCGTGTTTGCATGGATGCACCTCACAAAAAATAACATTCTCAAGTTAATTCATATACCAGAAAAGAATGCGAGAGAAAAAAGTAAAAGAAATAAATACGATATTAAAAACGTATTATCAGATGTGTGAATCTCTAAAGAGATGAAGAAAAAGATGTTTACAACAAGTTTACTTTCTTTTTCAGAAAGTCAACGGCCCATCTTGAATCATTTTGTTACTTGAACTCGGCAAAATTTATAGTAATGAATAAATTTTTGAATTGCTTTGAAAACACAAGTAGACTGAATATGTGAATCGTTATTTTACTTTATTTTAATGCACAGGTGTTCTAGATACATCGATATAGATTCTAGATGCACAGATATACATTGATCAATCGAAGTTGGAAAAACATAAAATTGGGTGAGAGCAATTTAAACACTCTCTCGAGTTTCCTGATTTCCAACAATCATCTATGTCACTGTGATATCTAAAACTTTGTCATCATGACATGCTGATCTTATCTCTCTTTCTTTCGCTCTTTCTCTCGTTCTTATTATTTGTATTTTTATGAGAGTAGAATTTCAATGGTACACTTTCACGTTCGCGATTCTCTCTCGTCAATTTTTCTGTCTTTCCCCGTTTCACGATTTTGCAATGATTCATAGTAGCGCATACAATCATCAAGATGTTACACTTTCAGTTCGTATTTTCTAGGCATTTGATAGTTATCTGCACATTTATGCAGATACTTAAAAACTTATGTTATGTTGATGAGGTGGATCAGAGAAAAAAGAAGCACTTCATAGAAGCAATTGCAAAACTTTAAATCATAAAGCAATAGTAAACGTATTAGAGAAAATAATTATTAATGTAACAAGTTGAAATAAAAATTACTAGATAGAATTTAACGTAAATAGGTTAACTGCTATGAATTACTAAAATATAGCCAGTTGGACTGCGTAAGCATAGTAGAAAAATTTAGTTGAACATGAATTGATAGAATGAGTTTTTGTTGAAGTATTTCCAATTAGTCTTAATGTAAGTATTAAAAAGTTTAATAAATTGAACAAATATGACATAAATTCAAAATATTCTTATATTAGTATTCATTTTTAATTCTTTACTTTTAAAATATTTTTTTTTATTTAAATAATTTTTTAAAGCATACCATCATATTTTTCCTATTTAATGGTATAATAGTTTTATTATCATCGATTTAAAATGATTCAGTTCATTAGTTTATAAGAAAAGCTCTTAAAATATTTAGCTCCTATTCACGCTTTCTTTTTACATAATCGGGTCACATTTTTAAAGATTCACATTTCTAAACTTTATTTAAATACTTAGTAGAAACGTTTAAATTTTATAGAAAACAATACATACAATAAGTTTTTAAATCTTATTTAGCATAATGAAAGTTAATAGATAGAATTTTATTAATAAGTTTAATGAATAAATAGGGATAAAATTATTCTTCTTTCTAAAAGAACAAGAGATTCTTATTAGAATCGCATATTATTTTCCTGAATATTGTTTAGCTATAAGTATCTAATTATATTTCAACATTCTTAATCGATACAAAATATTAACTCGTGCATTTAAAAATTCTTTACGTTGAACCATAATATTGCATTTTTAAGAAATTCATGTATTGCATACAAATTTTGTACCAAAACTATAATTTCAAGGCTTCAAATATTTTTTAAATTTAGAATTATCTCAATCAAAATAATTACTTATAGTTCTTAATTAATATTTGTTTTCAAAAATTTTTCTTTCATTTAACAACTTTTTATACTATACAAAAATGATTTTGAGAAATATAAATACCCTTTCATTATATAAATGTTTTTTAACTACATATTTTAAATTATAATATTTAGTGAAAAATTTTATAAACAATTAAAATTTAAATACAATTTTTTTAGTAAAATATCTATCGGTAATTCTTTCTGATTTGATATTATAAATTATTTATTAAATGATAACAAGTACTGTGAACATTATTTGATATTTGTACATCGATGGTATGTTAAGTTGTACAATAAAAGTTATCTTACATAACTCTTACGTATAGAGATATAATTAATATAAGTCTCAATAATATTTTAGGTTTAATGGTAATAATTATTATTATAGTACGAAACATATCAATAATTCACATTTTCTTCTAAAATGCATGTGATATAATCGATTTTTATAACATTCAATAATAATATTTGTATTTATACTTTATAGAAAAATTATGAAACTCTCCCATTAAGAATCGTTTAAAAATTTTAAGGAAATAAATATTCATAATTTAGCACAAAAATCTTTATAAGAAAAGATTGAAAAGATAATGAAATTTCATTTCAACTTGCGTTTCGTCCAGGATCGCCCGCTGGGCTCGTCAGTAAGACGGCAGGCAATTCTATCATGTAATAATTTTTGTTTAAATATATTTTTGAAATTATTTTTATACGTATAGACGTAAATTTATTCAGTTTTAAAATAAAGCATATAGTAATTTAAAGTTTAATATTGTAAGCAAAGACTCGAAACTTGCATTAAACATGAAAATTGCTCGATATTTGTATGATAAAATGTTTATCTTGTTTTCATTCATGTTCAAAGATGCAACGTTGCTAAAATTGCGCATGTATACTTTTAAATACCTATTTTAAAATGGTAAGAAGTTACATTTAGAATTCAGAATTAAAAAAGGTATAAACATTTTTATTTATTCCATCGTATAATCATAATAAAATAACTAATGACTTCAATTTATAAAAATAATATTGTTTTTTAAAAGAAATTTTGAATTTCTAAAGCAAAAGTTTTTAACTGGAACGATTAACTGGAATCATCTTTAAAAATAATAAATAATAAAAAGAAATTTGTAAAAGTAACAATAAATAAATTTTTTTAAACGCAGCTTTAATTCATATACTAACAGCAAATTAATTACATAGAAATAACAATTTTAATAGAATTTTGATAGTCACAATATAATCAAATTATATAACAATTATATATTAAATATAATGTATATATAAATTATTAATATATATACATACATATATGTACTTTAAAAATTTATCTAATAAATACTAATCATTTTTACACGAAAATTATTATCAAGCTTTATTTCTTTATTAGCCACTCTGTTAGAAAGATAAGCCGCGGCAATAGAGAATATTTATTACAAGCTCATTTAAATTCAGCTACCATAACGCTAAATCTTATATGGTAACGATAAAAATGGCGCCTTGTCAAGTTGATTAATAAAATTTTATCTAAGAGGTTAAAAGTTCGTTATTTCATTTATAATTTAATAATCTATTTAAACTATTAATAACACGTATTTATTTTTAAATAATTATATGTGCATGTTTTATATCGTTAGATGTAAATTTTCTAAACATTTGATCCATTGAGTTAAATTAACGATCAATCATTTTAGTTTCAGACAATATCTATTGGTTCTAAAAATTGAATAAATATTTTCAATATTAAAAAATTCTATTATCTAAAAGAAAATTCTATAGACAGATTTGGAGTACATTTTGAATCAGTAAACAGTAATGTTAATTCTAAATGCTTAGATATTAATCAGTAAGTTTAAAAAAATATTTCTTAAATTTTATTTCACCGTAAGCCGAAAAATACGCACAGAAGTATTTCAGAAGATGAGTCTATGAGTTAGCGGAATTTTTCCGTTAGGACAGTTGTTAAAATTCCATCGCTTTCGAGTGGTCGTGCAATATCTTTTAACTCTAACAAAAAAAAAAACAGAAAAATTACAAGTCAGAATGGCAAAATCATGAAATACTTCAAGTTCTACTTATTTCATTTTAACGCAGCAGTTTTACACTTTCAAACTTTAAATAAAGTTTTCGCAGTGTTGTCAAGTTCGCCGAAAAAAACCATTTATCAGTCCACTTAAGTTTATGAAGAGATTATTCAATACACCTTCAGACAGAAATGTCTTAATTTAACTCTGCAGTCTCACCTGAACAAATTAGAATCTTCATTAATTTCGGTTGTGATATCATTTATCTGAGAACAGCCAATTAAGTAACTAAAACATAATTAAAAAGTCATTTGTTTATATAATATGTAATAAATACGCAATCAAAATGACACAATTTTGCTGTCGATCTACCATGAATTGTGTGACTGTAAAAGATACAGATTATTACACCAAAGTGAAAGTTTCAAATATATGAAAACACGAGATAAAATTTGAAATTTTGTTTGCAAATTTAAAATAAATATTCTTAGATAAGATAAAATATTTCCAATTTTTCTCTATTATAATTGATGCTTAAAATAGCAATTACTGAAACTATTTTTTATTATTTAAAAGTAATAATTAAAATTTGAAACTGTTAAATTTACGTTGGAATGTATTTATTAACAATATCTATAATACAGCTTCACTAATTGTGATGGTTGTAAAGCAATACCTGATTCACATACTTTCTTCTCAATATCATACATACGTGAATGAATAAAAGCTATACAATTTATCAAATTTTCACCTGCTTTGATTTGATACCAGAATATACAATGGTTATTCTCGACAACTCATTGATCTCTATGATTGACACCTTTCGTAATGTAACTCTAATTATACCAAGAATCTTTTTCATATACATCGTTAAAGTGAAGCATCTGTTCAAAAAAGAATAATCGAGAATCGATGGAATGCCTAGTCTATTTGTTAGACCGGGAGATGTAAGTTTTTTTTTTGGTGTTTAGAATCTCGCAAGACGAAGATGAATCTTTGATTTATATATAAGTATATCTTTACAGTATCTATATTTGCGTCGATACGGAATGCACTGATTGTGAGTAAAATTTCAATAGAAACAATGTTATGTTTATTGGGAATAAAATATTATTGAAAGATTTTTTTTCTACTTACGTATATAAGAAAATATTTATGGGATGGTTAACGATTGGTTTTCGGTATGTACAAAGAGCTTAAAACATTAGAGCAATGGAAATTTATGTCATTCATTTGCAATTTTGTCCAAAAATTGGAGCATAGAAAGTATTTTAGTAATTATAGATAAAAATTGTTATTACATGTTTGCTAGAAATTTGAATATTTAAAATAATGCCAATTTTTTAAAGTCTATCTCGAAATAAGCAATTTTTAATTAATACTTACGTTTATTCTATGTTTTAAAATATGTCTGATCTTTAAAATAACTAGTTTTAAAAATTATTAAGGTTGTAAAAGAAAAGAAATATTCAAGAATTGTTAAACTCGTATTAGCAAATTTTTTGATCACGCAAGCATAGCTTTCCAAAAGACTCGCATATATGGAAAGGGTCAGATAAAGTATCTGCTTTGTAACCGATATAAATGACTCTGAAGCAGCTGACAGGTATGGAGAAGGGGAACTCGAGCACGTGTTTCGATTCAAGGTTCCTGGAGATGTACCAAATGCAACTTATAATACTGTGACCGTAGTAGTGTAACGTATTTATGTATACACATTTTTTTTGCTTCCAAAGTAATTGCTTGAACTAGTGTAATTATGTATATGAAGGGTTGCTAGTAGACCTCACACGTAAAAGCGTTTATGTTAATAAATTCCAAACGTATGGATGTACGAAGGTATAAGTTTTAAATGAGCAACGTTCTTATTGTTTATATAGTTTTATACATCAATAGTAGCTTTTTATGGATTTATTAATATCTCAGGGTATGACAAAATCTTGGCAGATATTGATTAAGTACCGAAAATTATTGCTAGTTGTGATGATTTACTATTTTTAACTGACATTGCAAACGTGCATTATTAAAAAGCGCTATTATATGTACTTTAAAAAATTGACACGTATACATTATAAATGTATTATGGTAGATATAAATTGAAATGGAAGTTCATTAAATTGATCAGTTGAAATATAAGGTGTAATATAAATTGAAAATAATGAGTTGAATTCGAAGGTACTCGTATTTTTATATTTTACTTTGGAATAAATAAGTGTTGTTTCATTCTACATTTTGAATTCTGTATTTATTTATTTTTAGTGCAGTATCTATATATCAATAAATATTTATTTTTTTTAATATAAGTTAAAGCAATCAGTTAATTTCTGATATCACAACCATAATGTATTAATAATCTGATAAAAATATTTATCGAAAGTTTTTTATATTATATAATTTATCAATTAAATTTTTATTTATCATCATTTATTAATTTATTATTAATATTTTCAAAATTAATTATTAATATTTTCAAAATACCAACTAAGTTTGTTTGATGAAACAAATATTATTATTCTGTTTTTTAAACCTGAATTATTCAGTTTTTTCATTTCTTTAAAAATACGTATGACACATTCATTTCATTTATAAAATGATACAAAATTAAAAATAAATAATAAAATTCTTTATTTTGTTTTAAATCATTACTTTACAAATTTTATTATATTAATTTATTAAACAACGTAATAATATTCAAACAAAAATCATTTATATGCAAATAGATTATATATAACCAACTACACTTTCAATGAAATTTAATTATAAAATATAGCCGTGTAAAGGATTTAAGTATCATAAGAGATTATTACAGAATTAACGACTGTCACCATTATTACATATCTTTAAATTAAAGCTCACAATTTTTTTTGTTTTATATACGAAGCTGGTTCATTTAATCCTAGTGAGTCTTAAATAACAATGATATTAAAGGAAAAGAGACAATAATATAAATATGAATTTAAATTCAAAATGTTTCAACGTTTTTTCCACAAATCAGGTTTCATTTTCATCAACAGCATAAGTAACGATTTTAATTTTCAACATAAACACAGCTGAAATGTTTGTAATAAAATAGATCATCTATTCTTTTTATTTACTAGTTTTCATTTCAATTCATTTATACACGAAATGCAAATTTACTTATGCACATCTTTTTTTTCCTCATCACCGTAAGATTTTCTTGTTAAAATTCTACCTGTAGAAGATAACATTACTTGAATTGACATTTGATTGATATAAGACTTACGCATTCGGAAAGTATCGTTTCACAGGATTTTACATCTTATGCTCTTCATGATAGAGGCAAGACTATATTTTACAGATTTTCATTGAACTTTCTATAAGCTTTAACTACTAAATTATTAATGCGTGAAATTTCTCATCTTTTTCCTGAATAACTTATGCCAATTTTTAATACTCTTTTATTCATTCAATTATATAACATTTTATTTTTTCAAAATACATTATTTTAAATTGACGTCTAATTTTCCTATCTTATTTTTCATGTATTTTGAACTTCCTTAAATCCATTAAAGAAATGTCTAACGCTATTAATTCTTAAATTTATTATAAGCAATTCTATTTTTTTTTTTTTAATTTTGTAAGAAGTATGGATACTTTTTAAAAAACTTTCGTTTTTTCCAATAATTTCTTCTTGTAAAGAATACAACATATTTACGTGATGTTGACGCAATTTCTTAAACTAATTATTGTTCAATTGAAATAAATTATTTTTCTAATAGTATTAGAATAATATTTAGAGAGAAAAATACATGTTTTGAGTCTATTATTGATCTTTGCTATTCTGTTTCTATTTTTTAAAATTATTTTTTAATTTAATTCTATTATTAAATATTTTTAACAATTAAAATTTTTTTTATAACTGTAATACGTAGTTCTAATTCACGGTTCACAATTCTTTGAAGTTTTCTTGATGGATCGTTTTTTTTTGTGCTAAAAGATTTTTATTTTGATTTAATCATGTCATTCGAAGAAATACACGTATATTATTTCCACGTTTCTTTCAGAAAAATAAGTTATTTCATTGATTTAGCTACAGAGAATTAAGAAATCTCAATCTTACTTATTTTTCAAATTTGTTTAACTTAATAATTGACGACATATATATCTATATTTTTATTGTAAAAATATTTAAAAATTAATGACAATATGCTAGATTGAAAGATAAGATGAATTTGGTAAAATCTTAAACACCGCGAAGGAGAAAAAGTCACGTTTGGTCGTATTATACGAAATAAATTCTCGAAATAGATGGCCTTATCCGATGAATCGATTGATCAACCAAACGCCGTGTAAATTCGAGAGCTCTCACTGATTTATTTCATAAGATAAAAAGGTAATCGTGCATTACATTATGCTTATTTTTATTTAATACAGTTGAAAAAGACTAGAACCCATGTTTGGATGCACTTTTAATAAGGAGTTATAGCTTAAATCTATGTTACCACCAGAATTTTTACCAAGCAGAATTAAAGTATTGCACTTAATCTTAGGATTGAATTACGAAGATTTTTTAATTTCAAAATTAAAAAAATATATATATATTTAACAATAGACTTTGGTTCGGTTTTTTTTGTATTTTATTATGATTCACTTGAGTAAAAGTTTCGGAATCTTCGTTCGGACTCTTACAGGATAAATAAAAGGGATCATATGTATAAGTTACGAGCTTCTCTTTATCTTTTGAGGTAGAAAGAAATGTATACGAATTATGAGGATTTCTTAGAAATATTCTATATTATTATGTATTACCCTTTACAATCTGGATTTTACATGTTTGTTTATACGAATATCAATAACAGTATTTGTAAGAAGACATACCAACAATGTTTATAACTGTTATTTTGTTATTAAAATTTTATATGGTTTAGTTGGAACGTTATATTTCTAATAAAACGATAATTCCTTATTAATCCATTTATTGCTGTTTATAATTACAATTAAAACTGTTGTTTTTATAATAGATTACCTATTTTCATTAGTAAAAAGTTTAATAATTATACATTTTATTATAATTGTATTATAATTTGTAATCATAATAAACGTATTTATGATTTTATAATTATATTAAAATTATATTTTTTAATTTACATAATTATAATAAACATTTATAATTTTAGTATTATAATTATTTTTTTGTGATATATATTTATAAAAGTTTATAATTATAATTATAATTATATTTCTCAAATTTTATTCTAACTGAAAAAGCTTTTTGAATAATTCTTTCAAGTATAAAAAAGATGGGTTGAAGAACTACAACTAATAGAAAAGTTGTCAGTAGCTAGAAATTCCCCGAAAGTAATAGTGATACAAGAAATATCAAGAAATGATAGACAAAGGAAATAATTTTACTTGTAAAGTCACGATTATCCTTCGTATTAATAATCGTGATTAAACAGTAAAAAATAACTATACGCTCAATACAAATTTCTTAATATGTAAGGAATAAAAAAGAGAATAAATTTAAAAGGATGAATTCTAAATAGTGATTGCGACTTTTGCATGCCGTTAAAATACTAGCGAATGCAAGTGCAAAACAAGCTCGCAACTCCTCCTTAGGTCTTAAAGATGTAAGGAATTCGCTGTAAACAGAATTTCAAGAGGGAAATAACTAGAGACTACCGTGCAAGTACCGGATCAAAGTTATGTTCGATGGTATGTGTCATTGTTTTCTTTTAAAAGTAACGAAGATTACATTTCGTCGTCGTATAATAAACAACGAAAATGAATTCTATGTAAGCGTCGTAAACAATAGTAAACTTACGACCATAATTTTTTCTTTTATAATTAATAATATTATATCACCAGAATACGTAACCATACAATGTGTGTTATTTATTTTTAATTACTTAAAAATAATAATTTTTTTGTTTAAAATAATGTGTCTTTTCCGGGCGGGTACATTAATACGCGAGAGCAATGACTTATCGATGGTATTGTTATAAGTAGTCAACTATATACAGATATATAGTCTATTATTATTCGTGGGACTTTACTTTCTTTGTCTTTTGCTGTGTTCTTCCTTTGTTTTATCATATCGTACTATCCTTTTCAGATAAAAATTTCTATAATTTGTATGCTATGTAAAAGAGAGAAAACGAAATAGAAAAGGAAATATTTGTTTTAAGAATAAGTATTAGAAAGTTAAGTTTTATATCTATGTATAGTTTTATTTTTTAAAAAATGCGTTAACACAGGCCATAACAATTATTTACCTAACTTTTACATCATCACCACCTTGTTTTGTATTTTATATACTTATAACACCTCGTTGTGTCTATTATACAGTAGTTACTCGATTACACATCGATGTCAGTTTTTTAGATCAATTTGATTTTAGTTGTACGGTTTATCGCCTTTTATTTATTATATTTTACTTTGTTTTATGACAAAGGATTATTACCGCATATTTTTTGTTTGCATTGTTTTTATATCTGTATATAACAATGTACGGAAGTCTAAGGTGAATGATAATGGGTTTCAAAGAATTACTACAATGCGATGACATCTTATTAAATCCAAAAAAATATCGAATTTTATTCTTTAATTCAATGTTTTTAGTGCTAAGGTGTACATACCAATTTTCCTTATTGTCCTAACGAGCATGAGATTAAAGTGTACTTATCTGTTTTTCGACGATTAATCATTAATTTTAGCGTCGAATTGAATTTTTCTTTCGGTTACTGTGCAGCGATATTATAAAATAATTGTTTATAGGTGGTTTTTAATTATTATAACCTATACCTTTTAATACGTTACGGTGAGATATAAAAATCATTAAAGGGCAAGTATACGTCATCAATTAATAGTATCTCAGAAATCTTGCTTGCTGTTTATTTACGTATGCTAATGCAGTCCTTTGTAGTCCGAGGTGCTCCAGTTCCGTACAGCCTCGTTAAAGGATTTCCGGGATACGATCCAATTTGCGTTAACTATCTCAAACATAGCAAAAGGAGGGATGAAACAGACCATAAAAGATGAATTGAATCGTTAGCATGTTGTACTTGAACAAAGAGTAAAACGAGGTATGCTTTGAAAAAACGTGGTAGAGTAAAAATGATAATTTACTCTCGTAAGAAACTCACGGATTGCGGTAACGAGCAGACATCTGGAAATGTCCAATGTCCGACGATGGACGCACGTAGTTCATGAAAGGGTATAAACAAGGAGCGAAGAGATGCCGTGAGTGCGAGCTTACGAAATCGCGACAGTAAATTTGATTTTGAAGGCGAAACTGAGGCTCTTGCAGAGACGTTTTACTTTCGCTGAAACTTCGCATCTGCTCGTTGAAAGTTTTAGCAAAAGTTTATCGACATCTTTGAGTGAATAATGTAACTAGATCGTTTAAAATTGTAACTCCTGTATTTTTCATTTTAGGACTATAAATATTTTAAATTATACATTACGGTACAATAATTTTCTATATTTAATTCGAAATTATAATCCTATTCATATTCATACTTTAAATTTTGACTGAAATGCTTCAACGATTTCCAAACTCATACATTGTTGAGTAATAAAAAATGTTACGTAAATACTTGTATGATAATATTAATTTGAATCAGATTATTTTAGTTAGTTATTTGAATTGTGCATTTTTTTAAATATTTCTTTTTTTAAGTTATACAAAATAATACACAAATGAAAAAAAAATTATTAAAAAAATAAAATCTACGTGTACCGGTGAATGTTCAATTGCTAAATTATTCATGTTATGATAGAGTTTTGTAATAATATATATAATTTTCAAATTTTTATTATTTTAAAAATCCTACATTCCTTTTTAAACTACAAAAATTATTGCCTTGCAGCCGTGATATAGTTAAATGATTATGATGAAATACTAAGGTCCAAAGACTGTTCAACATCTCATCATATTATATTATGTATTATACTCATGACAGAATGGAATACTGCAATCTTTGTAGTTTACAAGAAAATTATTTATTTCTTCTTTTCTGTTTTCTCTCTTGTTTATGCACTCACGCGATGTAAAGTGTTTCCTAACTCCATTATATTCTTGTCACATTTTGGACCAGCGGGAGTTCGTATAGTTAAAAAAGACTAAACTTTTAAACTTAAGAAACACTTTTAAATTTTCTTTTATTTTTACCAATTAGAAAAATTTTATGATTTCAAAATTTTAAATTTAACTATTTATGTTTTATCGAGAATGAATTTGAACATTAATTTCAACGTAATGGATAATAGTCAAATAAAACGATTAATTAGTTTTTATAAATATTTTGAGATATAATATTAACATTTTCAATAATTTTACAAACTTCTATAAGTTTTCTATTTGTGAAATTGGAAAGAAAAAAGTCAGATTTTAATGTTTGGTATTTGTATTGATAAAAACATTTTTAAAAAATGATACATTATTAATTTGTACATGATCGTTACTAAAATAATAATTTCTTTTAAACATCTAATAAAGTTACAATTTAAAAATTTAAAGATAAAATATTTAATTCAATATTTATAACTATAAACTAAAAGGTATATTATAATAAAAAAATATATAATCAGAAATAAGTGTTTGAACGTCTATTAATTCTGTTTAAATTTTTTTTCATATTTTCATTTCATTGAAAAAAATGTATAATTCAAACATTTATTATGACAATATTTATAATACACTGCTGTCGTACACATGTACGTATTATTTGTCGAATTTTACACGATGTCCTAAATAAATTTTCAGTTTCGGAGATGAGTCATTTTTTTAAGTGAACAATATAAAGGCGTACTAGATATTCTGAACGATACCAATATAAATGTAATATGTCACAATACATTACTAAAGTGAAATATGATTGTTGTACTACATATACTTTAAAGTTCATTGAAGTACAAAAAATTTCAATGCTGTTGTTATGAAAGTAATTTATTAAAAGGACATCATTTATATATAGTATAGGCTTTAAAGATTCGAAGGTTACATATTAACGTATGAATTGGCTCTGTGGACACTGATGATGACTTGGTTAAAAAAAATTAAAATGCAAGGTTTCAAAAATATATGATAACATTTACTCACAAAGGTTTCTTAATACAGTATTTCGTTTAAGTACAGATTTTTTTTTACATAATTTTTTTATTTGTACGCGAATCACAATAGTTTTTTTATGGACGGATATATAATTACTGATCTTTTAGTTAAATCGAATTCACGCAAAATTACATTGACAATCGAAGAATATGTATTAGCATAAAAACTAAATAAAACATCAACTGACAAAAGTGGAGCTTTGATCAAAATAATGATTATTCAAAAAGAGAAACTAATAAATGTTAGCAATTTGATCACTGCTCCAGATGTTGTCGAAAGACTAGAATCATTAAAATTAAACGCATGATTAATTCGTATCGTTAAATCGTTAAATTCTTGTCAATTCATTAATTAATTGACGTGAATATGTTTTCTTACGATACGTTTGATTAAAAGATTCAAGACCCGAAATATGCTCCTTTACATTTATTTACAGGTTTACTTTTTTTACTTTTTTTCTTTATTATTGTAAGAGAGCATTTTAACACGCACAATAGAAAATAATAATTATACATTATTAGACTGGAAACGAGTTTTCCTAAATAATAAATCTTATATAGAGATTTGAAAGGGTTGCACCTTCGCCGGCCAATAAATATGTATAAAATAAGTATGGAGGATGAGCTTGTAAAATGGCGCGAACATCACTGATGTCGATATTATTAATTAACAACTAAGTTGAATAAAAAAAAAATACTTGCATTCCTGACAAGCTCGTCTAAACGAGTGCAGACGAAACATTTTAGCACTCATGTTACTTTTATTTTTACGTTTTTTAATGCCTTTCTTTGGAGAATATACCATGGGTCGAATTACCATTGAACGCAACGACTTGGCTTACAGCATAAATATTTCGCGTAAATTTTTTTTACAGAAATACTGAATTATTAAAATATTCGATTTATAATGTAATCAATTTTTAATTTAAAAAAGAATAGCCTCGATCTTTTAATTTTTTATTCTTTTTGCAGGAATAAAAGTAATTTATTTTACTTTTTGTTTCCTCGAAGAGGAAGCATCTTCTCATTTATAATTTCACATAAAAATATTTGTTTTGAATACTTTATAGTGAAAGCTCCGTTCTCAATAAAGAAATATCTCCTCAATCTTCATCCCTTAAAACGTATACATGATTAACCTAATATCCTATATTGAAATTTCGAGCACTTAAATATCTTGAGCAAATCCTCTTCGTAAGATAGATTAAAAAATAGTTAAATATTAATTTTACCCTCCACAAGTATCAACGTTATCAATTTTCTTATAAATAGCTACTAAAGTACACCATCTAAGGGAGAAAGAGATCGTCCGAATTTCATCCAATAAGCACGAATATTTACAGGAATGAACGAGAAAATGCCTACTCTCTCTTTCCATCCCCATCTTGAAATAGACAGTAAACCCAAATCACGATTAATCGGTGCATTCGGAAGCGAAACTCTCGAGATCGACGTAGTGGCCGTTCATGTTATCCTCGAGCAGTTGAGCAAGGTCTCGCCTCAGGATCTGGAATTCCGGCCTCCGGTCAGGATCCGCGTGCCAGCATCTCGCGATCACGCGGAACAATTCACTCCGGCAATGGGAAGGTCGTTCCAATCGGTAGCCGCTTTGCACACTGCGCATCACTTCTCTGGCAGTCATATCTGGATATGGCGTTGATCCTAGATGAACGAATGCACGGGTTATGATTGTTTCGTAATTGAACTCTTGCTTCTATTGAAATTTTTTTTTTTGAATTGGATTGTTTCGTTCTTTCGTATTATTCCGTTTTGTATTTGCTTGTTATCCCTAGTATTTGATTAATATCACCGCAAACATTTATGTAAACGTTTTTCAATATAAGTATTACGTAAAACAAAAAAAAAAGTAATCGAGCGTGAATTATATTAGTAAATCGAGAAGTTATCTAATCCATGATTCATTTATTTTATTAAATAATCTTGAGATGGATAAATTGTTTTGCAATGTTTTAAACGTCAATAATATTACAGTAAAACAAGTTGATTTACACGTTTTAACAAGTAACTTGTGCGTATCTTTTTTTTAGACTTTATACAAAAGATAAAGAAACTGGTGTTTATGAAATACAAATACGTTTTGATTGTATAGAAGTACATTATTCAAATCAAAAGCTATAGTATGTATTAAAAAAATAATAGATTTTTAATGGAAGATCATATTACACGTTTATGTGTTAGATTTATATTTATGATTAGATTTTAACTCATTACTTATTCATCAAAAATTATTTAGTATTTTAAATCAAGTACGCGATAAAATAGACATTTTGAATTTATTAAAATTACTTATTTATACTTACATATTTTTTAATTCAAACGGGAATACTTATCTCATAGAAATATTCATACGTTATAAACATTTTTAGTTTTGTGTTCGTACATAAATCATCGAAGATATTTTTAAAATTAAGTTTTTCTCATCAAAACAAAATTCCATATACAATTATACATTATTTTTTATTTTGAACAACTGTAAAGACTCCTTTTATGACCAAAGCTATTACAAAAAATTAACCGTAGTACAATTTTAAATTTCAAGTAAGTAATAAAAACATACTTTAATGAAGACATTTTTTTTTTTAACTGTATTTCTCTGTGTTTGAGCAATATATATATATATATGAACTAATGACCATGTCCATCAAACATAAGGTAAAAAGAAACCCTTACCGAGCGTCACGATCTCCCACATCAAGATTCCAAAGCTCCAGACGTCGGTTTTCGTGGTGAAGAGCGAATAGATGAGTGATTCCGGCGCCATCCACCTGATGGGTAGGGCATTCCTACCGTGCCTCGTCTCGATCACCTCGCCATCCTCATTGGCGAACCTCGACATCCCAAAGTCCGCGATTTTGCAGAGCTTGTTGTGGTCCACAAGTACATTACGCGCCGCCAGGTCTCGATGGATGATCTGAAATAACGAAAAAGGATGAGCGACGTTAATTGTAGTCTGGTGGTTTTATGTTTTTGGGAGTGTTTGGACCATCTGTTTTTCACTGTCAGAAAAATATTTATTCTTCGTGTCTTAACTGCATTTCTTTCGGTACAAGACTAAATGAGAGTATTTTCCAAGACTATAAAGCGCTCGAAATTCAATTTTTATTTACGATCGAATTAAATTTCTGGATAACATCAATTTTTATTTTAATATTTTAATAAACGCCTGTAATCTATCATTACGGTATATTCGAACGTTGATAATTTATTTCATACAAGTTTGTGATCCTAAGTAAAAAACAGTTCTCTGTTATTGAGTATTTCTGTCAAGATTAAAAAGTAATATTTATTTTCAATAATTATATAGTTTAAAAGTCTGCATTTCGACTTCCTAGATAGTTATTAAGTTTATTCGATAAATTATTCTACATTTGAAAAAATTGAAAGATATTGAAGTAGTTTAAAAAAGAGTTTTATTCGTAGCCGTGAAAAATTATTCATGTAAGTAATAAAGTTTTATTTATGAATTATATACTTTCTAACGATAAAGTAAAACGTTGTATTACGATTCTGTCTTGTCAAACAACCATTTAGAAGTCATATAAGTCGGTAAGATCAGACTTAATTAAAGAAAACTTAACATTAAAAACTCGCGTTAAAATAAGTATGTATTGAATTAATTGAAAAGTCAGTTTAGAATTAAACAAGAAGTCTACTTTGCGTACAAGAAATTACCTTACGACCGTAAAAATATTCGAAGACGATCAGTAGTTTACGCATAAGCTCATCAAAAAACAAAATAAAGAAAGAAGAGCCGTGATATTTACCTCGAGGCATATAAAATATCATATAATTCTCGTTCCATCGTCATTCTCGTTATCGATATCGTTTTTCCACTCTTCCTTCGTTGTCTCGCACCCACAAACGCGCGACGAGCGTAAAAATGCAAAACCGCTGAATACGCAAAGTAGGACAAGTATGAATCCTTTTGAGCAGCGACAATGAGAGAGGAAGAGAGAGAGAGAGAGAGACATGGTTAAAGAGAAAAACAAGCGCGCAATTGTTATTTATCGATGCGAGGTACAAAGTGAGTTAGCGCGTTCTCATCTCTGTCTTTATCCCAAGATGCCCTTCATCGCACTGAAGATAGCCGCGAGGCTACTGTACCGCCGTCAAATCATAAAAAGGCCTCTCACCGCCTATGTGACGCACTCCTCCGATGCAGGTGCGCTTAGTACCCGCGTACGGACAGATGTACGTCGATAACGCGAGCCACAGAAGGATGACGGGAAAGCCGCTTTTAATTAACACCACGATTATGCGCCAAAGCGAATAAGAGCTTCGTATTATAGGCCGTTGAAATCTATTTCGAACGGGGCAATATATTTTATTGTAATGATATTTGCTCCGGGTGATGATTGTGCATCGAGGTGTTATTGCGCGACGAATAATTGAATATATACCGCTGCTGGCTCGACTTAATTGGTTTCCCTTTTGAAGAGATTCGTGCTTTACTTTACACCTCTGCAACTTTTCTATTTTTGAACGCTTATAATGTACAAGGCTGTTAAACGTTGCTTAAGAGTTTTGGAAGTGTACTTTGATCCGATAAGGCAAAGACTAGATCTTCTTACATAGATTGTAAATATCCAGTTCCATAGTTTACTCGATAAACTTAATATAATTTCCATGTTGCGTGAATTAATTTTATTTTTGTCGAAAGATTCATGATTCGAAAGCTTGTAAAGAAAATTTGTTTTGAATATATCTATCAGTTTTCATTAAGTAAAATATTATTTAAAACTTGCACGTGTAAATTCGTAAATTATGGTTCTACTGTAACGAAAAAAGCATAATTCTTTTTCTATAGAGAGGCTGATTTAAACTCGCAGAGGTATAAGAATGGAAATATACTTTTTTGTTTCATATTTCATATATACGAGATAAAATAAATTTGCATTTTATCGTAACCTTTTACGGTAATAATGTAGCAAGATTAAACATATATAACTAGACAAAACGAAAAGAATGAATAAAGTTACAAAAAAATGCGAAGTGGTGATGTATAACTTTGATGCATCGCTTTATCATTTTTTGTAAAAATTATATCTCAAGCCCATTTGCATATCAAATAATTTTTACACATTAAGTCAAATGACATTGAAAAAAAAACTTGGGTCCGCGCGCGTTCGTATAATTTGAAAATAAACGAAGTCCCAACGTTTCCAAGTTGATGAACTTCTCGGCAGAAAGAAAATCGTAATGTCGCTCGAACGCTTGTCTTCATTAACTATTATGCACAACGTATTTTCATACTATTGGGGTTGCGCGCGCAGCTTTGAGCACCAGCCGCGCCGCGCGGTAAACAAATTGAAGTAGAAGACACGACTGAAGAAAAATGACGTTACACAAGATTACACATCCGAGAAAGGTATGCGCAAGTCCTCGACCGGCGCATACGTACCTACGTACTTACGCTCGCGGCCCGATATGCATCACGAGTAAGCGTAATTACTGTTTGTCGTCTCAATTGAAACGGCGAGAGAGTATATGAGCGCGAGCACGTAATCTCCATCTCGATGTCCTAGTACACGCGATTCTGGTACAATCCTGCAAGGGGCTGTTGCTCCGGTAGATTTACAAGAGAGAGAGAGAGAGAGAGAGAGTGCGAGAGAGAGAGTGATAAAGGAAGGGAGCGGGAGACGGAGAAAATTCATTGCAATGTGTGCATTAATCGCATTGGCGCGGTGCATGAGAAATGAGTTGCGTGTGTAAGCGTCCGTGCGAGATTATAGCGATGACGCGAGACTAAAAAAAAAGAAGGAAGCAGGTAAACGCGTATCTGAAAGAGGACGAAAGCGTGTTTGGAAAAATGGGATGGTGGCGTGGAAGTATTTCGTATGCTAATGAAATAGTTTGATTATGGTCATAGTTGATGTTTACTTGACACATAAATAAACAAATTGATATTGGTTAGCGATTTAAATAAATTTTATTAAAACATAATTAAAAAACAATGCACTGATGTCTGAATGTCTTCGTTGACAAATGTTGTGAAGCTTGTTTTCGTTTATCTGATTTCAATTGAAATTAAAACTTGTAATATAATGAAAAGTCTACAAAGAAGAGTAACAAATAACTTTGATAATATATTAAACTGTGTACGGCTGAATACATGTGCTGTACGAATATACCCTTAATGATAAATACGAATCTTGTATCACAATCATGAACTGACATCAAACAAATTAGTACGATAAATACTTTGGGTATTGTTATATTTAAGCTTAATTAACAGTCAATTACAGATCACAATTTGTTGGAGATATCTTTTAAGAGAATATTTTTATAAAAAACATAAATTGAATATTAATTTTTATTATATATTTTTATGTTTTAATATTTATGAATACATTATATACTTTAATTTATGTAGAAAGTCTTAATTGTAATTGAATTACAAATTTTTGAATCGATCAGTTTGCGGTTAAATTAATCGTATCTTCAAAAGCGATTTTCTAGATTTAGTATTTTCCTAATTATTAATATAATAATTTTAAACATAGTTAATAATTTTTTTAAACAAATGTAAAAAAGAAATTTTATTTATTAAATGAGGTATACAATTTTATCGTACGATTTCTAATCCTTTTATACATGCATATATAATTATACTTTTATAAATGATAATTTGTTTTCCAAAATAAGTTTAAAATTAAGTTTGTGTATTTAATTTTTAATATATTTTTAAGCTAATGATTAAAAACTATAAAATTATTATACACTGATCTTTGAACATGTTATTATATTAAATACAAGGTTCCGATATATAATAAATTATTTACATGTATTTTAGGTTTTTACGTTACGTAATAGCTTATGTTTATTTAAAAATTATATAAAATTAAATTTCCTGAATCGATACATATAATTGAAGGTATTTTACAGATTTTCTGTGTAGCTTATCTATCCATTTTTTTAAAACGATGCATAAACATCAATAAATTGAATTTAGTTGAAATTCGACGTTAATAAAAAATAATATAAAGCCTTATAATAGATTTTTAATATAACAAATTTTCTTCGATTTTATTAAAATTTATTACTATTTTATATAACTATAAAACAATATAAAATAAAATATTTTCTTTTGAGTTTTTAAATTTGATCGATTTATATTCGAGTGATTTTATCATTTTTTTATTTTATATTCATTCATTATGCTTAAAACACTCGAGTTTAAAAAATAATATGAAATATAACAACATTGGAAACGTCAACAAATTCATCTTAAATACATGAGGTTTTACGAGACATATAATCATCTCCCGAAATGACGAGGGTCATCTCAACGTTAAAATTCTGTTCGCTTCAAATTCCAAAATTATTCGTCACTGAACAAAAAGTTACAGATCTCGAATTTAACCAATTTTCGAATGTATGGTACTATGCCCTTTATTTTATTATTGAAAGCAATATTAGATTATTGTGTTTTATAGCATGAGTGTTAATTAAAGATTGAATCGATTGTTCTTTCTCTAAAACTTTATAATGAACTTGCGAATATTCTATTAACTTAGGTCTTGATGTAAAAAATAAACATTAAAGCACTTGCAAAGTTTGTGCATAAAGAAAGATGGAGAACCAGAGAAAGAGAGAGATAAAAAGTTGAAAGATTGGGAGTATTCTTTCCGTCTTGGTTCAAAGATTTACGAGGGTGTATGTACACGTTACAGACTACCAATTTTAGCAAATCGTTTCTACACTATTGTTAATATTAAGATTAACAGTTATTTATGACTATCCCAGTTTTCGACGCTTAAATTATAATAAATGGTTCGGAAGTATTTTTTAATTTAATTTTATAAACAGTTTTAATCTTGCCACTTCTCGGATGATTAAAAATGATTATTATATGAATACAAATATAAAATAAATTTTCAAATTAGATTTTAATTTTATACATGAGTGTATTACTATGTTTAGTAGAAGTATTCATATGTACTACTGAATACATTATTACTAGCTTATAATGTTCGTTGTATAATAATATTCAAGTAAGTTTACAACCTTCAAATTTGAATTAATTAATTACTCAAACTTTATTTTTATCGTTAAAAAAACACTTTTAATTCATTAATTTAAAAAACATCTGTCAGACGAATGGACCACCTATAAAGAAATAATAAACGAACAAGGGCTTGATACATTCGTCCTTAACTTGAAGCTCCCTCACTCTCATTGATAAGTCTCGGATAAAGCAAATGAAAGATTTTTACCTTCTTGGACGCCAAGTACTCCATTCCCCTGGCCACGCAGTAGCCGAAGACTGTGAGATCGCGGGATGTTAGAGCAGCGGAGTCTTCGCTGAAATTGTAAAAGTCCTGGCGAGTACGATGATCTCGTAGGTAGGCCAACAGCTTACCGTACATCACATACTCGAGAATCAGGTAATGCGGTTCTGTAATCAAAACGTTTGGATTCGAACTAAATTGAATTTTCTCTTTCTTGATATACTAATTTAATTGCAAATATAAGATAAAATGAGACATTGAGCGCGATTAATTTCTCTACATCGCTGGATTACGTCTTTCTTTGAACACCTGGTACGTGTTGAAACATCGGGGTTTTCTTTTTTAATCAATCTGACGGATGAATGCATCGCGTCCTTAGAAAACTTCGTTGATTGTGCATAATTATTTGTTATTGTCGAGTAGTGCATGTCCATGAAATGACTTTTTGACAAGTTTCTCTTGTGTGTTTTGTGACGTTATTTAATGACTTCGGTAAGTATTATACACGTGAATATTTATCCTTGAAACAAGATGAAATAGATAGAAATAAAACTTTCTTTAAATATTTGCTTAAAAATGCGTGGAATAAAATTTTCAACGTCACCTCTAATTCTTAAGTCGTTTATATGTTTTCTCTTTTCATTTTAGAAAAAGAGGGATAATAAAAACTCAAACATTTTTATGCGGAATATTACGAGCTTATTCATACGTTTATATGTATGTTTGAAACAAAAGTACCATTTGATTGTAATGGTAGCGGACGCTTATAAAGTTTAAGATTACATCGTTCAACAAGTATCGTAAGAGTTTTCATTGCAACTTTTAAACTTTAAATACGGAGAAATAAGAATACTGTTGCACCTCGAGTAAGTAACTTCGTCTAAGAAAAGCCCACGCTATTTCGATACCAAAGAGCGATGCAATATTATCTCGGATTATTCGAATGAATCGATTAAAATTCATACTTAACGAAGGATAGCGAGTAAATAGGGACACAACTCTCGAATCACGAGATTATTATACGCGCGATCGGCCGCGAAAGGAACAATCGTTCATCAGGTGCCAATTATCCTCGAGTAACGCGCTCTTCCATGAATTTTGGTCTCTCCATCTCCGACCTTGCGATGCGACACGAAAGCTCTCGGCTTATCTCGGCCACAACGGCTGAGCGTCGGCGTCCGCTGGACGTCGGAAACGCGCGTGACTCACGTCGCACACGGGACTGTGATATGGCACGCATGCGTATGTATGTATACCGAAACAATAATCTCGCGTCGCGCAAATGTCAAACAATGGTCCGAATCGTGCGCGCTTATGTTGCTAAGATTTCTTGCGCGACAGCATCGGCTGCAACGCCGAGTCACGTGGAAGAAATTTTTGCAAAAATTAACTCGACGAATTAAGTTGGCGTAATGTACCAGGTTTTTGCTTGATATCGCCTTAACCAGAAAACCTGCATTTATTTCCTCGCTCGCTAAGAAAGCCGTCGAAATCTCGAAAATAGCAGCAGCGATAACATATGTCTTTCTTTTGAACGTATAACGTGTAAAGTGCATAAGAATCGAGTTGAGTTGTATGGTTAATCTTTGACTTCCTACTTTTAAGTCTCGCTGAATCTTTCATTCAGCGTTAAGTGCAATAACTTTATATTTAGTTATTAATTTTTTAACTACATTATTATATTTTTAATAATTTTTATAAATGTTAAATCGCTTTATTTTCTATTAATTATTTAAATAAATTTAATTTACAATTTACTATTATGGATAAACTATTTACGTAAGAATTTGTTTCGTTTATGCAGGTGTGTCTCGATTTCATACAACTATTCTAAGAAAAGTTTCTATTGAATTAAAAATACTTTTATTAAAATAACGGAAAATTTCATACTGTTAAAATTATTAAAAAAAAGTTTTGTAGTTTAAACCATATTTACAATATAAATTTTAAAGCAATAAATACAAATAATACTGTACAATTTATAAATAAAATAATTTTAGTTAATTTAATAACATTATTTAAAATTTTAAATGGAGAAAATTATTGATTTTAGTTATTAAGAGATTAGTTAACCTTATTTATATCCTTGTAACAAAGATAAAATAAAAAGTAATAGTGAATTGCCGAACGGTTAATTACGTGAGCTGGAAAGAATGAATTACAAGAGGATCAGAATCGCGCCACTATCTGGATCAGTTCAACCGTCCTTCGATCGTTATCTTTTCTTTAGTTGTACCGCCTACTTAGACACCTTTGCTGGTGAATCGGTTTTGTTATTTACGCTTCATTTGGAAAACCTGCTGCGAAAGTTGACACTTTGTCAAGATAAAGTACATATTTGTTATATTTCTAATGAGGTGTCTCATCCTTCTGCACGCACTAGTTATTTTTCATGGTACAGATAAGACATGGAGCACTTTAGAGTTACATTTTGTCGTCTTTGTCTTATTATTTTTACTTCAATCATGAAGTTAAAATATTATTAAATTATTCCTTTGAACGAGTGGTTATAAAAGTATAGAAGGTATAAGTATTTAAATAAAGTATAAAATAATGAGAATTAAATGATGTAACATAATATATATTGACTTTATTTTCCCAGCACTTATCGATGATTTGAAAAAAATATTAACTCTTAGATTCCAGGAAGATGGAATTTGATGATTATCGCGAGCAAAGATTTGTTAATATTTTAGAAAGTAGTTGTGCATCATTATCGTACTTTCCATGAACATCTTGCGATATTTACTGAAATGTCACAGACTATGTCGAATGATATATTTTACATTGAAGAGTCTACTTTACGCTGTGCGATCGCAATGAACTATAAATATATACGGTCTCTATTTGCAAACGATACTTTGTATTTAAATAGTATGATTTGAAATTTTATTTCACGTAACTTGCATGTTAAATGAAAATAATTGTACACGATATAATAAAATTCTATTCGCACCGATGTAACGCAGTAAATATATTACCGTTCTTGTTGATTTGTAAACGGTAAAATAGTCATCGTATTTATAAACACTAATTATATCACGCAAGAAATTACAAGTACGATAATAAATAAAATATAAAGAATAGAAGTAATGTGGTGAATCATTTAATCCATGTATAAATCACAAAGTGATTCATTCAATATTTATTTGTAGTTGTTTACATTCTTATATAATCGTTTATGAGAATATTGTATTATTTTCATTTTGAATAATATATATATGTTTGCTCTGTTCATAAAGATCTTGGAGAATTTTCATCAAGGTATGAAATAAATTATTGAACATGAATAAATAAAAATAAGAAAAAGAAAATAACGACATTCCATTCCTCTTTGCAGAGCTTTATGAATTCACTTCTGTTCGCAATAATTTTACTCGAACGATCAAAAAAGCGTTGAAAAACGTGACTCACGGGCCAACTTCCGCGAAAACAGCCGCCTTCTTTATATCCGAGTCAATGGCCCTCTCCGCTTACCCCGCGCGTAACGTTTCCATTCTTCCCCCGGCCTTTTCCACGGTAAAAAGAAGGAATAAAAAATCAAGAGGTCCTGGATAAAACAAGGAAGGAAAAAGGAAAAAGTGCGCCCGTAGGACATGGACAAGCCATTGTGCACACCGCGTTTATTACATATGCATTCACGCTTGGTTCGACGTTATAAACGACGTCGGCATATCCACACCTATCGGATCCAAGGGCGAACCGACGTTGCGGCTCGCCCGCGGTGAATCGGGTTGCGTTGGCTTCCCCGTCCTTTGAAGTCGAGCGCGATTATTGTGTCCACGTGTCGTTACCCTCTTTCGCGATGTGACAGCCGTGTATTAGAGCCGACTACCGTAATGATATGTGTACTGGGAGGAGTCCTGCGTGTACGCTAATCAATGGCGTGCGATATAACAATTTTTTAACGTCGATCGAAACGCGATTATCGTTTCTCCTTTGAGAACCCGTAAGCGAGATTTTTTTATTGAAACTTTTCACTTTCATGGCTCTAATTTTGTCGAGGAATTCAAGATCGAATAATGGTTCTTACAAATCTCGATCTTCTCTTTCTCTTTACTTTTTTATTCTCGCCTTTCACTCAATTACCTTTCTTCGTAATTTTTTGATCACTTTTTAAGAATCAAGCATGAGATAAATGCTGTAATTCTGAAATGATATTCATTTGCGGACGTAAATATTTATTGTGAAGCGAAACGAGCATAAAAATAATTAATGGGAGACAAACGTATTCGAATTCTCAAGGTAATATTTACTGTTTAAACGTGAAATATTCAGCTCTGATTGTTTTCGAGCTTGTTTATGCCTCCAATATTACGTCTACGATGAGAATTATACAAATAATTCATTAAGATGAATAGAATCGGATGCTGTTTTCTTTATACGACATACTTGTGTAATATTTTACGAAAATTTTAGAATTATATACATTTATGTATATATGTATATATATATGAATTGTAAAAAAAACTATAATATGTGTTTACTGTGAAAAAGAACGGGAAATACAAGTACAAGGGTTGAGTGGACGAAGGCATCCGTAAAAGAAGTAAAAGAAAAACGTTTTAACATACATCTGTATATTTACACCTTAAGTTCTCTCGAGTATTTCTCAAGAATAGTATATATACAAGGTAGTGCGTGCACAAAAACATAATCCGAAAGTAAGTGGAGAGCCTCGAGTTGTGAATGAAAAAGAAGTGCATATACCGACGTATGGTTCGGTTATTATCGAGTCCAGATGCGGGTCAAGAGTCTTTATGAAGTTTTAAGCCATGGTGAAATTCGAGCATTCAGCTCATTGCTTGGTAAAAAATGTTAAAGATTCAAGGGGAGATTCAAGCCAGGAGAAAAATATAGCATCTCTCTGACTCGTCTTAGTGTATTTCGCAAAGTCAGTGCGAGTAACAATAAAACGTATATTACATCGAGTAATTGCCCATACATACGTAGCCAAAGAAACGGACAATCAACGTTGAAGAACTAAAGAGAAAGAAAAAATGAAGAAAGGAAGAATTTAACGAGCGAGCCAGCTTTTACTTTACGCCTTCTCTTTCTCTCCCAGTCTCTGTCTCTCTCTCTTTCTCTTTTTCTTCCACACGTCTCATAAATGTACCTAACATCACAGGGGTTGCAGTACGGCCCTTTACCCAAAAGCGACCTGCGGCTGGGAGCCAAAATTTAAATGTCATAAATTTTACATGTTTTTTCTCTCTCTCTTGCTCTTTCTGCGGTTCGTGGTTGCATACAGAAAACAGCATATAGTGTTACCGCGAAGTTTCCGAGGTCATTCGTTGTGAATACACGGACCCTGAAGGCTGCTAGCGTATGGTTCATGAAAAAAATTTGCCAAAGTCACGGCCGATGCGAAACGTCTTTTATGACGTCGATGGAGACTCGAGAGTGCGCTTGTAATTTTTTCGCGACTATGGGTGTAGAAGAAGATCCGAGTAAAAATATTAAATATTGTTATATCGATTTGTCAAGATAAAATACATCTCTCTTTGTGTCTTTATACGACAATTTTTCTTTATTTACAAATATTGCGTTCATTTATTTATTATAGTTGTAACGTTGAAATTAAATATAGTTTGCGTAGATAGGTAAAAAAGGAAAGATATTTGCATAACGCGAAAGAATAATTATTGCCGATTTTCAGCATCTGCTAATTCGAATAATGATCCGAATTTGAAAGTAAGTTAAATTTGACTGGTACAACGCAAATTAAAATCATAATGTTTGAATATTGTGTCCGTTCAAAAAAAAGGTAATACCGACAGGAAGTTAGAATTTTAGAGTTAAGAAATCAAGGTTAATTTATAATTTTGACATAGTAGTTGAATAGTACAAAAAACCTAACGCCGTGATTATTAGATTTCGAATTATAATTAACCTCGAAAACTTTTTACAAAGTATTTAACTATTTTTAAAATTAGAACATTTGATGTTGAGTAATTTCAAAATCAACGGCCATGACACATCAAAACACAAAGTCATTACAATTGTAATATATTTTATTCGAGGTGTCGCTTGATTTCCACGTATTCGGTGCCTTTTATGTCTTTCGTTACGTTAGATTTTTTTTCTTTTTTCGCTAAAGCATATTTTAAAGAAAAAATTTCAAAGCCAGAATATTTGAAAAACTTCCAACAAGCCTAAAAACTTGTTATATTTAAATTTTTTGAAATCTTAAGTGAAAATCAACGTTATTAATAACTTAAAAATGAAAAAGTACAAAATAGCAACGACCGAGTGCACTTTGAAACATAAGATGTCGAGTTTAGGATTATCGCAATGGACGGGTAAACAAAAGGGTTAGCTAAATTATGCAAGGAAAAAAATCCCATTGAAACGTTGAAAGACTCGAGCCGCCTCGACCATCGGGAAATATAAATATCAGCAGTACGCACGAGAGCAACTATATTCAGCAAGCGGATCGATTTATTGCTTCTTGCCGTTCATTCAAATTCTATGAAAAGACAGGCTCGCGTTCGACAACGTCGTCACTGATGTCGGGATGAAGAGAAGCTTAAGCGCGAGTTCGACGGTTGACTTGATGCAGCGCATCAGAGGAGAACAAAGGCCCAGTAGTCTTTTGTTTCGCCCACGCGACGGGTCATTTTGCAAAATCCACCATGCGAAGAGTCGCGGTGCATCGAAGGGAGCCAACCGCGCACACGACTCTTCCATTCCAATGTGCCTCGCGTGCGCCGCATTAGCTCGCCTCGAGCGAGGAGCATAAATTTTCTCCGTAAGAGGACGCAACCGCTTTTAGTTTGCTTTATGTTTATGCACTGAGAAATGCTGATCATAATAATAAAGAAATCTTACAAGTGTCGAGAATGTTTAAGGCGCGAATGATAGCCAATTCGCGAGGACTAGTTTCTTCTTTTTTGGCTCACGCATTCTTTCAACTTTCGGGAAAAGTTAGAAAGAAATATTTTGGGTTCAATTTTAGTAGAGTGCGACGAGATTAAAATTAAGCCGATTACGATCTTGTACTTTAAATATACGAGGCCGCTTTGCCACAGTTATTTGGCCTTACTTTATGGTTACTTTATTTGAGAATTAACATAAAATAATATAAATCATATTTCTGATATAAGAACAGCAAGGTTTGGATTTAAAATCAATGAATGAAATTAAGTGAAGATTAAAATATAAACTTAAGCATAAACTACTTTGGTTTTAGTACGTAGAGTTAATTGAATAATTTGTCTTAACTTGAAATACTATCGAGGTTTTTGTACTCTGTTTAAAATATAGCTACACAAGACTGTTTATTTAAAATTACTCATATATTCATGGAGTAGTTTGTATCGTCACGTACACACACACACACACACACACATTCATGCATGTATACGTACCGATAATTTTTTGTTGTATATTATTTGATTCTAATAACGATTATCTAAAATTAATGGATTTTATATCGTTCCGAATAACGTAAAAAAGTTAATTATTTGATATCCGATGAAAGTATATCGATTTCACGTGTATTCTTTTAAATTTTTTAATAACGATTAACTTAAAATATTTTTAAGTTATTTTTTTATAAATAGATAAATCGTGAAACTTAAGCAATGACTGTTGAGATTTTTTAATACTCAAATATTATATACTGGTTCTAAATGAAATAAAGATAAAATTTAATAGCATCGAGATAAAATATATCGATGACTTTCAGATTATAATTTTAATACTCGAACAGTATGAAAAATACTCATAATTACATTTATTTTTTGCTCGAGTATTGTGAATTTGATAGTCTTAAAAAATTGAATAAAAACTCGTAACTAATATACTAGAGTAATAAAGAAAAGAAATGACGTTATTATCTACATAACAGTATTTCGGACATCTTACGATTAAAAAACCGAAACTTCTCTTGTTTGTTTTTACGTTAGAATCATCTCAATCGATCAACCTGTCTGCTCCTTAAAAGCAAAAAGTGTGTATGAGCAAAAACTACCCGGATAACATTTCCGGTTCCTATAAAAATATGGCAGTAATAACGTTGAATCTTCTTCTTTTTTCATCTTCTACACTATCAGATACGTGATGTACACCGAAAAAAAATAACTTATGTGGCAAGGCGAAAAGATCATTCGTCATTCTACGGCGACATGTTTGGTGAAAGCAATTATACGAAAAAGGATGACGCATCTTACCCGGGCATAGCGATCCTCCCGCGGCATTTAATGGGCTATTGACGGGGATCGAGCAGTATATCGATTACCTGGGCCTTGTCCGGTCATTTTTATATTCGGCACGTATGAAAAACCGCTCCTTCGATTCCCCGATGATGAAGGTAAAGCCCTTGTCTGGATTCTCGGACCAAGCTCGAAATATGGTGCTGCGCGATTATGAGAAACTGCAGTAGTTGATGTAGATAATTAGGATCCAATTCTCCCAATTGCTTATATTTTAAAAAATTTTAATGGAAGATCGTTTTCATCAACAAAGTATTAGCAAATAATACGAAAACCTTGTCCGGGCAAGTGTTTTTATGCGGTGCAAGATATCAGGAGCCCGATGGAATACTTCGAAAATCATTCGCGTTCATTTCTTTCCTCGATGTTTTTGCTTTATTTCCTTATTAAAACTTATTACGTGAAGAATGTGTTCAAGGATTTATATTATTGTAACGAGTGCATGAATTTATTTTGCAATTGCTAGTTTAATGATATGCGAAATTTGTATTTTGCGACAAATACCGAAGTGTACTTTTTATCGTGGTGCCAGAAAATTCAAGGTGAACGATCTTGTGGAATCAAAAAGTACATGCGAATCTCGATGGTACTTTTTCCTTTTTAAGAAAAGAGAGATTTTGTGCCCATAGCGTCATGCGTAAATTTAACATGACGCGTTATCTCGATCGAAGGTTATTATATTTTAATATACGCGGAATATTGAAGAATGCGAAGATTTAAAACTCGAGATGAAAGATTGCATCATATAATTTACACTTATATCCTTGGAGGTTGGGGTATTATAAATTTGTGTATGAAATATTATAATTATAAAGTCGACATATCCTACCATAAAGAAGAAGATGTTTTTATAAATCTTTTAAATGGAAGATAAACACGAGGCATCGATAACGGATAATTCTCCAATAGAAAAAGTGTCAAAAAAATCGACGAAATATTTATCAATGTCTTGTTTTAAAATGCATGATTTATTTTCTAATTCTGGTTAAATTCCAAACGATTACATCGGGTATAGAAGAAAAAAAAACCATAATCGTTAAGGACAAATCGCGCGAATAAAAACAGCAAAGTCAGAATTACCCCATGCCGATTCTGGTGTGAAGGCTCTCGAGAGCGGCGAGTTTGCACGCGCTCAAATCCAACCGAGGGGTAACAAAAAAGGAAGCAAATCTACAAAAGACTACCGCTTTATTTTCTGCGTGCCCACTGGGTGTACGTGTGTATTCCGCGTATCGTTATACGCCAACACAGCGAAGAGAGCGCGAACGATAATAAGTGCATTGTGTCCGGAGGATCATCTTAGGGACGTATGGAAATTTATTCGTGGTCGCCGATGAGTTCGGAGATAGTCTCCGAGGAGGAGGTCCCGCCGTTCCAGAAGAAATATACAAACGTGGGGCGGCTCTTCATCGTTTCTCTCTTTCTCTCAATCCCTCTGGAACCCCTCCATCTTCTTCTTCCCACAGCGTCTTTGCACTCCCGCGCTCTTTATCTTGGACTCTGCGTGGGCAAACTAAAACCCACCGACATATAGTCGTTTGTATCGAGTTTTGATGTCTCAAGCAGACCATAAATTCCAATGCTGCGAACGTATGCGTTTCCCTTTCAGAGTCGCGAGCAAAGAACTATTGGGTCCAACTGTGATGAAGATCTTCACTTGCGAAATGTGATTATTTGATTATGATGAATGCGTAGATCTCTTTTTTCAACATTACGTGTATATACAAGGTGTGAAATTTGCTATTTTATTATTGAATAATGAAAAATTTGGTTGGCTAGTGATTACAATTTTATATTTCAAAAGACCAATGACTTTATTTTTCGGTTAGACTCGAAAGTATTATGGCGAAACTTTTCTTCTTTATATTTTTTGCTTTCAGCCCATTGATTATGAATTTCATCGGTTTTTATTAAATTAAAATGTAGTCAGAAGATATCATTTTTTCGCTGGTCGAGTATTATTCTTTGGATATACGTTAATAGGAAATGTATTATAAAAATAAAGAATAATGCTAATTTATCGACTGGAATTTTTCGACATTTGAATACGTTCATTAATATCGTTGTACATGTAAATAAGCTTAAAAACAATATGAATCTTTATTCATTTATGCTTAAGAAACTAATATTATTGTATAATATATATCGTTATTTATAAGCTTCACAATAAGTTAACACATTATTTATCCAGAAAATAATTTAATTATACAACGATAAATTTAAATACGGAAGCTTATATCGCAAACTATACGGATTTAAACGGTTTCTTATATTTATACGATTAAGCCATACTTCATACATAAACATTTACATTTCTCATTGGGTTAAATAAACTTGAAAAAGAATTTAAATAGTTGCAAAGTTTTCTTGCAGTTAGATATGATGTATTTAAGATTTTTAAATAGCTTGTTTTAAAATGTTTCCTATCTACACTTAAAATTTCAAGACTTTTTATCTCTATAGTTGTACGTACGAGATATACAGCAACTCTTACGAGCGTAATGTAAAAAGTGATCGAACTACTCTGTGGTTGCGCTAATCCAAAGGGGAAAAAGTCTAAATAAAAATTGCTGAAAAATCTTGCTCAACTAAACCCGAGCGAAACGTACTTAAATGTCGGGCCAATTTTAGCGAACGTAATGCAATATTTACTTGGGCTTCTTTCCCACGAAGAGAGAGCGATGCTCGTGACTGCAATACCCTCCCTTCGATCGCAAATACTGAAAAAAAATTTTGCGAGTGAGGCAAGAAAAGGTGAATCCGACTCACCTTGCTCCGTGCAGCATCCGAGTAGCGTGACGACATTCGGGTGGCTGCCGACCCGCTGCATAATCTCCAGCTCCCTTACGAGATCCTCCTTCTCCCTATCGGAGGCACCTTCCTTCACGGTTTTCACGGCCACGAGTCGCGTCGTGCCCTGGTGACCCGTCAAGTCATCCGCTTCCGCTTTCCAGACCTGGGGGGACCGAGAACGATCGAAATCGAAGGTGTTTTGTGAGCCACGGAGCAAAAACGTGAATCGAAGCAGAGGCCGTCTTTTGTCGTCTCATTTGGTGAACCGCGTTTTTTTTCTGATTTCGACAGCCCGATAATGTCGAGTGTTTCGGTATCACGAGGAAAAACGATGATATCGCAAATTCGCGACGCCTGTGCAACCGATCCTCGGAGAGAAATTTTAAAAGAGATATTAGAATAATAGCAGGTAACTTGAAACTGTATCGGCTTTCCCAAGAAGATTGACGTACTTTGAACAAAATCTACATCGAGCATGTGTACTCTTCTTTTTTCGAGGATTAGGCCGTGTTACAAAAGCAGTATCCGATGGATCGAATATTTAGATAAATTAAAGTGCATTTCTCGTGGAAATATCACGTTTTTTTAATCAAAATTCATTACAAATAAATTCAAAATTTTTTTGTATCTATAGCCAACGTGACATTGATATATACGTATATGAAAACATAAAATAAATACATACAAGCGATATATATCTATATGTCATCGTGTTTACATAGGAATGCTTAATTTTTCATCTCTTACACAAATTTATTCTTATATGATTATAATTTACTATCTTATCATACATGAACGTATATCATATAACTGTTATTACACGAAATAATGCGAAATTAAATAAATTAATCAAGCATATAAAAAATTATATGTAATATTTGTTTGGAATTTAAAAGTAAATTTCTACCGTATATTACACATGGTAAAAAGATAAATGATAAAATAAGCGTAAATATATATTCTGTGTAAAATAATTTTTTATCGTTGAATATTTTCTGCTTGGTATTTCTTTTCAAATATTTCCTAAAATAGTTAATATATGTAGACGACAAACTACGAAACCCCCTTTAAGCTCCACAGACATTTCGTAGGAACTTCGACGAAATCTCTGTCTCGTAAATAAAATGCATTCTCCTTACAAATGATTAGAAATAGTTTTGTTTTTGTGCGCTCACCTGACCGAAATTCCCTTCACCAAGGACCGTTTGCAGCCTCAGTTTGTCTCTTGAGAACTCCCAGCGTGATTCTTGCGATGAGGGTATAGGTGGTTTTTCAACTTCGTGGCACTGAAATTAACGTACCATGTCGTTATTATCTCATTTTTCTTATTTTTTTATTAACTTGGTGGAACAAATAGATTAGTAAATATAATAAGCAGATAAAGTTAGGAAGCATTTGTTCTCGTTGAATATATATAGTAAATACAGCGTTAATGGTGGCAAACAATTGATTATAGGGTACGTGTTTATTTTGCGTAAGAATGAAGAATCTCTATAATTCATTCTACGTTACAAATGATACTAAAGAAATTATTTACGATTACTTAAAGATTTTTACAGTTACAATTCAAGCTAATGGACTTTTAATATAATTGAAATGAATTGCATATTACATTTACATATTTTAGTATACTTTGTTCGCATGTTAATGGAGGATTTAGCTTATACGTTTTAGTTAAGTGACCATTATTATGCGAAATTCATTATCCCATAAATAGTTTATAAACGTTACTACTATAGATATTATAAATTATATAAAGTTTCGCTGAGATATTTTTGTATTACATTCAAGCGTATCAATATTTATACCTGTTTGTTAGCAACGATTTCTATACCTTTACATTCTATTAAATTTATTTTTTCTGATAAGTGACTTGCATTTTTATATCGTCACTGCAATGTTATAATTTATGTTAATAAAATTTCTATACCATTAAAATACAACGAAAGTAGCATTAAGTGTATGCAAGAATAAATAAAATTTAAATTGTAAGAATATTGAATTTGAAATATGTCAAGAATTGAAATATTTTAATAGATTTCACACGTTTAACTGGCGTTGGTTTATATAATTATATTTTATTAACACTTAAATTATCATATTTTTATGAATTATTATATATTTATTATTAAATTTCAATTTAAGTATATGAACAAAGTTTAAAAATAGTAGAATTAAATTACATAGTAAGCGAACAATTTCTATTCGAAATATTTATAATTAAAAGATAAAATAATTGATGCTTTTAAACACTAACATAAATTATACAAATGCGGTTACGTAAAAAAAAATTACTTATAATAATAATAGTTTTCAAAATAAATATTACTAAAAGCATTCGGAGAAATTAAAAATAAATTTATTTGTCTTTAGAAATATTTAATACTGTTTATAGTAAAATTTTTGTATAAAAATAAAAATTTTAAACGACCGCAGACTATGTATTTATCCATATACCAAACTATTTATCTATATTCCAAAATCATATATAAGTATCATAATAATATATTCGAAAAAAATTATGTACAATTATTAATAATGAGATAATACCGCAACATGTTTATTGTTATTTTTATTTATTGGTTTTAGTGAAAAAACGAAATTTTGACACGTTTTTAAATTATCAAGTAAGTTAATTAAAAAAAAATGATTTGCGTCAGTCGCATATCTCGAAAACGTAGTCAATAAATAAGCGATAGCTTAGCCAGTAAATGCTTCTGGAAAGTCTTCTGGAGAACTTACGAGGTGCTGTATTCTCGGTAGCTTCGTGATAGTCTTCTCTATAGACATTTTGAAGTCTCCTGTTTCTAGGTTGAGTGCATCCTTCCTGCAGCTTATCTCGGACGACGTATCTGACTCCTCCAGCACCTACGTAATATTACAATAACGCGCATATTTAAGTCACAAAGTCAAGAATGAGATAAAAAGAGAGGAGAAAAGAAGGCTCTTGCGCGTCATTCCCTCGTATCGTTCCTTTTTCACATTGTTGCTTTTACACCTGGTGTATACATTTATGTACATACGAATCATGGTATTCATATTTTTCATTTTAATTTATTTTATAGTATACTTAAGTTACTAAAAAGATATGACTGTATTTTAATATATCATATTTAAAGTCAGGCTTAACTTTTCACTGTAGTGGTACTGTTTGTTTTTATTCGTTCAAAATGACTTTATATTACTAAAGTAAGTCTAATAAAATAAAATTTTGTCGTTAATGAATTATTTAAAGCTTATAGAAATAGAAATTTGTACAATATCATAAATAACTTTGATAAATTGTGATAATATTTTAGTTTATTTATTCGACAAAAAATGTAAAATATAATAACATTTTTCCTTTAATTTATGTACGATCGCCAAATAAATTTTAAAACGTTTTTCAGCAAATAATTGATATATATATATATATACATATATAGCTTCATTAAACAAATGTAGCAAAATAATTTTAATGTCTGATTGAACAAAAAAAAATTCATATTCAAAATAGAATTATTTTCAGATGCTAATATTTATACTATAGTCCATGATAAAATAGATCAAACATTCAGGAAAATTACAATCATTAACAAATAACTATTACGTTTATATCTTTCGAAATAACAAAATAAAACATTCTAAGTTTTTATTGACTCGATATTATAAAAACTAATTTTGTTACAGTATGCGGTAAATTAGTAAATGTAGGCAAAAATTCGCATAAACTCGATTGTTCGTAATCGTAGAATTGGAAATATATTGTTAGGCTGGTCCGCAAGCGCATAGTTAAATATCAAAACGCGTCATCCTACAAACTGCTGATGTATAATTCGTTATGCGAGCAAGTTTTTTTCACGTGGCGTCATCAGTCTTACGGAATTTTTAATCGAGCTTCAATATAAACATCCTAACACGTGTGCAGGAAAAAATTATATCACACGCAGAATTCCGTCGTTCTCGTATACCTGTATAAGTCGCTTAATCGGCGATTGTTACGGTTGCGTGTAATTCTTGTTTATATACGGACAAAATCAATTTTTTTTTAATGCTGGCTCGACGTTTCCTTCTTTAATTGCGTAATTTTTTCGACTAAACAGTTATGTTATAAAGTTGATTGAAATTGATAAGTATTGTGGCAAATTGAAATATAAATACGCAATGAAATAACAACGTTGTCTACAAAAATTCATAATTTTATACTATTAAAAATATTTATGTATTTTACTTAGTTTAATTAGATCTAAATAATAATCATTTTGATCAACTGTAGCATATATTATATTGTCACATTTTTTCATGGACATGACTATTAGACTCACCGATATTCGACTTTAAATTAACTTCTATGAATTTTAAATGATATCTATCAAATGATATATTTTTTATCGATACAAAGAATTAGGTACGACATATAAAATTAAAACTATCAAATTGACTATACGTGACTAAGCGATAATCGTTTCTTAATTTTTTCCTAAAAATAATTAAACGTTGAGTATTATTTTTGGATCATTAGTGTGTCCGTATCGATAATACGGAAACACATAATCACACGGTGACTAATATTCTACGCGGTCGTGACACGAAAAAATGACGTGCATCAAATTATTCGATAGAAGTCTTCTAATTCGATTGTAATGATACGAAACCAAAGACGATCGAAAGCCAACAGTGAAGAAGAAAAAAAACTAAGAGTATAAAAAGAAATAACACGAGGAATAACGACGAGCACTAGATATTACATGCGCGCACATATATTTAGTCGGTAAAGTGTTTGATGAACGGAACGTAATAATGACAATACACCAATACGTTAAATATGCGCTTCACCGATTTATGGCGCGTTCAATCGTCAAGTAGTTCAGCTACAATACGTTGCCCGAACAGAAGCCGTGTTATCGTACGATCGCTATTAAGCCACGTTCATCTGATTTTTATAGTGTTAGTTTTAAATATCGTAGTTTAACCGTAAATCATCTAAGCGTATTCATAGTTGATGACTCAAAATATGAAATTTTCATCGATAACATCGAGAGTAGTAGGGATAAATGTAAAGAAAGAAAATTAAAATAAAAAACTGACGTCATTACTTATACATTATTATAAGAAAAAATAATGTTCATTGTTATTAAAAAATATTTATTTAATATTAAAGAAATATAGAGGTCTTGACGTAATAACAAATTAAAAAATTCAAAAAACAGTGAATTAAAAATGGTTACATTTTGAAAATTCATATTTTACTCTTGTCAACAAAGTATTGTATTTCAATGACTGTTGGACAATTCGAAATATCGAGCTTGGAAAACAATAGTGTCCATAGTTTTGTAAGTGGGTAAAACATGAGCTCTTGTAAAATAGAAATAAGTAATTGTAAGAGCACTAGGAAAGAAATCGTTTAAAAATACATAAAATAAAACAAGATTAAAAAAGTTGAGTATACAACAGATTACATAATTATGAAATAAAAAATTTCTTTAACTATCATAAGTATCTACTGTAATTATTTTAAGAGTAATATAATCTCTTAGATGTACATTACAAAAAAAGGAATTAATAATAAAATGGAAAATTAAAATAACAGAACAAGTTTTAATAAAAAAAATTAAAAGTACATGTTTGGATTAATCGAAAAACATTGATATTCTACATAGAACGAGTAGAAAACATTGATAATATTTTTTAAATAATTTTTTTTTGTAATTTGATATAAAAAAAATGACTTAATATTTTTTCATCAAATTGGAAAATAAAAACATATTTTTTATTAATTACAACTAGAATTTCTGTTTTTAAATTGTAAAAGAATGCTATGCTAAAATAATTGAAGCAAAGATATTTATAAATAAAAGTAGTAAAACACTAACAACATTTAACACGCATACGTTTACATAATTTTAGAAATACAAAATGTTTTACGATATTAAATTTAATCTTGATATATAATTTTTACTTGAAAGGAAATTAAATTAGGGACGAAAAAAGATCTTACGATTTATGAATAATGAAGCGTATAATGTCAGAAATGAGTACAAAATAATAATTATCAATATCACTTATTTATTAAAAAAAAGATTATAACTACAATTATATGTTTTAATATGTAAATTCTGCATAATATAATTATATAGTAAAAAAATTTAAAGCAGATTATTTTGTCTTTTAACTGATGTAATACGAAGAATTAATAAATGAATGAAAAAATTTTACAAAATTTTGTATGCCATTAAATTTAAAAATAAATTCATTATTGTTAAATAATAGACTTATTCTCATAGGAATTATATGCATAATAACTATGTATTTATTTTCAGGTTAATATAATATTGTTATCGGTACAATAATTAAATATGAATAATATATAAGTGTAAAATTTTTTTTATATTATAAATCGTAACTATCAAGTTTTAAATATATATATATTGTTTTTTATAACTTCATTATTTTTATTTACAAAAAATGTTGTTTGAATCTATATTTATACATAATACGGTATTCGAATAAAAAAGGATATCACTCAGGAATGAATTCAGATTTAAAAATAGTCCAAGCGTAGAATTTGAAACTTTCGTTCAAGATCAGTAGTTTAAGATTATCTATATCTTCAATTTAAATTCAACCGTAACCCCATAATCTATAGATTGAAATACATTCCTTTCATTTATCTTTTCTACATTGGTTTCGTGGAAAATATAGCGAAAGAGAATAGAGTGGACGAGACTATGGGGAAAAAAACGAAAGAAAGCAGTGGTGGGAGAGAATTTCGAGAATGAGCTCTTGGGTTTCCTTTTCTCTAGAGCCCTTTTTAAAATGCGGAACGAAATGCGCGATCGTAAAATCTGCAAAGGCATAAATTAGACGTCGCGAACCGACCGCGATGCAGTTTCTGGAATATAAAAGTTGAATGGCGGCATGAAAGGGTGCGAGAAAAAAACCCTTAAACTTGTATGCACTTATATATAAAAATGCTTGGAATTTGAAGTTTTTAAGTCATTCTACATTTAGGCGAGTCTAAGCATCCACAAAGGAATTCTATATAGACTCGTTGCAAGTATAAATGTTTATATTTATGCATACATAAGCCATATGAATAATAATCATATAATTATTATGATGTGCATGTAAATGTTAATCTCGCTTTATACGCCGAGTGTACTTGAATATTTTAATGATTATACGGCAGAATAATATTTACAATCAATTTTAAAAGGAATAACAATCAAAATCAACGCTTCTGAATTAGAAAAAAAAATTATTTAAAAATGAGTAAATAGAACTTTAATAATTTTCTATGTGATTTAATCATATTAAAATAACAAAGTTTACGACAATCGAAAGTAATAAAAATTATTTATATATTGAATAAATAATCTAAAAATGTTACAAGAGATAAAAAATTAAAAAATTTAATGTATTTAATTAGTATCATTGTAAGAAAAATATTGAAATCGAAATTATATTGTATCAATATTATTAATGTATATCTATTGGTAATTATATATCATAGAAATTTAACACTGTTTAAATTTATATTACTTTGAAAATATTATTAAAACATTATTTTAAGATTGTCTTATTACATTAATATTATTTCTAGATGAAATATTAAACGATATTCTGAAATAATTTACACACATAAAGATCTTACGCATTTATACATATATATATATATATATATACATACATAAATTTATACATACATACATATATATATTTATACATACATAAATTTATACATACATACATATATATATTTTTATAATTTATCATATATATTATTACTTTTAAAAATATGATTAAATAAATTTTTGTCTACACTAAAAAACTTTTAATTTTGTTTTTTACCTTTGAATCGAATATATCAATTTTTATGTTCTGTTCAATTTTAAATACATTTCTCTTCGTATATCGAGAGTCTATTCTAATTAACACCTGTTCCTCTCTTTCAATCTACATACACATACTAGCAAGAAATTGCCAACATTATAGTATCTGATGGACTTCATTCGACATGTTTTGTAGAAAAAAAACTTGCACTTACAAAGCTGCTCAAGAGAATGGATTTGTTTTCTTTAAAGGCACACGATAAAAAAATGAGTGGCTTGCAAAGAGATGTACGTTCGAATGGAAAAGAAACGAAATAATTCTTTTTACCTACGGAGGCGCGTGATTCATCGATCCTCGAACCTGTGAAGGGATTCGATGTTCTTTTCTTCCTCGGCTGTATATGTATGCATAAAATTAAGCGTTTAAAAATCAAAGGTAAGTTAATGCGCGAAATCACGGTCTACTTTACGCTAATTAGCTTTCTCTCTTTTTCACGGCTCTAGGCATTGCAATTGCCGCACTTTTAAGAGACGCGACTATCAGGAAAAGGTCTATAGGCCTTAATCAATTATTTCACCGATTAGCTATGTATGAATGGATATGCATCTTGAGTGGGTCAAGTGAATATTTTCCAGCTTACTAACCGAAGACACTGTCAAGTTTATGGTTCCTGAGTCACGATTACTTAAAATAATCGTTTAACACAACTGAGATCTCTTTTTATTTTACTTTCTTTTTATTTCAGCTAGCTCATTTATATTATTCTTGGAAATTTCATTCGTTGAAAAGAAATCAAAGAAAATGTTACGGTGGTTAATTCTGAGATTCTTGACTCGAGTAAAGTTAATATCGAGATTCTTTAACGAAATCTCTTCTAACGAGATTTAGAGTTAGAATTTAATATATATTTTTTATTTTATATAATTTTAAATAATTATAAATTAAATAATACTTTTGATTATTTATATTACTACTGACAATATTAGTAATTTTTTTCATAAATTTTTGAAAATGAATTTTTTTTAAATCAAGTAACTTATTTAAATTTTAAAATCATTGGATAATTTAAAAACCATAAATTTACTTGAAGTATAGATAAGATATATTTTGAAAAGCAATTAGAATTCTTTTATCAAGTATTCTATTTCTTGAAAATTTCAATTAAATCTCGAAATAGCTTTTTAGAATTTTATGTGTAACATTTACATTTACAAATTTTGAAGCATAATACTTTAAAATTAACTTCCTTAAGTAAATATATTCTGGTTAAATTAAACTGTAGTTTGTAAACAATCACACATTCAAGTGTCAATCCGTCGAAAACTTAAATAAAGTGCTATAAAAAAATATAGCATTCACAATATTTTAATGGATACTTGAATGGAGAAAGAAAATGTCTAGTGAGGTGAATGTAACAGTAAATTAACACATAAAGCTTAGTGAATAAGCACTTGCGTGAAATTTTTATATGTTATAGAAAAATGCTTTATAATTTGTTATCACTGTATTTGTATATTTCTAAACTATGGAAATAAAAATATTAGTTTGTCAAGAAATTTTAAAATCTAAAAATTTTGAAAATAAAACACGAATAAATAAACAAAAATTTGTTACTAAACTAGAATTGCTAAAAATTAGATAATTAAAATTCAGATTAAAATATTGGTAACATTAAAATTTTAAATAATTAGTAATTTATAATTAATTTAACTGAAGAAATTTTAAAATTTAATGAGCAATAAATTAAAAAAATTAAAAAAATTCCTCGATTATCGTTTTTAGAACAATAAATAATATCGATAAATTTTTTTCACGGAACGAAAAAAAGATCCAAAATTACGCAAAAATCAAAATAACAAGTTTGATTTAATTAATCTTACTCGCGATTAAACATAAGTACCACAACAGTATTCATCGCGAAATGTCGACTGTGAAATTAATAATTCATGTATAAATCTTTGGAAAAAAATCGATAAAATTTCATGGCACGAGAAATATATCGCGTCAATTAGAGCAACTTCTTTAACGGCACTCCTCGTTGGTCGATAATGGCGTAAATCTCCGAGCAAAAACTTCCCGTATCGGGAAAAACGTAAATTTCTTACCTTACGATTTCTAAGTATCAGTCTTCTCAAGATTAGTCCAAAGCCAACTGCGATCGGAAAAACGACGAGGGTCGCGAGGATGTAGCTGACAACGGCCACTGTTTCCTGACTCGCCAGGGCGTCGCCGTCGTGCCTCCTCGATATCACTTCACTAATGTTCACGATGGATTCGCGCGGAGCTACGGTAACAAAGACCGGAGGCTCTAAGAACGTCCTGTTGCTCTTGCTACCGTTGCCGCCGTTGTTGACGCTCTTGTTGAGCTCGAGAGGGTAATAACCGGTGCCGTTGAACTCACCGGGGAACTCACGCCTGTTAGGTCTTGCGGTGCTCGTTCTGTTGTTACCGTTCTTATTACCGGTGTTTCTGTTCCCTCCGCTCGCATTCCCGTTCGAAGAGGACGACGTCGACGACGAGGAGGCCTTGGACGCGTCGTGCTTGGACTTCGGCGTCGCCCTTGTGGTGGAAGAACCGATCCTCGCGGTCGTAGCCATGGTCTCGGTCGTCGAGGCGACGGATGCGTTGATCGTTGTGGTCGCGAACTCCTCGACCCCCGTCGACGTCGCCTCGCTCCCGTTGAACATGCTCGAGGTATTATAGAGCTGCATAATCGGCAGAACGTCGTCCTTAGCTCTGTCCCCGAGGTTCCTCGCGCGCACCTCCGGCGATCTCGCGGGCGGCTCCGTACCTACGGCCTGCTCGGGTTTCGCGGTGCTCCCCGACCTGTACATCTTCTGCACCTCCGAGGGGTCCAGCATCCTGGCTCCGGGGGTCGTCGGGATCTCCTCCATGGCCCGGGCGGCTTTCTCGCGGCGCCTACTAGCGGGGGGCCTGCGCCTCTTACTCGCGGCGCTCACGGGCCTCGCGTCCGTCCACCTGATGGTGAAGCCTGACTGCTGTTGGGGCGATGCCGCTGCTGCTGGCTTGGCTCGTGCGCTGAGTGGAGCGGCGACTCGCTCAACGGTCGCGCCGGCACTGAGCCGAGCGGTGCCCGGCGAGGAGGAGGACGAGCTGCGAGGCCCGCCGGTCTCGGCGATGTGCGAGTTGCGCAACGCGACTCGTTGCTGCTGCTGCTGCTGCTGCTGCTGCTGCTGTTGCTGCTGCTGCCACTGCGGCGCGGACTCTTCGCTCACGTGTTGCTCTTGCTGCTGTGGCACGCGTTTATCGATAGGAAGTACGTTTTAGAGCGGGTGTGCCGGGATGGCGCCGAGGCTTTGGGAGGTTGGGACTTTTTTCTCTTTCTGTCTTGCTTGCTCGAGGAATACGCGATATCGCGAGCGATTATTCTTACTTAAGAGGCATTAGAAGCATCTTTTTAGCGTTTCAAATTTATGTATCCGGGAAATCGTTTGTTCTCTCGAGTATACGCTACATTATGAATCAAAGTTTAAAATCATTGCCTTTATTGTGACATAATTCGATTTTAATAAGAAACCGAAAGAAAGAAAACATTAGAACTATTTGAGCTTGTCTTTTAATCGTTATCGCGGATTTTTAAACTCTAGCTTTTTTTTTAAACGTATTCATGTAACGAGGGAAATACTATGCTTGAGAAACGTTGAATTTTATAAAAATATTTATCGAACAAGATATTACAATAGGTATTAAATTAGAAATTTATTTATATGAATAGGAAGAGACTTATTTAGTTTTGCGGAATTGCATAATCATAATTTTAGAAATATTGACCGAACAGTTATAAAATTTAATATGTATTATTTTATTATAAAAAGAATTTATAATACTATAATAAAATTTAACGAGCCGAAAGTTTAAAATTTTCAATAACTTTAAAAATTAAAAAGGAAGTATAACTTTTAAAACATTTAGATATCGAATAAATTTAAACGTTAAAATATATTATTATAATTTCGGTCTTGTAGTTTTTCTAAATTTTATTATTATCATCGTAAGTATAGAAAATAAATTAGAAGTAAATTTTTATTATATTTAGTAAATAATTTTAATCGATGAATGCCGCCGTATAATGAAATATATTTTTAAACCGACCTTATTCTCGGCCACGATAGATTCCTTTGTCGTCGCTATCGTCGTATGCGTCGTAGTCGTCGACGTTGTCGTCGTAGCCGTTGTCATCATCGTCGTCACGGTTGCCGCTGTCGACGTTGTCGTTGCTGCTGTCCTTGAGGCTGTTGTCGACCACATCGTGGGCGTTGCCGTTGTTGAGCTTATAAAGGTGATGTTCGTCTCGCTCGTCGTGACGTCGACCTGAGCACCAACACTGGCGTTCGTCGTAGCTTCGGTGACGACGATTCGTAGACCAAGGGAGACTTCGCTCTCGGTTCCCAAATGTTTTTCCATTTCGGTAGCATTAATACTGTTGTCTCGAGCTTCGGAAATTTTGTCAGGACAAGCTGATTTTGTTGTTTGCTCTCGTAAACTCGTCGTGCGCATCTTCGTGGACTTACCACTAAGAAGACCGCTACTCCTGTCCACGCTGTTCATGTAATCGTCGAGCATATTCTCGAGACCGGCTAGTAGCTTTTTGGGTGCTGGACTTGCGGATGAACTGTCCTTACCCATACCTACGTGCAAAATTTAGATTTTTTCTGGTACGGTTTTTCAATATTTTTAAGGCTGAGTGACTTGAGTATCACACAAATAAATAAATATAATTAATATATTAAAAGATATTAGTCATCTTTTTTTATATTTGTGTACTGTAACAAATGATGGATACTACAAGTTATATTAAACTAAGTTAACGAAAAAATTTTTCCTAGATCTGGAAGATATCGGTATAAAAATGAAATTTGCATCAGCAAACGTGAATACTAATTTTAATAATATCGAATGCAAATGTAGTCATGCAAGGTTTTCCATCAAATATTTAAGTTATAGAAGCAATTAATTAAAAATAACGACTTATGTTTTATCCGTAAGCGTATCATACGTAAAAGAAGAGGATTATTTTTATACATTTTATTAACAAGATTTTATAAAAATATAATTTTTCTTTAAATTTTATTTTTTTATGTTTATTAAATTTACATTTAAATTATATTTTTTGCATGCCCGATGAATATGTAAAATAGAATGTAATATATTACCAAAAAAAAAAAAAAAAATCAAGAAATATAATACAAAATGAAAGAATAATAAATGCAATATATAGTTACTACGTTAAAGACACTATATTGAAGAAAAGATTATTTATCTTGAATAATCAGATAATTTTATCAAATATAGCTACTTATTTTAAATTCTGTTGTATATTTTTCGAATATCTAACTTGATAAGCTAATTACACAACTTGATTTATTATCAGCTTATCATGTTTAAATAATTAATTATCTTGAATTGTATTGATACACATTTTAAAAAAATATTTTACTTTTGTTACAATATTTGGCTCAACTTAAATTAAAAATAAGATATTCAATTTATTTGATAAGTCACGGTGTTTTTAATACATATCATTAAATTACTTAATGTATAAGATTAATAATTAGATTGAATTTACGAATACATTAAATACATTTAACAAACTTATACATAAATAAACATAAGTACAATAAATATGTTTTTTAATATACAAAATGTAATTATCAATAAAATGCATTATAAAGCTTAAGGCACTTGAAACCACTTCAGTTTCATATATGGTAGACTTTTATTGGTCTACAATTCAGCAAATAAAAAAAATATTAACGTTGTACCTTCTGTCTCAAATAAAAATATACTGGAACTATGCTTTTTGTATTTATTTAATTAGTTATATGTAAGAACAAATTAGAGGCTTCAGAACAATCTTACGACTCTGTTTATTTATACATCCATTAAAATGATCGATTACATTATTATCACAATGTAATATCATTACAATCCTGAATGTATATTGCAGTGTAGTATGTCAACTTTATTAATTTTATAGTAAAATTAAAATTTTGTTTGTATCTTTTGTTTTGGAATTAAAAAAATTATAATTAAATGTCATTTATTAAAAACGAGATATTCAATATTGTATTTTATTTTTAAATTTTATTTTATATAATGAAAAATAAACAAAATTTACGATGAATAATTCAATGAATTTTTGCTTTATAAAAAAGAGTACATTTCGACTAACTTAACTTTGTCTTTTTCTTAAGGATTCGTTACTTTGATAGTTTTAAACGATAATTTTATTAGAATTTTAAATTTATATTTTACTTAGGAATAATTTAAATTTGATAAGATTTAGAATACAAGTTTTTATCTATAACTTAGTAAATAGACTTATGCAAGATACTTATATATATATATATAATGTAGATAAAACTTTTCTCGCAGAAAATTGTTTTTATAATGAATTTGTAAAGAATACGTTTTGCATAAAAAATGTTAATATAAATATTTATATATTCATATGTAAACAGAGATAGAGAGAGAGAAATAGAAAAAAGGTAGGGAGTGAGTACATTACATAAACATTACGAAAAATATAATAATTACATGAAATATTTCTTATCTATACTGTATTCTATATCTTCAAATATATAAAAAATATGATGTGAAAAAAGTTTCACAATTAACTAATCTAACTGTATATACATAATTATATTATTTTAAAATTAAATAACGTAGGCAATTGAAATTACACACAACTACATCCAATTGATTTTTAACACAATAATTCTAAGAAAACAGAATTATTTATCATGAATAAATGAATACTTATGTTTAGAAGTAATTATTAGAAATTATATGTCATTATAATCAAATTGTTTTGATGAAATATAATTATTACAGAATTATTAGTTATTTAATAGAAAATTTTTTTGTATATAAAATAGAAACTTAATGTAAAATACATTCATTTAAAAAATATTAATTTCGAGTAACTTTTATTTTATTTCATATGAAAAATTTTCATATACTATTATATTTCTAATTCACAAAAATAATAATATTTATACATTACAGATATTTGAACTTAAAAATAAATTGTAATAAATGTAAAAGTAAATGTCGATCGAATAATTCAATAAACTGTATCAATAATGTTATATTTACAGTTTCAGATTTTGAACTAGTAACATAAATTATAAACTATGTATATTTGTTAGATTGTAAAATAAATTTTTTTTTATAAAATAATCAAACTTATATTACATCATGTTTTATAAATCATATTTGAGTTTCGAAATATTCACAAATTTTAGCACATCTAATTTATATGAATAAATAGTGAAAAAAGGATCTCATTATCATATTAATTCAGTTTAGCTAAATCCTATAGAAAATTTTTTAGAAAAAATAATAAGTAAAATTCATTTCAAGATTATGTATATTTAAAATTAGGATAAAAATTCGCCTTAAAGTAGAAATATTGAAGACATTAAGAATATTTAATATCTGCATAAAACTCTTATAAAACTTCAATTCAAATGGAATTGATTTAATTTAGATCTTAATTTAAAAAATCTTTAAATATCTATTTTCCACTTCCTTTACTTTTTTAAACTAATAATTAATTTATAATACGCTTCGTGTAACGTATCATTGCTTATGTTGTTTTTCTTTTATTTTCAAAATTTATGTACTGTAATTTGATTTTTATTACTTTTAAAATTAAGGCCTGCGAAGGAAACTATCAAAATAGAGCCGCTTTTATTTTATTTATAAAGTAGTTGTAAAAGCATTTTATCGGAGTACTAAACCCACACCCTCAGCGTCGCTCATAAAACGAAAAGACAATTCCGTAAAATACTATAAAAAAGAGCAAATAAAAATGATTCCATGACAGCATTTCTGAATTCGCAAACGGAATGATTCATTATCGTGAAAGAAATCGTAGAAAGTCGGAGAGTAAACTCGGTACTCAGCCCCTCGAGTATCCAAAAAATAAATGTAAAATCGCGTCATCGCTAGTGGCAGTGCAGTAGAGAGTAAAAGCAGTAAAAGCACCGTTCGGACACTTTCGAAAAAGGAAAAGCGAGAGCAAGAGTGGGAAATTAAGAAAGATGAATGTGTGTACGGGGAAAGGGGCAGTCGACTTACCGGTTCCTCGAAGCTTCTGGCCGAAATATAAGAACTGGGACATGTCCTCGATGGGGATGTTGCTCTCGACGGGTCTGAAGTGATTGTACAAGGAGGCGGGCATCGACACGATCTTCTTGCCGCGGTGCTCCATCGAGCCGTTGTTCCTGTACGGCTTTGAAGAGATCGACATTGTCCCGCTGCGCCTTCCGCTATTACTATTGCTAGTACTAGTGCACATTAAATAGTGTTTTGTTACACTCAGGAAATGATCGTATTGCGGTATTTTTAATTAATTTTTAGTTAAACAACTTTTACTTGTAAAGTGATCTCATAAATAATAGTCTCTCCCTTTAGACAAGGTATTTTATTGTAAAGTTATAGTGGAAAAGGGAAGTTGCTTTTAATTGCTCTATTAATTCTTAGGTATATAGTAAGTTTTGAAGGGAATCGAACTCTTATTTTTCTAGAAAAATATTTTTCTGCATCGTATAACGAGTTATTATGCAATTATATTTAAGTGGGTAAAATTATATTATTTTAAAGGAAAACAAGGTTGAATTTATTTCAAAAGTACTCATCGGAAGAAAAAATATCTTTATATCGTAATATCGAAACTTTTTAAAGTGCACTTACGGTAAAAATTTTTTAAAAATTTAACATATGATGAAATATTTAAAATATTTTTTATAATTTATAAATTTCTTTATTATATAAATATTTAAATTTGTGAATAACTATGTTTCATTTTAGATAAAGCAGATAATACTTTTAAAAATTATTATTAATGTTTGTATAAAATTTTTATTGTAAGAAAAAATTTCATCGTATCTAAAACTATCAACATACTACAACTTTTTAATTTTTTTTTGTATTTTTAAGAAATTTAATACCATCGTTCCATTGACTATTTTTAAAATTAGTTCAAAACTTAGTAGTTATATTGATTTATATATATATATAAAATGAAATATTTCTTTTTACAAATTATAGTGCACTTCACCGTAATTTAGAAACGTATAAAAAATTTAGTGGAAATTATCGAGATAAAAATATAGTTAAAATTGAGTCGTTATGATTTATAGAGAATTTTCTTTTTCTATAATGATCATTTTTTAAAATTATTTTATTAATATTTTATATTTAGAATTTAAGAGTTTCTTAATAACGAAGAGAATTTTTTTATATATAAATACTTTTTTAAAAATATTTTAGTTCTTGATTTGATAAATAAATATAAATAATTTACTCGGATTACGCAAAACGTGTTTAAAGTTCAAAATGATATATTAACTTGACATACAAAAATATAAAATAGAAGAAGAAAAGAAACCTTAAATCCTATATTTTGAAGTATATAAAAAAGTATACGTTTTAAAGATAATTAATAATTTTTATTTTTTGATAAATAGCCTATAATTCGAATGAAAAATCTAAGGTTAAAAGAATTGTATTCTTGCAAGTAGTAGCCTTATTGTATATCTATTGTAGTAGCTAAATTATATACATTTATCATGTAAATACATGAAAATTTATCTATGTATATAAATAGCATACTAGTAATTTCAAACAAGAAAATACTACACTAGGAATTTTGTACAAGAAAACATCGAATTAAAAATTTTTCTATAGTTAAAAATTGAATAATAAATGGCTTATATCGGTTTGAATCAAGTTTTGTATTACACTAGTCTTGAAATAATTCTTTGCGGCAAGAGTTCTAGAGGCAGGCATTCCCAAGAAACAGGAATTTATCAAGAGCCAACTGCGTACACATCGCTTTGCAGTTCCTTTGTTTACAGGCTTCGGACCAAGGAAGAAAGAAATAGCGGAAGGTTCGCGCGTATGTGCGTGGTATTTTTCGTGGATGCTATATTCCGAAAAAGCCTGAAAAAATTACAGCAAAAGGGTAAACGTCTTAACGTAAATATTTTCGCAAAGCTTGAACGTGCGTGAATTTGAAATAATAATTTGGATTGCTAGAGAGCGGAAAGAACGAAGTAGTATCAAGTATTTAAATTGATTTACAGCAACGTTCAGCAAGACGTAGTCCTACATAAATCTAAATGCACGCACACGTACGATATGAACTTTTGCCTCCGGAACTTTTACTGCACCTGTGTGAATAACGGGATCGAGCGGATCGGTATCGTTAATACTATACTCCTAGGCACTTAAAACAAAAGGAGACAGGTAATTATTTACGCAGTTGTAACAGCGCCTAACGTCTCGATGACGATCTCCTGCGTATCATTGAGAGAGTGGTTCTCGGGTACGGTGACGTAGAGACCATTTTGCGACTCCTGCATCTCGAGTATGTCACCAAATCCCGTCTCCTTTGGAAACATCGGCCTCTTACGGCTCAAGGATCCACGGGCCGATGCCTCGGAGGAAGTCCGCCATCGCAGGGCGTTACGTCTACGCACAGCCAGGATGTTCCGGAGCGCCTGTTCGCGTCTCGCCTTTGCCATGGGTGATTCCGTTTGTAAAGACATCCGTGCCTCGCGTTCGTCGTATTCCGTGCGGCCTGAAAACAAAGAGCATCAAGATTAATACAAATGAAATTAGCACATCGATAAATCTATGTATTATTTTTTTTCTTCAAAATATAACCGAGTACATGTATGCATTGAAAACTATACTTCTCCCCGAGAATGACTTTCTTAACTACCGAGGGCTCTGAGTACAGTTTGTAAACAGAGGAGAAGTGTTTCCAAAGCGGAAAGTATTCATGATATCGTACTAATTATATGTATGTATATTTTTTCGCTGCACTTTGGATACTGTACAGCACCTTTTCTGAATATGTTATTTTTAAATAGACTTGTTTTTCAAGAATAAATATCACAATATTTCTTGTACGATAACGGTTATAGATAAATAATATATTTAGTCTTTTAAGCTTTATTATTAATGATAAATTTTGTAAGGACATTTAAAAAATTATATGAATCTTAAGAGCGATGTATAATATAATAGTATGGTTTTATCTTACTTTTAAATTAATGTTCACTTAAATTAAATGTTTTGGAATAAATAGCAAATGCAAAAACTGTATGTAAGATTAAGTTTCGTAATCTAATTTTTAATATTATTTTTCAAAATGTAACAGACATCTTTAAAAATAATTTTAGAATTAGAATGTTTAAGAAAAATAAGTGATTACAATTTTTTATACAACAAAAATAATTAAAATTATTTTTTCTAAAATCGTGATATAAATTGTTCATTAAATTTACAAAAATATTTCCTTCTTTTTTTATTTAATTCTATTGAATTTTAACATTTTATAAATTTTATATAATATTAAAATATTTGTTTTAATTTTTGATACAATGTTGTATCTCATTGAATCAATATTTATAAGTATTCTACGATGATAAATGGCTTTACCGATAAAATCTTTTTACCTTATAAGAATGGCTTCATTTTATTGAAAGTCCAATATAGGCACTAATGTGATACTCCTAATTTCTTTTGAAAGTAAATAAAATACGATTAAAACAACAAACACAATAAAGATAGCTACGACTATTTTATAAGTGGAGTGGAAGTAGCTCGATGCGGTCAGACAAAAATACGTACATATATAACTTTCACATTACGTAACTAACGTCAACTACATTATTCTTTATATTTCCAAACAATCGAACTGTTTTTTTGTAAATTCGTGGCTTCATATTTTTTTAACGCGGCATATATACCACAAGTATTTTTCGAAGGGTTATATTAGTAGAATTGCTACCGTGAGAATAACCTGGAAAATTACACTCGTATTAAACGAAATAATTATCTTTTGAAAAATCATAAAATTACCATTTTAAAAGTTGCCTTTAAATAAGCCACTTTTTTCCGGCACGCAAATTGCGCGAAGCTACTTTCGCCGGATCGCAAAAAAACGCTTTCTTCGATTCATATAAATTCCCGATAACAATTTTCCGCGGCTTATCTCAACTCGACCGTTGCCTCTTCGTTCTCTTGAGCTCTGGCAATAATATTTCGTGAAAGTTTGGCAGTTGGGCCGGTACCACAGCAGTTCCGTTTCCGCGGACAAACTTCGTCGGTAGTCACTAAAACGAGGTGACCTTAAAAGAAACCGAGTCAGACGTCGTCGTTTGTTTGTGCTTCCAGCGATTGGCGAATGCTCGAAGCAGGCTTTAGCCTTTATGGGTCCAGTACCGTTATATGCTCTCGTCGCCTCGTTCACATTTGTTAATACATTTAGGTAAGCTGGTATTCGTGCGGGTTAACTGAAGCGAAGAGCAAATTCAAGAGGTTCGTGAACGACGATCTCGGAATATAATTCTTCTCACGTTTATGTACATCTGGTTCTTTCAACCTTATTAAGGAAGACTAATTGAAATAAACTTTTTATATCACGTATGACTGCATCCCAAATATAACGAGAACTTGTCGTAATTTATTAATTTCGATTGACTAAATATTGTGAAAACAAGCGAATGGTTTATATTTAATATACTTTTGAATTTCGTCGAATTATTGTAATAATGTTTTTTCTATACTATTTTGCTGATATTTTTTTATATTAAGACTGTAATGTGACTCATCGGTCTTCCATCTAAATCATTAGCTATAATGCTTAGAAATAAAAACCATTTATCTTAAATTTAGAAATTCTTGACCTTCGAATTTGATATATATATATACGTTAGTTTCTTATATAGATCTTTCTAAAGACAACGTTTGAATGAGAAATTGAAAAGCATAAATTTTATTTCTAGATATTTCATTCTTTATAACTTTATTTGTAAATTAATCACTGCTTTCAAAAATTCCAAGTAACAATATTTACGTAAAGTTTTATATTATTATATGAATTTTCTGGTAAATGATATATACAATCGTTATTTATTAAGTTTACACGATCTTAGAATGAAATGTATATGATTATATCTCTATATATGATTATATATCTTGCTATATAAGAGCTACGTATAAAGTAAAATTAATTCATTAAATCGATTTATTGGTATTCGGTATGTCTTTCATGTGCGCCAAACGATAGTAAAAAAAATGTAATAATACTACAGCATCAATTTTAAATTAAAAATAGTTAAAATTTCGAGATAGTATTATATTATTTACAGCGTGATACGAACGGAAATACATGCAAATACGAAGCCATGCACATACGAACACACGCTCATTGGATAAGGAAGTAAAGAGGAAGCAGCTGCAAAATATTTCGCAGATCTATTCAACCGAAATTCTTAGACGCGCTACGAATTATACTATAATCGCCGAAGAGAATCATCTCGTTCAAGGTCAAGGGTCAGAACCAGCGGCAGGCCGTTGGCTACACAGGTACGTACATATATACATGTGTGTACGCCGTTACATAGGAAGAAGCATGCGAGACAAAGGAGCAAGGGATCGCAGATCTCGGCGGCGCCGAAGCTAATTACATGCCAGTCGACGCATACCTCTAATTACTCTGGAAAATATCAACAGCCAACAGTATTAAATGTTTCCTCTAGTTTTATTTATCTCCCCCTCCTATCATTTATGAGCTCTTTCTCTCTTTGCATCATATCTCAACTCGTCCCTGTCTATGATAACGCGAAACGTAACGAATCGAGTTGTAAATGCTTGTAATTATTATTTAATACCTCTTATTAATTCGGTATTTCTCAGAATTCGTTGATTAGATTTGTTTTTATCGATCGTGATTTGATTACGTTCAATTGATTTCTAATTGAATATTCCGAAGTGAGAATCGAGCGTTAGAAATCTTTGTGATTTCTGGAGATGTTTCGTTGACGTCTAAGAAAATTATACGGTGTTGATAATTTATGAGTAGACAGCTGAGTTATTAAGTGATTATATTGCTAATAGCGTGTAAAGAAGTTTCATTTTTCAAACAAAAAACATGGCGAGTTTATCAATTAAACCATATCGCTTCAATCTTTACGCATTCAATGATGGGACATAATGAATTTATATTCAAAGTAACTAGGTACTGATTAATCGATTTTCCAACGTATTGCATGAATTAACAAAAATTAAATATATGAATAATAAAAGACAATAATATAATATTATCGTTTAATTCACAGGAAAAATGATATTACAATAAATATCGTTTGATTCATCGTTCACCATAAAACCAGTATTTATTTTTTAATAATGCGAATGAAATAATATTTTTAATCGATACAACTATTCGATAAAATATAAAATACTCCACCTCGATATCTAAGCATCCGCACGGGTACATAACGGACCCAAATGAAAGTAGCGATATAAAAGCGAATAAGAGAAAGTGTTCCCTTTCGATAATGCCAGAAGTCGGCGTACTTGGACATTTCTTTCCCTGCTTGATGGACGGGTGGATTCATCCGCTTCCAACGAGCGCCAATGGAAAGAAGCTTGGATTTCACGTGAGGCCGTCACGTTAATCGCTTGAAATTAGTCTCGCGGATCATCGGGAGCGGCGCCGATCGGAAGTACCGTTATGGTGGAATATCGCGAGCGTAGGGTAAAAAAATGACCCCCGCGCGCGACGTCTATCTTGACGGGAGATCGACGGCATCTTCTGTTGAGTCGGCGTATCGCCGGTCCGATCGTAGGCACGAGTCGCGACCAAGCACTCGATGTGTATTGCTCCGTACGCGGTCATAGCTGATGCCTTTTTTACCACCGAGAACTATAGAGAGAGAGAGAGAGAGAGAGAGAGAGAGAGAGAGAGAGAGAGAGAAAGAGTGAGAGACTTCGCGGTCGGTACGAGATGATCGATCGCCGCTCGTTCGGGATATAACGCGCAACTTTTGCTCGTTTTTGCGCGTACGCGAACCTGAGCTCACGAGCGCAGCCGAGTCGAGTTCCGACGAGGATGATAGTAAAGTGTGGTCTTACGTGGATGGATTTGATAGCGGCAAAGTATGGATGAGATGAATCGATAATACCTTTGAATGTATGCGAAATTTTTCCTTGCCTTTTATTCTCTCTGATTGTATTACTCGAACTTTAATAATTTTAAATAGTCATTTATTTCTACGTCAAATTTTACGTAAGTGCACTTGTAAAAAGTTCTAAGCATTCGCTTGGATGTACATTTGAATATAATTGCGAAATTTGCAAAATCAATATTTATACGTTTTGAAAGTATCTCGTATTTCACGAGATGATTCATTTTTTAACGATACATTATCTAGAAAAATAATAAATTACGAGATTTTCACAATAAAATATTCAATACTTTATAACTTGCTACCCATTCAATTATTATACTATATGCAAAATTTCCTAATGGATAAATTTTTTTCCATAAAATAATTTATAGTTTTTATTTATCATTGAAATCACTTGCGAACAAAATGTTTCTCGGTGTAAAATAGTACTTTTTTTGCAATAATTTTAATTTATTTTAAATTGAATCGAATGAAACTAGATTCTTATTTAGTGGATTTCCATGTAAGCAGTTTTTACCGGTAAATGATCATAATCAAATATCTAACTTCGTATCCGATCTTTACGGTATGAAAGGAGCGCTTTGAAACGATTAAGAATGAAAAGCAATCGCACAAAAAATAAGTTTAATAGAAAGAAACGAATACGTTCATTTTTCAAATAAAGCAATTCTAATGGGTAAGGATCTGCGATTGGTTTTCACTCTGAAATATCAAGCGCGCGTTCGAACAATTTACCCTCGTTTAAAAACTTAAATGACTTGGATTTGTGTTTACGTTGTAAAAAGATCGATAAGATTACCGGTAAGGAACCAGCCTCTTACAAACAAACGATTCAATTTGCCGTTGGAAGATCGTTTTCCGATTGCACGAATTCCTTTTTTCTACTTTTTCTTTTAAAACCCGACTAACATCTAGCGAGGGCCATTTATCTCGGTAAACTCTCTAGGTAGAGATGCGCTGGTATGTTAAACGCGCCTTCGATTAGGTTAACCGCGAGAATATGGCATATGGAGACCACGAGGTGAATTTATGAAGAGTACGACTACGTGTTCTCGCATTGGGACGACCGAGGCTCGTCCCGTTGCCGGCACGCTTCGTAAATCATAGTTGGAAGAGCGAAGGAAGCCTCGCTCATCCTTTGGTGTTGCGACCGAGACGAAGTTTTCCCGATCTTCTTTCAACTTGTAAAGCCCGCGAAACAACGGAGGATCGAGTCAACGACAAAGTCGAGCGAACCCTCGACTTTCATGTCCTCTGGCTGTGCGTTCAGCGCTTTTTACGCACTGGCGGTGTATCGGCTGGGAGATCAAACGAGTCGCGGGCTACACGATCGCAAGGATGGAACGAGGCTTTGTAATGACTCTAGTCAGCCGATTGTTAACGTAATGACATCGCGCTTCTTAGAAAATGGAGGAAAAAGACGGGCGAACGTTAGGAATAAAATACTTGACTGTAGAGTGGAGGATCGAGAGGAATTTTATGTGAGCGATGGAGTGGTTTATACATAAAAAGATCTGGCTATGTGAGAAAAATAGTCTGGACTCTGAGAAACTGTGGGAAAATGACGTTTAATAGTGATTTAATAATATAGATGTATCCTTCCTTACTTTGCGAGTCATGTATGGCCTAGTTTATCATAAAAATCGTAAATAGCTTCGAATGCTAATAGAATTATTCCTATAAGAACTAGTTTAATAGGACATATAAAAAACTTTAAACAAAGCTTGAAATTCATAACGTAACTAGCGAGCTTACCTTGAAAAATTTTTTCTTATTTAAATTATAATAAAAAAAATAACCTATATCAATACTTTCGTTATATTTCATGATGCGTAAATAATATGATATTTGAAATGAATTTCGATATTGACCTATGCAATATTTCAATGTATTTACAATTAAATACGCGTTATATTTTTAGTGCCCCATTATCTTTAATTAATTTTTTTGTATAAACAAATAGGTGCAGTTTCTTTGATTACTTCTAATCCTCTCTTGGAAGCTATTCCATATTTTTTTTAAAACCGTTACGAAATAATTTCTAAATTTAAATTTAAACTTAACCAACATTTATATATGCTATAAAATTTTATTTAAAATTATAATTTTTCAAAACTATTGCATTTCTTGTCAATTAATAAAGTATTTCGTTATTAAGTTTATATCATGGCAAAAATTAAATATTTGTTTTTTCGTATAAAATGCAGAAATTAGTACTGGAGCTAAGAGATGAAAGCTTTTAAACTAAGAATTTAATACCAATCAATATTTTCTATCGATAAATATCAAAATATATTATTTTGTCGGAATGTTAAGTAAATTATAAAATCAAAATTTATCTTTTGCTATTTAATAAATTATTGTAAATGAATGAAGGTAATAATAATTTAATAGGTATTTCAATAACAATGTGTCAAGAGCTATAAAACGATAAATGTTAAAATATATTTTGATTTTTCATTCTTCTTCGAATACTATACAATGAATATTTGTTATAATTATGAAGATTTAAATTCCTATTTTACGTAATATTATAAAAATATACAAGTTATTAAGAAATAAATAACTATTTTAACATAAATTACTTTCTATTTCATAAACAAATAAGTTAATTTAAAAATTATATAACGGAACAGCTCCGACAAAATTGTTACGTTATACGATAAAAATTCAATGTAAAACATTAAATCTTATAGTTACATTGTCATCTTAATAGCCTTATTTTAACTATTTTGTAATTTATTAATATTTATTTTTTTAGGAAATTATTTTTGTCCTCGATGTATAACGAAATACTATTGATAGCAAGAAATAAATATGAATGTTACTAACTTATTTTTTAAGATAGTATTTTATAAATGTAAATAATACGACTAAAAAAAATTAAAACAGAAAAATTAATGATATTCTTCTTTCTTATACCAACTTTTTTTAATGTGCTTAAGAAATACTGAGAATTTTAATAATTAGTATTTTAAAAAAATTTTACGTATCTATTTATTTTCCAATAATAATGTACGTTAACTGAATAATGTACTTTTTTTATTTTCATATTTATATATGTGCATAAAAGTACCACTATATTAAATAAATGAAAAGAAACAAATACACGTATATGTAAAAAATCTGTAAGTGGATCTATCATAAAAAGGCATTTACATTTGCTTTCTTAATTGCAAATCTTAGAAAACGAACTTAAAGTTTATTAACTAGCATATGAAATATCTATATTGACAAACATCAAATAAAAATCCGAGCAAAACATATTTTTATTAAGCGTAGAAAGTTTCCTAGCTCCTCTGAACGACTTGTTATGTACATTCGAGGGCATTATGCATTCCTATATATATATATATATATCTGATGAATCTTTTAATATATCATCTACACTGCAGAAAACAAATCTTGGATGATAGCTTTCACTTTACGCAAAAGTCGTGAGACGCTTTCCACTCGAAAGTGTAGGTGTATACGAAAAGCGGACCTAATAGCAGAGAGGCCAACAGAAACTACTTGATTTATGCATTTTATGCCACAGCAACAGCCGACCTGCAACAGTATTGTTCAACTTGCCGGGCTAGAAACGAACGGCGATAACCTTGTGGGTCTACTCGATTCTGTCGCCTGTATCTGAGAGTATTATCATTTTTCTTCGTCGAGGAGCTCAATAATTTCAGCAATCGATGTGTACATCGGGAATTGCACTTTTCTAGTATCGTCTTGTGGCAAATATTTTTGCGTCGGAAAATTAGAATAACTGATTTGTGCATGTGCATTGGCTTTACTGACGTAACTACCGAGGGATTGGAAAATAGAAAATAGATTTTATGTTATGGTTTCCGGCAAGTTGTCTTCAATTCGGTTTCGTCAATAATATAAATCGCCAAAGATTTTTAAAATACTGACAACTTTTTACAACTTTGAAATTTATATGCTCTTTATGTCATTGAATTGTAAATTTAAATTACGATTCTTCAAGTTTTTCATAAACTTTTTTAGAAGACTGAAAGGAGCTATTGAATAAGAAAAAACATTTAACGTCGACGTTTGAATAGTTTTTTTGTAAAAATATAATGTAACATTTTCAAGCTTTGCGAATAACGATTTATTGTTTACTTTTTCAGAAGATTTTTTATTTTCTTATATTATGATAAATTATTAAAATGAAAAATTTGTAACCTATGTTACGACTCAAATGTTAATTGTCTAAAATATTCAGCTGATTAATTTCGAATTTTTGCTCTTAAATTATCAGTTCTAATATATAAAATAATGTATTTTGGTATAACGATTTATTTAATATCCGTACATTTTTACAAGAAATTATTTATTCTCACCGAAATAGTAAAATTCTTGCTTTACAAATTCTGCAACTTTTTAAAAAAACGTTCTATTACAAAATAAATTATTTAAAATATGAATTTTTAAATATATTTTTCTTCTAAAAGAATTTATCTCGTTAAAAAAATATTTTATAATCGCTGCTTCTTAAACGTTTAAGCGTATTTGAGATTGTACAAATCTTACCAGTGATTGTGAAAATCGGAGAAAGTATTTAATTTGCCTACATATTTCAATAAAAATGTAAATTTTTATATTCATTAGTATCCGATTTTATAACATGGTAAATAACGTAGGAATAAATAACGCGATATCGTAAATTATTGCATATTAATCCACACTCATCAGAGTTTAATCATGTCACGTATAAAAGAATCGAAATTCCTACTATAAAATAACTCCTTTGATACACCCCCTTCCAATTCTTAATACTACTTTATTGCTTCGCATTCGGTTGCTTCATCAGGATCAGTATTTCATTTTTGCATAAAAGAAGCATTATCGATGATCAATATAATAAATACCATCGGCCAGTCACACGGTAAACGGATTGCCGTAATACGAAATACGTATCCAAGAATCTGATTACGATCGAGCAGTAATTAGAGACTCGTAAGCAACCTCAGAAAGAAGCCGGTCAATCGTCGTCATCGTCTTTGCTATTGTCGCAGTCATTTTCGCTGTCGCTGAACTAATGGTGGAGCAATAGGAAAACGCAGGAGAACAGATCGCACGCGTTCATTGGTACCCGACTCGAGCGCTTTCGATAATCGTTAAGTAACAGTCGCACAGCCACGGGCAGAAGGTTACACGGAGCTCGCTCAGAGCGCCGTCAGTGTTCGTCTTTCGCGAAGCGTATATCCGTTTCCGTTTGCATAGGAGCAGCAGAGGACACTCCGGTCACTGGGCACGGCGTACGACTCGCGGCGACCCTCGATGTTACTTCTCGGTTACGAGCGTCCGCACGGAGAGGGTTATTATGTAACGGACGTTTTCTCGATTAGCTACGAGGAGACGTCGCACTGCGTCCAATGGATTTTATACGAAATTGGGAAATCCCAAGAGCTGCGATGTCGCAAAATCGAGTCTCGTCGAGAGACGGCCTGTCGAGGACGATTATCGTTTCGTATTTCTTTTTAAGGATAATTTTCGTGGACTGATCGTAGCGAGAATTTTCTTTTATTTTCTGAGAGAAACTCGGTCGGATAAATACCTGCTTTCGTGTAGTTGCTGTTCGAAAAGCGTCATTATGTCATCGTGACAAAAACAATCTCGAAAACAATGTTGTAGTTTGGATGGATATTTACCATTTCAACAAAGGCGATCGTAACGTGCATTTTCGGTTCTCAAATGACGAGCTAATGAAATTACCACGAATACAGGAAACTCTGATCGTAAGCTAATATTACTTCGAAAATCTTCAATTTCTTAAAGATTTATGAGTTATCTAATGCACGTTGCCTCTATTGAAACAATAACTCATCAAATAATCAAAGATTACGGAACGTTTGCTTTTATTATTTATCACATTTGAATAAAATCTTACTTTGAAATTTAAAATGTTTTTAAATAATAATAGACATCATTAGATTTCTATAACACAATATAATAAAAGGAAACTTGTAATTAAATATCTTTATATATATATATATATATATATTTATTTATATAATGAAGGTTTTAATGGGATTTATTTTAAATTCATACATATACATCTTTAAATGTTACGTTATACAAGCTAAAGCTTAACATTGTTTTCTTAAATTACTTTGTTCCAAAAAAATGTTGTCATCTTTTTTTGAAGATTTAATACAAATAATTTTAAAAATATGTGTTATACTTCTATTATAATTAGAATATTTCAAAATCTTAAACAATAGGATGAGCGTAAATAATTATATTTTCATAGTAAAAGAAAAAAACGCTATTAAAGCCTGTGAATCTATTCATTACAAAATTTTTTGATAAATAGTACCATATATTCTTCAATTATTTTTTACCAAAGACAATTGAAAAAATATATTAGCTCTGATTTGTAATATATTTCACGAAGGTATTTTGTTGTAAAATCATTGCAAATATTAAATTCTATGGTTCATGCCGGAAAGCAATAACCGATGATTTAGAAATATTATTGAGTGAAAACGATGCATCGCTTATAAATGCGTATGAAATTAAGAAACTATTATTTAAGTTACAGCATGCATATTTCATTATTATGAGGCCATCATATCATATTTAATTATGTGAAACCATTATATACAATTTTCAAGCAAGTTTATCATTAATTTTTTTCTTGCAGTAAAATTAACGAATGACCCATTCTGAGAACTTGCGTGACGTTGATTAGTATTAATATTGTTTTTAAACATATTTCTGCAGTTAAAAATCAGTTTTTATTCAATATTATGGGAAATCTAAGTTTTTTATGTAAAGAAATATGTATCGATGAAATTTCAAAAATATTTGAAATATTTGTCGTAATAAAAACCATATATAAATTTTATTTAAATACGAGATAAAGTCGTGCCAAAGGTTGCAAGTCAATGGAAAAAGAAAAACTATTCTATATTGCTGAGCAATGATCGTTATTTTATGATCATAAATAATCTTTTAAATTCCGAATGATTTTCGTGACTCATAATTTTGTTCCGTACAAAGAAATCAATCAAAAATATAATATAAACTTTATGCTCATTATAATTGCATAAATATTCTTTATTAATTTTAATACAAAGAAGTGTTGTTTAATTTCAATTGAAATAGAGAAAATTCAATTCTTGAAATATTTTGAAAAAAGAAATTAAAAAGAAGCTTACGGAAATTTAATATTTATCCATAACTTTTACCTGATACTCAAATATTAATTTCTAGTTAAATTAACGTAAAACATATATTCAGATAAAAATTTAATTCAATTTTAAAAGTATGCTTTCTAACGGTTAATTTTAATCAAGGTAAAGATTGAATTTTTTAACGAAGAACTTTTTTCTATGGTATCATTATTATATTTACGCCATTCAATGAGAATAGAAATGAGAAAAATAGAAAATAAGAACAAAACAATAAGACTAATATTAAAAATTAATACTTTAATCAGATACGATATACAATATTGGTAATACCTTATAATTTATTCCATGAATTCTATCTAATTCTTCAATTAATATAGTCTTTAATGTTCTAGTATGCGGTGAAGTTTAGATCCGATTATTATATTACACCGAGCTTACATTCCATTTCTAAACCTCTGGCTATTAAATATGAATTTTTTTACGATCTTTATCAAATAACTTTATATATATAAAAAATCTTAAAACTTTGTAACCAATTAAATTTCCCATTGATAAGAAATCAAGATATAACTAAATGGATTTTAATTACCGACAATCATATACAATATAGCATATATGTCACTACAACATCTGCAGGAAATTGGCCATTATTATTTTTCTTGTAAGCGCGAAGATACTTACAAGATAATAAGCAATATCAGATATTCTGATCTTGTTAATTTTCTTCGGAAAACTATTTTAATACAAAAGGATCTTCTTTTGTGTAAATTAAAAAAATTGCGCCTGACCTTAAAAACTCCATACTTTGCGAAAATATATAAAAAAGATTCAACGCGTTATTTTTAATACAAATGGTAAACAATGCAGAGTAAAATAATAAGTATTTAAACAATCAATCCCCGCCACAAATCTAATTCCAATACAACTCTTAGAATTGAATTAATTATCAAAGAATTCTTGACAAGCGTTCCTCCTCTCGAACATAGTTCGTTCTTTATCACCACTGGCAGACGCTTATTCCTAGACCAAAGGCAATAAAAAGGTGAAAAGCAAAAGGCTACGCCTTATTGAGCAAATCGGACTCGCCTATCGTTTTCATTAGCACGGAGGAAAAAACGCATGATAGGTCCCGAGAGGAAAAAAGGAGACGGCTCAAAGGGGAAGGAAGAAGCGCACGGGCTCGGCGTATTGTTTATCGTGATTAGGAGTGGGAGGAGGTTGGCCGCCGGCATAAATCATTTCCGGTCGATGCGTCGATCCCGTCTAGCGTCACTGCGCAGCCAAAGAGCTTCGAGCAGTCGAGCGGCCCCAGCGAACCAACGAGCGAGCGAGCGGTTACGTGTCTCGAAGATGGTATCGTGCTCCGATACCGGAGGAGCCGACCACAGCAGCAGCGGGCGAGCTCCATTACATAAGTTTTCCCAGCACAATGGACTCCCCCTTCACCGTTCGACGATGCTCTACCCGAGAGACAGAGAGAAAGAGAAAGAGAGAGTAGATCCATTAAATCCTTATGCAAATATCTAGGGAGAGAGGAGGAGAGAACAATGCGCCTCTTCCCGGACACGTCCCTCATCAAAATGCTCGAAAAAGTTGCACCCACCCTTGCCTACGTTATGTATATTTCCTTTTCCCCCGATGCAGCTACATCTTTCGGTAAGTGCGCGTACGCGTTTGTGTTTTTGCGAGCGCACGTGTACATGTGCAAATTCTACCTCTTCCTTTCTCACCGTGCGAACGATGCGTGCGCCATTGGATTCCTCCTTTTTAACCCCACTTTGATGAATAACGAATTACGCTTAGAGCTGATCTTGGGAATCCAATGTTCGCACTACACAATGGCGCTTCCGAGGATTTTGCAGTTTTTTTATTTTACGATCTGTTGCGGTGAGAATGAAGGAGGGGTTGTTTAGAGAGGTTTTAATTAAAATAATTAGATAGCGAGGAAGCGAGGATAATGCGTTCATCGTGGTGTTTAAGATACTCTACGGTTTTGATATTAGTGATTGATACAGTATAAGTAAGCACTCGATTACATAAGTAGATATTTGGAAGATAGCGGGTTAATCTTTTATTATAATGAATCTTTCGAACGAATTCAATATATTTCGTACTTATAGACAAGAAATCTCTGAAAATTCTATTATGTTTGCAATGTAATCGAAATGTTTCGAATATCCGTATTCGACTTACACGGATTTTATATTATTATTTTTAATCATCTTTTACATGATTAGACTTAAGCGCTCTATATAATAAGAATTATCGGTGTTTTTTAAATAAATTTAATCATATTGTATAAAATTATGTTTATTATAAATTCAATCAAAAATAAAAACAAATTTATCGAAGTCTAATTTATGGAGGTAATGCAATTAGGTTTGCGTTTATTTATTATTATTTTAAGTCTCGACAAGCGGAAGAGAGCTATCGCTATAAAATAGAATTTCGAAATTTTAATACGTGCAACATAAAATTAACATGCTCTCGAGTAAAGAGGAAGAACGAAAAATAAATTTTACGTGAGTAAGTTTGTTGAAAAAGATAGGTTTGAAAATACCATACAAGATTAGTTTGATAACTTCTTACTTTCTAGAATGTAAAATTTTGTGGATCTTCGTAAGACTGTGAATTTAAACTAGAATTGAAAAAATATAGAAAATTAATAAAATATTAATGAATTTGTTAAAAAAATATCGTTAAATTTTTATGCGAAAGCAGTGAATTTTTTTTTAGAATGATTAGAAAAATTTATTATGTTAAAAAAGATAATAATGTCAGGAAATAATATAAAAATGTTCATAATATCTATAAAATAGAAATTGAAGCTATTTTTAATAATAGTTTTTTAATCCCTATTCATTTTTTTCTGATTAAAAATATATTATGGCAATATCGTGATACTTAAATTCAGAATTCAGCAGAAACTATATTTTAATCTTATATCTAAAAAAATTTTATTTAATTACAAAGTTTTTGCATAAATAAATCAGTATAAACTTTAAATTATTTGGCTGCATATAAATTAATGTAAAAATATTCTGATTATTATTATTAACATCGTTGAAAAAATAACGAATATCTAGTATTGGAAAATCCGAAGAAATAAAAATTTGTTTTAAATCTTAAAGTAATCAACTGTAGTCAAAAATTTATTTATTATAATTTCAAGACGCGAAAAGCTAATTTTATTCTATGAATAAAAATTGGTAATAAACATACGACACATGGATGTGCATATAATTATTTTCAAATTAGATAACCTATCTACTGAAAGTACGAAGGAAATAAAACTAATTTTCTAATTTCCACTCGGCTTTAATCGCCGATATACGAGCTCTCGATTTTCTCTTATTGCACCGGCGCCATAAATGTAGTAGCGAGAAAGAAATCGCGCGGAGCGTAATTACATAGACGTCTCAATTAACGATAAGGAAAGAATTGATCGTCACCCGCGTTACGTAATCCACGGGGAGGTGAACCATTGAAAAGCATAAGAACTGGATGTCGCGGGAGGGCAGAAGTTCCCTTTGGGCTAAGATCAGGGGCAACCGGATTTCGCGCTAGCGACTGACATAATACTGAACTTGGTGCGCGTGTTTACGCGTACGCAGCCACGCATTTGAAAAACCGGCTGGTCGACTCCCTTTTGACTCGATAAAAAAGCACCTCCTTAGCTACTCGCCTAACGATCAAGCGCACACGAGTCCGGCGCTCGTCCTGAAATTTATCGATCGATCGGTTCGCGCGATCCGTAGAAGCACTTAGACGGAGCGGCGGCGGCTGTGGTCGGCGGATCCGGCGACGAGGAGGACGTCGAGAGAGCAAAACAAATCTTTCACCTCTATCGCGCTTTCCGACGCGGAGTTTCGGATTAGCGAGTCGTAGGTAGGTATCTGCAAGAGTAGTATGTGCCAGAGGCGAGTGGTAGTCTTCGAAGAACAGAGAACAGAGAACCGAGCGAGAAAAAGAAAGAAAGAGAGAGAGAGAGAGAGAGGAAAAGGTAAACGTAACGCTAGGTCGTAGCCCTACGAGAGGGGAGATCACGATCAAGATCATTGACTCCTGACGAATGTAAAACGAGGCTAGCGAGAGGAGTTCGTGATTGTATATATAGACGTGTGTGTGTGTGTGTATGCGCGCGCGCGTGCGCGTATCTGTGTTCACTCTAAAGTTTCTAGAGCATAAACTTTTGTAACCAATTAAGCATTTACTGTACAAGTGGAGGGTATTCAAATTGAAGTGGGCTCCTACGTGGATAGAATGACTCTTGCAACTATATCTATTGCAAAAAAATCTTTAATTAGAGCACAGCGATATATTGAATCATCGTGTACAAGGTTACGTTTGTAAACATAATTTTACGCATGTTTTAGGATTAGGTGACTTGAAAAGATTACAAATGCATGTTTTTAAAGGGCAAATTTTTATACAAAGCTATTTGACTGAGTTTGCTCATGCGAAATCAGCAAATACGTAACGATCTTATTAAAATTCAATTAGAACTGTATTCCTCAAACGAATCTTAAATCACAATTACTCTAAGAAATAGGCTATACAACCATGCAAAATCATTTATCGTATACCAATTAAAATAAAAGATACGAATCAAAGTAAAAATTTCGTTCGTTTCTAATACCGACTTATTTTTTATTAGTGGAAAAATGTTAATCTCTCGTCTACTGATAGAGCAACTACTTTTCTTTTAGAATGAAAATTCGCTCAAATCGAAAACACAATGTAGGTTTTGAATTTCCGGTTGATTCCTATAAGAAGGACATATCACTTTAAAATGCATTATGCAATTACCCGAGACCGATTGCCATTAATACACAAGGATTTCTGTGGTAAATGTATGGTAGAGAACTACTATTCTATCATTCCGCGTAAAATATAGCGTACTTGCATGTACGTTCGCGAAGATGCCAATGGGCAACCGGCTTGAGTTTCTTATTCGGATGTAGAATCGAGAAGAAGAGTTGATGGGAAAAGATACGCGCAAGAGCTTAAGATCGGATGGATGCCTTTTGCTGCTTGTACATCGGAGTCGATGATGCGAGAAACACGATGTGCATAATGTTGCAAGCGGCGCTGTCTGGTGGTAAATGAAGAAACCAAATAGTCTTTAGAACGTTTATAAGGATTTAAAAAAAATTATTATTCCTGATTTGTGATAAAGCAAAATAGTAAGTAAATACTTAACGTATTTGCTATTTGTTCAGTTCGTAAAAATGCGCTTATTGTTTATGCAGTAAAGTTTCACTTTACATTTATGTAATTTATAAACCTTGGTTTATTCTGGAATCAGCTGATTAACCGCACGCAGAATTTATGTTTTGATTATGCGGTGAAAAAAAAAATGTATTCAATGCCGTATCTAATATTTGTGTACAGTAGTAACTTTATTTATTATTTTATTTTCATCATCAACAACTAAGAATTATTGTACAGAATTGTCTTAAAATCTTGCCTTGTCACATTAATAGTTATATCACGTAATTGTATATGACTTAGTAATGACTGAGTAAACTTTTTATCATAAAGCCTCCATAATTACTTATTAAATAAAAATTTTTCTCATCATTATTAATCGTACGACATTGTTATTTTACGTCTTTTAAAATATTTTTAACGTTATCGCACAATTCACTTGTAACGATTATCTAATACGATTGTTAGTACAGTAGTTCACAAAAATACCACGATTGGAGTTTCTTTTTTTACTTATAAAGATATCGAATAATTCGAAGATAAATAAGTTTCATTAATTTTTGGAATAAAAGAAAAAATATTTTTATCTGACTACCGTTTATAATAAAAAGTAAGTAAATTAAAAAAATTGAAGAAAATAATAAAGTAGAAAAAAATATTTCTATTATAAAACACGAGGACTAAAAAATTTTTCGTAAAGAATCGATGTTATTTAATATCATTTGCATCGGAATATTTATCTAAGAAAAAAATAATGAACATCCAGTCTTATTGATATTTATGCCCACAATTTTTCTAGAGAAACCATTAGTCTGTCTGAACGTCTGTTAAAATTAATAGCTTGCAAATGACGTAAAACAATTTATAGTGCAATATAAATTATACAAAAATAATAGAAAATACACATTAATATCGATATTACTTAATTTTTCTACGTGACGTTTTTATCCAAATAACACGTTCATCTTCTATTTACTCCGCGAAATAGCCAAAGCGAGCCATTAAAATAAAGGACCACCGTTTGATGGTTGAGCTCTTAGTTAAATAAACACGGAAATTAAAGTGAGCTCCATCTGGCACGCAAGCAAGACATTAAGAATTCACGTGAGTTTTAATTCGAGAAACGAGACGCTGTCTCAGCTTCTAGTGTCGTCTTCATTTCGAGCGCACACGCGAGAGCGAACGTACGCGTCTCAGCCGACGCTTCGAACGCAATTAATTTAATGGACTCTTAAGTTCCTCTCGACAAGCGAAGACGAAAATTATACGCGGCCGCTCTTTTCGTTCTCTCTCTCTTTATTTTTTTCTCTTTCTTTCTTATTCTTTCTCTTTCTTTCATTTTCTTTCTGTTTCTTTCTCTTTCTTTCTCTTTCTTTCGCATACTCAGCCAAGTACGTGCACTCATACGTACCCACACCATCAGTATAACGATGCGATTAAAAGAATCCCGACTACGTAATCGATGTTAAAAGTCGACGACCTTGGACGAAGCAGCGGGTCCAGAGAGATACACACGCAAGAGAGGAAGGTCAAGGCTATGCGTCACGCATGGACCGGCATCGAAATCACCCGACTCCTACAAAACAATACGACTAGAGGAAGAGAATATCGATACAGAGATTTTTCCTGATTGCTCATCGTGGGGGCTCAATCACTAGACGAAGCAATGCGCTGAGTTTTAGAGTTGGGATTTGAAATTCATCGATTGGAAAGATATTGCAATTTTAGAAAAGTCATCCGCAGTCATTTCTATACGTTCGTTATTTAAGCCTTAAAATGTCGATACCTTTTTCACTGTCCGTACAAGTTTATATTTTTTATTTCTCCTCTGGGGAACATCCTTACGATCAATTTCAATGTTTACGATACTGCGTAATTAATTTGATTAAGAATACTTGTGTTAACTGATACGTATAGTTGAGACTTATTTTAAAAAATGACAACGAGTAAAACTAGTTTTTGTGCTACGAACCGAAGTGAATAACAATTTCTGGTTTTAAACATTAAATTCCACCTCGCTTCAAAAAAGTCTTTATTTATAGTTTATAATTTGTAATTTACATATTAAGGCAAGATTTGTAAATATACTTTGTAAATATATATGTTAAAATTACAATCCTATGTATATAATTTTATGTCACAGTTTCATACATATTTACATATTTGGAGACGATTGTTTATATTTCTATAATACATTTAGCTTCACGGTTTTGTATATTTTCATTTATTTTACTTATTGTTGAATAATTTTAGTATCCTTTCAAATATATAATAGAAGATTAATTTTGGGTCCAGTGAAAAATATTTATTATGGAATAAGTGTTTTAGTTCAACTACAAGGTCGTTGTCGTATTTTATTATTCATTATCTGATTTAATATTCGAACCTCTTAAATAAATTTTAGAATAATAAATGCGTTGCAAGCAAAGTTACTTAGATTCGTGACATTAACTAAAATTTCATTATCGAATAGCTTAGATAAATCGAAATGGAATAAAAGGAACAAATTTAAAACTCGTGAGTGTAAGGAAAAAATTTTTGAGTAGTAATGCGTGACTAAAACCGATAAAAAAATTTAAATCTGTAATTAGCAGAGCAAAAGAAAAAATTAAGACTTCAAATATCTAATGTGATTGAAAAAGCAAAAAAAAAATAAATAAAAAAGAAATGACGAAGAAAAGAGTCGGAGGTAAAAAGATACGCAGTGAACTCACTTTGCCTCATGGCCACACAACAGCCGAACGGTCCATTGTATTCGTAATCTCAAGTTACTGCTAACCCTTTCTTTGCCAAAAAAACTTCACCCTTACGCTCGCTGATAATACAGTGCATCCTTTTCTCTCTCATTTTCTCTTTTTCTAGCTGTTCACACGAAGAACCATGCATACGTGTAATCAGAGTTAACCCTCCAAGGATCACAGCGGCGATGAATCATCCGAAGCAGCGGCACTGCCCGGATTATCTCGTCATATTGTTCAAGCTGAAATTTATGGTTTTATTATTTTAGCGTCGTTGCTCCCTTTTATACAACCACGCGAACACCCACACTTATCCAGCTACAAACATGAGCACACTCGTACGTTTGATTATAAACATGAGAGATACGGACAGGCCCACGGTAACATCCATGTTAATACGAAACCAATGGTAGACGAATGCCGCGAAGAAAAAGAAGAGCAAGACGAAAAGACTTTGCATCTTGTTACGAGAGAATCTTCAACCGAACAAGAAAGATAGATAGATAGATAAAGTGGGAGATAGATAGATAGATAGAAAGAGAAAGAGAGAGAGAGAGAAGATCGAGTTGTGTTGCGATCAAGTGAATCGAACAAAATGGAGATAAGCCAGGTAACGGTGAGGGAGATGGAGGCAACCGTGGGAGCTTCCTGTAATGAGGAAAACAATTTGAAAGAAAAAAGAAACGAGTTAAGTGAAGAGCTTGACGTGGTTTGTATGATGTACATTTGGAGCGAGACGTACATTCAGTATACGTAAGAAAGAAATATTGGCAATAAGCGAGTCTCCCTTTTGCGTGGGAGGGAACAGATAGTGAGTATTGCGATTATTCGTTGAAGATGTAGGAGTTCAACTTTTTTTAATGCATCCTTATTTCGATCGGAAAACTTACAAATCGTGAAAAATAAAGCTGCATAATGGCTATTTTAAAGATATTTCCAATAATTTTATTTATAGAAATGAATAAATTATCAATCGTTCAAATTAAATCGCATTGGTTAGTTAAAAATTTTTATATTTTTTAATTTATTTTAAAACATTTTTTACAATATTTGAAAAGAGTTGATAAAATATTTGAGATATGCAAATAAAGTGTTATTTTTTACATACAGCCTAAGATATTTCGAAGAATCCGTATCATTTATCTTACAACAGAATAACAGTTCGCTTTCAAAACTATAATGACTGTATTTTTTCGTTTTTTTGAAAACCTGAAATATTCTCTCTACGTATACTTTGAGCCCAAAATGGATAAAAATGATTGACCTTTTCTCACGAAAGACCTGTAAGATACTATTAAAAAATATTCTTTTATGTATTGAATTTATAATTTATTTATTTCAAAAGAATAGTTATTAATGAAAAATTATTACGTATAAACCTAATATATTCGAAAGATATAAAGAATGTTGTATTATACAGTATTTATACGTACATAAAGTTTTTCGTAATATATTTTAATGATATATATATATATATATATATTTATTAGGAATTGTAAGAAATATTGCAAAATATGCAATCGATTTACGATATCTATCAGAAAATCGCATTTCTTTAAATTGGATTAAACGACTAAATTAAAAAAAACACACGATCTCTATTTAAAGTAACGATCTCTAAGATCGGTTAAAGATATACCCAGAACTGAAGTATATTAGAATTTTATATAAATCGAATCAGTTTTTAAATTAGAATCGTTTACTAGTGTATAACAAGATTTAACGTCATGTTATATCATGCGATGATGTCTGACACGAAGGATTCCCTTAAAAAGTATAGATATACATCCGCGTAAGTCTTTTTTCCGTAGATTGAGAACATCAATTTTTAACGGTCACTTATTTAATTTCTATTGCAACCGGATAATCGTTGACTCTCCGCTCTACCAGATCCCAAGAAGATCCTATTCGAAACGCACGATACTCTTTATCGTATCCATATAACGGCCATTACCGATCGATGAACAAGAAAATAGGGAGGATCATTTTTAATTGCAGACTTCATGGGAGGTCGCGACGTATCCGTCATTCTATTCACACGCATATTAATTCATCAATAAATCACTAGCGACTTTATTTCGGTAATTAACGACTGGGCACAATCACCGGTGGACTTACCACGCGATTTCAGAGTCTGGAAAAACTTGTATAGCTATTCACGTGCGTCCGGCCTTCTATGGACCAGTTTATACAGAAGCACATGCGCTTGATTCTCCGGGTTCTGAAATGAGTTTTGCGCCCGACTGGTAAAACTAATTAATTTATTTGTAACTTTATGCAATAACGATGAGCTTTATATTACCATGTAAGCAACATATTATGTGAATTATCGTTATGCGTATAGCAATCACGTGTAATATACAATGTAATCAACGTTATGCATGCAATGTTATATTTTATGGAATTGCTTTTATGTAACATTTCAGTTACATGAGTTTTATGGATTTTGTAACAGTTTTATTTTGACTTAATTGAAATTATATCGATACTTTTATCCAGTTTTTGATTGCAATTTTATGAACTTTTTTTGTATCGATTAATTATTCTACAGTCTCAAAAGTTTGGAAAATGAAAATTTGACTCAGAGTTTATAGTTATATCGAATATTTAAAACAGTATTTATTACTAGAGTTTGTTTTAATAGGAACATTTTATAGTTACAGACATATATACTTATGCACATAAGCTTATCGATATATTATTTCATTGGACGATATCAGTCATTATTAATTTAACAATTTACGGCAAAGTTTTACGCAAAAGATAAATTTCATTCATGTCGTTATGATGCGATATTTTTATACTATGTTTTATTTTATTTAATTAGAAATGTATATCTTGAAAACTTGTTTTTCATTGACTGTATTTTTTGAATCATAAATGAAATTTTATTAATTGAATTTATATAAATTCGTATTGGTTTTGAATTACATAAATGTCTGTGTAAATATTCTTGGATTGTAATAACTGTGCAATATGAGTATCGATATAAAACGAATTAAGAGAAATGTAGTTTTCATTTGCAAAAACCGGTCAAGCCAATAAAGGTAACTATTTTTATTTTAATTTCATGAGCATTTAATGTTTTCATTAATAAAAAAGAGATGTTACAAGTACATACTTAAAAAATCACTTTATTTTATGATATTAATATATTTAATTAAAATTGTATCAAAATACGTTTCTTATTATAATTGAATGAGATTTATGATTCGATACTTTAATAAGCTTTCACTTACTTGATTAAATATATGATTTTTAAATTAAACTCTATCAAATCACATTAATGTCAATATATTCATATATTATTATTTTATTCACTTTATACATGTATATGTAATCCAAATTTAAAAAATGAATCAAGTTATTCTTCTATAAATAAGATATAAGTTGAAGTTTATTAAACAGCATTATCTATGTTTTGTATGCAAGATAACTAAATCCAAATAATACTAAGAATTTATAATGATGGTTAATTTTTGAAGTATTAAATTTTATTATAAATAAAACTGTTTTAAATAAAAGTATTTAAATGTAAAAAATATTCTTTTAAAACGGATTCTATTGTTACACTAAACGATTTTTCTATTATTATAAAACAATTAAGTTTTGAAAAATTAAAGTTTCTCTTAATAGTAATCGCAGTATTAATTGTTTTCTGTAGAAGGAAATTACACTCTTCGCGACAAAACCATTGTTTATTCATAAATATTTAAACAGTAGATATACATTAAACATTTATTTCACACGCTTCAGAATTAAAATAAGAGTAAAAAATTAATGTGTGTAATTTTCTAGTAATTAAAATACACTTTTTGTATTGTAGATGGAATAAAAATAGAAATCCGGGTTTCTTTAAGTTAGATCAGGAAAATGACGTTTAAAATGGAAGAAGAGTCAGACTAGACGTCGGCTGAGCTGGAAAGACTAATGAAATGAGCCGGTGATTAGTGATTCCGTGTATGCAAGTTCAGTTCCAGGAAATGGCTTCATGGAGAATCGTAACGCGTTAGGTAGATAAGTTCACCGGCACCGTATCGGGCGAGCAGCGACAGCAGCAACAGAAACGGCAGGTGGATCTAATGAAAATCGTTCGTGTATCATCGGGCACGAATCCGCAGAGCAACCCTTCCTCTTTCTCTCTCTCTCTCTCTCTCTCTCTCTCTCTCTTACTCTTTCTTTATCTCTCCTGCGACGAGCTCAGAGTTAAAAAAATTAGAGCCTCCTCGCTCGCGACCGAGGCTTCTTCTTTCGCCTAATGCCTGCCTGCAATACGCTTCCTTTCTCTCCTTCTATACTTCCAAACGGAACTAATGGACTTCCAGGAAGAGAGCGGCTCATCCGTATACAGCCAGCTCAACGAAGGTCGAGCTGCGCCGACGTGTACACACATTCGCCTAAGCTCTAAGATCACTACGTGCGGTGGTAGACCGTCACTCCTGCTGTTCTACAAGTAGAGAAGAAGAAGAAGAAGAAGAAGAAGAAGAAGAAGAAGAAGAAGAAGAAGAAGAAGAAGAAGAAGAAGTAGAAGAAGAAGAAGAAGAAGAAGGAAAGAGAAAGAGAGAGAGATTTACGAGAAGTCCACCTGCTTCGGAATGCCCGTGCGCTTATACAATGGACCGTGGCTCGTAAATTGGATCGGTGCACAGATGCTGCTGTTGCTTTCCAGGTTACTCCCGCACATGCACGCGAGTTCGATCACCTGCCGATTTTCACTTCCTCGCATCCTCTTCTCCGGTGCGTATCCCGCGTACCCGCACCAGAAAAGTGCGGCCGTGAAGGTGAACGCACGGATAAAGAGCCGCAGAGAGAAAAAGAGAAAGAGAGAGAGGGTGAGGAGAGTCGCCGTACCTGCACGTAAGAGTTGCGCAACACGTACTGTGCAAGCGAGCGCGAAAAGAGTCGCCCGGCGCAAAGAAGAAGGGGGAGGACGTGATGCATTGTTGGCGCACTCCGTGCGGTGAGTGAATGAGAGAGGAAGAGGGAGAGAGAGAGAGAGAGAGAGAGAGGAAGAGAAAGACGAGGCGAGCGAACAAGGGCCGCTGGAGGATAAGGGAAATTCTTCAACGCTAATAGCGAATTTCCTTGATTTGCATTACCGGCGCCGCTAATACCGCGGCCAACTTCTGCTGCGCGTGTAAGCGAGTCCTTTACAGATGGGATTTTAAGCGTAGTCTGCGGTGACTAATTATCTCGGAGATGGCGCACTTCGCCACCGAAGCAAAACTCCAGTCTCTCGGGATTGAGGTATTTTTAATTTGTTTATTGCAATCGAGATGCCTAGCCTACGCGATTTTTCTACTTCGAAATTATCTGTTTTAGCGGTACCTGGTAAGGCGGATGCAGATTTTGACGTACGGCAGGTTTAATAGTAATAGTTTAATACTGTATTATTAAAAGGGAAAATATGATTCAAGCTCGGTGAGAAGAAATAGAGCTGTGCTCGATTACTCGTGTACTTCGCGTATAATGTAGGATTACAACAAATTTTCTTTTATGCATAATTTCAGTTTTTAGACTGGGTATTACGATCGATATATCGTTGCATACGAAACTCAAAATAAAAATTAAGTATTTACCGATTGAAGTAATGTATTAATTAAAAGATATGCTTAGAGTAGTTTTCTTCGGATGAACACCAATTTTACAATACTCGTAATGTATTCCATTACGTTTAAACTGACGAAGTAGAGGAGGACTCGAATGTTCATTAATTTTCATAACTAACCTGGAAGAGAAAAACAGAATTCAATTAAATATTTAATAATAGAAACAAACATAGAACATAATGCATTTTCATAAAGAATTTTTTATATATCATTTCTTTGTCTTCTAAACTTTTTCCTATAATTATTAAATAAAATTCTAATTTATAATAATTTCATAAAAAAATCGTATATTATAATATAAATTTATTCATTAATCTGTTTTCGATTCGATATTGTTAGTTTTCAAGCGACCAATCATTTTGAATAAAAATACATGTCTAATTAAAGAATATTGATTAAAATGAATTTTTTGCAATATAATTAACAATTATTTACTTTCTATAAATGCTAAGATGAAAAAATTTAGAAAACAAAGGTATCGATATAAAAATTCATAAAGATGATTTATTTAATTGAAACAAAATGTTATGTTTGGCAAAAAAATATTATACCATAAGAAAAATTCTGTATAAAGCATAGTAAAAACACTTTGATACTCGTATCTAAAATTAACATAAACTCTTCTGACAAATTTGAATTGAGTTACCTACATTTTCATAAGATCCGGTACTATAAAATCAAACAAAGTCTACCCTGGAATCCAGTAATACGTGTTGTCATATGTCATAACGTCGCGCACAAACGCATTAATGTTTATTTTTTATTCCCGCTTAAGATTTTCAATAGAGTAAGTTCCACCGTGTAGACATTATAAAACATAGCGGAAGCTTTAAAAGCAAACGTCTTGTCGCCGTCGCGCGGTGCTGTGTCCGAGCATCGTCAGTGACACCGGTAAGGCTAATTGATCGGCATCGCACTCGCGCTTCTCTTCGCTCCCTCGCTTCGAGTGAAGAAGACGAAGAACTTACCGTGCGTTCTCTCTCTTTCTCTCTCTCACTTTTTACCCAGCCCCCTCCCCGTTCCCTTGGCGGAAGCAAAAGCACCGTCTTCGGCGTCGGGCACGGGATTCTTGGCAGCAGTAGAAGAAAGAGAGAGCGTTCTTCTGGATACGTGTGACGTTGGGGAAACGTCAAGACTTGATTTAGAGGTGGCTTCCCTCGTTCGTGGAGGAATCGTACTGCGGAAAGGGGGAAAAACGCGAAGCGGCAGGAAAGAGGAGAAGCCACGAGACGAAGAAAAAGACGAGAAGACGAAGGGAGGAATGAACGGAGAAATACTCAGTGCGAGAGAGAGCGCATATGCTTCGACTCGCTCGGATTGCCACTTGCACCATATACACGAAGAGAGGAGCGAGTCCTGCCGCTACTTCTTCTGGTCCTCTCCGAGCTAGAGAGAAGCGAGGAATTTCGCTCGAGTCCGAGAAATAGCCATCTGTAATTGCACGTAGCACGAGCAGCGATTTTCCTCGGGGAAACGGCATTAAAAGCGAAAATTCTGCCATTAGAAGGTATTATGTGTGCGCCGAGGACGAGGTCCGATGGAAGCCGCGTTCGAAGCAACTGTAAGTACAGAACATAGCCGCTACATCGAGAGGCTTTTTATCCTTCCATTTTAATTCGAAAGAGAAAAATTGCTCGGAGCATCGATTTCAATTGAAGTTCTAAGCGTATTGGAAAATTGCGTGTTATATTTGTAAAATACGTATTTCCAATAACAACGCCTGAAGAAACAATAATTGGACGGGAGTATTTATCAAGGTATCAAATTTTAAAACTGTACGAGTCAAATAATTGGTAGTCTAATCCTTAATGCTTATAAATTGTAATATTGAAAATTGCAAATAAATATATATTTTAATGTAGGTACATTCGGATAAATATTTTATAGAATAATATAATAAACATACCGTTTTATGGGTTTCCAATCAACGAACGTATTTTGCTTAAGCCACGACTACTTTCTATTTCGAAACTATAATTTTTCGAATTGAAAAGTTCGGATTTTAATGCACGCGTAGGATGTAGGAAAATGCTCCGTCTGCGATACGAAAGTTTATAGTTCCGTAAGAGGATAGAGTCGGACGCTTACATCCCTTATTACAGAAATAATTTATAAAAGGTAGGTAAGAGCTAATAAATGAGCCATAAAATAAACACGTTTAAAGCACCGTCGAAAGTTCGACTACATTGACACGTTGGATTTTCCAACTGGGTAGAGTTAGAAAGCGTTTAGGCTTGGGAACGTTGGCTTTGTCCGGTACCGCCCGATAACCCTTTCGCACATACATCTCTCACGATGTTTCATTCATCGGTGTGCCTTAGGGTGTGCAAAGCGCACAAGAAGAAGATGATAGGCCTTGCCGCTGCACTTACGTATATATACGTAGAGCTACGTACGCCTTCATGGTCCACTGGCTTTTCCTCTCCCTCTCTTAGGCTAGTAGTTGTGCGCCTAGGTTATAGACCCTACGTAATACCCGTATAGTAGGTAGTATCTTCTCTTATTGGTGCTGCTGCCACGTCTTTTCGCTCTTGAGCCGCAGAGAACTGACGAGTGAAACTGCCTTACGTGTAGAAGAAGAAGGATGACGGTTTGGGAGACGGGGGGTGTGGGAACGGAGGAGGAGGCAAGTCAAACCGATATCTCGCGCGCATATGGCGGATGGGTTAGACGAACTCTACGCTTTAGAATTTCCTGCCCGGTGAGGCCGATGCGCCGTGCAAAAAAACACGGTGAGCCGTTCGAGGATGTGGCTGGCAGCGCAACTCGAGAGAATCGCGAGACGTGCAAAATTTAATGCGATTCGAAGCGTTGCGGAAATCGTTAGTTTTCTGTGTTGAGGATAAGTATTTTTAATCGTAGCGACGATTTCTTTCAGCAATTTTATCGAGTATTTTACGTGCGCGTGTTTCGCTGTCCGATGAAGTTTATTCGAGATTGTATTTTTGTCGGAAATTTTTTTTCGCTTGAGATTCTGTATTTAATAATTAGCGAGCCGCGTAATTTTCTTGGTTTTACTACTTAAGCTATTAAATAAATAAATATATATATATATATATTTATATAAACTTATGTTGGTGTATGCTCGATGATTACTTTAATCAAGATATAGATATCGAATAAAAATGCTTTTTGCTAGTCAACACAATGAAAGGTAAAAAGTAACTGCCTCTGTTTTTAACTGCACGATTATAAAACTAATATTTCAATGCAAGTCACTTGTCTTATTCACTTAATTCACTTTACTAATCATTTAAGCTTTCATTATTGTACTCACTGTTCCATTAATGACTCGATATCGATCTAACCATTAGTGCAATGAAAGTATGTTATATATATTTTTAGGGCAAATTTTTATTAATAACTTTACATAACCAACAATACGTATTTTATATTAACTTTTAATACCATTATCTTCGAATTCTTACGTATTTAATTATAACTCGTATGATATAAATAAAAAAGTGAGCGAGTACAAAATTAAAAAAATCTTTTGATTACATACAAGAATAGATATTGAAAATACTTTTTTACGTGACTTAATATGAAAAATATGTACAGATTAAGAATATCTTTATTGTTAATGATTTGTATCTAATTATTTCCAAGAAATGTTTTCTTTATCATTTTTAGTGTTTTAATGTTTTACGATTATAAAGTAAATGATACGATTATGCTGATAAAAAACATATTTATTTATTTCTATTAAATAAATTAAATTTTATCTACTATTATTTAAAGGTTAATGACACTGTTAAATTATGTGCATCACTAAGTAATTCTTAATAGCTTATGAATAGATTTTGAATTAGATAAATATAAAGACTTGCACTTAAAATATTAATAACCAATGTTCCACCATTGAATGCTCGTTAAAATACAAAATATACATATTCATTGCCTATATAAATATATGTTTATAGTAATTTCATAGTATATAACTGTACTGTGAATTGCAGTGAAAATACATGTAACAAAAAATAATATGAAATATGAAATGAAGTATCTTAGTTAATTTTACATGTACTTAAATCATTTAGAAAATAAATTATATTTAGTTATAATTCTAATTTATATTTTAAATTGATCTATTTGAAATAAAAAATTTAATTAATTTTTCTATTAATTTTAGAATTTTACTGAAACAATTCGGCAATATAATAAAACAGAAAAATATTATAAATGATATTAGATAGTAGATGTTAGAATTATACGTAATTTTCTAGATTCTCGGTTTTATTAGATTTTGATAAATTTTTTAATAAATTTCATTAAAATTTAAAAACAATTAATAATTTATTTTTTTTAATTATTATAATAATCTGGAATTAAAATGATTCAACAAAATAATAAAACATTCTTTATAATTTACATTTTTTAAAGAATTCTTTACGAATATTTCATCGTAATAATTGAAATGGAAAAAATGTCAAATTATTTTACTAAAAATATGTTGATTCATAATATTGAATATTAATCATAAATTTATGTAAGGTGAACAATTTAAAAAATTATTTTTAAATTACCCCTTAGATTAAAACATAATCGAAAGTAATGTGAATTTGTTTTATTCAGATTTATGTACTTTTTGTAAAATAACATGTTAAATAATAATTATTAGCAATCTAATATTTATTTATTTTTATTTATTTAGCTCATAAATATTTTTAAGAAAAATCTTTCTGCATATTTAATTAAAAAAATATTTGAATTATTATAATTCTGAAGTTGATATTAAATCAATAAAATTTTAAATACAATAGTGAAAGTTTAATAACAATTAAATGCTAATAAAAATGCTATCCTTTTAATCATATATCAGAAGAGTATAGTTTCATTTTGTTATGAATTAACCAGTGCATTATTGAGAGACATAATCTTGATACAAATGATTTTTTTAGTATTAAGAAAATTTAATGTTTATGAACAACGATTTCGTAAGTTAAATCTAAAACTGTAAGGAACTCGATTACTCTAAGAAATGATGATATAGTTATGAAAGTAGTTATGGAAATTCTAAAATAAAATTTAAATTAATTGCCGGAAGTATTCATAAATAAAATTCCTTGTTAATTACATACACTTTAACGTTTAAAAATTATTTTACCTAAATTAAAGAATATTTAACAATTTTATTAGTAATAAAGAAAATAATAGCGTTTTAAATAATATAACAATGAAAATTTTTCCTTTTTAAGTAATATAAAATTTTATTATTTTTTACTTATTTAAAATTTTTTTAAACAAAAAAAATATATATCTTTAAATTATGAAATTATCTTAAAATATGTACTGAAATTAAATTTTTAATTAAAAGTTTTAATTTTTTATTTTAAAATACTTTTCAGATTTGAAATAAACAAATTATTTTTTTTAAAAGTTTATTACCTTTTGAAAGTAATATCTTAATATGTAACAGATTCAATCAGAATAAAAGCAAGTAGTTAAAGAATAAGATATTTATGATCCTATAAATCTAATTTTTATTTTAATTTTAATTCTGCAATAAGTATTTTGAAATAACTAATTTAGCAAAATAATCGATTTATATTTAAAAAAACAAACATAATATTTATAATTATAAATTTTGGTTAAAATCATCAATAAATATAATTTTGATACTCGTAAATAATAATTTTATTGTCTCATCATGAATAATAACTTCATAAAAAGTTTATAAATTTTTAATTATAAAAATTTGAATCTTTTAAAAAATAAATTTATAAAAATATTAGAATTCTATATCACAATAAAATAAAAAATTTAATTAAAAAATTTAGCGATACTGTAATACAGTGTCGTATATTTAAGAACTTAAATGTTAATGATTAATTTATTATAATTTTTAGGTATAAGTTTCATTTATTGGCATATTTTGTCATATAAATAATTTTGCATTTATATACTGGCATTGGAATGGAAACATAGTTTACAAAAATAATTATGATAAAATATTAAGTTATTCTAATCGTAAAACAAATAACAAGTAAATGTGCGTGACATCAATGAAAGTAACTTACGGAATTCAAAGAAGTGATAAGCAAAATGTTGACAATGGCTGTACATTATAAATTATGATTTTGTAAACATCAATTTAATTGAGATATAATTGTATTATCTATAGTCAATTAAATCTACTAGTACAAGATAATTACAATGTATTATATTCTAATATTTTATAATGAATTCTTAAGAATAGAAATGAAATATCCTATCTAAAAAATCCAAGTTTTTTTGAAGAATTAATTACATTTCTATAGAAAATATTTGTAATTGGATAGTTTTAAATTTTTATTCCGAAAATAAGTATTTAATTATTTATAGTACAAAATTTGTCTGTAAGATAATATCAGTTAATAGAATTTGATAAACTTTAAAGGCATTTTTCTGGAAATCAATTTCACAATTTATGTACGGGACAAAGTTATTAGTCTGTTAGTAACATATATTACTTTTTTTTATAGCAGTTATCCATAGAATAAAATAAAAAATATGTAATTCATTTACATAACATGTTGTAAAATAATACGTCAAAAAATCAAGTATAAAATTTAAATATATACACTTTTATGTTTAATGCGTTGTTGCTTTGCAATTTTGTAATTTTAAATAAGTATAAGGATAAATTATATATTTTTATTATTAAAATGTCAATAATATAATTTTATGAGATTTATAAATATTTTCATTTAAGAGAAATATTGATAACTAAAAAGTTTTCACTATCTTATATTTCGAATGTGGAAATAACTTACTTAATGCTTTAAAGCGATATACAAAGATTTAAAATTTCATTTTTCAAAAGAATTTTAAAACAAAATTCGCTCACCATCTCAATGTGTAGTTGCATCTTATCAATTTCGGATGTTTGTTGGCACAGTTCGTGTGTTTACCTACATTAAATATGCTGTACAACAAGTCATACATTAAGTAGTACATTCTTTCTATCGTTCGCGAACAATAATGATGATTCATATGATACATTTACTATTATTTAAACATAATTGATTTATCGATGTTTCTTGCTCAATATGCATTCACGTAGCAAGTTTTGTGTCTTGAAGATTACTACGACCTTGCCGATCATACCAGTGCTTCATTAATGATGTTGCTGCATAAAGTCAGCAATATCTCATACGTTATAACACCGTTCTCTGAGAGATAATAAGAAGACTGTTTTATTTCTTTTTCATTATTATAACCATTATAACCATTATTACCATTATTTTTAGCCTCCTATCCGTTCGCACATTTTTCCAGGAATCTCGCTTTGGGATGCGAGATCAAACCGGCAGGCAACTATGAGATAGAGTAAAATCTATGGGTCGTCTATAAATATTGCCTATCTCATTTTTCAAGCCGTCCGTTTAGTGTTCCCCTTCCTCTTTTTGATTCTGTCTCTCTCGGTATCTCTTTCCTCCTTCTTTTCGAGCCAGCAAAGAACCAACGGCACGATTTCAATCTTCGCCACATTGCAGTAGCGTTTCAGCTGCATTTTCATATCTCATTGTCCCATCGACTATCTATCAGAAGCAAGAATGGAGAATAATACCGCGAGAGAAAGAGAAATAGAGAGAGTGAGGGAGAGAGAGCTCCGCACAGCCCGAAGGTTCTTTTCCTTACGGATAAGAATAATTACTTTTGTGTGTATGTATGTGGGAGGGGAGGAGGGCACGTGTGTGCGCGCGTGTAATTGCAGGTAACAGCTTTCGTGCATATCCTCATCACACATATGCACGCAAGGAGTGTTCATATCGTAATCGAAGAAGTTATTCTGGGATAAATCCAAAAGTTTTTAGCAATTACCGTGATGTTTTGTATTCCATGCGAAGAGCATTTACCGATCCATGGTAATATTCATTCTTCTCTCACTCGCACGAATTTATTAACATTTTCAGTAAATGTGAGATGGCTAAAGAAGAATATGTGCTTAGCGAACGAATGAATACAATCATTCCAATCATCGTAACTTTAATGTGTCTTTATGTTACAACGAAAAAATATTTGTAATGACCGATTCACATGTTCGACGGATATTTTTTTATCAATTACTTTTACTTTTACCTCATTTACTTCTCGTACACGATGATGTATAAAAGGTTGTTCTCGTAAATCTTATAATTTATCTATAAAAACCGACATTGATACTAGTTCTTACATAAAACTTAAAAAAAATATTCAATAGTATATCTAATCCTTGCGATAAAAATTATAACAAGTGTTTTTAAAATAATGCATCCATAAAATTTCTTTATTTATGAGACAGATTCGAAAAAGAGAATTTTTACGTAAATGATTGTAAAACTTATCTTTTATATGAAAGAACTCGTCTTTGTTTTAATTCGCAGTAATGCGTGAAATAAATGCGATGCTTTTATTGATATTTAAAAGCACTTTCAACGGCTTTTAAATCCAATTGATCTCGCGCTAACATTTCTCGCGTTTCAGCTTCTTATCGAGTTCGGTGCTTACTTGTTGCAATATATCCCGTCTTCACTACTTAGGTGTTCTGACAAAATCGTTTCCAATGCTCGATTCTTCTTTTATCTATTTATATAAAATATAGAGTGCAGATGTGGTCAAAAGGACTCAACCTTTTACGTTCACCTTGTCCTCGTGTATCGGTCTCGATTGTCCCCCCTTTTCCCCTTTCGCCCTAACTTCATCTACGAGTCACGTTCTCCTTTTTCGAACAACAAAACCATTTTACTAGCCAACCACGCATTCCTAAGTTAAAAAAGAAGAACGCCTCTCAAAAGGTAGCCACACTCGCTGCCTCTTTTTCCACTGCCTTCTCGCAAGCTTATTCCATTAGAGGTGAAGTCGCGCGGGTGCCTCGGTATTTATCGTATGTCGAAGATAATTCATGCGTGTGCACGGAGTTCAAGTTCAAGAGATTTCCTGTATTTTCTCTGCGTCTGGTGTTTCATTTGTTCACATCAGTGCGAAAGTCGCTTTCCTCCGTTCTTTTAAAATTCTACAAGACGACGTCATAGCTCTTCTCCGTTCGTGTAACCAATCCTTGATAAGAATATAAATGGGGACTTATGTGTAGTGGTAGACCATAGTACTCGATCACTATGCATAGCCGGCGCTTAGCCTGTGAATATTATCCGCTCCTTTTTTATGTTCTTCGTAAATCTGAATACGTTAATGACTTCCTCTTCTTAACAAAAAAAAAAAATAAATAAAACAGGCCGAAGGCTATGATTTTGCCTATGTGAACTCATGAAACTGCAGAGCGTTTTGTACTTTTTGTCGGCGATTGAGTCGTTAGGAGTGGTATGCTTTTTTTTCAGATATGCTGGACGCATGATTGACGCAATTAGTCATTAGAGCATGATGTTTGCCTTTTTTCATCCGAGCGTAGCTCTTCAGCTAATTTTATTGCAAATGCAGCTGTACTTAATACCGGTACTGCTTATACTTGATTCTTTTCTTAATTGATTACAATTCTTTTTTATGTTGCAAGGTACACTTAGCCCTCGAAGCTGAGCTTATGTTATAATTTTTCCGACCGTGAGTGGTAATTCATTCGTGTTAAGACTTATCTCTCTATCATAAATATGTCATAATTATTAAAAAATGGAACGTGCCTTTCATGATTGTAGTTTTATGTGTAATAAATTTAATTTTATATACTTTGATAAATAATATAAAATTAGTTGGATTTTTTATTTATTTTTGTTAAATATTATAAGCTAATTTACTTTAATCAATTAGTATTTATTCATTTTCATTAAATAAGTATCAAGTAAACTTAAAATATCAGTGTTAAATTTTTAAAGTATTTGAAGAAACTCAAACTATCGAACAAACTGAGATTTCATTAACATTATTCGAGAAATGGATTTGCTAAATTAAATACAAATACTTTAAATACGTTCATTTATAATTTAGAATTAAATAATTTCGTAATACAAAGAAATATAATAACTTTATATATTGGTATGATATTACGAGAAAACTATAAATATATAGAAATTAAAGCTTTTCACTTAAAAATTAAACAGTTTACGAATTCGTAATATGTTATCAGCTTTTAAGCAATGTCGAAAGTTTATTTAAATAAATAAAATATTCTACCAACTCATTTAAAAAATGAACTTTACATAAATTTATTGTATCTATCGAACATAAAATTGTAAATATTTGATAAGTTTGACACTTTTCAAATGATCGAAGAAACATGAATAATACGAGAAACTTACTTAACAAAGTTGAATAATACGTGATAAATATCGATAATCCGAGAACCATGTGGCTTCGAAAAATTTAATTGTGGTAATGAATGAAAGATGAAAAAACGTAGATATTAAAGTATATTGCAAAATGGAAAACAATGTAGCTTTAAGCTAAATAGCCCGTATAATATCGAAAAGGGCCATGAGACGAATATCGAGTCCTCACTTAAGACTATGGCAAAAAATTTACAATTGTGTTTTGAGTTACGCCACCTATGAAATAAATAAGTAACTACGATGAGATCTCTTAGATCGCGACTCAGCGGGAGTCATTTTTATGGTCGCCACCGTGAGATATACCGTAGCAGTAGCTAAATTTGAATAGTTGCCGAGAAGTTATACGTTATCATTATCGATGATCTATCTTTCTCAAACGTTATCGACTCGATCAAAGGCGAGGAAATAAGGATTATTTTTAAAGCACACCTTCATCAAGACCTGCGAATAATTAACGAAGAAAAGTTGTTAATCGAACGGTACGCGAAAAGCGTATACTTTTTCATGTACCACGACACGTTTTCCAAGCATTGAGAAAGAACGTCGGCGAAATTACGGAGGACCAACGTCTCCGGTCCCGCGAGCCCGAGTAATTAATATCCGAAAGGAACGTTCCATTTTTGCATTATTAATTGTTACGTTTGAAGTAGAAACGGCGCAGAGTTTCGCGCGAACTCGGAGAGGAGTTGCAATGTGCAACGCGCGTAGTGTCGCTCTCCATGGAGTTGGCCACGGCCGCGGCGCGGCACAAGAAAGCGTTCATTAAAGCAATTACCTTATGCACGTGTGTGCACCCGCTCGGCTGCATTACTACGAGCAATGCTGCCGACGGGTAATGCGAAAACTCGTTTCTCAAATATGACTCTGCGTGTAGTAATATAGATATTGCGCGATATTTTGTTATTATATTTTGTTAGAGACGTGCACAAGCGCAGCTGTACGACCGCGGGCAGAGTCCTGAGCTCGCCAACAAGGATTCCCGTGGATCATGGCCAGCGCTTTGATCTCCGATCACAGAACAAAGTGGTATAAAATTCTATAAGTTTCCTTTTACGTCTTTCCTTGTATTTTTATTGCACCGCGTTGCAAAACAATGACTGGATTATTAATTAACGCTCGATCGACGTACATTTGTTATCGACAATGAAGCGGTTCGATTTACCGAGTTAAGGAATCAAATGCTTTTCATGCTGAAATGCTTACACCGAGCATTTTTCTTCGATTATCGTTTATTTGGAAAACAATGCTACGTCCTCCTTTGCGATTTCTTAGGTGAGTAGTTGTAAACGCGGATTCTTATTTATTAGATGGAATATTGAATGTTGAATATTTTTTTTAATTATACCTTCGACTCGCGAGTTTTGACTCAGCTGACTTATGAAATATTTTTAAAAATATCTTATAACAGAATAATAATATAAGCTTATTTTCGACTTCTTTGAGCATATTTATTAATGGGATAAGAAAATTACTGACGTTAGAGATATCAAATTTATTTATTGAATGTGTTTATCTTGTATTTTTTAAATTTACATAATATCTTTGGGCTTAAATCTCTAAAAATATAATTTATGACAACAATCTTTAATATAGATAAGCATTTGAAATGTTAGAAATCCATTAGCCTTCGAATAATATTGTTTAAAAAGATTATATAATATTTTTCTATTACCTTATCGAACGATCGAGCCGCAACCTTTTTACTCACAATCAAAGTACATTAATAAAATTATAGTTTAACGCGTGACAAATATTTTACCGATAAATTAAAAACTAAAACTTTTTATTTGGTAAATGTAGAAGAATTTGAAAAAAGGATACGTCTAGATGCGTATTGTCGATAATTAAGTAGAATTATTTATCTTCAACCAGCTACGAATTTTTATAGTAATAACTCCTAGCGATTTTTCAAATTCTTAGGACTTAAGCACTAGAAAAAGTATTTCGAATGCAGTATAAGTGATATATAGATAATGGTCAGGAAACGAGACTGGTTTTTTCGAAGGAAAAGAAAACACTTGATCCGCATTACTCGGTAAATGTAAATAAAAAAGTGCGCTTCATTTTTCTAGCGATACGTTTCAGCATTACAGAAAATCGAGAAACAAGAAAGTGAATTTGCTTTGGAATTCACATTACGCCCTATTATATTGAAACTGTAACTTTGCACAGCTCTCGTTGCAGTCTTCGCGACGAAACAAAAAATTACAAGCCATATTCTCTCAAAGGCGTTTATAAAGCATGAGAACCAAACATTAACGCGCGCATATAACGAATCGCTAACTTGATTATAGACCAAACAAGCGCAGTTTTCTACGCCGTCGAATCTTTATAGTGTTTGTTCGGCAAAGGCTTTCGTTAACCTCATCGAGAGCACGCGTTTACTTTGATATACGACGATGCTAAGTTTTTCATTGGCCCTTGCCTCAACGAGCGAGAACGATATAACTGGTTACGACTGTGTTAGAACCCGAAGATGAAGGAGGAGACGTGCGTATGGGAGGTGGCGACGGAAAAAAGATAAGTCGAGATTGTACGTTAATAACAAGCGAATAACAAAACCAGTTCTGTACGCAATGATCGATTTCGGATTTGAATTTTGCATTCATTCAAGGTAGTGTTTTATGCGAATTAGAATAAAATATAATCTGAGAAGATTTTGCGAATCTTAATATTCTTTAACGGGAGAATTAATGACTGTATTTGTGACAATATTATAAGGGCTTTATTTGGAAAGTAAACGATGCATTTTTAAGGCTTTCGGTAAAATTTTACATGCTTGTAAATCTACGTGAATTAATAATCATTTGATAGTATATATAATTTGTTGATTAATCACTTTACGGCAGCAAATTTACTATTCACTTTTTGCTATGTTAAGAAATTATAGGGAGAATGTATAGCAATTTACGTTGCAAAATTAAGGAAATCGTACTCTTGTACACAACTGTAATTTTATTTTAGACAATTATAAATATATTCTAAAAAATTCATTTATGTAGTAGCAACTATTTTAGCTTTACTTTTATTGACATCGAGAAATTGCTTATATAAAGCCAAAGTTCCATTTCGAAATGGAATACCCTTTTAAAATCACAATTTTTCTTTCTCGTTTGATGACCGCGTGAATACAAAGGCATCTAAAACAAACTTATTTTCATCCGTAAAATAAGTCTTTTACATGCGTGTTCTGAATCGATCGTAAATTTACTTACACGAGCCTCATGAAAGTAAGATTCTTTATGTCATGTATCTTTTGATAGACATGGACAAAAACCTCAACTTCAACTGCACGCGCAGAAGCTTCAGCAATTCACGTGAAGAATATTTTATTTCTCACGGTTGTTTAATTTATTAGACAATTAATTATTTGAAACGGACTTTTTTCACATTTTTCTTTTCTACGTACGAGAATTCGTTTACCAAAAAATTTTAAACTTATAACTTTTATTTAGTATTGTATTATAAGGGTAACAAACTTTTGATTACTAACAAATTTTAGATATTCTTTATTATATTAAGTAGGAAGATGATGTAAATCTGTATAAGTACACATGTTTATTAATATATTATATGCAATATATGTTTATACACATTGAAGGAACTACCGTTTTCATACTATTTAAATTATGTTATGAATGTTTAATTAAGATAGATCGGATCGAACAGCTACTTTTTTTAAAGTATGCGAATTAAGATTAATGCGATAGTTAATGAAAAAAGTAATAAAATATTTAAATATTAAATAAAGATGTTACCAGGATCAATATACAAAGATTACGTAAAAATTTTAATTTTAAAACGTCAAATTAATTTTTCCTCGATATTTATAATAAAATGAGTCAAAGAAATAAATAATAGCCGTCATTAAATAAAATATTTAATTATCTATATTCTACCATATTTATATGAGATATGATATCAAATGCTTATTGAGCTGAAGTAACTGTAAATAATCTGAGCTCTGGTTTATTTTAACTAGTGGGTTTTTTCAATTTAATTTTAACGATGTATGAAATTCCAGCCAGAAATACTCAAGCTGTCTTAAAGCATTTATACGAGAATTCTACGTATGCATGAATGAGGAGAAGACATTTCCTGTAATTTCCAGTTTTCACCGTCGCTCGCTACTATTCGTATATTTGAATATATATGAATATGCAACGAGAGTTTGAACACTTATACGTAAAAATAAACGGTAAATGACTGAAACTAAATTGATTGCAGTCACATACTATTCAATCTACGATTTGTAATACGGTAAAAATTTCAATGTACAACTGTATATCTTTAGTAATAGAAAAGACCTCCAGAAGCAATGAGGCTATATATAAAACGTTGATTTAAGTATTTATTATTTATTTAAGTAATGTAATCAGTTTATATTTTATATTCACTCAGCATCATATATTTCACGAATTTAAAAATGTTTATATGAAAGAGCTTCATTGAATGAAAAATAAATTATTCAAATTTTATTTTCGTAAATAAATAAGATCGTCGAGATAAATTCATTATTTTTATATTTTACTTGATTAAAACTGATTATACAATTATTTATTAATATTATTATAGCTACATAAATACGTGTTTATATTTCTAAAAAATATATGATCACTGAATTTAAGAAGATGTGAATATCATTAGATATAATAAAAATAACATGCTTCAACAATGCAATTATTATAAGCACTTAACGAGTATTCTTATAAAGACACTATTTCAGTTATATTTTGAAATATGATATTTTTATTTGTTCTTTAAAAATATATGTCTATTTTAATGTTATTGAATAAAAATGAAATTTTGCGAAAACTTGTATAATATATTTAATAAATATTCATTTATATTGAAAATAAATTCAAAGAATTTTTCAAAATTGTATAAATATACTTTTAAAATAATATAATTATATTTTTAGATCTTAAGATATCTCACAAATAAAAAAATCATAAAAATATATAATTTTAATCTTTGGGTATAAAAATTTAAATAATTTGGAGAAAAAATCTATAATTATATTCCAGTATGCAACATTAAACGACGTACGAGTCAATGTCCTCGATACTTTAATCGCTGCCATGAACGATTTATAAAGATGGACGGAGAAAGAGAGAGACAGAGTGATAGAGACAGAAAGTGACCACGTTCTCGCCCCTCTGATTAATTTAAGCGCAATTATAGCCGCTTCTCGGCGCGTAAGAAGACGTAAGGATAGGAATGCAAAACTCGTCACGATTTTCCAAGTCCATCCCAAGAGATTAGCGCGTATGACTGAGTTCGTCGACACGCACTTGTCGTCGGTCTACAGTCTTGCCCTAGCCATCGATAAAATCTCGAAAATCGAAGGAAAAACCAGCGGCGTTGAGTCAAGCACCCGTTTCTCCCTGCTCGTTCATTTTTTCTCGTTGCTTTCCTTTTTACCGTGGAAACTTGTAGACGAACTTGTCGCAAATGCGAGACCGACGCAACGCACCTATATCATTTTCAAAGTCAGGGTCGGTCGCTCGTTGTCTCACTCTCACGCTCGATGTCCCTGAGAGGTCGCGATCCATCTCGGTGTCGCAAAAACGCGGAGAAAAATGCACGCAACGCATAGAAAAAGCCAGAGTTCGATGCAGCGTAGACGCGTGGTTTCTATAAAATAGAAGATGGGTTTTTTGCCAATTATCATACTCGCGCGAGAAAAGCGAGAAACCGACTCTTTCGGCCTCTGTTTTATTGTTCGGCTTTTATCTTTGGAAGAGTGGCCTCTTGCAATTCTAATAAACAGTTCTCGAGAAACGATCAGCTGCGTACACGCCGAGTGCGAACCACACAATGGGAGCTCTGGTAGGCATGAAAATTTTGACACGCAGTGTACGATGATCGCGTTCTGAGGTTCTGCCGCTTTCGCCGAACGCATTTAACAAAATTCGACGTCCGAGGGGATTTTATATTTTAGCGTCAGTGCATGGTTTATCCTTTTCGAGAAACCCCTTAAAAAGTATTATTAAAATTTATTTTAACATATTTATATAATAATTTATTTTTTGACCTATTGATAATCTAACGGTAATTTCATTGGAAGTATTCTAAGTATAAAAATATCTGCGTTCGACGAACAATTTTCCTCTATAATTGTAAGTTTGACGTCAATAAAAAATTTTTTAATTGCATGTGAATCGCTTTAGTGTGTTATCGTAAAAATTTTATCTTCTAAATAATAAAACATGCATTTATTAATTATATATTCTTAACTATACGTATAAACTTGTACTTTGAATATTTATCGTGCAAAATTTTGTCTATCGATTCAACGGACACTTGTCCATTTGTTACACGTGCAGTTATATACATTCGTACGCCTACCTTCACGCGTTTGTACACGCTAAAGGTTCTTTGTTAACAAACTAACAAGTACCTATTAATTTTTTTAATCGCGGATAAGGAATATCGTAAGAAAACAGATTTCTAAAAGTAGCGTTTAAATAATAAAAAAGAAATACAATTCAAAATCCAATTGTCAATGATGTTTATTTTCTTGCAATTTCATCCTTTAAAATATAAAATAAATAAATGTCTACTAATTCGAGAATATATGTAAGTATAACTTTTATTTAATAGCAAAATATCTATCAAAATAATATACAAGCGTTTGTTCGCTTTCAGCATACATCGTACCTCTAGGCTCTTAAAATTTCAAATCGATAAAATTTATATTTTATAATTTTCTGTTTTATTTTCACGAATGTATTCTTTAGTATTATCATGACTTTACATTTCTCGATAAATCTTGTATATTTTTCATATATATCATAAAGCGTCTGTAAAATTTCGTTATAATTTAAAAACATGAAAGTTAGGATTTCTGAGAAAATGTTAAATCATCCGATTTGTAAATTATTTTCGTACAATAATACTTTATTTTTTCTCCTTTATTTTTTATAGCAGCGATAACTTAATAAAAAGAAATCTGAAAAATTATTAAATTTGATATTTAAAAAAAGTGTATAGAAAGTAGTCGATTTGATCGTAATTACACTACAAAATATTTAAAGGTTATAAATTTTTACGTGCACCGTTATAATTATCATTTAACAACGTATAATTTGATTCAAAAATATAACATGGTATAACTTAGTACTAAGAGCGAAATAAAATATAATTTTCCGCGAATTTGTAAAGTAATGATCTAGAGGTAGAGATCCGCAAAATGGAATCGGCGGTGTAAGGATCGACGTAAGCCAGTAATTTTACTCACCACAAACTGTTGGTAAAAATTGCACGCGTGGTGTTAAATATATAAAAGCATAAGAAAATACGTAAGATGGGAGCAAGGAGGCGAGTGTCCGCGAAAATGAAGCACTTTGCTTGCTTTATCGTCTGCGAGCGATAAGTGCTTGTGCCTGTAATAATATTAGGCGATTTCCTTTTTCACCGTGGATTAGCGTCGGAAGGGAAAAGCGGGCGAAGCAAAGTGTCGTATCGATAATGAGCATCGTCTTTACGAGCGGTCGGACGCAGTGGCCAACCCGTTTTACACGTGCCTTCGACCACCTTAGGGACTACGGGATTAAGCACGCGACCGCGACTCATAAAAAAGTTCACGCGCTCAATAAGATAATGATTATCGCGCAGTTGCACATTGTGTAAAAACTAGAAAAATAAGTCTACTCACGAATGGATGATGCGGGTTATTTTCCGTCGACATTTTCCTTTTGCCGCCGACCCAACCATTGCGAATTAATTTAATGGCGGAATTTATGCACTTTCGTTGCGCGTAGTTTGCGCAGTAAATTTCGTATTAATAAATAAATTAATTGGGTATAAGAGTCGATGAAACAGAAATCTAGTGTCTTTCCAGCGTTACGATAACGACCGTAACACGAACCTAGATGGAATAATCATTTTTTAGTACTTAACTAACATAGTTTATGGATCCATAAATATTATAAATGATTAAAAATTAGTGGATAAAAAATTTGATTGCTCTTTTGAAAAAATACATCGAATAAATATATTATCAAGATAAATCTATTTATTATTCTGTAAAATATACATGCAATAAATGTAAATAATAGGGGATAAATTAGTAATTATTTTAACATTGGCTCAATATTTTTTAATACAATATCTTCTCCGTGTATTTTAAATGAAAATACTAATCGCTTTTCTTATCATTATTGGTGTTTATTATTTAATCTTAAATTGGATCGCTTAAATTTAATTTTTTTTCATTCTCGCTCGAACAAATTATTTAATTAATATCCCAAAGGTTTTAAAATAATAATTGTAATTTTCTATTATTGGTAAAATTTAATATTATATCTAGTATTTTAAACTGATTTTGTTTATGACTATTAGTAGCAGATAAGCTCTTTCGAATTAAAAGGAATTTTTAACATTTAAATTATGTAGATAATTATATTATTAGAATGATATGAAAATGGTACATAATAATTTTATTTTATTTAGATTGAGTAATATATTTATTTTTTTCAAAAAATTATTTTGTAAAAGTACTTATTTTCTACAATCATATAAATTTTAATTAATAGTTTTGATCATTCGGTTTATAGAGATCAAATTAGAGTGAAAAAAAAATTAAATAGTAGGCGATTCTTCAAGCTGTTGAAATTTGAAAAATAAAAAAAAAGATAATTGTCGGTATTATGAAATAAACTAATAGAATGTTAAGAATATAATTTATGAATATATTATATAATTAGAAAAGATAGATATTCAAGAAGAAATAAAAACATGTGTTATTTAAAGAATCTCTGTAGATTAATTGCAGAACCGAATCTTTTTATATTTCCTCCAGTTTATATCTCATGTATTAATATATCTTATAATCATAATTCTTAAACTAATAAATAAATTGGTAGAATTGATTACACTATAGACTTTCAAGTGATGCAATGCATAAAAATTAAAAATGACAAACATTCCAGAAAAAATAGCCGATCTTAATAACTCTTCTTTTTAATTTATGAAAATTCCCTTTCTCTTTGGCAATATTTGGGTTTTTATTGTAATAGAGCAATTTCTTATAGCCTTTATTTGAAAAGATAAAATAACTAATGATTTAGTAAGGTATTATAGATTAACAACGACGCGAAAAAGTGATGCATTAAACACATAAAACACATACTTTAGGTAAACTTTAACAAAATATGCAGAGAATGAGAAATTGCAACATTGATTCTACTTATGAGGAAATAGTTCATGCTTTTAGCATCACATGGAGTCGATCACACGACTTACTTAATTTATATGGTGAAAAATACAATGCATTACGTTAGATAAACTTCAAGATATAATAAAGCCAATTTATAATGAGCAAATGAATGATCGTTTTCTTGAATGGTGTTAAGAGGAAAGTTTTAAGTATTAGTTATAAGAATTTATTACTAAAGAGTTTAGATATTTCACTGGAAGCAGTCTTTTTATCAAATTTAAATAAAGACTAAAAATTCAACAGTGAAACTTTTTTAAAAATTATGATTTTTATATGATTGGAGTAATAAATACATAAAAATTTATAATTTCTTAAGATATTCGGATTCAATTTTAAACAATTTGCAGTTATCAATAGCAATCTATAGCAATCCATAATTTATTTCAATACATTTTTAATAATTTTTTATTTATGAATTTATAGATATGATTTAATATGTAAATAACAGTTTTAAATAAATCGATAAACTGCCTTTATTTGAAATATTTAAAGTAGAAAATTATCGAGGAATTCATGTATAATCGTAGTATCGAATAAGTTGGGACGTGAAAAAGCGAAAATGCAATACTTATAAAATTTATAATTTATTGTTGTTAAAATGTGTTAGTAATTGATTGTTCTTTTAAAAATTAAAAATATAAAAAAATTACAGAAATATGGAATATTAAATTATGATGCATAAAACGATCAAGACAAAACACATCCCAAAAAATTCTGAATAATTGATTTTATTACGAAGGTTGATGGATACTGCCTGAAGCTGATAGTCTGTCATTTATAATTTGTAAGTTAAGGAAGGTATAAAAGAAATTTGGAAATGCTGATAATATATTCAGAATATAGAGGAACAGTAATTAAATTTACAAGTAAAATTTACGTCTAAATATGTTTAATATTAATAATTTAATAATAATAAATATAATACTTAATTCAAAATTGATTCAAACGAAAACTGTCAGGTATATGATTTACAAAATATAGATATGCCCTTTTAAGCGTAATTTTACACGCGTAATTAATAATATATCTTTTTCTAAAAATTATTTTCTTAAATATGAGTATCGAAAACTTATTCAGCAAACAAAAATTAGCAATATTACGAAAAACTGCTAAGTCATAAGGAGTATTAGTATATCAGTAGTAAAATATGCGTATATAATAACGGATAGCGCATAATCTTTCTTTTCTTTGTACTAGGCATTAAAACAGCGAAATAAAAAAAACAATCGAATACCAGGTGGGATGTAGAAAATCATTCAAGACATCCGGCGTACATACGTATTAAAACAATATCACTACCCATGCAGTGCAATTCTACTCCATTCGTGCATTCGTTATTCTACTTGCAATACTCTTATCTGGTGCCGCGTGGCACGCAATGTGTACATAACTACATACATACAGACGCGGTCGTGGACAGGCAGTAATTTGCCGGTCGAACGATCAAGCTCAGCTGGTGATTTGCCTGCGGATCCTCTCCGACGTCGCGACGCTACTTACACGTTTGTTCGCGCGAAACTACAACATCCTCGCTCATACTTATGCGCGTTTCTCGACACGTGATCTGAAAACCACGACTGCTCGTTTCTCGATTGCATTCGCGCAAATGAAATGTGGAATTTCGCAACAACGCGGTCCTGGCGCTGAACGCAGATTGAAATTTCATCGGTTTGATCGGATCGCAATGCTCGGTGCAGGATTCGTGAACGCACGCAACCAAATTTGCAAGCTGCCTAATTGACTGCGGGAATGTAATATTTAATGGAAACGATTGTTTTTTTTGGGTTTATGTGTCTTTATTCATTTTAAATTAGCAAACTTCTTTAACATACTTCTGCGATAGATTGCGAATATGGATGAAAATTGGAGTTGCAATTTTACTTTTTTATATCATTTTATGGAAACGAAATCTTTGAGATTCGTGGAAGAAAGTTCAATCTTTAACGTAATCGTTATAATTTATAAAGGAATAAACAACTATTTATTATGAATACTTGATATATATATATTTTTTTCGTCAATTTCTTTGCATAATATTAAACTGTTTATATAACTCGTAATAATAAAGAATTCAGTTTTATATAATTACAGTAAAATTTGCTAAAGTAAAGCTCATTGCATTTTGATTTTAATTCATATTGATAAGTGGCAGAGTACATAAGTAGTTTACCATCTTTTTCATGCGTTGAATTTTAAATTACGTCTACATATCTTTCTTTAATATTCGATTTAGATTTTATATTCCGATATTAATTATAATTAAAAAAAATACAAGACTTTCAAATTTAATATCTTGAAATTACTTAACGCAATATTTTCGTTTTAATATTCAAATGATGCTACCGTGAAAAACTTTCCTATCGATCTAACGCAAACTATTTCTCGGTTAATACTGCGTAAAAATGCAGTATTGATTCATTGAATACAAAACAGCAAGCATATCACGCATCAAGAGTTATTAGTTTTCCTGAAATTCTTCTTTTCACGCTAGATAGATTAATTTAATCAATTAATTAATCGTTATACAATTAAACGACCAATTAATTGAAGTGATTATTCTTGTATGTAAAGAAATATAAGCCTTGTATAGGAAAGTTTATAGAACAGTGAGAAAGCAAAGACGATAAAAGGATACTAAGAAGAGGGAGAGAGTAGAAATAAGTCTGACAAGGCGCCATGTCTACTCAGTCCAATACAGTGATAGAAGATCACGATTAAGAATACCTGATGTCCATTCGTGTGTCAACAATCGACGTACATGTTGACCGTTCTCTTTCTTTCTCTCTTACCTATTCTACTTAGTTACAATTTTTTCTTATAAACAATATTAGTCGATTGCTATTTATTTCCGTTGCATCATCCAATCAGTTTAGAATCATCATCAATAGTATCTTTTCCTCTCGCTTTTTTTTAGTACGTACTATTCCATTAATCATGGTACTTGTATTTTAATATTGGAATACAATTTTATTTTTCTATCTGTTATTGTCTAAATGCAATATCTTATTGTATTAAAAGTACTTTTAAGGCCTGCGATTTTAATTTATTTATAATGTGTTATTCTATTCATATTCAAAGCAATGATTTAAAAATGATAAAAAATTTAATTTCTATTTCAGGAGTTTTTTCATACAAAAAATACATAGTTTTAATAGCAAAAAATGTTTTTATTTTTCGTATATTCTAATTTAATAAAAATGGCTTTAACGAAGACTTTAAATTTTCCGTCTATAATCTGGTATTGGTTAATTATAGTCCAATTTTTAATATCAATTAATAATAATCCAATGAATAATTTTTTATATCATTATAATGTAATATTTATAGAAAGATTTTTCTCACTATCCTATATTAACATTACTTATTCTTTTATTGTGACATATCGATATAATAATTTTTAAATATTTTTTATTTATACATTTTAATTATTATTTTTTAATGAAGTTACAGTTTCTACAATAAAATTTTTATATATGTAAATAAAACAAGTTTAAATTTAATATTGATTATTACATATGTATTTTTTTCTTTTTAATTTTAACAAGCTTATTCTTGTTCATCAAGTTTATTACAATGTAACTTAAAGGAATCCATATTTGTACGAATACATTTAAAATATAAATTAAAATGACAGTAAGTATTTGTAATTCTGTCACATTAGTTTATGGAGTAAAACGTCAAATTTCATCATACGGACTATTGCATTATTTTATTTTTTCTTTACCATCTTTCCGTATTGGCGTATCTCCCTCTCTCTCTATATATATACATATACACACGCATACATATATTTATTTCGCAATGCAGCCACTTGATTTGCATCTTTCGTTTTGCTTATTGACTGCGGCATCTCAGTCTTTCAACCATATTCAGGCGTGATAGTTGACGTATAAGCGTAAATTGTTTTTTTGTGTGTATCATTCTCCAGCGTTTATACGTGCCCAGTGCATAATGCGGGATCACTAGGAATGAGGCAATTGCAGAAATCGAACAAGTCGGACTCGCGAAGATAAATGCCCGAGCATTAAACTACGATTTAGCACAAGGTATATTGAACGGTGATGATTGGCACTACTCGCAACGTAACGTATGCACAACCCACGGAAGAGAACGAGAGTGTGAATGTGGTTTTGCATTTGGCAGCTTCCAAATCTTCCGCGTTCCTTGCGTTTTTCGTGAGTTCGTTTAGCGAATAATTATTTATTCGATTACTTGCTGCTTTTGAAGCTCTCAAGTAGAAGATTGTACGCGTGAAATTTAGAGTTAAATTGCTAGCATTTATATTCTGAGTATAATATCATTTGTTTGATTATCTTGCAATATTGCATAATATCTTATGCATATCAACGTAATTTGAAAAAGCAAGTCTCACTTACTACTTGGTGATCAAAGAAAAAGTTCTATAAATTCCAGCAATTTACCTGCAACAGAGAAGAAAAATTGATATATTAAATATGAAATACAATTCATTTGTTTAATAAGCATTTGAAGAATTAGGCTTAATTGTAGTTTTTGGGGTCTTGAAAAATAATATATCTTTGAAAAAAAACGTATACCGTTTAGATATTTATAAGTGCGCATCTAATAGAGCAATTATCTATCATATATTATATAAAATTCTTAAATCGTAAAAAGTTATGTATTTCATGTGAAAGTTAAGAAAAACATCATGAAAGTTTGCAAAGTACTTTAACTAGTTTATGCCGATGTCTTTATCTATGTCGAATCCTGTACCTAATTACTTAATATGCATATATAAATGTACACACACTAACCATAACTATAATTTGTTCCAGAACAGAAAGTGCAATTTGCTCGATTTTCCTCAAGATGAGATCAATATTTGTATTAATCTATATTTGCTCCCAATAAATAAAATTATGCGATTTTTATGATAAGAAAAATTATAGCGGTTTCATTATGACTTTTTTTTACTTTTTTATCACATGATTTCTTAAGAAGATACATTTGCAAATTAATTAGCGTGCACTTTATATTTTTATTATTATTCTATTTTTAAAGATACCGTATCTAATTTATGATATTTAATTATAGTTTAAAGTTGTTTTTTTAGAAATTATACTTAATTTTATAGATGCAGTATGTTAAATAACATTTTTATTAAGGTATATTGATATCTTCGATTTGAAAATACAAACTATATAATTGGATCTTTTTGCTGTTTTTAAAATAAAATTTATTTGTAAAAGTCCTAAGTCTTGGAAATACAAAAAATTTCAGATCCATAAGCCAAAGTAATTGAGTTAAAAAGCAATTCTCTCTAGTATTTTAAATATCTTGTGTAGAAAAGAAAGTTTTTGATGATATTTAAGAAGACATAAAGTTAATTGACGCAGAATTAAGAAGTTATTACTTTCTGAAATAAGTATATCTAGTTAATCATAGAATAGCGACAAAAAATGCAATATTTAGATTTAGATTGTCACTTCAAAAATATAGTATAACTATTACTGTATGTATTACTAAAAATGTGGCTTATTAAGTATTCTACAGATTATGAAAGTTGTGGGCTTTAGACGAGTCAAATTGTTTGAATTATGCGGTTAAAAGTTAATCGCCAATTATGAACTAAGAAGTAAAAGAAAGAAAAAACATTTATTTCTAAAATTAAATATATAGGAAAGCTATTGTAGCTTATAAGTAATGAAAAAGTTTCATAAGAAATGCTTTATTAAAAAATTTAAATATGTTTTTCTCAAAATCATTATTAAATTAAGATGCGCAACCACAATTTAATTATTTTCAATGAACGAATCTGAAAATCTAATTTAATATTTAAACCATTATTAATTAGTAAATGATTATCTTAATTGAATGTTTTTTAATACATACAAAATTTGTTTTTAAAATTTTGATTCTAAATCATATTTTTTTCTTTAAACATCTGCTACTTCTAGAAAATAAAATTGTGTTAAATTTTTCTTACTTAACTCAACAAACGTACATGTGTAAAATAAAAAGATTTTAATCTTCTAAAATAAAAATGAACTATATCTTTTTAAAAATTTCAAACACTTTTTATGCGAAACACTAAGTTTTAATAAATTATACAGTATTCTAATATATACAATAAAATATATGAATTTTTATGTTCATTAATATAAGTTTAATAATAATCTATAAAATAATTTTTTTTTAATATTATTGAATTAGATTTTTTAAACAACTGAAATAGGTTTATTATCTAAAATTAAAAGTTCACTTTATACATGTATATTATTATATAATTTTGAACAAAGACTATTAGAACAAGTCAAAATAGTTATTAAAATTTTTAGTGTTATACGAGAAATTTACATCGTATATCGATAATAAAACTTTTTTGGTTTCTTCTCTAGAAAGTTGCATTATTTATATTCAGAAGTTAAAGAATACCTATACTTTATGCACATGAGTCATAACTGTTTACTAAATTATTTTGTAAGTTGAGTCGTATAAATTTTCATGGGCATAATAATCAAAATTAGGAAAAACGGGTATAAAATCTATACTGAATAACCTTGCTTAAGGTGTAGCAACAATAAAAATTTTTATAAAGAATTTACAAGCTATTGCTTTAATGTTTACTTTCATTTTATAATAAAATTAATAGTAGCGATTAGTGATAAATGCAAATTAAATATCAACAATAAATAAATTCAAGATATAATAATAATAATAAATAGATATATTATATTTTCTTTTGAACAAATTAGCATAACATTTGAATTAATTAATCAAACAATTAAAAACTGCTATTATAAATTATTACATAAAAGAAATTTTATAAGCAAATATTAATTTTATTTAATATTAATAAACGTGCGATTGTAACGATTAAATTATACGAAATAAAAATTTTGACAAATCTTTAATTTAAATAGTTTTATACGTCATGTAGAAAGAAAATATTGTTTTTTATTTTTATAATATTCAAAAGAATAATTACCACAGTTTTTTTTTCAATTTTCGTATTAAAATCGTTAATAACTCTTAAAATATAAAATCTCCACGAGTGCAAGTAATCACTTTGGAACAGATCGTATTATCTCAAGTCGTTACCGAGAAAAATCAAACTCATATGCATAAAATTCACACACAATCAACAGATTATTTTTTCTTCTTCGAAACATGTAACCAATATCGATAACTCCACATGCGTAAATCGTTTGTAAATGTTCTTATTATTCCGAAGTGAAGCTGCACCCAAGTTTATCGTCAGAACGCCTTCTTCCGGCCTCGGTAAATTGTTTAGCATTTGCACAAAGGTTCTCGGTCAACCCCCCGCTACGATTCTTGAAAAAAAATAAAAAGAACAAACGACGCCTATCGCGTCAATTTCGAGCGAAAATACGCTCGTGTCGAGGGCTGAAAGTGAAAGCGAGCGCGAAGATCGTCACGCGCCCAAGACGAACGATGTTTTACCAGCCACCCCGATGTTATCGCGAGGACACAGATTGGCCCCGTAGCATCTCGAATCCGTGCTTCTCTTTCCACGCCAATCTATTTCTTTCTGTCTTAGCTTTATCCGTATTTGCACAGAGCCGCGCCTCCGCACGTCGGTTTTATCGTCGCTTGCACTGCTACCGAAGGTGGCGTTGAGTTTTGAATTTGAGGGACACGCAAATGAGTATATACTCGTGCAGGTAGGCTCTGCGTTTCGTCATTCGCATTATGACTTTTGTTGCTCAAGCTTAGAAATCTGTATTTCTAATCCACGGGTTTTCAGGAGTGATTTACTGCGAGAAGAGAAAAATATTACGACCGAGTATCTCGATTCGATTTGCCCTTTTCAGAAGATTTTATGTAGAGCGACCCAATAACTTTTATTAGGATAAGATAACGGGAAAAATAGATTCTGGGCATAGGGGGATATTAAATCATGATAAAGTGAGAAATGTACTTGATGTATTTTAAGTAAAAGGTGAGTACAAAGGACACTTAATTTACTCGAAATGCTTTTCTTATCTTGAAATATATCATTTTTTACTTCATAATTTTTATTTTTTTCATTTATATATCTCTAAATAAAAAGAGTCATTAAAAATATTTTTTTTAATTTAGATTCATTTATTTCAAATAATAAGTTTAATTTGTATGAATTTAATGATTTATGAATGACAATTCAATTTTAAAATGTAATTTCATAACTAACACTTGTTTTGCAAAATCTAATCTATAAGTATTTTGAAACGAGTGATCCTTTCGATTTCAAATTAATAATCGAATCATCTTATTTATTATTATTTTTTAATCAATTTCTAAAAGAATAAGTTATAAATAAATATAATTATAAAGTTCTTTAAAAACATATCATATTTTATACTTTTTATTAAAATTTAATTCAAAAATAGATCTCATTAAAAGAACTCATGAGTCGTAGAATTAATTCTTTAATGTTAAAATATATAACCTACAGCATTATCCAAATTGATATATTAAAGAATTGATATTCTCCCGTTTAGTAATGACAATGATAAATTTGAAAAAATGCAACTTTACTCTCTTTAAGCAAACTTTTTGTTGAAGATAAGTCGAGCGTTAAGTAATTTTAGACCATTACTCAGATATTTTTGACTACTTATTACAAACTTATTTTTGTGCATCTATATAGGAATGAAATTAATTATCGAGTGGTCTGCATTACACTCAATCACTTTTACATTAGCCATTCCTGAGAATCAACTTTCCTTAAGAACATAAGTCTTTGAACAGTCAAATTTGTCACTTTAATTCCATCGCGGCTTCGCTGTACCTACATCCAAAAGCAGCTTTTGAAGAGATTAATTTACGCTCCAGCCTTTGAAAGCATATTCACAATGCTTTCATATGGTAATATAAGAAAGAGAAGGCTAATATCCCGAAGGAACCAGTTCGTTTAAAAATCGCCTCGGCCTCTCCCTTCTCTCTTTCAAGCTAATTTTAGTTTAGTACACGCAGAAAGAGAGAGAGAGAAAAAGACAAATGTCGTAGCAAATAAACCAATGTCTAGATCGCATTACTAAATATTCCCTCTCGGGCTTTGCATAGCTACTCACGTGCCAAGCCCAAAGATATTCCAGTTTTTAGCCTCTCTCCTTCTCGATCCCCTTCTATACATACGAACTCGAGGTAATATCTAGCCTCGCGTGTTTCACGATGAAAATCAAGGCGATTTTATCGTCGATATACCGTCCATCCGTCTCGATAAGTGAAAAATGTCGGGATTTCTTGTCGAGCAACGGTGGCTGCACCAACGGCGGCAGCAATTCCACTCTCGAAATGATTCAAGAGAACGATCTTTTTATCTTTCTTTGTTGCTCAGAGTATCCAGTACCAGCATAAGTATTACCTTGCGTGGAATCTCTAGTTACATTCTCGAAGGAATCGACCGATCTTCTTCAATTCGCACTTTTGACAAAAGTAATATTATCGGAACTCGAAGAAATTGGTCTATTCAAAACCCAAAACTATAATAAGTTATATTCTTAGGATTTCAAATATTATTTAAAAACTTTTGTTTCAGAACTGTCTTATAATTGCTTTATCTAATAATTTATGGAATGTCAAATGTATTTATTCAATTTAGTAAAGCAAAATAATGATTATATTTTCATAACTGTATAAATTCGCCAAGTCAATTTCTTTTTAAAATTCATTATTGATCTCACAATTTATTTAAAAGCATTTTATAAATCATATCTTTTAGCGAAACAATAATCGATGAGGGTATTAACATTGTTTTGCAGTGACTTTGAGAATCAACTTTTATCGTTTCTTCAGTATTAAAGCTATAGTTTTTCAACGATGTATATATTTGATAAGTATAATTCGTCAAAATATTTTTACAATGGCAGATTTATGATTTGATAACAGAAACTGTATTGTTTTAAGTAATTAGAAAGGAATTGAAGGAGGTCAAGGAATTTTAGTTGTTCGTGGTATTTTAAATAAATTGAACAATAAATAGAAAAAATTTTAATTTAATACAAAATTTAAAACTAAAATTCAAATTAATTTTTTATAGAGACAATGTTTTTCAACTAGCAGATTTTTATGATTAGAAGTAAATATAATTAGAAGTAAAAAGATTACTAAATATGAAATTAAATTAGACATATGTGAAAGTCTGCAAACGTTAATATTGTTTTTAAGCACTAAAAGTAACTATAAAAATAAAGAATCGTCGATAATTGATTTAAAAAATCTAAAAAATTTATTCTAATTATTTGAAAAAATAATTAGTTTTCTTTGTTTTATAAAATAATTGAATCCGATTCGAAATACATCTTTTCGCATTGTAATTACAAAGTATCTCTCAGTCATTATGTATCATTTGAGATTAAATTGCTGACTTAATATAATAATTCTATATACGATCATAATACACATTATTTGGAATGGCATTCACAATAGCAATACGAAAAGCTCATTTATCAAGCTATCATACATCAGCTTCGAAAAACAAAAGAAACAAAAAAGAAGAGGAATTAAAAAGAAGGTTCTCGAAGACGTTGCTAGTCAACACGGAATCATGTGTACGTATTGGAAATCATAGATACAAAGAGATTCAAGAAAAAGCGGACGGAATGACGGGGTCCGAAAGAAGCGAGCAAGGGGATAAAAAGAAAAAGAGAAGATATACGTTGTCGCAGTCGTTCTCCTCGTCGCGGCGAGAATCTCATTAGGCATCCCGCGGACACCTATCTCGCGAGTTGTCCTAGAATTTCTTAATGTAAAATGCAATCGGACTGCCGAGATCGTAATGGGACATTGCCTTATAGCGAGCTCATGGCGAATAAAACGTCGCGACGTAGCTCTTATCGGGAAAAAAGTACAATTCCTTCTTTCGCCTCTGCGAACTTCAGGACTTCCAGGAGAACACTAATGGCAGATGTAACGAGAGCGAGCCTCGATTTATTGACGAGCGATTGCGACCAAGAGGCTTCCAATGCCTTCGGGAAAAACAGGGAAAAAGCCGCGTGCTTGAACTTGCCTTCGTTCACTGTTGCGCTTTTGCGTTCATTCGCTCTACCGCCGATGTTGGCTTTTCTTACGTGAACGTGTCTCGTCTCCGTAGGGACGAAGACCGAAGACCGAAGTCTTGTAATACCTGTTGCTTTAAAAATAAGTCCAATGCCTTAGTCGCTTTAATTTCTAGTTTTTGCTCTATTTCAAAGCATCTCCGGTGATGCGTGTTCTTATTTTCAAAATAGTAGCAGCGAAATATTCTAAATGATCGAGGTTTTGTATCGGAGTCACGATTTTACGAAAATGTAAGTAAAAATCCGAAGAAAATAAAATCTTAAAATTCAGGATAAATGTTGGCTACTTTCACTAGTTCGATGCAACGTTCCTATGGAATTCTTGCTCGCTAATCGGTATATCTTTACTAGCGTATAAAACAAATTTCTTTGAATTTTCCATGCACAGATATAATTTTTAAGAAGAGTGAAAATTTTGAAAAAACACCTGTCAGTATTTAGAAGTATACCTTTTTAGAGATTATGGAATTATTGAAGGGTGCAGCTAAAGTTTTGAACCTATATATACTGTCAATAGCATACGTGTCATGTCATATCATTAATTATTCAAACAGTATTTTCGTGGCGTCGATTATCATATAGCTGCACGTTTTCATCCAGCGAGGCGAGCTTAGAAAGGTATGTGATTATATCAAAAAGTATCACGACAAGAGTAACAAATGGTCCTAGAAATCGATAGAGCTCTCAGAGCGTAACGTGTAACAGGCTTTCAAGAGGTTTCGAACCCCCAAACTTGATAAATGTCCTCGACGTTGCCTCTACAGGTTCATTTTTGTAGAAGCTCATTTTACTCTCCCACGGCTCGATGTCTTCGCGAAACGCGGATATAGAATCTCGTCCTCGAAATCTATCGTACCTCGTGATAATTCACAACTAACTTTAAATAACTATAGACGTGAATTTTCTTTTGACCGAGGGCACGATTATCCGAGAGAAATTGCGTGCAGCATCGCAAATTTAAAGTGAGCACTATAGAATTTCTGTACAGAAAAAAATGAGGAGTGTGAAGTTGGATAGACATAAACGTCTTTCAAATTCATATACACCGTAAAGTTACGGATACGTAGGCGTACCTATAATTTTGCGTTCTACATTGTTTTAAAGATGAAGTAGGTTTTGATAGAAATTTTATGTTAAGTTTTAAATTGTTTCACGAACTGGATATTTACATCAAAATTTGATTGATAGATTTTTAATGTCGTTATCTAATCAGGAAATTTTTTTTAATGGATTGTTTTCAATCATGTCTACTACATAGTAGACCTATTAAATCAAATTTATCTTAAAAATTTATGCATTTGATTTGACTTGTCTGCATACATCAACATTCAAATTCAAAAGTAAAGTATTTTATACATTTCTTCCTGCATAAACTCTATTATGATATATTAAAAGAACATCGATAATCACGTAAACATAAAATCAGTGATTATTTAAAAATTAGTAAGTTTTTATGTTTTATATTAAATTTATGATAAAAAATTAGTTTCAATATTTATAACACACTACTGAATAGTAATAACTAGATAATAATTTTCAATTTTATTCTATAATTAAATAAATAATAAAATAATTTTTTACAATAATATTTAAATTACTTTTCCGTTTCAATTTTTACTAAAAATAGATGATTATAAAATAAGAAAAATATGAATACATTAAATAAATTAACTGAATATTAAAATGGGTGTGTGTGAATAGTAAAATGGGTTATATTAAAAATTGACATGAGTAATTAATAGATTGTAATACATCTATTGTACACATAATTAGTTAATAAACTTTTCTTTGATGTATAAACTCCAACTTAAATAATGTAATAATAATCGATCATATCATAATTCAAATGCTATATAAATATTTGAAAATAAAGGAACTATATCATGTCATTTATTATAAACTTTGAAAGTTGAATTATGATAAACAGTACCTACTGCATCATATTTTTCATCTTGATAATAAATATCTAGACAATCAGAATTATTCCAATAATAAAATACGATATTAAAACTGATAATTTTAAAATGGGATCTTTTCAATGATAAGTTACGTATCTGTATTTTATATTTATAAAACTAAAGATAAAACATTTTAAATATCACACGATAAGAAATTTTCTTTTATAACAAACAAATAAGTTAGAAAATTTTTTTAATAAATAAAAAATGCAAAGATCTTTGATTTTCTAGATCAAGTATTTTGATATGCACGTTAAAATAGATGAAATATTAATATTTCATATTCATAAACATTTTTACATTGTTTGTCGATAAAAAATGTATTTATTTAATGTCTGAAACAAAATTTATTAATGAAGTAAAAACATTTTTAATATATTTGAAAAAATATTAAATATATTTATTCTCGTTATCGTTCCTGATATCTGTGTATTAGAATAAGATTTATTTTTTCATAAAAAAGCTGTGAAACATGAGTATCATTATTTTAATCGTCTTTCAAAGTTCCATTAAATTCCAAAACTTGTATTCGTGACGTTCTTGCTAATTGAATTTCAACTGGACTGAAACTACAAGCAGAAAATCAAGTTTTAAAATTTCAAAAACTGGTAAATGATAATAAATTTGAATTTACTTTAAATTTCATATTTTTTTTATTTGAATAATATTCGCTATAATATAAAAATTATTGTCGTAGAGTCTCGAAGACTGAAATATATACGATATTGCTTTTAAGTGCCTTCCCTTCTAGAATACATTACACATTTACGGTTTAAATATTTTGCACACGTACGGAAATTAGTCACAGAAAGAACATAAAAAACAAGTACTTCGTGCCGATTGATGCTCAACCATAAACAGTTAAGCATCGATTAACTTTACAACGACGACATGAAACGTACGCTAAGTGATAAACATATTTTCCTTCAAATCGTTAAAAGAATTTCCATAAGTATCTCCACACAATAATCACTCGAAAAAAACTGTCGCGAATCAAGATATTACAAGTCGCATTTACGTCCTGGAGAAGCGATATCGAGAATCCGACCTTCATCCGTGCCGAATAAATAAAAAACTTTTGCGTTCGCTCATCCCTTTTACGCCCGTTCCTTGGACTTTCCGTAAACATCCACCGAGTGCATCAACTGCATCGAGCTTAAAACGGCATTGCATAATCGTCGGTCCGGTCGACGAGGCGAAAACGACGTTCGAGTAAGGCAAAGGCCGTGTGTCCGAACGATAGCATCGAGCTCCGAGAAAGAGATGCTCTCGTCGTCTATCGACTCCGCACCATCGCCGATGCGCCCGCATTCCAACTGCGTACCTTGGCACGGCTCGACCGGAGATAAAGATACGGAAACGTCGATCGCATGATGTACGCGTGTATTCTCTTTTGGCTCACCTCCTCGGCGATAATTACGAGCTTAGAATTCAAGTGCGCACTTGAGTTTTATCGGGTCACTGCTCAGTCGATGGTCTCGTTTGTTTTGGCGACGTTGGTCGAGGGACCGCGAAAGGATTCTAATTATTTTCGATTTTACGCGAGCGACGAGCGAATCTCCACGAATTTTCAATACAGCGAACGTTTGGGTAGATGCGAATGAGCCGTAATAGATGAAGTGCTTCGATTTTCGAGTTGACTTGCTAGTTGTTCATAATAGATATTCCGGGGATAAGTTACTTTGTAAATGCTTTTTAAGGAATATAAAATACGAGCGTGAGATGAAAAGCGAAATTTATAAGGAAAATAATTTGCTTCATAGAAATCGATAGATGGTTATCTAACGTTGTATTGTAGAAGCGATAAAGTCAACTACACTTAGACGTACGATTTTATATACTTGTACCCGGTGCATATCGAGCCGAGCGTTACTTTTAAATAAATTGTAATCGGTAGAATTGAATGGAAGTTAAATACTGAATTGCGATTGTAGAAATATATAGGTATAGAATGGTAATTTTGTAACCATCGATGCTTAAACAGCTTTCATATATTTAATGAAACAGTATAAATATCTGCTGTAACAATATCTAATTGGGATGATTTAATGTTCAAACGATAATAACGAGCGATAACTCTAATGGAAACTCTCTACTAGTCCCCAGGAAAGAAGAAAGTTTCAAAAATAGTTTTGCACATTCACCAGTCATTGCATGAAAAATATCGAAACGATTACGAACTCGAGGAGTGATGTATAGTTAAAGTGTCCAGCAGTGGTAAAGTAAGCACGTAAATTGCGGCTGTAACGTCTGTAACTATATTAAAGGAAAAGCGGCATGATTAACGTCGCGTAGGACTAGAACCGATGGGGCCAACATTTGAGCTTCTTAGGATCCTAACTCATCGGGTGAGATAGCGCGATCGACTTGGCATTCACCGTCCTCAAATGTACGATAAAGTACGCGTTTTAGCTGCCTCGACCCTAATGTAATAAGACGTAAACGTATCGTTTAGAAATCGCGAGGGCACGAGTGTACGCCGGATAAATCAGCGATTTTATACGCCGGCTGTCGGCTGGATATACCGTAACCCGCTAGAATCCCAGTAGAAGTCCAGTAGGTTGCGAGCACGTAGAATTTCTCGTGAACGAGTGTTGCGGGGGAACTGCCTCCGTTCTCAATGCTCCTTGGCGCGAACGCCTAGTCGAAGTACTGTTACTTGGCCTGGCGGCAACGAGCTCGGGCTTCTCCTCTTGGCTTTATTGCATATACAATGGACCAGCGCAGGAATACATCGAACGCTTTCTCGTTATCTGCCTTTTATCCCCTTTTTACCTTTTTTTACTTTGCCGCGATTTAAAAAACTTTTTCGTTCGTTTTACGTCTCGATGCTTGTTGCGCTTGATGAACCTTTACGAGTGCGATGCTCGACTCTACGGAGCAACTACTTCCGAACCTGCCGCGTATTTTCTTTTGTCCAATGTTGCGGTACGCAGTCGAATTAGCCTTAGCTAACTTTTTAAAATTGGCTTTGTTTTTCACCTGGAATTGATTTCTCGTGCTATAATTGCTGCATCGATGGGTGACACGATACGAAACTCAATTTTACCGAGTAATGTACGTTCGAGTGATTTTCTTGGCGCACATTATTTAAAAATGTAAAGCTAATATCAGCGATGCTAATGAAAGTAATCAGAGATATTATATAATTTCAATTGTAGTCCGTTCGTTAGAAAATTCTACAAGCATTTTATTTTCAATTTAATTTCAATGCATATATTTTTCTTTTGTCCAGCAGCCGTAAAAAATCCTACGTCTATTCATTATAATTTAATTAGTAGGTTTGAATGCATAAGTTATCATTTCAGCTATTTTAATTACGTATGATTTTGTATTATTATTCCATGAATTTATAAGACTTTTAATTTGTTATATGTATGCCTTGTTAAGAAAGCGCATTCATTACAAAATGTATTCTTTAAAATTTTGTATACATAAAAGTTTTCTTTCGTCGACACGGTATTTAGATTTAAATAAAACGTAATTCAAGTTCTTTAACATTATTTCATTCCTCGACTATTCGTTCTATTTCTTTAGGATGACCTTACCTTTTTTATACATAAAAAAGAAATAAATCGAAGAGCTAACCACATTCACATCTGGATCTCGTTCTTATTCCATTCGAGTAATTTGAAAATAACGTTTAAATAACTTAAAAAAATTTACAATCATTTATTTAGATTTCTTCGCGAGAAAACATTATAACTTTTAAACGAAAATCTTATAACTTTTACATCTTGAAATAAAATAAAAAAATTTGTGTATAATAAAAAATTTATAAATATGTGAGTAATAAATTAAAAAATTTGAATAAAAACAACAATACCTATATAAAAAAAAGCAGTAATATTGAAAGTATTAAAATTTTGTGGATTTCTAAACGTAAAAAGTTCGAAAAATTATAAATAATGCACCAAGATACAAAATTTAATGTGACTCAAAATTGTACGATATATTAGACATAAGAACAGTTTGAAAAGAAAGTAAAATGCCTATGGGTATCATACGATTTACCATTATACGTATTTAAGCAAAGTAATATAGTACAGAATTCCGAGTCATAAATACTTTTAAAGTAAGACTAAATACAACGACAATTAAATTGACAAAATATAACAAACTGTTACGTATTTAGCAACAAGACGATACACTAAAATGATGGAATCTACTTTTTAATGTACATAGTTATAACCCGACGTTAAATTTTATTAGGCTAAACTTAACTTTTTCTTCGGCATCATAAAGATACTATTTTACTCTAAAATGTTTGACCGTCTTCTACAAAATCGCAAATAACCGGTATCCTCTATCTAAAAAATATCCCCTTGAGCACTATGCATAGCAATTTCACGCAGCTAAATCCGCTTTTCCTTTTACAACGCAGAAAACCCACGTGCATAGAGGTATAGACGTACATTACTTGCCGTACGGCGAATCAAAAAGGAATTTCCAAACACAGCGAGCCAAACAAGCGTAGCGCGACTGGTCAAGCTGGATATACACACCAAGAAAAAAACATTATGAAAAATTATTAGTTTTAATCGTGATTCAAGGTATTGTAAGTTTTATCGAACTTATTCCACGCTTATAATTTTTAATTAAAACTGTATCACTTGGAAGAGCGAAATAATTGAGTGTCATAACGTTTAGTATTGCTTGTTCGGAATACTGAAATTACGCAGCTCCATTTAGGCAAGCATCTAAGCAGCGTAATACTTTTCTCCTTTAATTCAACGTTACGATTTTGTAGCCTCGATATGAAATATTCGATGACGTGACTAATTTATGGTATTTAAGCTTACGTATATGAGATGGCGTTGCAAATGCAATTACAGCTACTGTTTAAGATAGCGGTTGATATTGCAACATTAATAGGTATGAAATTTCCTTGATTTTTCTTGCGATTTATATTTTTAACTATTTAGACATTTGGTAAAATCTACAGCTTTACTCTTAAGATCCAAGAGCTCCGATTTTTTAAAATATTCCTCTAAACTTGCTGGATACAGGTAACAATCTGAATAGAATTGCTTAGCAATTTTCTCAAGTACGATTTATTATGACGGTGGCGAAATTTAAGAAACTACAAAAAAATGTTAATTTCAGCTGTTTTTATTCCTCCGGTGCATGCATTTAAAAAATAGCCATGTACATCTACATAATCATGAATCGATGTAAGACTATAATAAAAAAAAAATTACGAAAATCGTAATCAAAATTGATCTTCGATACGAGAGAAATGTGAGATAGAAATATGAGAGCAACATTTGCATCGGTAAATGAGCATTGAGATATTGAACGGTGCGTATATGTCATTTTAAAGACTCGAGTCAGGACAAAGAATGCGTACCTATCGACTAGCCTTAACGTCTGTTCAAAATTAAGGAAAGTCCTCGAGACACCGAATCTATTACTCATAGGTAAGCACGCACATGTGTAGCAAGCTCGCATCGAAATGCAAGGCGGAAATGTCTGGTTAGCATCGGAATAGCGTCGACGCATGCAACCATACGACATATTATTGCCCAAGGCTAAGCCGCGCGCACTTTCATAAGGAAGAGTAGAGCAGTTGCCCGCATGCAAAGCAGTTGCGCATCAGCGGGGGATGCGATGTACCACTCGGACACTGTGGCGGAGTTACCCGCGAGGCAACTCCACGTGTGAATAGCAGATTAATTGACGTCCGCGAGTGTGCATTAGGAGAGAACGAGGGTCGTTTGTCACCGACTTAGACGCTACGCAAGAGAACTTGGGGCGGTTATTTTTTTTCTTATTTTTCTTTTAGAATTCAGAGGGCAATTTATCGCGAGGATTTCGATTAGAATTACACGGAATGCCGCACCGTATTGGCGGCTATACACGTATTCATTGCGCGCGGTTTTTCAGTGTCCTATAAGCATTTATCTACCATTTGCAGCCTTCTATTACTATCGCAAGGCGAAACATTGGTTTTAGTTATTATTATTATTTCTATAATTAATATTTAAATTGCTCGTGCAGTCTTTGAAATTACTATTTTTAATATTAATGATAAATTTAAATATTTCATGTTCTAAATGTACATAAGCGTTATTTTATTTACCTATTTATCGTTATACCGGTGATTTTTATTTTATAATTAACTGAAAACTTTTATTTAATTTTGAAATCATTTTCATCGTAATTTATTTAAATATTAAAATGTAATTATATAGATTTATTTTTAAGTTAAATTGTACAATTAAAGTTATAATAAATTATTAATAGAAAACTTAATCTTCTATTTAATATAATCTTCAACGTACAACACTCATAAATCAACGTATATTTTATACATATTTGTTATCTCTGTAATTTCAAAGATTACAAGAAAATTTATATATACGTGTGATATAATTTTGGAATGAATAAACTCAGAGTATTTTGTATGTCTTGATCGACAATTTAGTTATTTTTAAGATTCCACGCTCGTACTTATAATTTACGATTGAATTTATATAGAATAAATAATAAACTTGGTTGGAAGCCACGAGAATTCGTTTTTGTTTGGACAGCTAATATTTGAATAATTCAATATTTTTTGTAATCGTTTTTTAAAGAAAAAAACAATGATCTTTAAAATCTACTAAAAAATACTTTAAATAATTTCAATTAATACTTTTATTGAATTCTAAATTAAAAATATTACTTCTATAATACTTGAAGTTTTTTTTTTAAATCATAAATTTACCATAACCAAGTAAATGACTCCAACGGTACTATATTGCGATACTAAGAATTCTCGTGTTTTAAGGTGCTATGTAATTTTATGTACATAAAAAAGGAAAAAAAACATATTTGCGTAAAATTTTCTTAAAATTGGTAAAGCTTATTTTCATATTAGTTCAAACATTCAATCAATTTGCTTACATTTTTACGCATTTTCACCATATATGAAAATGTAGAAGATAGAATCATTTCCCACATTAAAAAAAGTATTAAACACACTTTGAGATCAAAGCCGAAAGCCGATAAAAATTTTTATGATAATGTAATTTTCGTATTAGTTTGATAGCCGCGTATCCGTTACTTACCTCAATATAAAAACAAAGTCTTCGAAAAGAAATCGCGTTCTAAACCATCTAACCGCGTTATTTATCATCCGCACTTTTTATGCCTTTATTTATTCATGTATTAGACCTTTTTGCAGTTTTGAAACTCTATTTGCATGCAAACGAAGGAAACGAAAGCAACGTTTTGTCTTTCGAAACGAGCGGGCGCAAAGTGCCGCATTGCGCCTGTGCGAAAAGCGCGCGAGCAAAGCCGCTCAAACGAGCAAAGAGAACTTACGGGTGTGCCCTTGGCACGCGTCGTTCTCCTTAAACATGGATATAACCGAGCGATCGACCTCGAGCACGCGACGTCGCTAAAACTTGAAGCAAATATGGGCCTGCGTGCATTGCAAATAGAACGAAGAGCGGGAAGGGAGCGTACGTTCTGTATTCGTAGATAAAGAGAGGCCCGCATTTCTGCGTCCACGATATACTTTCCGCGTGTTTTCGCAAACGTTATTCTGCCTTGCTAATTCGTTGATTTAAATTTTGCATCGAGTACCGTTCGTTTCTGTCGTGTCGGCGTGCAAAGCAGATGGTTACGTTTCGAGGAAATTAAATTACAATTTGAAGTCTAATTTGTCAACGCTCGGAGCACCGATTGCAGAACATCGCGATTAAACGTGTTTTTTTACTAAACGAGAATTCTAAGATTATTATCCGGCTTTGCTTATTATGGGATATGATTAGTATAAAATCCTATCGGTCGACGCTGTTTAAGACGGGTTCTTATAGATGACTGAAATCACACTGTCCATTGTAATACTTATATTAAAAATTCGATATGTAAAACCAAATGATAAATGGGTTCGATCGTCGATCGAGGTTTCACAAAACCATTCAACATCCCAATGATTACTGTCAATTTAAGTAACTTATTCTTCTGGCCGTAGTTTGGACGCGCCATAGCGACATTGTCAAAATTGATGGCCTTTGTTTTTATTTCATGAGTCTGCGTTTACAAGTATGAGAAAAAAGTTAAGCAACTCAACTGGAATTAGGATATCGGAAAACAATAGAGTCATCATCGAGAATTTTAGTTATCTATATGATTATCGGATGGATTAGTCGTTCTATGTGGCATTAAATAGTCCCATACGTGGGCATTCGCTATTAAATCGTTGGTCCATGAGCATCTATCGCTCGAAGGCACGATCCTCTTTCTACATATTTCTCACGCAATGTTAGGCCGTTAATCGCATGCACCATCGACTATTCGTATAAGATAAATATCTCAATAATGGTTGCGGCGAATACAGCTTAACTAAGATTGTGCTTAAACTTTGTTTTGATTTACGTAATCAAACGGGCACTCGTAAACCTACGGGAAAATTTGTGCGAATGCGTTTATAGTCCAGTATCTCTCTCTTGGATATATAAGAATTTACTTTATAAGATGAGTGAATACCTCGGAGGGTCGTACTTTTGGCTCACCTTCTTTATTTTCTACTGCTGAAGAATTTTTTTTGTGGGTTTCAAATATATATTCGGAATATATTAGACACTTCCTTGTAATACCAATTTTCATTATTTAATATCATGCCATTATTATTCATGCTTCGTAAATTTAATAGTTCTATTGCTTCATTCATTCTTTGAAAAAGTAATTTTTAATATACAAGAGAACTTCGATTAGATAATTCATATATTTTAAGATGTTTTGATTTTTATTTAAATTTAATGATTTTAGCTATGTATATATCATCTTCATGCGAAAGTTTCATTTACGAATTTAAAATGGATACATGCAATTTAAGATATTTACTCGTATTAACAAAATAATAAAACGAAAATAAATTTTTTTTAGATTAATAATTAATTACACTTAAGACTATTATAAAAGCTCAAGAAAATTATCGAGTATTTATTCAGAGATTCTTCTACCTAATTTAAAACGTTTATTTTATAGGGTTAAAAGATCATAAACTAAAACATTAATTTGTTTCATACAGTCTTATATTTCTGTTTTCGTTCTTTACATAATAAAAATTATTATTCATATACAATTATAATGTAACCGGATGATTTTTATTTTAATTCTAGACTTTATTAAGCTTGAATTTCATAACTAACTATTGCAATCTATTTCGTAATTACAGAAACTGTATTTTTTAATATTTTTATGAGTATTTAGTTTACACAAAGACAAATTGAACCAGTATATATTATTTAAATTAGAATGGTATCATGCAAGAAAATTTAAAAATAATTCATAAATAAAGATGTTTTAAAAAAGTATATAAGGCCATTTAGAATCCATATCTTTAAAAGAAAATTTATTCAAATTAGATATTAATCTTATTTTATAATTAGGATATATAAACAAAAAATTGTATAATCATATACATTTTTATTAGATAGATATACACTTGATAGATATATGCATAACAGCGCTGCCATTGAGTCGCCTGCGTACGCGAGAAATTACCGTTCAATATTCATGTACGATGCTGATGAGCGTATCGGGCACAATCGGAACGACGGCCATCAGGACTTTCACTTAGTGATCGTTGAATTAATGACCGATTGCTTTATTACTTTACCTTATCGAAGATAGGCTAATAAATTTTCTGTACTTTATATAATTTACCAAAGCTGCAATGTAATTAAAATCTAATTTTGATAGATACTTAATACTGAATTTTTGACGATATAATGTGCTTTCGCGTTCAGTTTCTCAAGTCACGTGAAAAAATCTGTTAGCGTGTTAAAATAAATACATACAAATAAAAGCGGATTTCGAATTAATATTTTTTGCAATGAATCTTACATTAAGATAATTCTTCAAGTAGTTTATTTTTTCAGTTAGTATTCGACATACTTTTATTAAATATTGATAAGTATTAATAATTATAATTTATTAAGAATACGAGTCGGCTAATATTTGATAAAATTTAAAAGGTAATATTATATTTATTAAACGTTAGATTATTATTATTCATCACAAATTGATTATTTCTATAGTTTTCACATTACTTTATAGATTTATATTGAACATAAAATATTCTTTTTTATTCCTCTATAATTATTTATTGATTAATAGAATTCATTTTTTTAAACTCTAAATAATAAAAAATTTATATAATAAATAACTAAAATTTTTCTACTTGATATTTATAGTTATAAACAGAAAATAGTAATATAATTAATTAAAAAATAATGATATATAATATGGAAATAAAATTTTAGTATCGAATGCTAATTATTGATAATACAAAATTAATTTATTAATAATACATGAATTTTTATTTGTCCAATATATTATTGTTTATAAAATAATAATCATAATAATCATTAAATAATAATTTTTTCAGTTTTATATGATCCGAAAATACATAAACATTCTGTGACATCAAAAACTATTTTGACTTATAAAAGTTTTAATAATAAATATCTTTTGTGCGAGTTGTATCATAAAATGAATAAATACATGTTTCTATTTACGAACATAGTACCTAGTGATAATATAAAAAATAGTCAAAGATTTATTAGGAATATTTTATATTTTACTTATTTTCTTTATATTTTTCGAATAAATTAAAAAAATGAAATTTATCATATTACATTAACATTGATAAAAAATGTTTGAAAAGTTTTTAAATTAAATTTATCGAGTTATTAACATCGAATGAATTAATAAAATACAGTTTTCAATATAACAAGTGAGTCTATTATTAAATACCCAAGACAGCATTGACAAATAAGTCTAATCTCTATATATGAAACTTTAATAAAACTGGGCGCAATAATCCATAATTTCATATTAAGATTATTAAACGATTATTATTTTCCAACAAACTTTAGTCCTGGGATTTCCTAGAAACTTTTCAACTGAGTTCTTTATACATAAAACATTGTGCGAACGCATATATAATATCTCGATTATAAAACGAAAGGAGAAAAAATCAGCGAATGAAAAACAAGTAAATGCGAGTCACTCAACTTATAGCCAGGAAATAACGTACAATATGCGTATGAAGAGAGAATCCATAAGCTGCCAACTACGGTTAGCCGTGGGCGGATGATTATTCTTTGACTCTAGTGGAGCTCGGCTTTCACTACTATTCGCAAGCGGACGCTTAGATCATGAAACTTTCCTTCTCTTTTAGACATCGGTATGCGGAAGGATGCATTTCTTCTGTTACCATCGTTGACCTTAGGGATATTATAGTTGTAGTAGAGGTTGTAGTAATAATAGTATTAATTATCATTACCTTCATTTATAACTACAGTAATAGTACTATTAGTACTTATAGTTGTAGCAATAGCAGTATTAGTAGTTGCAGTACTAGTAATGATAGTAGTACTAGTAATTGTTGTTTTGTCCGCTCCTGGAATTACGGTGATGTATATGATATTTAACGTATGCGCACGAGGTGTTTGATGTTCCAATCGGATACAGTCAAAAGAACTAGTTTACTCTTATCAATGAATAGATAATGTAATAGCAAACGAGAATGAAAATCATCGTATTTCATTTTTATTTGAGCATGTTCTGTGTTTAAGAATTCTTATATACAAAAGTTAGTTTGTCGACATCTCGCCTTTCTTTTCCGAGGTATAGCCAATATTTAAATATATGTACATATGTGCTCATACAAATACATATAAAGATTTTCGAATGTAGTTTCTATGGGAACTGTATAATCGATGGTTCAGTGAAAGGCAACCGAACTCTTTTGAGTCGCGGATGAATCGTAAAGATTGGCCTGTGTGTACCTTAAAATTTCTAACGCTTGCACATCTAGTGAAAGATCCCTTTTTAAGATATTGTTTTTGTGTGCATGTATTCAAAGTGCATACATTTTGCACATCTGGACATTAATTTTGGCACTGATCAGATGTCGATTTTAAAGATATCGTACATTTATATTTTAATGGCTTTTTCAAATTCGTTAGACTATGATTATAGTCCGAAAATATCAATGTAATTTATTTTTCTTTCATTAACGTAAAAAATCTTTGACGTCAACATAAATTTTAAAAGTTCATTTTACATCAGTTGAACTAAGTAAAGAAACATTTCTTTAACCTAAGTTAATCGCAGAATTTATGAAACTATAGATAAAAACAAGTTTCGGATAAAAATTAGCTTGAGATGTGAATAAAATGGTTAAGTAATTTACATTTCGGTATACGATATTATCCATAGCTTTTAGTTAAGAAATTGCAATGGATATAAAGAAATTATTTTCTCTACATATTTACTTGAATTGCATTAATTGAGATAATCATTTCTTAAGAACGATTTAATGGTGGTAACGTATTCTAAGAATATAATTGGCATGGCTAATTCAAGGTTTATTTACCTTTTATTAACTAATGGTTTAGCAAACTTTAAAATGTCGTTAAATTAATGTAAGCGAAGCTTCCTCGGCGACATAATAAAATTTGTAGTAGTTAAGATAGAATCTCAAATTAACTTTTATACAATGTTCTTTTAAAAATAACAAAGTACAAAATATGGTAGATTGCGATGTGTTTATGGTGCCCTAGAAAAATAGAAAAGCAACGGCAATTTCTACGGAATGAAAAGTAAATAATTGAATAGCGTCAATTCTAGCAATGGCTGTAGAGTTTGGTAAAAAGTGCACCGTAGCATACGAGTAACACAAGTTGCGCGAGATATTTGGTACTGTACAATTTATTTTACGTGCAATAAAGTTCATAGTTTTATTCGACGCGCAATAATAACCGACTGTTTTGCGAAGTGACGTTATCATTTAAACCCAATAATTATGAGCTAGTAGCGAATATATAATTGTCGTTCCTCCACGAAAATCTCATACGGCTCGCGCACAATATAAACATATATTTTTCTTTTATTACGGCTTCCCGATACACGTACACAGCGTCTCTCTGCTCTGCACAAAGTTGTGCACCTGCCTTATTAATACTCTCGTCGTATCTTATGGCAGGAATCTCGACTAGTTGCCAGGTCACAGCCGCACTTTGTATGTACCACGCGGAATGGCTATAGCCCAGCGCGTGTAAGCCATAAAGTAGTCCTTTGCGCGTTTTCCTATATGCGTGTTTAAAGAGTTGGAGGCAGTTTGTACGAGCCGCCAGCAAAAGCGAGAAAGGTAAAAGCGTTAACTTATTGGCATTCACGGTGCTACCCATACATTTACCTAACGCGAGTATGTTATTTCGCGAGGACTTGGGGTGAACGCGTTTGAATGTCGCACATGCGCATCGCCAGATAAGAGTCGACGCAGTTATTTCGTGAAAAACTTATGCCTATTCATTTTCTGCGTTATACAATCCTTTAACTGACGCTTTCCTTCATTTTTTTCGATATCTCGCTTTATAAATATAATCATTCACTTTTTTAATAGTTCTTTAATCTATATAACGATGATGTTATAAAATAGCGGTTGATTTATGAACAGTATCTCTTAAACACGCATAACAAAGTTAGTTAAGAAAAAGGCAATTAGTTTATTCTATTATAAATTCGTCTATTTAATTGGTATTTTATACATACATAATAATTTAATTTAATTTAATGAAAGTTAAAAAAATTCAGTTTTATAAAGTACTAAAATAATGAAATCGCATTAATAGCTTTAAAAACGATTTTAATGATTCTAAATTTAAGGAAATTAAGTTAATATTTTTTATATAAAATAATAAATCACCACGATTTTAAGAAATATAGATGAAAAGAGAAATTTTGAAAAGTACAGGTTGAAAATACATCCGGCGTGGAGAATGAAAAACACACGAAGTGCATCGTGCCATCAATTTCGCTTTTCCGCTCGGTGTACTATAACAACAAACTCATCTGGCAACATCACGAATTTATTTGTACGTTCACTATAAATACAGTGCCATGCCCATTTGCTGTTAAGAGTTTCATTCATTATTTCCACTTTTACGAGAAATCTGCATAGAGGTGCTTATCTTAGAATTGTTGTAGAGTATCTTAATCAAAGTGGCAAGACAAATTTATTCATGGCATTCATGGACGTAATTATCTCGGATGAGTATCGGTGTATGAATTCAAAAAAATTATAGCCAACAGTCATAAGAAAGAAAGAGCAGTGAACGTGGATAAAAAGTCACGATAAGGAGAAAGGAAGCAATAATCGTTGGTTTTACATTAAATCTTGTGAGAGGTGTTCTTCACGGAACTAATCTCTGCATATATCATATCAAATTAATTAATATCTACGTAACCTCAAAAATTGAAATGAGCCTTTATATTCTTGTTAAATGGCAAGAATAATTAGACAATATATCAAATTTAAACGCTCTCGATATCAACTCGGATGTATTGAATTATTATCTTTCAAATAAGACGCAATAAATATTACATAATTTTAATAATGTATTGTTAATATTAATTTTTATATGATAAATATAACGAAACCTTAACAGTTCAAATTAATTAATACAAAATTTTAATTACATTTTTATTTTTTATTAGTTAAATCAACTATTAGTCGTGTTATTTTTATTGTTTCCGTTAGAGATTTAAATCAATTATGTTTAGACCTACTTTTAAAATTTTTATTATTTTGCTATAATATATATATATATATATATATACGAATTTCTTTTATCTATCCAAGTCTACGATAAACAATTCCATAATATTTTAATTAAGAAATTGATAGTTTTTTTAATATAACTAAATAAATGTATAAAAATCGTAGAATAATAGCATTTGAAAGCTAAAACTTTCGTAATAATAGATCACGTTTCCGCTGGAATGCTTACAGAGATAGAAATAAAAAGAGACAAATGTTTCACAAATAATGATACAATTTAAAGAATTCTTGAGTAAAGGAAGAACATTTTCCGCACTTGTCGCCTAAATTGAGATTGCGCAGGAAAATGATACAAATCCTTTAACAGTCATCATAGTGATGTCTAATTGCACTTGCGAAAGGCCTCAACAAGTTGGCGTCTAATGCCAAGACTTAACTAGCTCACTCTTCTGACACGCGAGTACATCACAATAATTACCAACTAGTCGACCATCACCACACGCTACGATAATGACGGCGCAATTTCAGCCAATCGATAAATTAAACATGCAATACCGTACAAATCGAATTTAATTTCTTTTTTATAGAATAACGACTGTGTGAATTACTTTGCTGGGTATATATGTAAATAATCTTTGAATCGAAAACGAACTTTATTTTCATAATTCTCGTAGACCGTGATTTTCAGTCTTATTTCAAAGAAATCTCAATGCAATATGTTATTAAATAATAATTGAAAATACAGCTACAGAATGTAACTTGTATTATCTTTTAAATAATAATAAATATAGTAATCTTTTCATTTTTATAACTCGACGCTCTTGGATTATGACCTGTTGTACACTATTCATCATGTATTGCGGTATTGCAGCTAACGTTATCCTACTTTATTTAAAACCGTTTTATACGAAAGGAACCTTTAGTTAATTGTTACCATATAAATAGCATCATTAAGTATTTCTTAAACAGAAAAAAAGTTGAATCATAGAGACAATCGTTTTTCAAGTACAATTTTATTATTTCACAAGTCGGATTTCTTAATACTAATTTGACTGAAACGCAAATTTATCCGCCAATATTTATCGGCAATGCGGCTAAGTAAAATAATTAAGGGATTCACAATTTCATTTCAATTTGCATAATATTGTATTGATGCGCAATCTAGTAATGATTCATAAATCGGTTTATCATGATTGAGTCCGAGAATTACTTTATCGTGCGATGGCGTGTGTTTGGTCAAATTATCCCATTATTATAGTAATCAATCTCTAAAAGTAAATTGCAACAATTCTAAGTTGAGTTTAAATTAAAAATCATTAACAAAGCTTCAATATATCGGTATTACAAAATTTAATATTTCTTTTAAATTGGAATTTTAATTGTCTTTAAAATGTTTATAAATAGTTGTAATTATTTATTTATTGTAAAATAATTTTGTTAAGATGCTGGTAAGTTATCGATACAACTTTGCTTTCATTCTCTTACGAAATCGATATTTTTTTAAAATCATGATTGTATTAGCGCACATATTAAGAAAGAATTTTCTTTACAATAATAGAAAAAAAATTCATACAGAAAAAGTGTACATGATCCTCTAAAGGAAAAGCATATTGAGCAATATTGCAGAAAACATCAACAATAATTAGTATTTGAATATTTCGAAATATGGTTTGGTCGACAGGGACACAAACGTACTTTAGAGAGCCTTTCGAACACAATAAAAAAAAAACTCATAGAAACACATATGCCTTTAAAATCAGCTTACAACAAATATCTTTACCATTGTCCGCATGTATTTCGACAGTTATCTATAAGGAATATATGCGTATCTTCGTTTTTAGTAGGAAATGCTGAACCGCTGCATCTTTGCGATTCCAGTGTTAAATTCGCACAAGCGGTCTGCGCTTATTGTGTGCCATCCTAGTCATTGCTTTTGCTGGTGCGGCCGTTGCTTTCTCTATAGGAATTCACAACTTCACTTTCGCAATAGAACTATGTATCGCCCGCACGTCGTTCACACGGCTGCTCTTGCGTACGTCGTCTTAGTCGCTGGTCGTTGAGTGCGCTCTCGAGTTAGCTTTTGCGTAAGGATATTTATCGCGAAAAAAGTAATGGCTTTTCACTCCGATACACCTGCTCGCTAGCATCTTGGTCACTTTATCAAGTTCAGCTAGCTTCTTATCGTTATTCCATTATTTGCCAGAGTATCGTAGACGCGGTCTTCTCGATTACAATATGATACGTAGAATAATCGATAATGACTCTTGAAATGTATTATCTGCGTATTACATTATAATGCGGTATATATTATACGGAAAAAATTTCAACATTGTTTCAATAACGTTGATTGAGCGAGCTACCGCTTACAACTTTGTATAATAATGTTTTTTAAAAGAGGAGATAAAGAGAGTCAGAGAGAAAAATATTTATCTTGTTCGTGGGATCCAACCAGTTTTATCAAACAATTCCGTTTACGAGCTTCTTCACGCTACAAGCAAAAATAATTGATAATACGGAGGTACATCGTATAGTATATTGGCATTTCGATAAACTCTATTGCAAAAATATATTCTTAGCGAAGACATAAATAATTTATCGCTTACATATACATAAAATAGCAGTAAGTCAAGAGGTGCGCGTCGATCGAAATTTTTGCATGGGTCAGCGCATATAACAATGCCAGTAATTCTTACGTGTATGGTGATAACGAACAATTACAAGGCTCGATGAAAGACCATTAAAGTAACGTACACGAAGAGTAGAATAGTCGCAATAGCTGACTACAAGTTAGGTCACGCTATACATCAAAGATTTTATTTGATTTCGATTTGCTATTACGATTGAATCTTTTAGTATTCCAATACCAGCATTTCAAGGATTTAATACTACATTTATATTCTTATTTCTTTAAAAAATTAATATTATGTCAAGCGAATAAAGCTGTCATAGTCATATTAGCTAACCGTGATCTAACGACTTGCATAATTCGTAGTTATTTTGTTGGGCAAGAGTCAATGTTTCTGTTGTTTTTGTTTTCGAAAATCATTAAATATGTATTTAATCTTAATACTTTCTTGAATTTATGGATACCAAAACATCCATTCTTGAATAAAAACTGTCCTAAATATAAATAATGCATGTATCTATGGCTGAACAATCGAATATTTTATTTCCTTATTCCCGGTTACTGCGGTGTTCTACATTTTATTTTATGCTTTATCTTCTTTCATTTTGGTGTTTAGTTTTGATTTGGTAACTTCAAAATATTTATAATATTTTTTAAAACAGCATTAAATTTTTACTAGCATATAAATATTACCGATAATAAGTACTGACTACATTATGGTGATATATAATAGACTATAACTTTTTTAATTAAAACACCGTCGCGTTAAATTCCGTTAAATGCATTTCTCCTTGGATAATTCGGTTATCGTAATAAACATCTTCGTATATAATGCTGAATATTAAAATTAGAATATAAAAAACCGAAGTTGTAAATTAAAGTTAATAGTAAAGTTTTAAAACTATTTTCATGAAAATTTTGATGTACTCGTTTCCTAAGATAAATTTATTTACAAATAGCTGAAACAAAGGCTTTTCCCGCGGTAACAGTTGATTCGAACGTTCACTAAAGATCGAGCATTTCGGTCAGTAACGCACAAGTATCTGTACAAAGAGATCTTTATGAACAGATTTATATCTGAAAAATAGCCTGGAGGACTCGAAGTCTCTCTGGATCGCAGGTCGTCGTATAAGTGTCGTACAACAGTGTTGTAGTCGTAAGTCGTACTTAAGGTATAGGTACATACGGGAAACGTCGTAATCGGTAAATCGCCGTGACTCGTCCGTCTGTTTTCTTCGAATAAAATAAGTATATAAAAGAATGTATACCTTTCCCAACACGCGAGAGAGGGAGAAGGAGATATAGGAAGAGAGATGCATCGGTCCGTGCGCAATGTATTATATCGAAGATGCGCGAACGCTGGCCCTTTGGACAACACTTTAGCCTACGGGGTAAAAAATTAATTCGTCGCAATAAAAGTTATCTGACAAGGAGTCACCAAGCCTTTTGCTTGACAACTTTTGTCGAGATTCTTGGAAGAATATCGTAGTAATAGATAACGATGCTAATATTGCGAGGGAGAAAACGTGCATTACCTTTCGAAATGTATTGTTTTCCATGAAAGTGAACGAGTAACTGAAATGCAGGGGATAAATAAGTTTTATTAGTCATCGTAAACATTTAAACGATCTAAGGACATTACGTTGCTCGTTATAAATTTAAGAATGATTATTTTGTTTTTGTCCAGCGTCTTAAACGAAGAAACGAGAGAAATCGGTACGAAAAATTTAAATTAAAGGCTTTTAAAATATATTAGAACTTATTTAACGAGTAAAATTTCTTACATTTATTGGAGAAAATATTAATAAACGAGTACGTTATTTTCATCAGTTATAAATTATTTACGAATAATTTAAATGAGTTTCTCCCTAAATTATTTCAATTTATCGAAAAGTAATTTTTAGCAGAAAAGAAAGAGAACTTAAGTTGAAAATCCAAGTTATCGCGGAACAAGCGATGAGCCGTAGATCGGGTGACTCCTTATAAGTGAAATACTTAGCATCCACGTCGCCAAATTTCTTTTTTCCATTCGTTGCTAGCAGCAACATATCGAACAAGGTAAACGGATATGTAGGCGACCTCGGAGCTCTCGGTCCTCGTCGTCGTGTGCTCTTTTGGTTTTATGTCGTGCCGGGACTCCTCGCTCCGTCTCTTCCTCTCTAAAGTACTAGGAGGAAAGCTTCAGGCTCCTCGCTTACCGATCTTTGTGCTTTGTTATTTTCTTCCCAACGCGGACACGCCATATATAATGTGACCATATGTAGGAGGAAGGGGGGACCCCGGGGCTCATTTTACAAATCGTCCGTGCACTCGGGACGATGAGGAGGAGGAAGAGGAGGAGGAAGAGGAGAAAAAGAGTAACAGCCGGTCGCGCTTTCGTTACTAGATCCGAAAGAGCCGCGCGATATCGATCTTTCGGCGAGTTATGAACGAAGGAATTTTGCCGCGTTGTCACGCGCGAGGCAAACTATGGCACGGCATAACATTTGTTTCGATGATCCAGTGCGTACTTAATAAAAAATTATGCACGACTGTCGATCGTTTACGAGCAGTCGAATCTCATTTGGATCTAGTTCCTCTTCATCCTCCAACACGTAAGTTGCGGGAAAGGTAATCGCAATCTTGAACTTTTTTTCTTACTTACGCTGAAACGGATAATTTAGCGAGAGGGTGGAATACAAGCGGTATAAATCACATATTTTTATTCCTGATGAAACGAGAATTTTTCCTCGGATATCTTACAACCAGTTTCAATAAATAAACATACATCCTACTCATTCCTGTCTTTACGATCCCTCGGCCCAATTAACATTTAATCGTATCGTCCGTGCGAAATGAACTATTGATTTCTTTTATGCTAATAAGAACATTAATTAATGTAATTATTACTCATTGGGAAAGAACTACACCTTACAAAAAATTAATGAAGTATTTTTAATCGCTGAAATTGACGTTGAAGCTACACGATGCTCTCATCAACGCCCTTTCATAAAAACACAAGAGCGTACAGTATTTTACAAGAACACGTTGCCTCATTTGCGAGCAGGCAAATCATAATTGCTAATGATTAGGTGGGAAATATCAGAACTAGTGCACATCATCATCATCTTTTGAATATGCATTTAACGCTGGCTCGACGAGCTTGACCCTCATACGTCCATATGTATAAGATGTGGAACGCAAAGTAGATTCTTCGTAACGGAGAGCTCGGGAAAAAAATAAGGATCGTTCCGATAGGATCGCTTTCAATTAACACGTAACGCTGTCATTAAAATAAATTCTAAGTAAGCGCAATGCTCTTAATAGCTAGAAATGAGGAATATATAAATCAAATTAATAACGTACTTAATTCAGTGTGAATTTTATCGAGCGGCTCTCGCTCCAAGTACCGGCATTCCTAGAATCTTGATAACGCACGGACTAATACATGCGCTAGTCAGGAATAAAAGACGCTCATACATGGCAATATCATATCTCGCGCGAGATCTTCGGCAGAAAGCTCGAAAGTATCACTCGAAGCTGTTTTCTCGCTGCATTTATCATAGATAAGAGCGAGAGATTCGGCTGTTCCACCGCCGCGGATGAATAACTCATCCACGGCGCGTATAAAAAAGACAGGCTAGGATTCTCCGGATATAATCGCGTGTACATGAAAGATAAAACGAAACGCGGTGATTCTTGCACATGAGGTACTTGATAATTTAAAGGGAAAGATGTGTGAGCCACGCGTTTCGTAGCTACTACTCACAGGTGCAATGGATAAGACACCCTCCAAGAATTCTTTCTATTTCAATCTTTAAGATTAGTGCGATTTTAAATGAATATGAAACCATCGCAAATATGTAAATTATTTCTATTTTATCGGTTCTTGTCCTTGAAATAAGTCGTAGAGGTTCGTTTTCTTTAAACTTTATCTCTTTTTTGATACATTCTTCTGTATAATTTTGTATTATAATACAAATAATTTCATAGAGTAATACGAATAGAAATTACAATGTTTTAGTAAAGTTTTTAAGATTTAATTTACCGTGAGAAGAAAAAAAGATAGAAAAGCAACAACAAAGGGAGGAATAAAACGAGTGAAAAATGTATAATTTTAAATATTTTTTTATTTTAAATTTAAACACTCGAATTAATTTATAGTTTATACTTGAAATTATTCAGATATCAGATTATTACATTCGTAAAAATTAAAATTCCTCATTTATGAGGCAAACTAAATTTTGTGATGTAAATCATTGAATTATTTTAAAATATAAATACGAGTACAGATTATTTTATAAAAAATATATTTCCTCAATTATAAAATTAATATTAAAATTAAAATATTATCATGCGTATTTATTCATTCTACTATGATACCAAATAGTTTCCAAGAATTTTAGTAAAGAATATGTAGGTAAATAGTCCAAGAGCGTTAATTATTTACAATAGATAATATTTTCATTGAAGCTATATATGGAAATTACAAAAGAATGTTCATCGATTGTTTATGAGATTATAAATGTACATAATCATAAAAGGCTTAGTAATGAATAATACCATATATTTGTGTGTATATATATGATTTTAACCGATTGAGAAAATCGATTACTAGAAAAACAATCTTTAAATAGAAAAAAAATTTTCTTGTAAGAAAATGATTGGTTTTTCTCTTTTGAAAATATTATGATTTCAAAGAATACTATAATTTTTTATTATAAAAATAAACTTTTATATTTTTTTAATAAATATAATTTTTTTTGCTATTAAAAATTACATTTTAAAAGCGATTCGAAATATTGAAAGTTCTCTGAATATCCATTGAGTTTCTTTTACTATGTAATAATTAGATCTACAATACACAATAGAGAACCTTGTTGTAAGTTTTCCTTCTTTTATAGGTATTTCAAGTTTAAGAGAAGTATAAAAGTCAGTACATCTTATAGTTTTTCTCGACTAACGTTTCTCAAATTTACTCGGAACATGATGATAGCGTATTAACAACATCGATAAAAAATACCAATGCCTATTACGAAATAGCATTCACGATCCAACGAGTTAAAATCTGAGCAACACAATGTAACGACATTCGAAAGCAAGAAGAAACAAGCAATGCCGCACAAGATTCTCGTAGTTTACCAAGTACTTAAAGACTCCCCGAAGACAAGCTGTCTCTTGGAATATCAATAATCTAGCACCAAAGCCGAAGACATCGTTTTCCTCTCTTTTCGTCAAACCGCGCGAGGAATAAGTATAACGGGGCCAACGCGTCAAGGCATCAAGGCGTGTTTCATCTCTCCCTCCTTCTCCGGGGCTTACCCGCGGTACACTTACAAGGCGTTAGCCTTGCTCACCTGGTTTTCAACGTTCCGGGAGCCACGAGTCGCGTGGGCAGCTCTCGAGAGCGTTTCCTCGACTGGCCATCGTACCTTCCGATTCACAAGCGCTTTGCACACGCGACGGGGAAGCCAGTCCCAGTGACATCGATATGAGCTGGCGCACGTCCTGGCCTCCTTTGCACGGAACCAGTTTCGACTTTTCATTTCACGCCCGAGTCGATGTCTTTGCGTCCTTTTATCTTCCTTTCCTTTGAGTTGCATCGTTCCGGGCTCTACAATGATTTTTTATTCTCCGGTCGTTCTCGGCGTCGACGAATTCGTATAACTAAAACATCGTGTACCGCGATTTCAAGTTTTGGAAACTTTAAAAAAATTTGAATACCTTTAACGAAAAGAATTCAAAAGTATGTCTGCTTTTGTAGATAATTATATACGATCGATAGATGAAAGTAGTTTATGCGTAGAAACATTTATATTCTAATTTTGTTTTTTGCAATTACCATTACTAATTTTGCTTATTAAAGGCAAATATGTATTTTTAATAATGATTTGCTCGTATTGAATTTAGCAATAATATATTTACGGTTACATAAATATTAAATTCTTGTAAACATTATCGAGCCATAAACATGATAATTCAAGTGTTTTAAAAATTCCATTTTTGCATGATAAAAATAAGCATTCTGTAGAAAATTTATTAACATTTTAATATTGTAACAAAAAAAATATTTACACGTTAGCGGTTATTTTAATTTTAGAATTTTAAGTCGCATTTATTTTCATTGTGATGTTTAATGCTTTCAATAAAAATATAGATACTACAATTTACTTAGTATATAATTAAAAATGATTTTTAATTAAAGTTAAATGAAATTAAAGTAATTTTTATGCATATATGTATGAGGAAAAACGTAATTATTATAATTTTTATTAATATATTTAAAAGAAATTAAATGCAAACCTAATTTCCTTAAGAAAGAATATTTAAAAATACACCGTCTTAATCATGCAAATAATAGAAATAAAAATTCATAGAATAATTGAATTTCTAGAACGTATATTGTCAAGAAGACTTTCATATTAATGCATACTTCTTTTTACAAAAGTTAATTGTAATACGAAATAGAAGAAACTAGCAATCACAAACATTATAATTGTGATTTATGAGGATTTCATAATTATTTTCTGTGGTATAGTCGTTGATCTTGAAACAATAATAAATCAATTTATTTATGTAAATAAATTTAGAGACAAAATTGCATGTGTAACTATATTTGATGTGTGTTACATTGTTTCTTGATAATTAATCCATTTTACTTATTTCATGTGGAGGACACGATTAAAGACCAGCACGATAAAATATTGTAATAAATCTTTTTGTATGACTGGAAAACTAATTCTTATCCTGTTTATTCTTTTATACTCTTACGTAATCAATTTAATAATCTCATATTTAAAAAAAATGTATTTTACAAATATTATTTTTTATATTTTACTTCATATCTCCATCAAAATATCTATAATATATTCAAATATTGATTTACATGCTTTAAGAAAGTATATTTGAATAGGATTATCTATTTATTGTGGACTCATACCACGGATAAAAATTTCCAACTGTATTTCTAGAGATATATTATAATCATTTCAAATACAACACTTTGTAACTCAAATACATATTTTTCATAATTCAAAAACATGTTTCACTATATTCCGAATAAATATTTGCATTAAAGACGGTGTTTCAAAAGTCATGTTCAATTTTTATTACAGTGTTAAAAGAGTATTTGCGTATTACTTACTTGTAATATGCGGTTTACATCAATTACATAGAAATATTTAAATTGTATTAGTAAGCATTTTTACTTCGTATCGACAATTTCTCTAATTCCTGAATCGTGTATACATTAAAATCGCCGAAACATGTAAGGTCAGAACTACTTACGAAACGCAAATATGTACAAACGCACCATTTGCAATCGGGAATTCCTTAGCCAAGTAAAAACTCTATTTCTTTAAAAGAAAATGAGAAAGAAACCAATCTTTAGCGTTATAAACTAATTACACGTCTGTACTCGTAAACTCTGCTTATCGTGTAAACGAAAAAATAGAGCCTCGATCTTATTATCATTCGAGGGATTTTAAATATCGAGCGAGGAATTCGTAAATCCAGCCGCGGGGCATCGCGTATTTGTGTCCGCAGTCGGAAACCTCCACTACGACGGAAAGTGAAAGCTACTATTTACCGGTTAAACATTGCACGCACGTAGATGAGTAATTATCGGTGAGCACGAGCTTTACGAGTGAGGAAGGAGGGGGAATACCCTATGGTCGCTTGCTTGGTTACGCAAGAGGCCATTGTCAATATTTCTCTGAAAGGAACGAGGCGCAATGAATATTCCTCGCGTACAGACAAAGTAAGTAAAACACTCCTTAAACGTACCAGCGAGCAAGGAAACCTCGGTGGAAGTAGATACGTGTACGCGTGTGCGAGTTAGTGAGCGTAAGCACATTTTTAAGCGATCGACAACTTCATTAATTACAACGTTCCGAAGTTGCGCGAAATATTTTTATCTTTGTTCCGGGGACGTAAAATGAAAAGCACCATCCATTCTTCTTTACCGTGGGAGTTTTTCACTTGGCTACTCGAATTATACTACGGATAATCAAGCTTTATAGACTTATATTTTAAAACGAAAATTTTCGAAACTTGTAATTTAGGCTTTTATTAATCATGTATTTGCTCGTAAACTTTATTTGAGAAATTACGGTGTTACAAAATTCCTTTAAAAATTTTATCTATCGTAAATTTTATTTTATTTGCTTTTATAACGTTTGTATAGTTACTCTAATAGATATTTAGATTTCGGAAGAAAATCTGTATATTAGAACATAACTGAAATTATCAAGATAAAATTATATTGAGATTTCACTCGTATCTCTTTATGTCAAATTTATGTAACTCAAGATTCTTAAAAAAAATTATAATTATTCTTAAAATGATTTTTAAAATACTACTAAGTTTCGATAATTTACGAGATGTCTGATATAGATATAAAGTTAACAACATAAAGTGTCAACTAAATTTAAAAATTTAATTTTCTATAAAAAATTAATTCCAAACTCATTATTTTCAATTATAAATTTATAGAGGAAAAAATTAAGTATAATATAATTACGAGAATCAAATAAAAGTTGACTATTATACTTACACACACAGGATAAAGTCAATTAGGCATTAATTTTTACTGTGACTCACCTAAAAAATAAAAAAAATTATAATTAGACTTAGCGCAAGTATAAAATTGAATTTTAAAGTATAAATTTTGCAGTAACTTTGTTTATTCTCACATTCGAACATTTTACGTCTAATTTAATTCTTAACAATTTATCATAAACTTTTGATTATTTTTTTTTCAATTTTATGAAAAAAGAGTAGATGTATTTCATAAGAAATATTAAGCACTGAAATATTACAAAGTCATTGTTCTAATAAATTGATTCAACGTATCTGCAATGAAAAGTAGATAAATAAAAAAAAGAATCATTCAAAGATAAATCATTATTTTATTATAATTTTTTTAAATAATAATAAATGTATAAACTTAATTTATTATTAAAATCTAAGCATGCAATGTAATAGATTTTCTGAATATTTATATTTATATCATGTTTTCGAGATTTTAAGTTGTAATAAATTTATTATATACTAAGTACCAGTGTTCATAAAATTATAAAATATAAAACAAAATGTACTAATGATTTATATAATTATAATATTGAAAATTTCTTTTCATAAACCAGTTTTTAATTCATTAAAATAATGTATTTCAATTAAATTTCAAAAGATACTATAAATGTAATCCTAGAATTTTACATAAACGTAAAGTTAACTATTTGAATAATATACATTACTTAAATTTTTAATATTCAGAAATGATAAGCAGCATATCATTATTTTATCTTACTTTATTAATATGGTGTGCCATTAGTTTTTTTTAATATTCACGTTTTCAAAGCAGTATCAAATTCATTTTCAAAATTTCAAGAATAAGTCAAAAGGTAGAAAAGTAAATAATCTCTCGAAGAACGTTGTTAAGCTTTGATTCTAAAAAAATAACAAACATTTTTCATCGGAAAAAAATATATAACTTAAGTTTTTACGAAGTTATTTATTATCAGATAACATATGAAATTTTTTGAAACGTATCTTTTTATTCGGTAGATTTCTCATAAACAATATTTATGGAGATCAATATTCTTTTTATTTTAGATCGAAAAGATATAATATTTTAATTGATTCAAAATTTAATTTTATCTATACAAAATTTTAATTTTTTGCGATTGTAAATAAGAAAACTATTGCGAAAAATGAAAAGCTGAAAGTTAGAAAGAACTTGGTTTTAATATAAAAATTCGAGAATTTCGGTACTTGGACATGTTCCAATGTTTCATCAACTTTTATTCTTATCGAGTATCATATGGCATCTCGACCAAAAACGAGATACGCCGTGCGATAATTTTTCGAAAGCAGTTTATAAAGAAAGCATAACAATGCTAAGAGGCCATTCTTCTGTTGTGCCGTTTAAAGGCTCTTCAGAAACCACGTCACAGGAAATAAAACGCGGGAGCTCGTGGCATTAAATTATAAATACGCAAAACGATTCTTCTCGAGCTGACTACGAAAGATACGCCCACCTCTCTTTGGCATGGAGAGGGTAGCAGAGGCGTTAGGCAAGAAAAACCAAAGAAACGTACAGAAGTTTGCACACGCGTGGCTCTTCTCGTATAATCGGGCGTAGAGCAGAGAAGTGCACAAATATCCTTGATCTCGTTCATTATAAGCGCGCACCTTGCGAAATGAAGATCTCCTACGGTGATAATTCCTCTCGGAGTACGCGGCACTTTTCTCCTCACTCTTCGCTAGAGTACTGCGCGGTTTTAGTGGAAGACGTGGTGCGTTGACCTGATGAAACAGTGAGCAACGTTTTAGGACATATGCGTGTCACTTGCGTTGTACGTAATAAGGTGTTTACGAAGCGTCGAATCCTTTTGCGATGAAACGCTATTCTTGCATTTTATGGCCACGATAAATTGATAGTTATTCATGTCGGATGGGCTATTAAAATATAAGGCGCTTGTAATTCCTAATTGACAGTACACCAAAAACGAATAGAAATTTTACATTGTAGAACTTATCTATTTTTATGTTACTAGCGATGTTTCATGGTTATTTACGGTTAAATTAATTATTGCAAGATGGATGAACGGATATTTCATTTGCTCTCAGCACTACTTTAATCAAGTATTATAGAAACTTGAGAAATGAAACCTTTCAATTATATAAAAACTAATTAAGTCGAAGCTAAAATGCATAACATAAAATGTAGTTCAGTAATGAGGTAATTTAATAAAATTACGGTATTTCCATTGATAATGCAAATATAAATCAGTAAGGTATGCGTGTGATTAATTGTAGTGAATAAAATACTGCAGCTATATAAAAGCTATCATTGGTATTATTATACTCGAGAATAAAAAGTATTTTTGTACCTTCTATTATTAGAACTGATATATAATGCATAAATCTTTAAGTTGAAATCAAAATGCATTTGTCTCAGTTATTTTTCTAGGTGATTGAAAGCACAAAATTGGACATTTTTTATTTCGCGTGACTAAGAACTATTCCTTGGAAGTCGAGTAGTAAGTCAAGATAAGTGGCATCGAGTAGCATTCCGAGAGCTCTTGAAGATGTCATGCAGATAAATTTTGCACATATCCACTACTATAAATGCACCAGTACAATTGAAGCTATAGAATTTTACGATAGTGTCAAAGATGTAAATCATGCATTTTATCGAGAACACTTACATTATTATTGTTGCATTTACTTCTAATAAGGTACGTTTATTCTGTTTTAAATTTTAAATTATAAATAATTGCAAAACTTTTTCTGATGAATTACATTTGATATCATTCAAATAGAAATAAATTTATGATTCATAATTTAATTAAATATTTACGTAACGAATAAGTTTTTTTTTTATTCAAAACATTTTTTTAATGAAATAATAGAAAAACTCGAGCGTATACGGTACGATTTTATCGAGTGCAATTTTTTTTCGACTATACTTTTTCTGAATTTACAAGTAGTTATTTTTATTTGTACATCTTCATAAATTCATAGTACAGTAATAAAGAATTGCTCATATTGAAACTTTATGCAATAAACTATACTGCATCGGTATTAAAAATAAAAATTTTAAAAAATTACAATTACAAGTGTTAATAAATGTTTAAAAACGGCGCTTGTAAGCAATTAAGATTTTTCTCCATCAAGATTTTACATTTTAATTTACTTATTTGTGTTTTAATACTAACATATATGGCTAAACGGATAATCGAAGGATAATAACAGTTACAAAGTTACATACTACTATCGTATACATAATAATGTAATATGTAAAAAATAATCGCAATAAAGATAATTATTAACAATATGCTTACAAATAATTATAATTACAAAGTATTCTCTTAATATTATATAAAATATGTAACTAAACTTCTCCGCGTTTGTAAAAACCGATACTAACCGCTACTTTCAATAAGCAAAAAAACCAATCGTTGCAAATGACGGCTGCACAATTGCGATAGCATCAATAGTGCTCTATCCATACTATGAAAATTATCATCTTTCATTCAAAGCGAAAGTATTCATATGTTTAGCAGCTCAATTTTCTTAACCCATACCCTTTCGTGCAACGATTTGTGTTACTACAACACAAGCGCAGTTTGTGCGAAGAAAAACATAACTACTTGCGAATTGTTCGACCGGAAGCGGATATCTTTTTACAATGAATTAAATTTCACTTTTATTGTTTATTTATGTTTTTGTTGTTAGTAATGCATGTATATTTTGAAAGTAATCCTCTTCAGAGAAAAAGAATCACTTTCTGAGGCCGGTAAGTGTCAAGTACATGGATATAACGATGGCATAAGCAAAATAAATACACGTAATATTCGTATACAACGATGTGTTCAAATAACAAAAAAGTCAATGCTCTCTGACACTGCAAAAGAATTGCCAGGTAATTCATTTTGTGGCGGAAGGATCCAGCTCGTCAGAAGAAGTACGCTACCGAATGAGAATCAATTATACAACAATAGCAGGGTAATCGCCGCTCGTGCTCATGCATTCCAGGAAGCGTGATCGTGTCCGTGCATCTTCATTATTCCCTTTCTCTCTCTTTCACATTACGTTTCGTCCCGACGTCGTGCATCGGGCCAAGTGTCATATCAGGGGGTCAGGGAGTCGAGTGCACTCTACCCCCCTCCGATGGCTAAGCGGAGCTGATCAATTAGCGTAGCAGCCTCGTTATACTCGTACACCGAACGACTTTGCTCGTAACGGAGGCATTGAAAAAGGAGCACAAGGCTGGTTGCTTCTTGTGTAGCATCCGCGAGCTGCAGCTGGGCTTTTATCAAACTACGAAGGACACGACCAGTTGTTAGTTTTTTATACGATTCAAAATGCCATTGGTAGTTTCTATTAGTCGAGAGGACTTTTTCTTTTCTTCTGCTAAGAAAGGCCTTGCTTCTATTTTATTATCTTTAGCTCTTTGACCGATGTACGCTTGCATTTTTGGAAAAAATCACTTGTTTTTCTTTTATTTTCGTTGTGTGCTTATCCAGATCGCAGCATACAAAAAACTGAAGATAATCTCTAAATGTAATTTACAATTTTTTTATTTTCAACAGATTCTTTGCAGACTCCCTTACTGATATACAAAATAATTGAGATAACGATAATAGATATTTTAATGCTTTTAAAAGATTCAATTTTTAAAATAAACGATGAGCTTTATTTTTAGAGTTATGTATAAAGTAAGCATTTTTAATGCATTTATAGATAATTTAACTAATAGTTGTTAATTTTTAAATTAGAAAAATTTTATTTAATAAAAAGTCATTGCAATAATTTCCGTAGGTCAAGACTCGATATCGCAATAATTTAATCCAAGAAAGGGAGACTTTTCTAAGTTAAAAGAAGAATATCACGAAATCGTTTAATTTTTATAGATATAAATCGCTTCAATCATTCTTAATATTGTTACAATCATCAATTATAGCTATACCATTCTTACCTGTTCTCTTCATAAATATCTTTCAACACTTCTTATTATTTAACCTTGAACTTCTTTTATCTCATATTTTAACCTAAATAGACAATGATGAATATTGTCTTGTGCATTAGCATACAATTCTAGTTTGGTAATGAAGAATTACAAAAATAAAGTTAGAGATAAAACGAGTGCAAGCAAGATGTATATGGTAACACAACAGTAGCATAAGCTTCTCTGAATAGTCAGCAAGAAGAAGAGCAACTCCAAGGGAGAGAGAAGAAGAGATAAGAGTATATAAAAAAGGTAAAGCATTGTTACTTCGTGCTAAGCAAGTAAATGCTCGATAAACGCTCGACAGAAAAGGAGGGTCGAACGTGAACTGAGTGACGAAGTAAGTCAACTGAGGCCACACTTAACCACTTCAGTTACCATTTTAAGCATTTAAGTTAGTAAATAAAAGATAAAAAACTCTAGATGATTATAAAATAAATTGAACTACAATTTTATTCATTGTTTTATGCAAATTGATTAGAGTTAGAAAATGCGATATATGTTTTACATTACAGATAATATTATTATTTTCAAACATTAAAAAGTATTTTATAAGTATAACGTATTTCCACCCATGTATTTCTCTTTCCTTCTCTCTCTCTCTCACTCTCTCTTCCTCTCTTAGTATCTCTTTCTAATCTTTAAATTGATCTACGTTAACAAATTAAACTCAGCGTATTTTAAAATCATAAAATATATTTAGTATTAAATTGTAAAATAAATTACCTTCGAATACAATCCTATGAAAATGCTTAGGATAACAATATTTTCTAATTTTAAAAATTACATTGTAAAAGAATTTAAATTACACATATTCAAACTTTTCTATTTATGCAATAACATTAAAGTAATCAATAAAAATTTATTTAAATTATACAATTTATTCAACCCAATAAACCTGTTCGTACAAGATGTAATGTAATATTACAATACTTATATCAATTTCTAAATTTATGAGTTATATAAACAGTCTTTAATTTATTACTACTCAAAATATAATCACATAAATCATCTATATTTTATCGAATACATATTATTTGTTTGAGAAATTTATTTATTTTAATTAATGAAGAAAATCATAAGGAAATAAATGAAAAATCACTTTCAACAATATTATATATATATATTATAAAAATATTCAGGAAAAATTGTGTTTCTCATCTCTAAAAATAAATATTTTTTTTAAATTCATTGTTTTTCTTTCTTTTATAAATATAATATTATAATTTTATAATATAATTTAATAATTATATTAAAATAAACTAACGATTATTAAACAACAAATATTAATTTATTCTTGTTAAAAACTAGAATTTTATTTACATTTTTGTTCTACATTTAATGAATTTTATCAAGGATTTCTATAAATTTTACTTTATTTACTAGTTCAGAAAATTCACAAAAGTACTAAGTTTGAGTTCACTTAGTCAAGTATGCATATGTAGATATAAACAAATAACTTTATATAAAAAAAAAAGTAAATACAAGTTATGAAGATAAGACAACTTTTAATATATTTTATAAAATAAATACTATACAATGACAACTTTAGACAAAAAAATGAAAAGCATAGTATATAACTTTTGTTAATGACTTTATATATTATATATCCTTAATACTTATTATTTTTAAAACATGTCTCTATGTATTTTTTAAATCGATAGTAAATGATCAATCATCAACACGTTTGTATAAATAGTCGACAAAAAACATCCATATTTATGATTTATACTTTTACTACTTTACTTATGGTATTTTAAATTTGAATTACAGATTTGATGGACAATCTTAGATGGAATGCTCTATAGTTTTATGTTTTAAATATAAAATACAATTAAAATAGTATTATAATTAAATTCATTTCGATAAGAAATATTAGATTCGAAAATCGTTTGAATTAACGGCTCGAAGAAAACGTTTTGCCTCATCTCGTAATGGAAAATTGAAAATATGTAAAGATCATAAATAACTGAATACTATCGATAAACTCGTATAGTTACAAAGTACTTATTATATCCTTATTTTGTAGAACCATCGTATATATATAGTACTGACTATAACTGGTTTAATTAAAAAAAATACATTTGAAAAATTTTTTCGTTTTAATGAAGACACGTACATGTTATATAAAATTTTTTTGATTGAAATTAATTTCATTATTTTAATAAAAATAAAAATTTTAATTATTTTCTAAAATAATATGATGGTGCCTTTGTAAAATTGAACCAATGTATTAAAATATACAACAGAATATACAAGATTAACGATTTTTAACATGATCATTCACTAATTTCTTTTCAAGTAATCAGTATCCAATTAATAATTAATTAACTTTCTCAACTTCGAGTTAGTAAAAAAATAGTTCTCACAACATTTACCGAAAACTAACCCTATGTTTAACTCAAAGCAAAAAGTGTAATGTAATAGCTGACAAAAGAGTCTCGAAAGTGCCTTAAAAGGCTAGTTTACACCGCCCTAACGAGAGCCTAATAAGGTACGTTTAATAGGGCTACTTTAAAATGGTCTAAGTAGAGATTCTGGGAAGTTTTGTGAATAATTTCTGTTATAAATCACCATTTATTCAGAAAAATTCAAAAAAATTAAAAGCAAATATTAGAAAGGTATAAAAACTATGTATTAAAAGTATAATAATAAATATCTATTTAGATAAAATTCATGCAAGATAAAATCAAAACTATTATAATTTCATTTACAAAATTATATTTAAAATATCTGTATATAATTAGAATAGAAAAAATCATCCAATATTTTTCTAAATAAGATTACTGTTTAAAAAAATCAACTTTCACACAATAAAATAAGGAATGAATTTATGAAAAATATTGTATACTTTACTTTTTAATATGTTATGTTCACGTTTTCTAACAATTTAGAATTTTGTTTCATATTATACACATATTAAAAAAAGACTTATTAAATATTTTTATGCCTTCAAAATATTTTCGTATTATTATTTGATTCAAAATTTTCATATTACTTAAATAAATACATGATATATTTTTTCTAAAAATACGAATTTTATGGTACATTTTAATTACGATTACTCTAAAGAATACAGTGAATTATGGACCTTATAAGCGTAACATAATATATATCACTGCATATTTTCTATGAATTCACAAATCTGATATACATGTACATAGATTAAAGTGATACAGAAAAACCTGTTTTCCCGCTAGTTTTTTCGCTTAAAACTAATATTTTTATTTGAAATATCCATATATTTAAAAAAGTAAAATATTTAAATAATACGAATATTATGTCTTTGAATAGTCTGTAAAAAATAGTTTTGAGTAAAATACATGTAAAGCTGTAAGTCACTGTAAAATAAGAAGCAAAATGCCTCCGTAATATTTAAAATACGAGGGGAAATAAATCTTCTCCTCTGTAATCGATACGTCATATTCTATAGGTTGTTAAAGATCATTGAAACTTAAAAAAGGAACATCGAAATCTTGAAAATTCTAAACTAGTATTACTCTTTACAAAGCTATATAATATTCAGGTAGTTAATAGTAAATTAAAAAGTTTGAGTATAAAAAAGAATCATTCTAACCGCATAAACGTTTGCCAAGAAAAGATTGAAATCATCTCATAAGGCAGGAACAGACTGTTCTTATCTCGACTATACACTATATATGGGGTTAATGAAGCAATGTTCCTCGGTAATCTTTTTTACTTGAATACATTTAAGTACAAGATATATTTATACCGTTGGTTAATCGAGTTATTGGGTGGTGAAATGCGTGATTACAAATCGAAATATAAAATCTATATGTCAACATAGTGAGCATTTGTATAGTACGTGGGAAAAATAAATATGCGAGCTCGTAAATTTCACTATATAGCTTTACTTCGCTGATGCAAATACGCAGATACATAGGCAAACTTACCGATAAAATTGCCATACTAAAATATGTAATTTTTATCGCAGCGGTAATTTTTTACTGATGCACAAGCCAAATGTTGTAATCGTATACGGAAGGGTACAAAAATGGTTAGGCTTGATGGCTCTATGGATATCTTCTCGTTGCAAGTGGATTTCCACGCACCGAAATAGCGAAAAAAATATGAAAAATTGCTTAATGGAGCAGATGAATGGATCTAAAGAGCACGCGGAGCTCCTATCATCCCATAAAAAAGTATAGGTTCGGAGGGCATTATTCCTCGACATGGATGACTCACACGTGAAAAGAGCCTCTAACAACCATCGAGCAGACGAGGTCGGATCGAATTATCTCTCGCGAGCATCACGCCGTCGATTCCTTACGTCGTCGGCTAATCGCAACGTATTCGCCGCTCGCGGACGATCGTAAAAAGAAGCGCTTCGAGCCGTCGACAAAAACGCGAGGAGAGTCGACGCGCCTAGCAGTCTATGAGGTACCGACCGCCGGGGAAAAAACGAGGAGGGAGAATTCCGTGCCGAGGAGACGATGACCGGGAGGAGGGAACGAGAGACCTTGGCTTTAAAAATCAGAGACGTATAATCTTTACGGAGATGTGCGTTCGCAACGTGACGTGAAATCGCGCGCGCGCGCGATTTCCTCTAAGTTCTCGTACGCACTAGACAAAGGCAAACACACGAGCGTGCGTGTGCCACGCACACAGGTTCGCGTTTCCCGTAATAATTTACTTTCCCGAAGCACACGTCCAGGCTGTAATTACAAGTCCTTAGCGCAGCACCGCGTTTTAGGTACGTTCAATGATGGTTATCGCCTCTACGGGAAGATCCGTGACAATTTGGTAATTTATGAAATAGGCAGACACGTTATTGCGCTTTCGCAAAGTGACTTTGTACATGGATTTTATATAAAAGTCATTTTTGATGTGTAAATTACAGAGGCTGACCGAAGCGCTTCTTTTGCCTTTAATTTTCTCGTTTTTAATTTTTTCAGACTGCCAGAGTTGCTGGAGATAAATTTAATTTTTACGATTAAACGGAAATATTGTTCTCCGCTGTCGCAATTAAATCGAACCAGTGTTTTTTCAAATTACGTCTTCGCGCGTGTCAAATGTGCAATGTACTTCATAATTTCCGCTTCGCGAGGTCGGTTATTTTGAAAGACCGACGATTCGTGAACAAACGGAATAATTTTTGGCAAATATGACCGTGACGAATGAAATTATTAATATTTATTCAACTTCACGATTAAGTTAGCGTTTCCTTATCGAAAAATAAATCATACTGTAAACATACATTTAAAATTTTTAGCAAAACAAACTTTGTATAAATGGCTCTATAAATGCTTATTTGCGAATGACAATATCTCAAGAATGGCTTGATAAATTTTTTTTAATGCACGTGATTTTATGTAGCGATAAGGCATTAAATACTTGTTATATAATCATTAAATAAATATATAATGATTATCGAAATTACATTTTCTTATTATGTACCATAATAGTATCATAAATTTTTTATAATTATCACGATCCTATCAAATGATAGTGACATTCTTAATATTTCATCTAACGGTTCATTCATTTATACACTCAGAATATAATTTAGCTGATCTCTTTGAAGGAGTTCCGCTGTAAACAACAAGTTATTTAGAAAAATATATAATACCTACAATGTCATAATAAAAAGACTAATAATTTTCACATTGGTTAGAAAATTTAAAAGAACGAATAACTGCTATGTAATTTAGATCATTAAAAATTCGTTTTTAATACTTATAGCTATTTTAATTAGAAAACATATAAGTAATAAACTTACGAAGAGTAAAAACATAACTACAAAAATGGAATAAAAAAACATTAAGCAATATCAATTATAAAAACTTGTATTCTTTCGAGTATGCAAAAGTATATCTTGAATTTGTATTGAACTGAGGATGAGAATATTGATTTTCATAGCTTAAACTTTTGAATGACTCATGAAATTTTGTTCAAGATGTTTTCTTAATGTAATTTGCTTGTATGACAGTAAAGATATTTGTGTACTCGTTACATAATCGGTAGAATCTTGCAAGAAGATTATACCGACAGCTTTTTTATCGGTACATTTATCATAATTATTATTTATGAACTAGTAAAATTCAAGCATGTATGATCATTTGTAAGCCTGTGATCGATTCTTACGTTTGTGCTCTATATGTCGAAATAACTATTAATCATCAATTTGAATAAAGGTATGATTTGAGAAATAAAAAAAGCAGTACTTCCTTTTCTATACTGTGATTGACGTTTAATTAAATTGTTTGAGTTAATGACAAGAGTAAACTTATTGTTATATGTAAATTAAAAATTTTAATTAAGTTTATCTTATATTATTTTAAAAAACTGATACAAGAAATAGAAATCAAGAAGAAGAATTTCTTCGACTATTCAACTAAGTTGTAAGAACAAGCGATAGAAATAACAGTAATAATAATCACGTCTGCTAATTAAAATTTTGTAATATCGTTAGAATATGTAGAAATTAGATTATCATCAAAGTAAACATCGAGAAAGTATAATTTTCTGCTTAATCGATTTCTTAATATAAGGGATTTTAAACTTATACAAGTCATAAAGTCGAAATGAACAATTTCGAAAATCATGAAATATAATATTGCAATAATATAATAAAATATAGATAGACTGATAATATCCGCATATTATCATTAAAAAAGTTTCAGAGAAATAAATTAATTATAGTAGTAATACAATACTTAATTAGTAATTAAGTTATTAGCTTATTAATTTTAATTATTAATTTTTTCAAATATTTACAATTTAACTCGTCTATATTAAGTTTCAATCAGGCAGAATAAATTATAAATAATCATTACTTCTTGACAAATTATTAAAAAATTTCTTTCTAAATTATTCAAACAAAACAAAAATTAAAGCTCGAGTCTGGTATATGCTGACTTGTTGTGCTGCAGAGGCTATTTATAAATTTCATGTCTTTTTATTATATTTTATGAACTGTAAGACATTTATTACCAATAACATAAAAAAAGTTAGTCATATTCGATACAAGCATACCTTGTACAAATGGCATCTTCCTTTAAAAGACAACGATCTAAAAAAGTATCATGGAATTGCAAGAAATAAAAATGTGGAATCCACGAGAGACATTCGTAAATTTGCATAACATTCGTTCACGAGAATCCAAGACTTGTAATTACTGGAAGATATCGTGCATGGATTTGAACTTTTTGGCAAAGCTTATCGATTTTTAATTAATGCAGACATTAGCATCGCGTGAGAGTATTGGCAAATCTCAAAATAAAAGTTCCCCTCTTCTTCGCAATATATGAGATCGCAGGTCGAGTACGTGTTTATACGTGCTTACAAGTCGAGAAAAACTAATGAAAGATAGATAGAGAGAGAGAGAGAGAATAAGTGAGAGTGAAAGATGCCGTCTGCAAATACTGAAGAGCTCATTCGTTAATGATTGCAAAGCAGAAACGGCCATCAGAACACGTGCAAATCCTCTTTCTCTCTTTGTACTTTCTTTCTCTCGCACCATTTAAGCTCCCACCCCCGCATCGCGACTGACCGAGATCCCGAATTCTCTGTTCTCGCGCAAATCACGATGCATGTTTCCTGCGTGCCGGGCGACACCTTATGTGCAAACACATATATCGTGGTTCGAGATCGTGTTCGAGGTTTACTCGAAGAGAATGCAAGAACTAGTAGCGCTAGAATGAAAAAAATTCGGTTGACTTTTTCGATTTTTCGAATACTTGCGCTTAAATTCAATGAATTCTTAGAAAATTTAGCGTGAAAGTTGTTAAAGAATCGTTTAATTTGCGTAATGTTACGCTACGCTATTGCTTATTATCAAAGATTTATTTTACTCGATCGTTTATTGCTTTAAATTACTGTTACATGAAAATGAATTTTTATTCGTATATCACGTGCGTGCGTTGAAAATCAACCTAATTAATAACAATATTGTCATGCTGAAAATTTATCGATAATGACAAATTAAAATTGAAATTTCATTGTATAAATATTGTAAATCATTCAATTAAATCACAATACTGGTTTTCTCTATCGTATATGAAAGTGAAAAAATAATGTTATAGAAATAACCGATAATTCCGTGGTTTTGATAGTTACCATATTCCTATAAAGCGAGTTGTTTTTAAATTACTTATGTAATTCTACTACTTGTAATGGATTTAAATAAAATTTCCCTTTATATTGGATCTAGAAAAATTTTTATTTAACTTTATTGAATATTAAAATAACAAATAATATTCAATAGGAAGAAAATTAATTTGATTGAAATATTAATTAAATAACTTTCGAAAACGGGAAAACTTCATCTTACTGTATAATTAAGATATATTTTTATCATTTACTAAATTTCAAAATTTTCTAAGATCTTTTTATAGATATGTGTATCTCAAATGTAGAAGATAATCACTTAAGGCAGGTTAATTTTTGGAAAGAAAGTTAGTGTTTTATTAAGATAAATGAACTATTAATAGACGATTAATAAAATTATTTATATAAACATATGAATAGGCTAATATAATTTCATTATTTTAGCTATTTAGATAATGATAATATTTACTTAATTAAAATTTAGCTATAAATTCTAGAATTAAAATAAATTATTATGCCTTATCTAATACTTTTCTAAATATCTTAATGTCAAATGTAATCTTTTACTTTTCATAATTTATTTTTAATAAAATTCTAAAGAATGTTATTAACATATATGCCAATATTTTATGTAAAATATTATTTATTAAATTATATATTTAGTTTATAAATACACCAAAAAAAAGTAAATTTTGTTAATTCTACCTAAAATTGAATGTTGTAGACTGTAGAAGTATTATGTGCTTAAAATTAATGCTTCAATTTTTTTAATAAGATACTCGTAACAACTGTAATATAAATGTTTTATTTAAAAAATTATAATATTTATAAATTTGTTATTAAATATTTCTTCTTATCATTTTTTGAGTTCAAATTGTAACTTAAATTTTGAATAAATATAGTTATTAAATGAAACTTTTCATTTGCCAATAATACTATCATAATTATCTTTATAATATAGTATATTACTAAAAGAAGGTGTTAAGTTTTACTTTGGCGAAATAAAGTTTTTTTACTACATTATTATATAGTTTGTTAAAATAAAATATAACTAAAAAATTGTAAATAAAATTTATAGCTGACACAGATTCTGAATAACGACGTAATTTTACTTTTTACTTTAAGAATGTGAAAATTGCATCCTAATGGTAATAAATTTTTCTAAATTTATGCTGAAAATTTTTAAAGATTCTATTAGATTTTTTAATCCCTATTTATTAATGAAAGAAAATTTGTGAGACCAAGTAATAAAACTATTAGACCTTTCTAAGTGTTTAGGTTATCATAAATCATTTTTGTACATATATAAAAGTCATGATTTTACAGGTGAGTTTTGCGAAATTGATGATTGCAAAAAACTGGTGAAAAATTACTATCTGTCATCGAGGATGACATACGTAATCTTTTAAATTACTAACTATTCTATACGCGAACCACGAAGAATTATAATAATCTTCATTAATGATATATTGGCACATAAAGGCAATGTATGCAATGCCCATAATAGTAACTCGCCTTGTGAATAAAGAAGATATTTTAATACCTCATTTAACCTTAATTTTAAAAGAATTTCAGCTATAATTATCATAACTATTGTAAGACTTCAATTACACGTTTCTTATACATAAGCATTGTAAAAGTGAATCGCTGTACATAACACGTTTTTTTTCTATATAACAGTGCAACTGCTATTAATTGACCGAGAAAAAATTGCGTCTAATGATCCGAACTTTTGAAATCTAACGAAAAATCCATTCCAATATCACTTGAAGTCTTTAACGCCTAATGCTTTAAAAAGGTATATTAGCAGGCCTCTACTTTTTCGTCATCAGCTCTAAATCGCGCGCTAAGAGTTATTACACTAATCTTGTAATTCACATTGTGTCACAATTTGACGCACGAATGCAACTACTAAGTTCAAACGCATTCTAACTCTGTGTATAAAAACTATTCATTTTATACAAATATTATTTACTAAAATGTGTATTTTTTCTCTGCTTACTTTTTTGACGACAATTTAAAAATATTTGCATTTAAAATACTCTTAAAATATTTATATTTCGTTTTTTTCAATAAAATTTACTCTACTTTAAAGTTTAAATGTGCAGTGTTTAGATTTAAATGACAATGATTTCATAGTATTATTATATTTGAAATATTGTTTTGTTGAAAAATAAAATAATTAGTTAATTTCGCATCTCTATAAAATAACATAGTCGTGAGAAGACATTGCCCACTGTATACTATTACATACATACAACTTTTTCTATTTTATTGTTAATAATCTTAGATACTTTATTAACCGAAAGTGATCTATTAACAAAATTTTATTAATAGCATATTAATAAAATATCTACTTAGAAATGACTTGACTGTTAATAAAAACAATCAGACGTTTCTATGCCAATAATTATAGTAATTATAAATTAAAAATAAAAATTTGTAAAAGAATTCAATACAATATACTTTTATTACATGCTCATAACCTTATTGTATATTGTCTATTTTATTTCATCGTAACTCGGAAGTCGATTACTCCATCACGATAAGAACACTATTCTTTTATATATTACAATCCAATTCAATCCATGATTCGAGCAAATATCTGAATTTTTTAATACAATATACAATTTCCTTTCATTTCCGTCCTCTTTAATAAAAGAATCTTTTACTTTCTATTTTTCTAAGATTGAAAATATTATTTTTTTACTCATTTACTTTATTTAAATATATAATTACACTGATATATTAAATTTAAATAGGTTCAAAATATTAGATATTTTGTAGCTTCTATATTATTTGGCACTGCCTAATCTGCTCCTATTGAACTTAAATATTTTACTTCAAACTTAATTCAGAAACTTTTGAAATCAATTTTCAACATATTTTAATACAGTTTATGTTTAAAATATTCCTAAAATTATCAAAATAAAAAATATTATTAGTATACTTAATAATTTTCATTTTTTTATATATCACTTATTGATATTTTATCTTTTTCATAAAAAAATTAAAATAAACAAATAGTTATAGTTAAAAAAGAAATTTTAAAATTATATTTACCAAATTTCATTCATTCATATTATTTTTTAAATAAACAAATTAAATTTAACTGAATTACAGAAAAATTTTTGTGAAAATAAAATCAAATGGCAAACTATTAAATTTATTTTATAATTCGTTACTGAATGAAACCTGAGAAAATCCTTAATTATGTACAATTTTAAAATTCCGTAATAATAACCTAAATTTTTAAAGAATATTTGTTTGAAAATTTATTTTCTCTCATAAAATTTAAACTCATACTAAGTTAAACAGATTGAAGTAAATCACAGTGCTAATTTTTCAAGATCTTAGTAAGTATATAATTTTGTAATGAAATCTTGAAACTTTTTAAAATTTATAAATAATCAATATATCATCTTTCAATGCTTTCATATATTATGGGATAATTTTTTAACTAATTTTAGTTAAAATTTTATACCTTATTAATATTTTTTGTTAAAACTTACGTGAACGATTTAAAAGAATTTTAACTACAACCCGAGTAAATTAAAAATCAATTCATATATAAGAAATTTAATATTTAAACAAAGTAACTTTAATAAATGCAATTTTTTTGTAGTTAAAAAATATAAAATTTCTTTTCCTTTAATTATATTATTTTTAGTCAATAGGTATGTAATAAATTGATATCAATATCAGTAAGTTTAAAAGTTTAATACAGATGTAATCGAATCATAACTGCTTCATCCTCTAGACGATAAATATCTTCAACTTTTATATTTTTTATAGTATTAATGGTTTCAAGGAATTCCTTAATCAAAGATGTTAAGATATAAAATCCATAAAACCAGATTTATATATTTATTAATTTTTTAAGAAGTTATCGTTATTAAATTCAATTTCTGTCTTATTAAAAAAATAACAAATTATTAAATAAATGTTTTTTTAATTTAGTTACAATTATTAAATAAATTTTTACAGATTATAAATTTTTAATGTTACACTATTAATCTTTTATTTTTTTATCTTAGATCTTTTTATTTTATCGAGCTTATTAAACAAAATTAATTACGTATTTATTTAACAAATAATATATTTTTTATTTAAGCCTTTAGTAGGCAATTACTTATTGATATTTTATGATTTATTTTGAATATCTATATATATATTTTTATTTTGTTTTGATTATCAAAATTTATTTAGTGTACAAAACATTGTTTTTTTCCAAATAGTAGCGAATGCTTTTGAAACGAATTAAAATTTAAATAAATGTAAATTCGTTGAAAATAATTTTTAAATTATACAGTACTAAATTTCTATTATATTTGTGTAAACAATTTCAACGAATTCTTCGACTAAAATTGAAAGGGTTTCTCATAATATTTATGCTAAAAACTCCTTATTACTGGTAATTAAATTTTCTCACTCGCAGAAATACCAAAAGCAGATATTTCTCATATTATTCGTCCTTCTAAAAAATTACCCGTTACGTTTCCTGTACAAGTCTTTGACAGCCCGGGAAGAAAAAAAAATAAAATAAAAAGGAAACCAAATTACGCGGTGGTTACGGACGCGTTGCGCGTATGCAAACACGTTTCTCGCGTAACGGTCGCACGAAATAAAAGAAAAGTCGCGCCACCGCTGTAAAAATAGATTTTACAGAGGCTCATCGTTTCCCTCGTCCTTTACAGCGCTTTTAATTGCGCCTTTCGCGTCCGACCGCTCGGGACGTAAGAATCGAGCCCCAGAGGCCAATAAATCTCGAGGAAGCCTGAGATATCGCGGACTCAGTCGTGTCCGGGCATCGGCATCGTGCGTTTCCTTATAATGCCCGTGACGAGGAGCGCGAGACTACCGCAAGAGGCGCACGCAAGATTGTCTTTGCCGCAGTAACGAGGTCCCGTGTAGCGCGTCGCTTATTTTCCTAGACTGGTAGCCGCTAATGCCGACGGCCTCGGTTCACCGGCCCAATGCTAAGCCGCGCCTGCTAATCCCGTGCATCCTGACTCTCTCTCTCTCTCTCTCTCTCTTTCTCTCTCTCTTTTTCGCCTAAGCTTTACATCCCGTGCGCTTTGACCGCGGTGCTGTGATTTTTCCGCGATGCGATTGAGATCACTACTAAAGTTTTCTCTGCCCTGGGAATGGTTCGCGCTGCATCGATGCGGCCGGAGACGATCTCTCTGCTTTTGTAGCGCGACGATAAATTCTAAGCGGTCGTGGGCGGACTCTTGCTTTTTATGGAATCTCTACCTCGTGCCACTTGCGTTTTCTTCGTTTCGACAAGAATTTGTGCGCTGTTAACCGTCTAGCGTAAATTCTTTGTAAGCCTGAGCTTGAATTATCGTCTAAGGGTCTCGCATAGTAAAATTCTTACGTTCAAAAATTGCTACTTATTTTATGGAACGAATAAGCGATACAACTACTTCATTCGTCGCTTTCGCAAATACATTTTATGTACCTGTACGATGTTTAGTGGCATAAAAAAGTTTTTCCTACCGCTATTACTCTTTCGAATAATGAATAATATACTTGTAATAAAAAAAAAGATATTATAAATGGCTCTTCGCGATATTATTTCTTATAAAAATAAAGTCACCGCGTTAAATTTATGTTTAAAATTTCTAAATTAATAATTTTCAAAAAGGGTTTTCACATTTAAATTATCTTCTATTTATTTCAGTTTAAACGAGAATAAAATCGTTTCAATTTTAAAACGTCATTCAAAATAACCAGTCTTAACTTAATAAATGAATATGCTTTAAATTTATGAATTATGTTCTATTATGAAACTTAAAGCATTTGTTGTTATTTGTATGTGATATCATAAATCAAATCAAAATATTTTAGCTGTAAGTACTATTACTGACAAACTAGTACACGTTTGTTATATTTATATCTTATTTTGAATTTTTCGACACTCGGACATCGAAGCCGTATAAAATTACACGATGTAAGTCGTATAAATTGTAAATTATAATAACGTAATTTCAGTATATATAAACTTAATTATTTAATCTATCATTACTAAAATGCAAGTAATGTTCACTTTACGCAATATTAATTATGATGTAAATACGTTAAGAAATATCATATTAAGCGAATAATTAAGTGATAAAGTGAAAATGCAAATGACATAGATAAGAGAGAAATCGATAGCGATATTGCAAGAAATAATATGATTAGAGAGGGCGAGAACGCGTGAAAAACTAATCCGCACCTAACGTACGAGAAAGGCCATTTGCGCTCTATGGAATCTCGGCTGGTCACTCAATGATTAGCGACATTAATTTGCGCCATTTTGCTTAGAATAAAATGAGTTCATTCTCAGAACGAAGTAAAGAGAAAACTCGTACTTCACGCTAATTACTTTCCGTACAAAATATTTGATTAAAAATCATTCGTATGTACATACACACGTTGCAATTAAAAACAATATTACACGTTGTATCACAGATATTTATAATTAAATAAATGAATAACAGTCAGACGCTGCTGCAATAAAATATACCTGTCAATTATTATTTGATAGACTCAAAAAGCTATAAGATCACTCGGAGTATTTGATTTTAATTTGTTTCTTGTATAGAACTAATTTCAAAAGAAAATGATACTGTTACGAAAGCAATATAATTCTCACATATTCGCCATTTTGATTAAATTCTAAAATTATTATTATAATTATTATTTTAAAATATCTATTTTTACGTTGTTCGACCATTGTATGATTTATACGATTAATTATACATTTTATTCTATTGCAAGTGTAAGATTTGACATGCGTTTGATTAAATCTAACGCAGACACTTATCAATGATTTAATTCCATGTGAACCTATCGAGAGACATTGAAATTAAATTTGAAAAGGAAGCCGACATTCGGTCAAGTATTTTACAAAATACGAGTTTTAAAGTATACTTATCCTTCGCAAAACGCTGTAAAGTCAGCTCGTATTTTCAAATAAATAATACGCTTTACCATTTTTTAAGCTCGCCACTCGTTTTCGGAATTATTTCTCGTCTTTGAAAACATCTTAGAAGCGAGGAAGAACGTAGCCTCCGAGTCACCGGAGACCGGTATTTTAGCGATTATGCGACAAGTTGCCGGGAGTATTGTTTTACTCGAGGAAGGCGCCACCCATAGTCTCGTTAAGTTAACGGTGCGAAATTAGTCCTCCGCCCGAATACGAGCCGAACGAAAAGTGGAAGGCCTCGGACGGCTGGACATTTCGAGACCTTGGGATGCGCCAGTGTCAAGGTTTGTTGCGGTACCTCCGGGCCTCGCGAAAACCAGTTGGACTGCTACGTATGCAAGCGCTCGATGCCCTCTTACACCTGTTGCAACGCGTACTCGACTCGTATTCAGCAAAACGACCGAGTGCTTTCGGTCGTCGATGTACACGTGCCGTAATTGCGCATTCCACCGGGGACTCGGCGAGGTTCGACGGCCAATAACTTTTCTTCGCTATAATTGATTCTCTTATTTTCCTGCTAAGCTCAAAGTAAAATAATGTCCGAAACTTGTTTTATTACAAAATATTCTTTATTTTACTGACAATAAAATATTATACAGGAAAAACTTTTTATAAATGAACGACTTCTGAGTTTTCTTTGGAATAATCAAAATATAGTTCCGACACAAAACATCATTTTCCGAAAAATATGAGCTTGTACTGTTTTAAACGAGTCATCGATTTTATAAAATTTATGCTTACGCAAGTTATTCGGAAACGAATTAAATTTAATTCAAATTAAATGTTACAGTGGGTTTTTTTTATCTTATCTTTGATTAGTTTATAAACTATTGGATTATTTATTTTACAATCGTTAGAAAAACTCTATCGATCTATAATCACTATTACTTTATTTCTACAATAATATACATGAATAATGAGCATAATTTATGATTTAAATAAGTGTTTTATTTAAATTACATAATTTGTTAAGTAACCGAATATACTTAATTTGCATAATATTTATATTATAAAGAATTTGAAATTACGTTTAAATAACAAAAGTTTCATTTCAAGTTTTCAAAATTAATCTTATACACTAATATTCATAAATCAGATAAATTGATGGAATCTTTACCAAGGTTATCCGCCTTATAAATGGATCTATAATGTACCAGGGTCAATGACAGTTAAAAGAACCTGTCGAAATTACTAGGAAGACGAAATGAGTCGCAACATTGTTAGCGAGTCGAATTAGACAGGATGTCATCAGATTTTGTAACTCCAAGTTACAACTATCGAATTGAATAGACACAAATACTACAATAGTTAAAATTTTTTTAATTTTAATTTTTTTTCATCTATATTACAAACGGATTTTATGAACAAAAGAAAATTGATTCGTATCAGAATATGTCTTCTAATATCCACCAAGGTTTTTAATACAATAGAAGTCAAATTTTATACGTCGTAAAGGTTAGACAATAAAATTTGAACTCTAAAAAGTTTTCCATACGAATATACATTCATAATAAATCCTGGAAACTCATTAAATTATAAAAAAAAGCTCATCAATTCGAATATGAAAATAAAATGAAACATTTATAACGTTATGGAAATCTTGGGGCGTGACTGTACGTAAAAAATTGAAGACGGTGTGCAATTAAATATAAAAGAAGGACAAAAATGGTTAATTATAAACACCAAGACGAAAAAAGAATGGAATTTTTTTGCAAAACGTTTTTCTCAATCCTGAGAAAGAGGATACCCTTCGATTCGAGATAAACAATACCATAGCGTGACGTTCGCCTTGGCTTTCCTCTCTTTGTAATAAGACAAGAAAAAATAGTAAAAGAAAGAAACAGAAATAGAACTCAACGAAACTCTTCGTGATAGCCGACAAGCCGTGGGTTTTCTACCACGTGGCCTAAGGAAAGGAGAGAAAAACGTTTTATTTGCCGCGGCGACACTAAGGTAAATCCTTCGCCAGAGGTGCGCGCGAAATCACTGGCATCAAGGCAAGAGTCAATTTTACTCATTAAGCCTAGATTCCTGCGCGGTTGTTTGCGTACTTGTGCGCGTAAGCGACCCTCGTCCCGAGGAGCAGATTTTGCCGATGGATAGCTCTATTTTGTGATTCTTCCGACGCGAGTCTGGAAATTTAATTGTAAAGTACCTGCAAGGAAGTACAAAAAGAAAAGCGTCTAAATGGTACCGATTTCTAATGTTCTACGTTATTAACGTAGAATATATAAAAGAGATTTCTGACGAGATGTAACCTGTAATAATTAAAGATTAAAATCTTTAATAATATTCAATTTTCCATCCTTCTTGCTTTCCGTAATTTCAAACTAATGTATTTCTCCAGGCAATGATTTATCTGCCAAGCCTTACATATTTTATTTTCGAGTTATTAGCAAAAAAGTTTTAGCGCTAAATTGCACTGTTAACAAAATGACGTAAAAACTTATGCCCATTTACTTTCGTTTTCTTTCACGGAGGTTTGAAGACGTTCTCTTATGCTATTGAGTAACGTAATAAAGTGCATTTCACTTGTTTACATAAACAACTAATTGCGAAGAATAATTAATATTTAATATCCCTCTCAAAGTAATAAACTTACTTCCGTTTAAAACCATAAATATTATTCGTTAATATAATTCTACTAAAAATTTATCGCTATCGGTACATCCATTGCTAAGGTCAAAATATTTAACAAAGCTGTTTTTAAATTTTCTTGAGAAGGCTTTTTTTAATAATTATTTTATAAAGGAAAACTATATTAGAGGGACGATGATACAAGTTTTTATCGCACGCGAGAGGTAAGGTGAAGTCAGAGGAAAAATGCTATAGAAAATGACGAAATAATTCACAGTGCTACAACCATCTATAGAAATCATTAGAAGTGGCTGTAGTATTACAAAGCATAATACTTGAATCGATCCTCGGATTATAAAAAAAAAACGAAAGAGAATAAATAGCCTTAACAATTAATCAGAAAGATCAACGATACAACTAAACAATAAGAAATATTTAATCGTCGCTTCTACCGGATGATTTCTAGATCGAAAAATATATTTAAAAAATGTATCTCTTGCGTTCAAACCTTGATATGCAAATCCTGTACAGTCAGAAATTCAATAGCAATAATTTCAGTTTGATACAAAACGTGTATTTAAAAGAGAAAAACACGGCCTATAACAAAGCGATGGCATTCGCAACTAAACGATAAAGAAGGTGCATTTTTTCCAACACCGAGGCGGCTTCTTAAATTCATCGAGATCTGTAAAAACAGCTCTACCTAATCAAATTGTACATCTTATTAATTATATTTCCATCGATTAGCTCTACTCGGCGCTACCGAGCCCCGCTTCTTAAACGAAGCACAATGTTCTTCAGGTTTTTACGCAGCTGCACCTTTTCCCCTTTATTTTTCCCCTTTGTCTTTCTTTACTTATTTTAATAGCGAGCTCGTCAGGAAGTGGGTAAAAAGGTAATTCCTACTTTGCGCGGAGAACGAGACTGGCTCTCTCTCTCTCTCTCTCTTTCACCGACCAGAGGCATAATATATCGCGATAGGTTCAAAGTCGCTTTGGAGGTGTGCAGAGGCACCAGGAGGTTTACGTGGATACGCTCCAAGTGGTTCCCTCCGGACTTTTTGCCACTCGCGCATTTCCTCTCTCCCAGCCGCTCCCCTCCGCAGCTACAGAGGCGCGCGAGCGGACGAGATCTCCAAGATAGCCTACATAGCGGGATGTGTACCTAGTACAGAGCACAAGGAGAAGAGCCCAGTTGTTACACTAGAAGCCTTGCACCTGCAAAAAGCGCGAGCCAAACTACCTGGCGATCGCGTTTTCTTCTTGTACTTCTTCTTCTCTTTTCTCTTCTTTTTCTTCTTCTCTACCGAGGTTCGACCGAGGCGCACATACATACCAGTAAAACTACCCGCAATGTTCCTCGAAACTCGCTTTCCGCCCTCTTCGGGTCTAATTCCCCTCTTTATTTTTCTCTCTTGTGCTATTTCTCCTTTACCGATCCTCTGTCTTTGATTATTTGTACGATCGATTTGGAATTTCTGTGGCTTTGCAATGTCTGCGCGAATCGCAATTCTCGTCGTCACGAAGTGTTCATAAACGTCTTACCTGATCTCTTAAAGTGGAATCGCGATCGGGCTATTTGCGATGTATAAAAACATACCTTTTATTACCTTTATGCGAATTCCTTTACATACTCTTTGCGTGTAAGTCCGATGATTATGCGTTTTTTGCCAACTTATTTACAGAAAAATGTAATAATATAAAATTGCATAAAAGCGTATAAAAGTAAATTTTAAACATTTTTTTCTCTTCTTATTCTTATTATTCTTAAATAATATCCTGAATTATTTATTATTAAGTTATTAACGTGCAAAACTACGTTAATTGATAATTCATCAATAACGTATATAATAATAATTATATTTTTTTATAATCATTATTGAATTATCTTTATAAGTAATAATAATTTTGAAAAGTAATTCGTCAATACTATTTAGACATTTTACAATCTAAATTTACAATTTTTTACGCTCTCTGTATGTATATCCGAAGATAAATTAATTTTAATGCATTCTTTAAATAGTGCTGAGTTATTGACTTAAGTAACTCTTTTAAGTTCATATTTCATAAACCATTTAGAAAAAATCCATTATCGTTGGGAATACATTGAAACTGAACCACTTTAAACTTATACATAAATGAAGTGTATAAAATGACTAAAACGACTGAACTCGCAATATTTGATTTCATATCGATACTAAAACTAAAAGATTTTACAGATCATTAATTTTTTTTATTTTATATAGTTTTTATCCTACTTTTTATCTTTGGAGTATTATTAAATACAACATTAATGTTCCGTAGTAATAAAGCTACTTTGAAGATCTATAGATTTTAAAGTTTTTTCAATTATGCTTAAAAAGTAAAGAAAACGATTTTTATTTCTCATTGCTAAATTTAAATATTAACCATTGCTTCGTAAGAAAATATAATATAAAATTTTTCTTCTATTTAAGTATTCCAATTATTTAATTTTTATTTGAATTTTTACTAATTCCATCTTTTAAAAATTTAACCATTTACGATACGGATGGTAAAATCTCGAAAAGTATTCTCAATAGTGAAAATTATACAATTACCGTTATATAAATAGAATGGATCTTTAAAATACTAAAAATTTTGCATCTGTAAAATATGCAAAAAAAAATTCACGACTTTCGTTATACTTCATAGAGTGCATATTTAAATAACAGCAAATCAACTCCATCGGAAGAGTATTCAACGAATTGTTTTGGGTTGTATATCATTAAAAATAAATATATTTTAATATATATAACTAATATTTTACATATCGTGAGCTAGAATTTTACATTACGTAAGACTACGATCCTAAAAATTTCCATAAGTTATTCTCTTGTTAATTAAATACGCGAAATTTATCGGCCAGGTTCTACTTGTTTCCATACCATATATTCCATCCGTTTTAACAACGCATAGTCGTGCGAGACCCCTTTTCGAAAAAAAAAAAATTGGAAAATTTTACCAGCTCCGCACAATAGACCACATCTTGTTTCAATTGTAAAGCGCTCTTGGTTAGTCTTCGACCTCTTACCCAGGAGCCGCGTACACACAGCGTTTTCCTTCGCAATAGTTCACATCCAAGCAAACGATAAATAATAGCGAGCAAATCCGATCGAAAGGCGGGATACACGATATTTATGCATGTTACGTGGAGCGCGGAGCGTTGATCAAATCTCGAGAGCAAACGATGCGCGCACACGTAATCACTTTCTCCGCGCATCGAGCGCCTCGAACCCTAAACTTTCTTCCGTCGGTGCTTCGTTCGCGGGATGACCCCAACGCTTTCCCCCTCGCTTCTTTCCTCCCGCATTCTCGTGACTCCAGTTAGGATAAGCCGCAGTCTCGGGCTTATAAGCATTGTTGCCTCTCGCCGGGTCTACCAGAAACAAACGTAACCCATGACCTCGGAGCGCAAAGAGCTTTAACAAGAAGCACCTTTCTTGCTTTCTTGCTTTCTTTCTTTCTTTCAACTTCGTTTCTTAGCGGCTCGTGTCTCTTCTTATTCGTGTGTACCGATGTAATCGTCGGGACCGCTTGCTCCCTTCTCCTGCCCTCTCCTCGTGTTTCGTAAATTGGACTCTCGATAGCGCATCGAGGGCCGCTGCAAGGAAACAAGAGCGACGCACGTGAGCTAATGACGTCGGTGGATGCAATTCCCTCCCGGGAAATTCGCCGAGGTCTGATAAGAGACCAAACCCTCGAGGCGGAATTCCAATTGTTCTAATTTGGTTTGCTCCAATGATAAGGTCAAGAGATTTTTTTTTCTTTTTCCTGCCCCTCGGACTCATTGTCTGTAATTTACTAATGGACTGAACATTGTATCGGCGGTTTATTGATATTGATTTGAAAATACCTTACAATATTCGAATAAAAATCCTACAGTAAATAAAGATAATAGAAAGATTATAACTTTGGTAACTCATACGATGGAAATAATTTTTCAGTTAAATTAAATTTAGTAAACGAAAATATCTAATTCTGATCAAATATTTATTAAATAATAGAAAATTTATTTTTCAATAAAAGATAACTGAAAAAATTCCTTAAAATTTTCTAAATATCAAAGAAAAATTCATGTTTTCATGGTTAACCTTTAATAACAAAAACTATCGCCTGAAATAATATATTGTTTGTGCATTAAATTTATTATTTATTTAAATGATATGTTATAAATTATTATAAGTAATGCAAATTTTAGTTTAAATAGTAGAGAAAATTTGAGATATTTTCAATTTTCTTTTACATAATATAAACTGCTAACTGAACTTTGAATTTTATATAATTATAAATATATTTAAACTAATAATATTTAATTTATAATCTTATAATGTATATTAATTAAAATTTTATTTATAACGTAGCAAGAATCTTTTAACTTATATTCGAATTACCTAACCTTATAAATACAAATTTTGTAAACATAACAACTTTATGACTTTTAAAAAATTATATAAAAATATTATTACCGTTCCAACTAATGTTAGGTAATTTTTTAATAAGAAACAAATCATATATTTCAAAAATTTTGTTGAAATAAAAAATAATTAAATTTATGTTTTAAGATGTATATTTAAAAATATTTGAAGTGTAATTAAAGTATTTTAATAGTCAATAAGTGTTAATCGTTTTTTAATTATTATATGCAAAAAAAGAACTTTAAAAAATATATGATAATTATTTAAAAATTTTTAAATAGATTGATCATGGTAATACAATAATTTTAAATATTTAATATAAACTTTAATTAATAACAACTATTACAAGTATAAAAATCACATAAAAATTTTAAATAATTTTCTATTTATATTAACTAACACACTGTACTATTTTTTAGTACTATATAGTAAATATACACAAATATTATTTGTTTTTTAAATATGTATATATAAAAATTTTTATAAAGAAATAGAGTTAAATTCAATCAATTAAAATTTTTTACCGGACTGTGTATATTTAAATTTACAATGCTTGATTTAAAGAGATAATTCTTTTAACGTCCATGTAAAGACATAAAATAATGAAATATTTTGCAAATAGGCTAAAACAAACTTGTTTAAATACATTAAATTAAGCTTTGAAGTAAATATTATTAGTTTTTAACATTCACGTAGAAAACGTAACATATAAAATATAATTCGTACAAAATAATTTTCCAGGTTAATTAGCTGCGTATGTAAAAACAGATAAGCTTACAAGTGAACTTTTAATATGAGCTGAAAATAGTACTTCAGGTAATTCTATATGAAATAAAAGGCAAAAGACATGAAAATAGATATTATCAAATAAATAAACTAATTACAGTGTATTTAACTCATACTTGAAAATCGTAAAATTTGCGTTAAACTTGTTTAAAATAGTTTTTAAAACATAAAACTAGTATACTGCTTATTAACGCATCCAATTTAATTTAGCCTATGTACGATATTTATAATAAAATTACTCTATATCTAAATTAGACGCATCTTCGATAATAGTGTATAAAGCAATGGTTTAAAGCTAGAAAAAGAACTCTACCCAATTTTTGATCGGATAGCTTTCTCAATCTTATATCTACATAAAGAATTGAAATCTCACGAGCGTGATATTAAATCGAATGTAATATCAAGATTATTAATACTGTACATTAAACATTTTATCGAGGTTCCATTGAATCGTATCAGATTAACGAACGTATTTATTATATATGTATGATCTGAAAAAATTATAGCACAAGATGCAAGCGTTTAAAGTATCTATTTATATTCTTTTTTTTCATTTTTATCTTTCCGTCAATTTGGAACGCATGCAAATGCAAAGGCATTGAATAATTATTTTATTTGTTTGAATGAACGATCACATGTATTTAAATTAACACGAGTATTTAAATATACACTATCTTTAACATATGAGCTTTTATATTCATCTTTCTTTTCATTTTCTGATAGCGATAAGCAATTACCTTGTACGATAGAAAAACAATTATTAAAATGTGCGTATATTTAAAAAATAAATAATATATAATTATATATACGAATGCTTTTAAAATAATTATAAGTATTCATAAGAATAAACTGAGATGGTACTTTTCTTATAATTTAGAAAATATTCACTTGATTTTATATTTTCCAATTATCGTTTTTATATTGCTGTGAAGTGCAATTTTTAACTTACCAATAATATGTTTCCGAAGATATTAAATAAAATATTGAGTAATCCGGTTATTGAAAATATTATTTTATAAAATACTACCGCAGTGACTTTATTTTCGATATAACTATCAGCATGTACATATTATTTCACAATCTTGTAAATAATAGTAGGTATTTTGATAAAATTTCTGCTTCTCATGGATCATAGATTAAATTTTTATTGTTTATTGTATGAAGATATTCTAAATATAAATTTTAATACTTTAATTCAGGATATATTATAATTTCATTAATTTATTAGGAAAAGGTATGAATTCAGCAATTTTATAAAGATTATATGAAAAAATTTTAGCTCATCAAAAAGCTTAATTAATATTGCTTTCAAATAAACGATAAATGAATATTTTCTTTATTTAACGATAGATTGGACATTTTTTAGAAAAAATTTATAAAGTATTAATACAGTTATGTATAAATCTACGTAAGCAATTTATTAAAAAAAATTCTGATAGCTTTATTTTTATATCAATTCACGTTTCTAAATTACAAAATGAATAAATATTTTATGATTTATTTTAAAAAATTAATATATAAAAGAGATATAAAGTTTGAATGATTTAAACCATTTAAAAGTTCTAGTTAAATTATTTCCTCAAATCCAACAAATTAACAAATACGTAAGTATTTAGTTTTTGCTAGTAATGATTATATATGTTTTACATGCACGTCATTTAGTAAGTAGACCGATTCATATTTTATTTATTTATAATTTAAAATCATATATTTTACATAATATAATTAAATTTCAATTGCATTTAATAATAAAACTAAGTATACATTTTCTATTTATTTTAATTGTAAAAAATCGCTTTAATTATATTGTGAGTATTATTCATGAGAGAAAATATTAAGATTTTATTTACTTACTAATATTTTATATATCATTCTAAAGATAAAATAAACGATTTGTCATTTGAAATTGAATTTTTCTTTATTATCAAACGATACCATCAGATGCAAAAAAATACGAACAGCACAAAATAATTTTCTTTTTCATTTTTAATAGTTTTATATATCGAAGCAAATCTTTGTTTTATTTACAAGTCCATATTAAAATATAAAATTTTCTATCGAATATACATTACTTTATCAAATTACGTCTCGGTAATCAAACGAGCGTTAAATTCATCAAAAATAGTAATTATTCTTAATTAAAGCACGAATCGTTAGAGCAAGAGGCAAATCCGGTATACATCGGTTCACCGACTAAATCCAGTAAGCATTTATACATTAATCATAAAACATTCTTCTTCCAAGTAGACCATCGAATCAACTCGAAAGCATAGTTCTTACAAGGTGTTATCCTCGAACTACGATAAATGCCTCAACCTCCGACAACCAAGCCTCGTCAATATATCGGTCGTCAAACGAACCACACCGACCGAGGCATACAAAAAAAAGATAGCAGTCGGGAAAAACTTTCTAAATTCTAGTGCACTCGCACGCACGAGGTAGAAGGAGAGGAAACGTCATTTACAGACATCCTCATTACCGGACGGAGAGCTTCGAGCTCTGCCGCTACTCGAGCCGTCACGCCCAGCGATCATTAATAAGATACTTGGGCAAGTGAACGTGTGCCTAGGCAGAGATTCGCATTATGAGATACGCGAGTTGCTATGGCGATGTGTGCACATGGCTTTGATACGCGCGTGCGTGAGTGAATGCGTGTGCGCCGTCATCGGCCGAGGATCAGAACCGTGGAGAGAAAAGAACGAAGGATGCGGCGAGCCTTACGATTTGCCTCGTTGTTCTGCTCTTGTCTTTCGACGGAAACGCAAGCAATCGAAACATAGTTGCTATTTCATTTCAACTTTAATCCTGTTGCAAGATTCGTATCTTACTGCTTTTTTCAAACTTTCTCTCGAAGCATCGGAACAAACTGTAGCGACTTTAATTTTCAATGAATTTAATTTTTATTTTAATCTCGTACCAATCGGCGGGAGATCAACCCTTTTTGTAGATGTGAATCTCACTCTAAGAAATGTTAAATGTGATTTAGTTATACTATTTCTGAATAAGTTTATCGTTATTCATTAAATATTGCAATGAACAAAGGAACTTTTGTAAACGATGTTTCGAAAAATTATGGTTTATACATTTAAAAACATCTTGATATTGTTTTAAAAGTAATCTTCCAAACGTACTTATCATCATTATTTGAGACCAACTTTTTAACACTTTACATCCTACACTTTCCTAGGTTGCGAATTAAATTACTAGTCGCGCAAATTTCATGTTTGATTTTCTTCAAGATAATTAGCATAATTATCAAATTTATACATTGTTAGACAATTTATTATTAACATTCGTTAAGATTTTTCATTATTATTAATTATTTTAAGTTAAAAGAAGCTCTTTTGAATGTTATTTTATCATTTTTTAATAAATTCTTTAACTTTCAATCATTTACAATGCACATTAAAAGTATATCGGTAACCGAATATCTAATAATCGAATACTCTCGATTATAATAATCACGTTATCGATCGATCACTGAATAATATATAATTTAAAAAAATTAAAAGGTCAAATACATATCTTAAGATTATCCGTTTTATTCGTTGATTCAATTATGTCAAATCAATTATGTAAAACTCTTATGTATCAAAAAGTGTGACGGTTATACTTTCGAAAATTATATATCTTAAAAATATATCGCAGTAAATCTTCGGTTAATTAAATATTTACTTAAATATAACGTTGAAAATATTTGCGATGGCTTAACCGGTATAAGTTCCGTTGATCATGAAAGAATTTTCTTTTTCCGTTACTATTTATGCATCGAATCTGTTCCCCCTTTCATTTGCCATACGACGTAAACTATACCATCCATATACCAAGCAGGATGTATAATAAGCGAAAATAAAGGCAATAAGGACAATGAAAGCATGTACGTATTAAGAAAAACAGCAAGTAATATAAATTTAATAGTTCCCGCTCGTGCTGCTAATATACACCGCTGTAAATCAGATGCGTGCGCTCGCAATCCGATCTTTGAAGTTGTGCACGCGCGAGAAGACGGTGACTATCAAACGGGCAAAAAGATTCCGGCGCTTGCGTGATGATACTTAAAAGCCACATGTGATCCATCGGTGAGCGACTGGCATGGGGGTAAAAAGGAAAAATTACTACCGTTTTTGTACATTTGGTGAAACTTGCGGCTGTGGAAGCGTGTGTAAATACATGTACACGGGCGAACTCTTGATATATCTCGAGATGCTGCCCTCCCAAGGAATCGCGCATGCACCTCGGCTCGGGACTTCGCTTTTTTCCCCGCGAGAGACGAGCGGATCACGAGAAGAGAAGAAGATCGCTCTTATTACCGGCTCAGTGATCCGCGAGCTTAAGAAGAAGACGAAGAAAAGGATCATCTCCTTCGCCGAGGAAGGATATAAGGGATCGGAGAGAGCGATGCCTCCTACCTAGAACTACTCCTTTCTTTCTCTTTTCCCTTTCTCTTGAGAGGAGAAGAGAAAAAAGGACAGAGAAACACGACAGGCCTCGTAACCTTAATCGCTGCTGCCAATTAATCTCTTGCAGCGCGGCTCCGATATGTTTTTTGTTTTGCTCTCTTGTACGGCGGAGAGCAGTGCATGAGCTTAGATAGGCCCTTTCAACTTTCAACGTCGTGTGCTGTCTCGAGACACATACACACACATATATTTATACATATGTTTATTAACACCAATCGATTGTGTGTGTCTATGCATGAGCTTACGTATGTGCACAGGAACGAAGTTTACTTCGCCTGGTGCCTTCAAAGATATGATTGATGCAGTTGCATAATATTTTCATGTATTCAGATTGTTTTATTCCTTTGCTCTCACTGTTTATTGCCATTAATATAAGTATATGAAAAAAGTGAAGTTTATCTTTTGATTCCATGCTGCATATCGTAGGAATTATTTGATTGAAAACCTTATTCAAGTAATATTATAACTATAAGCCAGTTTTTCGAGATTAACAACCTCGTTCCATTATCGTACAATAGTTTCTGTTAAAGTAAGAATGTTTTTGAAAACAAATATATTATGCTTCATCGATTTCAATGTAATTATATTTGAAACATTGATCGAACTCGTAAAAATACTTGAATAAATACTAACCAGTTACCGAGAGCTTTCGTTATTCGTGTATGAGTACGTTTAAATATTAACTGGTATTATCTTGTGAAAAACAACAATAGGCGTTTCTCATTATTTTGAGAAACGTTTAACCATCGAGTACTATATGAAACTAGATATTTTTTTATTTTATAAATCCTGACAGATGAAAATATTAATTGTTTACACATACGTTTTTATCGTATATAATTATGATCGGAAATTTTCTTCCTCAACTTATTTTAACGAGCTCATTCATCCATTATTGTTATTTTTTTCTAATTAAATTTCATTACATAATAGTACTTTAGTTGTAAATGTCAATATTAATATCTAGATTTCATTATTCTCGATAAATATTTATAATTAAATATTTTTAATTTAACATTTAATTTATTTATTTTTAAATAATATTTTATAAATTGTAAAAGTAAAAAATATTTTAAATTGATTTAAAATAAACTGAAAAATATTGTTATTTCACAGACCTACATTTTTTCAAAAGTCATAGTTTCGTAACAAAAATTTTTCTATTCTTTTCAAAGAAAACTAATTTAAATTTATTTTTTATTTATTCATTTTTATTCTATAAACAATTTCTTGCAATGATTTCATAACGAATAGTTTTTGTTTTTACATTAAGTTCCAGCTTCAATATAGTAAAGATGCAATAAATACAGTAATAAAAACAACGAATATATACTGCATATTAACCGATGAAACTGCTGTTTATGACTTTATATATTATAGATTTATTTCTTATACTATAAGTCTATTTAAATGGATTTATGGTTTGCATGCAATTTCCTTCTTAATTTTGATGCTCAACTAAGAACCTCTATATAAAATAATTTATTACATAAATTGTTGAAATAAATAAGGTAAAATCGATGTTAAATAATTATTATTTTACTTTCGTGAGAATGTTATTCCATATCAAATTTATAAAAAATTGATTTCTTTTATTTCAAATTAATCTTCATTTATATATTTACAATTTCTTCTTAACAAGTAACTACACCAGTTTTAATTTCTCACAATACATAAACGTATAGATTGTTATTACGTTACATACATTATTATATTTAATAAAATTTTCAATTTCAAACTAGTATTGTACAAAAATGGGAAGCAACGTAAGTACTATATTATGTACTAAGTAGTATTCTGTATTGTCGATAAAAATGTACATAAAAAATTATATCCTTGGTAATACTATCATAAAACTTGTTGAATTATTGTTTTCTTCCAATTTTATCTTATATGTTTCTTAAAAATATAATGCAACAGGTAATTTTCGTGACTGAATATCTACTCCTTAAATATAATCTTACAGGAAATACGTGAAGATTTTCCACAGTTTTTTTCAATAATATATCGAATTTTTTTTTATTTTGAAGAAAAATAAAATATGATTAACTTTTATATAAAATTAAAAGAATGGAGTATTTTATTGACATATTGAATATATCAAACAATTAAAAGGTAACTTGCAAAATTTTCTTGTAATAAAAACATTTACATAAAAATATAAATTATTGAGAGAGTAGTTACGTGATTCATCAAGTAATTATTCAAGTACAAATAATAGGTTTTAATGAGTTTTGAAATATAATTTTCGTCTAGACATTCTAAAGCAAGTCATGTACTTTACTGAATTTGAGTTCATGATAACTTTTAGAAGTAAATAGCGTCCGCAGAGTAAAATATGCGACGTCTTGTAAAATTCATTAATGAGACAATAGAAATGTACATCATAACTTTTGTAACATTTTTTGTCAAGCATGTATAGTCGAATCATACGAATAACAAGTAAGAGTTATATATGTTTTATGTTTTAAGTGTTTTAATGCAGTAATAAAATATTTTCTAAAAGAAATCTTTGTTTGACAGTGTGAGAATAAATACATGCTAAGAAAATGTTCTAACGTAATATACTGCTGTTAACATTACAATTTTTTTTAGATCAAATCTACTATTTCTATGCACATCATGATTTTAAATAAATATGATTTACATGTATTTACATACGTGACGGTTTAGGATTATAAAACCTGCCAGGTTCGTTCTGGAGATTTATGCAAAAAGAGAGAAACGTATTATGGCATCTAAAATAATTACTGCTTTTATTCATGGTAATAGCAAATTTTATTTTTCTCTGCTTTATAGTTTTAGTTATGTACTTAATGTTAAATAACAAGTAAAAAGATATCAGTAAATTATTGTCAAAAATATAAAATATTAGACGTGCAATGATTTTTGGATTTGACGCAGTTGCATTAATATGTGCAACGTCTCAATGAATTCTAAAGTAAATAACGATTTCAAATTTTGCAATATGAATTAACGTTCTATTAAAAAAATGCTTCTTATTAGGGAAATTTAAATAACTCTTGACGCAAGGAATAAAATTTCAATCCGACGGTTAAATTATTTTAATTTTTTTATTTATGTATCTAAGCAGAAGTTACTTTAAATGTTAATTTAATCCTTTCAAGCAATTCCTTTTCAATTAACGTTTAAGAAGCTGCGACCTCAACGTTGCTTAAATATTTAAATAAATTTTTAATTAAATGAAGTAACTGTTAGTTCAAAAATATAATTGATTATTAATTTAATTTTATTAGCTGTTTGAAAAAAAAAGTTCACTTTTAATATTTTAATAACCTTGTTTAGTAAAGTTCGGAGACGATTTCAAAACTTGGAGTGTACGCAATATACATTTGAGATAAATTCAAGGCTACACAAAAGAAATCATAATACAGTGGAATAAAATTTCAAACAGAAATAGTTCAATAAAATTTAACGAAAATTTATCCAGTGAGTGAAAATTGTGCTTCTATACAATTAAAAAATGAGGCATTTATGAAAATTATGTGTAAGAAATGTCTAAATAAGTCAGAAAGTCAAGGTTCCAAACGGAGTTCGCTATTATATATATTTTTCAAGCTCGGTGAACGAAGTAATCGTCGGTCAAATCTAGTGTAAAAAATTAGTTATTTATAAAAGAAGAAACGCTCGAGTGAACAGTGCAAAAGCGTGTTAAGCATACGGAAAAAAAAGAAGAAGAAAAAATTTGCAGGCCACGCGCAGAGCTGGAAACATCGAACGATAGTGCATAACTCTTGTCGGATGTATCAGAGTTAAAAGTATCTTCTTCTATGCGTAGCGGCGTAAGAGCTCGCGCCGATAATGAAACTTTGAAGGTTCGGCCGTAAAACCTTAGCGCACTGGCTATATACATGTGAAACGGATGCCGCTGCTTATGCGCCAGGAACGACCCTATTCAGGACCCGACTCATGGTTTATAGCTCCTCGCCAAAGGGTCCTTAACGCGAATGTAATGTATCCTTAATTGCAACTGGTCCATAATGAGGATCGCTGGACTGGCGAGGGTCCTTTTGACGGCGCGCGCAAGCGAATATCCAAAGTGTCTCGTTAAACGAAGACCGGCGCGAATTCTCATTTTATATCAGGGATAAAAATCCTTTTTAATAAAGTTTTGAATAAACGTTCGTGCGGAAAGTTGGCGGATAATGAGCCGCGCGGCTCGTTCCGCTTGTGCCAAAGTGTTGTTTGATGAATTTCGTGCTTTAATGGGGAGAGTTATTTGTATTCTTAGCCGCGGATGTAAATTAAGACATTTTTCGCGCGATCCTCAGAAGCTTTGGTCTTTACACAAAACGGAAACATTTTTAAATGTTCGATACAATCATTGGAGTATAAAATGTATTCTTTATTTACCATACTTGCTTTTTATCAGTATCTTTACTACGGGAGAGTGCGTTTTATTTTGAGAAATGTATTATATTAGGTAAACAATTAAAATGAGTTTATTTGCGAATGCTTTCCATAATATTTGCGCGCGCATACGAATAGAAAATCTAACACAAAATCTTTTTAATTATCAGAATTCATACTATCATAATTTAAAAATATTTTTATTAAATTTTAAATTTAACTGACATTATTGTCTCTAAACTTCTATTTAAAATTTATTTTAAAATTGAAATTATTATTTCTTAAAAGTTATTTTTCTCGGTGTACTTGTAAAGATAAACTTTTATAGCCATAAATATCTTTCTTTCAGCTAAAAATTGTACCGAAAATATGATTACTAAATAAAAATCATCCTTTAATAGATTCTTAGAAACTTCATAAAATGAAACTATAACTTACGTACCATAATTATTTTTATTACGGCATTAAATAATAATGTTCATACGAAAACATTAAAACGTGTTTAGAAAAATTACGTTTAATGCATTGCATTTTAAAAATTCAAATTAGATAATTTTTCAATTAGAAAAAACATTTATAATATATACAGCTCACAGATGATATATACTTCGAGTCTTTCTTATTGTTATATTAAAAATATTCTTTTGTATATTACGAATGAATCAATTACTATGCTATATTAACATTATTATTATAATAATAAAAATATTTTGATAAAGATACGCGTAAAATGTTGGGAACTGGTTACATTAAATACTATTATTAAAGTTTTAAAAGATAAACACTGTTTCATACTTATATTACAATTGAAAAGTAAATCCTCTGTAATGTGCATTAGTGCTTCCCATTTTGTTCAAGCAAACGTCTCGCATTGCCAACATACCCATTTTCTGATTATTCACTCTACATTTCTTGCAGTGCATCTTTTGGTCGTTTCGTACAGGATGTATTTATAGTTTTGAAAATGTAAGATGCTAAGATGCCAGGATATGCGTACGTGCGTATAAGTGTGTACGTGTGTGTGAGGAAGAAAGAGGGAGAGAGAGAGAGAAAGCCTTGAAATTGCTTTGCGATGCACTACGCGACCTTCTTTCTGCGTAACTCGCTATGAAGTAATACGTGTATTGCCATAAAGGTACACACTTGTCGACCCTGATGATTGTTTAAGAGATTAAGTTTGCGAACATCTCGTCCTTTTATTTATTATATTATTATAGTCTACCACGACCATTAACGGAAACTTGCAATTCATGATCTTGAAGTCGTTATGCAAAGTAATTCTGTTGAGATAAACTTTTTACAAAGGAGATGATCGTGTGCTTTCAGTTGATAAATAAATTTCGCCCTAACTTATAATGTGCAGAAATTGTATTTAATGTTTACCTAGCTTAAAAGCTTTCTGTATTCCGAACGATAAAATTATATTGGCTGAAATTATGTTATGTCGAAAATCTTAGCTATTGCAAATTGTTATAAGTAACGCATATATTATAACATATATCGTCATGATAATAAATTTCTTCCAAATGTTTACGTAACTTTACTTACTTTTAATGACTTTGACTAAAGTCTATGATTAAATTACATATAACGAGAGACCATATTTTTTATAAATTAGAATTTATCTTTTAATTTTCAACCGTATTAAAATAATTAAATATTTTATTGAATAAAGATTTGGATTGTTTAGCGAAAAATACAGCGTATTTAAAATTTATAAATTTTACGTTAAAAAAGGAAAAAATTAATGGCGAAATTGGTTCTTCATTCCTGTCTTTGCTATTTTGTCGTAAAACGCATAGCTAACGATCCGTCATTTATCCAAACGTGCCCACGTTTACCTAATGATGTTCACGTATGGCTAAATCCAGTTTTTTCTGCTCGATTTTTTTACCGAGTCTCGTTATTAAAAGAGGCACGGCAACGAAAATTTAAGACATTTTTATGGGGTGTTACTCATGACATATTATACTTGACATTTATAGTTCGCAGCGATACTTTTTGGACAGATAAAAATCAGCGCTCTCGAGCTAATGAATGCGGATGTACCGAGCCGCTTTATTAGAAGACAACGAAATCCTTGTCCATTTTTATTCGTTTTCAGTCTTACAAGGAGCATTTCCTCAAATAAAACTTTCGAAATCTGAACTTAAGTCATTATCAGCGAATCGACGGAAAGTGCAATTGCTCGCACACTATCCCAAGAACCTGTGATATATATATACAGTTCTCTGTGTGATCGCGCGTTGAGCTGTTACTTCAGAAGGGACCTCTTTTCCAGTACACCTGGAGGATCTTTGCAGATATCTACATTCTCCCATACATTTTTTCTTTTATATATGTTCGGTAAGCACGTAAGTATATAATAATTTTCGCCTTTCTACACGAAATATCCATCCAAAGCGATTGGTTTTATCGCGAACTGGTTATTTTGTTAGTGAAGTTGTACACGACGACGAGTCGCCTAACAAAGCCACAATGTCACTTATTAAGAGAAAGCAATGGATGCTTGTTTCTTTATTTTCTCTTTCAGTGTTTTTTTGTGTCGAATGTTACAAGGAAATGAAAAAGGCCCGTCAATATTTAGAATCGTCCGGACTTTTTTCAGTGTAAAAGGTGACAGCGGTACTATTCTTCAATTATTGCGCTATTCTACGTTGTTTGCTCTTTTTTTAAAGAAAATAACTACGCCGACAGCTAAATATGTAATCATTAATGTACTTTTATGTAAGTTTCTTGTCGAACAAATTCTCCTAAAAAAAAAGAAAAAAGAAAGAAAGAAATATTAATGTTAATATACTCTTAATATTTTATATTATATAATTTTACATGAGAAAATATAACACAATGTTTTTGCATTTTAATATATAAAAAAACTCCATAAAAATTTAACATGATACGAAGACAATATGAATATTTTCTCATAATTTGTTCAACCATTAATTAATTTTATAATAATAGTTAATAAAAATATCTAGTATTCAAGTGACGTATATGGTATAATAGAAAATGTTTTAAATATCTAAATATAAAATCAGTTTTTAAACCTGTATTTTATTTGGAAAAATCGATTAAAAGAGCATTTTTTATATACTTTCTATTGTCGACTCCAAAATATTCGGAAAACTTTTAATTTTTATGCCTTATTTATGACGAATATTTATTAGCACATTTAATATAAATGAATAATAATAAAATTAATACATTTCTGTAAATGAGTAACATTACTTAGCTAATTTATATTTTATATAAAATTAATAAGAATTCATGAAATATTTAAGTAACATTTATTTTTCAAATGTATATAAAGTATGTCAAAATAACATCTACGTTTAACTTTCTAAAATATTAAGTACAATATAGTTTGAAAAAAAATAATTATCCATATAAATTTTTAGGTCCAATAAATTAGTTTAATGATGTTGTAACTGCTAATGAAATTTTGAAAACATTGTAAATGATTTTAAATATTTTGAACGGATTAAAAGATAAAATGTTCTCATAGCCCTAAATTTCTTTTAAAGAAATTCATTTCTTCGTATACACTACATACTTTAAAATATAAAAATAATCTTAATTATCAAGAAAATGTAAAATGCATAAACATATACATATAATTTTATTAAGTCATCCACGCAATATTAATGGTTAATTTATATTATATCATAGACTAAATATTTATATAAAAGTAAGACTTTTACTTTTAGAATAATTATTTTTTCTTCCATTTTTACGTAATTAATCCACAAGCATCTAAGTTTATAAAAACGTATATCTAAAAAAAGAGAAAGAGAAAAGCATAAATTTTTTTTCTCTGTCGCAAGAGTCGGCTTCTCGAAAGTTTCTCCGAAAGCATAGAAGAAAGCACACCGCAATTATAAAATGATTACAGAGGAGCTCGGATAAGAATACAAAGAAAAGAGTAGAAAAATCGCTAACGAGACGTGGAAAAGTGGCAATCAAGCAGCCAATGGAACCACTCCATAAACATAAAATAGATATCCGCCCACAAAACCGCAGCTCGCGCCGGAAATTCGGTAGATTGGGAAAGAGCCGCGGAGAAAGGTTCCAATTCCTCCGTAGCATTTCTTCTTCCCGATGTTCTCTATTTTGACCATCGCCGAAGTGACACATACACGAAAACGCTCTTATGTACGTAAGATGATTTTCCGGCGGGCTCACATCGAGCGATGCGCATTAGAGGAGTCTCGGCGCACTTTCACGCAAAGGCCGCTCATAGCCGCTTATAGAGTTCAGACGTTCACCGAGGCGATTTCGCCCTTCTCTTTTTCGCGGCGTCTCCGCGGCGCTTTGCGCCCGTTTCCTCGGCTGGTGAGGATGCGAGGACCTCGCGGTGCTCCTATTACGAGTTGTCGTCGAAATGGAAAACGACGATCGAAATGGAAATATCCGGGTCTTGAATATCCACTTCGCCTCGCTCGACCTATAGAAATGCCGCTTTCTTCGCGTCTTCGAAGCGATTCTCTTACGGTAATTTTTATTTCTTAATCTTTATGGAAAACGACGAACGCGATGAAATTTAAAGATATTCGAATCGAATTTGGTATCGCGTCATTCGTTGAATTTCTTTTTCTTATTTCTCACGAGATTGATCGATTACTCGCGTATTTGTATTCACGCGTGTACACGTGCACGCGTAATCGACCGTAAGAAATATGCTCGATGTTTTTTTCTTATGTTTAATTAAATTTACTTTTTTAATAATATTTTGCGATTACTTTCGTGCGAATTTACATTAAGCGGCAAAGATGATACGTTTACGATTCCGAGCATCGTTAAGTATTCCATTCGTATCACCGCTATAACGTATGTGCAAAAACTAGACAATGTATTATTTCCCTCGCAAAAAGTATTTCAGCTTTCCAGTTTAAAAAACAACTTTGTTTCAAAGGGAACCGCAAGGTGTTGACCAATTGAAATGGATACTTAAGTGTATTTAAGCATTCATGAGATTCCTCATAAACGTCAAGTTCTTATAATAATCTCAATTAACTTCCATACCAATTTTGTTACATATTCAATAAGAATGTAGAGCTTACACGAAAGGAAACTATAAACTGTATAATGCGAAATGATTATCCGTGTATTACACTGCTAGCGTAAAAGATAATCCATAGCGGTCAGATTTTTTTAAACTGCACCACGAAAACTCGGTACTTCAAGTTTTGCAGCTTCAAAAACATATGCAATCTTGCCAATTCATCTAAAAATAGATAGCTAGACTATACGTTGATATTTCTCTGTGGGAATCTAGGCGTGACACGAATATAATATACATTCACGCGCAGCAAGTAATTTTTGCAATCAGCCTCGCCTCTCAGCGCTCAACCTCGACTCTCTCTCTCTTAATCTACCTATCTAACTATATACTTTTCCCTCTCTTATTTACTTTATCAAACCACTCCCCGAAGAGAAAAACTCATGAATACACTAGATTTTAACATAGCGCCACCGCATTGATCGATTTCGATTATCGTAACAGAACCTTACGATCTTATTATTATTGTTATTATTCTTTATCGTAAACAAAAGCAAAAAAATCACAAACCTGTAATGACATCGTTACCGATTCGACGCGTTTCCGACAGAAGTACTGGATGGACGTTATCGATAGTTTTGGCATTGATCCTCGTTGTTGTCGTTGTCGTTGTTGTCTCTGATTCCTCGGCGTAAACAAAAACGATTCCAGCGAGGCTAAGGATTAGCAGCAATCGCCTCGTTGCATACATGTCAAACAACAGCGACGATCGCTGCATCGAAGCTGAGCTTTCGTTCGTCTCGCGTTAACGTTACATTTTTTATTCGCGTGTACGTCTCTTCCTCTCCTTTTACCTCTTAAAAATCAGCGCGCTTCTCGCTTCGATCGCGCGCGGTTAAACCGCAAAAGTAGACGATAAAAGCCAGAGCCGTAACGTCGGTGAACAAAATATAAACGATTTACTTTTGTGTTTTTAGCTTACTCAGTCGTTTCGTCGCGTCCTCGAGTCATTTCTTTCGCGGGTATATCGCGCCGTTGACTCGACTAGAAAAACGATAAACAACACAGGACAACAACAACAACAACACCGCGGGCGATCAAAGGTTTTCAAAGGAAAAAGTATAACAACAACCCACGGAATACCGACGTCTCTTTAACAAAAGCCAATACCGACAAGCAAAATTTATCGATGCACCGGCGTAATCGTGCGTCTGCCTCTGTTTACACTAAAGTACATTTAGACGTAAGTACCTGCCTCGTGCACAAGTCTATACCGCACTACTGTGCTCGTGCTGGCATTGCATTCATCAGGTGTTTGTATTTTAGCAGCCGGCCAACTTTGCGTAGTCGGAGCAGCGACCTCTAGAGGACCTTCACTTCATAGGATTCGGTAAGGTGACGGTAGTATGTCGGTACCTTGACGGTTCCTCCTTTAAATTTGTTTTCGGAAATAAAGAGAGGACGGAAGGTTTTACTTGTAGTTTACGTCTCATTGTCACTCGAAGTATTTTGAAGAAATAAATAAAGTAACGGAATGTGGGATCGTCTCCCGCGAGTTTAGATGCGGCTTGTCTAGGATAATTTACGCGAGTCGGGGAGTCTGTTCGAATGAATGTGGAGTTCTGTAAGAGTTTGTACATGGCTGGAGTAGTCGGGAAACATAACCTAGACGCGAGAGTAAAGAGCAGAAACTCTTTTGGCGGCAAAAGCATTTGAGGCTTGGTTTACGGGAAAGTGACGGGACGGCAAAACTTATGTGTTTTTAATGGTTGAACATCATGTTTGTAAAGAACCTACAAAATGACTTTTACAACGTAATTCATGGCAAAGTTAGTATACATTTGTTATTAGTTGACAATGATGTTATTAATTATAGTTGTAACGCAATTCGCTTACTTTTATTGGAGTTGATATTGTATAGAATTTTTATTTTTTTTTCTTTATTTCAATCTGTTTTGATATCAATAATTAACTTGTATAAATATTTTGTAGCAATGTCTCATATTAGTAAATTTTGATGTTGATGCTATTTGTGCCTCAAAAATACTACAAACTTTATTTAAAAATGACAATGTCGTGTATACACTTGTTCCTATTCAAGGAGTTAAAGATTTGGTTCGGGTATACGAGGAAAACGCCGAAGAGGTAATTTATTAAAAAGTTAAAATATTTTTAGAATTTAGTTTAGTTTTTTGATAATTAAAAAATTATTTTTACGTATTATAGATAGAATTTGTTATACTGATCAATTGTGGAGGTACGATAGATATTATAGAGTTACTTCGGCCTGCTGAAAATGTTACATTTTTTATTCTTGATAGTCATAGACCATATGATTTATGTAATATATATAATGAAAAACAAGTACAGATTGTTGGAGATGCAAATAAGGAAGAGGATATACCGGATTATAACGATGTCTTCAACGATGACTCCGTAAGTTAAATTAATAAGAACGATCAAATTCTTGTGCAACGTTTAATTTTCTTTATTTTTAACATAGTCCGATGAAGAGGAAGAAGATAATTTAGAAGAAGAAAATGAATCTAATCAAGCAAAAAGGAGACGGATAACCCAGGCTAAAATATTGAAGAAGAAAGAAATGCGGCAGTGGGAAGAAAAAAGGGATAATATTCTTTTTAATTATACCCAATATAGCTACTATGGAAAATCGGTAAGCTTTTCTAATAAACATCTTTTAATAGTCAATTAATTCTATTTAACATTTTACATAATAAAAATGTTTCAATTATAGAGTGCTCTGGTAGCTTATGAAATGACATGGCAAATGTCGAGAGATAATTTAGACATGGTATGGTGGGCTATTATTGGATCTACCGAACAAGCAATTTTGAATAAGGTAGAATCTAGCGTTAGTGTTCTAGAATCTGGTAATCTACAAGGACATGTTTCAAGATTGAGTCGCGCAAGAGGCGGGGATGTAGATATACAGCAGTTGAGCGCTATAAAGATTACTTATGACAAAGAGTATCCTTTTGGTTCTAAATTTTTTTTTAACTTTTATATCATACTTTTGAGTATTATAGTTTCCTATAAAAATTAAATAGTCTTCAATTAGCTTTATATCGTCATTGGTCAGTCGCAGATAGTATAAGACATTCTCTTCCAACAGCAGTTTCTTTACGTTTATGGTCAATTAAGGGAGAACAAAAATTAAGAGAACTCTTGGCTGAAATGGGATTACCTCTTGCTCAGTCCAGGCAACGGTTTACAGCAATGGATCTTAATCTCAGACAGGAATTTAAAGAAATGGTAGAAAAACTAGCTGACAAGTACAATGTAGGTAGTATTGTTGGAGCTAGTTTTACATTACAATATGGATATCGATTTAAGTATTGCGCTTCCGATATTGTTTATGCCATGCTGGCTGTGTTGGAATCAACAGTAAGTCTTATCAAATTCTATTAAAAATTGTGTATTTTAATCTTAGAAAAAATTTCACCTAATTATAAATTATAATAATTATAACTCAAAATATTATTTTGAGAAAAATAAGAAAATTAAAAATTATATTGAAAATACAATTACTTTGACGTTATGCATAATTTTTATTTTTCAACAATATTTGGAATAATCTTATATTTTGTAATTTAAAGTATTTGTTACACTTTATAACAAAAAACTTTTTATATTTACAAAATTTTAATAATAGCGAATAATGTTCAAATTAATGAAAACTTGTAATATTCTTATGATATTTCTATCGATTCATTTTAAATTAATAATCACACTATTTTATTTTACAGTCTAAAGATAGGCTTCCACAACTTTGTTTTTTGGAGGCATCAGATTGTCTTTTACGTACAAAAAAAGAAGTACTTGATAAAGGCATAGAAAATGCCAAAAATATGCTTATACATATTTACAAAACAGCTAAAAACGTTCTAGAATTGAAGCAAGTTACAAATGCTGGTACATTTCTTTATATCACACTATCTGAAGGAATTCTGAATTCCCATTTATTTTCCCATCCGCATGCGCTTCTTATGTTAGCGCAATTTACTTTGAAAGCGTACGTTGAGTCTTCAAGAAATAAACGTGCGGTTGCATGGCCTTTAGTTGCTTCTGCAATATTTAACGAAAATGAAGGAACTTGTCTTCTCGTGGGTATTCCGCCTATAAGTGAGGAACAACCCAAGAGGTGTGATTTTAGAATTATTTTAATTAAAATGAGATACTTAATATTTCTTGAATATTAATATTATTCACTTAAAATATAAAAATAGATTTATATGTAGACAAATTTTTTAAACTCCTCGATATAAAACTTATCTTGAAAAATTAATATTGCAAAATAGAAAGTCTTATAAATATTTCTATATACATAAAAAAAAATATTTATAATTTATAAAAAGAATATATTCAGTAAATTTTTTTACACGAGCTTCTAAAAGTATATTAATCATTTCTTACAAATGTTTTTGAAATTATATGAAATAAATTTTTTCATTATTTAATTTAACTTAATTCTTTAAAATAACAAAAGTATGAATGTTTATAAAGTTTTAGAAATTATAATTGGTCAAACAGTAAAATCTTTACTTTTTGTATATAAAAAAGAATTAGAGATATTATTTAGTTTATAAAATGTATAATTACAATATTTTTAAAACTCAAAATCTCTTATTTTAATTTTTCAATGAAAATATATACTTTTCATGATTTGTCTTTCTGCTTAAATAATAATTATACAATTACTATTACTATTTAAAAATATTTTTTTTGGAAACTTAAATTCACATAATAATACGCAAATGTATAATTTATTTACACTATAATAATTTCCAGCTTATTTGGAAGAGCTTTTGAACAAGCAGCTAAAAATACAAATTCCTTTATTGAAGCTGACTATTTTGATGCTACAAGTAATATATATTATTTTAATATATGAATATATATATATATGAATTATAATGAAATTTTTAATAATAATATTAATTTTCCATTTTTTAGTTGCAAGACTGAAAATTGAAGATAGGCCAAAATTTTTCGATGCTTTAGCAGCATTATTAGTATAAAAATAATTCTAAAATTAATGAGTTTTGTAAACAGAAGAAATTTTATTTTTAAACGATACCGAGTGAAAGATTATCATGCACCGTGTAGCATATTTTATTACTAAAATGACTAAAAATGGAAATAAGTGTAATTTTCATTATTAACAAATTCATTAATATGAAAAATGATGAACATTACTTACAGGGATTACTTAAACGTAATGTTAAACAGTTTTTTGTTCTGTAAACAAACTCTTTAAATTAAATTAAATTTTATTGTTTTTAATTGGAATTTTTTTAAATTCATTAATCAAATTATTATGGTTGTCTAATTTTATCTAATTAAATTTGTATTACCCTGTGACATAATCTAAGGATATTATAATTTTGTAAATATTTAAATGTGATTATTTTATGAAGCAAAAATTTTAAATGTTTGAATTGTTTCTGAATACAATATTATTACTTGTACTGACTGAACCCATTATAAAAGGTATCTTTAACTTTGGGTATAATAAAATCCTCGTTAATTATTACTGACGAATATATTTATTTTCAGCTACATATAAAAAAATCTTATATATAAAATTATCTTGTAAAAATTACATATAATTAAAATTAAAAGTGAGTATAAATATCATCATAATCTATTTTTTTCTATATGTATATATAATCAGATTTTAAAATATTTTATGTAAATGTGTGTTATAGAACATAAACCAAAAAATTAATCTACTATGTGATATTCCTATAACAAATTCATGTATGAGTAATTCTTAATTACACGTTAATTAATTCATTTCAACTCTATCTGTATTGTTTCTATATGACTGCAGTTTATTAACAAATATATAAATATGTTTACACTTTTTTTGGATTTCCCAAAAATAGCTAGACTTTCATAAATATTTATTTCCTTATTACTTTATAAATGTTGAATTTAATTTAAAAAGAGAGAATTTGTAACAAAAGAAAATTATTAAAAATTAACATAATTAAAATTTTTCAAAATTTAGTTTTAAGTCAATAATATAAAAATAATATATATGCATAAGTAAATTTATATTAAATTTTATAACAATATAATTTATATAAAGCTTTTTAATTTTTTTAACATTATAGTATGTCCAAATTGCGCATAATAATAATATAAAAAATCAATATTTTCACTATCAAATTGAAATAATATATTTTATTCAATATACAAAAAAAAACTAACTAATTAGTAAATCAGAAAGAATAAGAAATTATTTTTTTATTATACAAAGACTTTTCTTTATACTTATACTTCATGACAATTGATATTTAATGCTTTTGATACAAAATTTTGTGCAAATATATGCCAAAAAATTTAATGAAGAATATAAGAATATAAAATATTTTAGTGTATGTTGTTTCTTAAAATTATTATAAAATTATTTTTATTTACCAAAATTGTTTTATTTTTTTTTTTAAAAACTTAAATATTTTAATTTTTGGCATTATAATACTAAATTTTTAACTTAAATAAAAATATTACTAGAAATAAATAGTAATTATTAGTTTCAGTATTGAAAATATCTTATTACAATTTTATATATTTTGAAATATCTGTATTTTTTAAAAATTAAATATATTTAAATGAAAGTGAATTTTCACATATAAATATTCTTAAAATACCGAATTTGAATATTACAATTAAATTAGATATTAAAGCTATTCTCATAAATTTGGAAATTTAATATATAAATGTACTACATGAAACGAGTTTATTATAAATATTAACACGTATATTTTAAAATAAATTCTATTTAAGTTGAAATTTTTATAATAATTAAGTACGCAATTTAATTTAAAAATGTTTTTGCATATAGAGCAAAAAATGTGCATATTTTTCACATATCACGTAAAAAAAGAGCAATTTTATATATTGATAAAAAACTTAGCAGTAATTTTTTCTCTATTTAAGACAAGACCAAACCAATTAAGCTGATTATGCAGTACGCATGAAGGGATAAAATGGACCTAATCAGATTTCACGGTCTTATGAACAGCGGCAATTTTATTCGTTGGTAGCTTATCATTTCTGTAGCCATCAACGAACTGCAGAACGGAGTCAATCGTTATCTCTGCACCATCCTCCATCACTGCATAATTTCCTCGAGGTATATCAATAGCAGTGAGTAAAGGAACAGCGTCGTCCAGTCCAACGAATTCACGTAATATATCCGACGTTTCGCACTGGAAAATTTTAATGATCGATTTTTAATTTGGTTTGAAAAGATTATTCAACCTATGGCAGCAATTAAGATATTTATCTCGTAAGAAATGAAAAGAAATTATACTGATATTATTAATATAAATATTAAATTGATGATTATGAATATTTTATGTGAAATACTTTTAAAATGTTAAAATGTTGATAGAAATATTATTTATTAATTCAATGTTATTTAGCAGAAAACCTGTGCAAATAATAAACTGTTTTTCTTAAAATTTATTATTAGACATGCACTGAATGCTTTCAAAGAATACAAATGCGATTATCTATAAATAAGTTTTGATTTAACAAAATAAATATTTTGATAAATTAGTATTAGTTTAAAAAATAACTTATATTACAATAATTCAGAAATTACTTCTTTCTCAAATTATTTGTGTTTGCTTCTAATTTTTGTAAATACTTAATACCTTTTTTTATTTTTTAACTATAAATATAATTTTTCTTGTGTAATATATAATTAGTTACCTTATTATTATAATACTACCATAAATTCTGTGATTTTACCAATAAAGCAATTGCAATTTTAAATAAAAGTTTAAACTATTTCATTTGAAATATATTACGTAAAATCAGGTATATTGAAAAAATTAGAAGAATAATAAATAATGAATTTTATCATCAATATATAAATATAATTATTTTGAACAATTAACATTATGTAATTTATAATTATGTTATGAAATCATAATATAAATTATAATACTTTTTTATATTCCAAAAATGTTTAAAAACTTGAATTTCTTAAATTCAAAATTAACCAAATTTAATTAAATTATCGTATAAAAAGTATATTACTTATTGAAAATAAACTTTATATTTTTATACAAATTTTATATTTTAATATTATTATTTCAAAAATAAATTATTATTTACGTGCATATATTTTAAAGCGAATTGAATTTTATTACTCCTTCATAATTTTAGAACGTTATTGTGTAAGACTTATTTCTTCTTCAACGCGCTACTTTATGTTTCAAGTGCTTCATCACTGAACAAAAAAAGGTCTTTGTCGTTAGTTTAATAATTATAGCTCTACAACTAAAAGATCATTTGCAAGGTTCAATATGACACTGAGAAGAAAATGAAGTGTAAGTCAACTCACATCTAAAGCGATGTAAAACTGTAGTGTGTCGTCTGGATCGTCGTAGTTGGGGTCGTAGTTTGGCCATTCTCTCCTGTACATTTCAGCAGCCGGCAGCAAAACACTTTCACCGAATTGTATTTCGCAGTCTTCACCCTCTGTGTTTAAAAAAAAAAGAAAGAAAAAAGTGAGTATAAAAGTCGCCGGATGAATAATATTTATCGTGATGTGTACAGTTCGAATAGGAACTCTTTCGCTTCATGAAACGCGAGCCGCTTTTTCACTTACCGACAAAGAGAATAATGGCCGGAGCATCGTGCAAAGAAGTCGCATACTTCTCCGTCAGGATGTTCACTAGTCGACTCGTCCATGGGAAATTCTGTTCAGGGCACCGTTAAATAAAAAATCTTATTGTTAAAATTTTTTGAGCATACAACACAAGATAAAACATGTTTGTAAATTTATTCGAAATATAAGCTTATTGCTGCGTATTATTTACTATAAATAAGTGCTGCCTTTATGCAAAGAAAAATATAGATTCTGTTAATTTTAAATATTTGGTAAACTTATGTAATATAATCCAAGGAATCCATGTTTTTACAGATATTATAAATAAAATAAAAAATTTTATTAAATTTTTAACATTTTGTTACGATTAGAAATCTTTTTAAGTAATTCAAAAGTAATAATCCGTATATTTATTTAATTAAAGCAAAAACCCTCCAACTATACAACTTTCCCTTTTATAAGTACTTTAATTTCTGAATTCAAAAGATTTATTACGAAACCTCAGAAATATAATAGAATTGATGACACTTCATTTTCGAAGAGGATTAGCCTCGTCAATCATCACATTGCATTTAAAACAAACCCTGGATAAATTTTGTTTTTGGTAGTGAGATTTAGAAGAAGAAAAAAGGTCGAGGGGAAAAATATAAAGAGTAATTCATACTAGACCCTCTGGATCTTCAAGAACCTCGGTGCGGCCCTCGAGCGTGATTATGTTGTCACGGGGATCAAGAATGACCAATGTCGGAATAGCCTGAACGTCGAGAGCCCTCGCCAATTTTTGCCTTCTTTCCTCCTGTGCAAAAGGTATCCTCAACCAAGGCATCGTGTCTGTGTACGTTTTGTACGACTCGTCGCTCCTGTATAAAATGATGCAATTTCATACAATGCTTAATACAATGCTTAATACAATGCTCTGTATTCTTATATTCTCATATTTGTATTTATAAAAATATAAATAAAAAGCTAAGTTTTATAGACCTGTATTAAAAAGGGTTTCTTTTTTGATGAGAATATTAAAAGAGAATACGTTGGTATAAAATTTTAAAGAATGTTAATACTGCTTTCTTTACTTGCCATAAAAAATATTTTAAGCTACCTTTAAAATATTTTCATATTTATTTTTAAAAACTATATTTTATTTTAATTATACTTATTGAGTTATTTATTTGGATTTTTGTAATCTCTTAATCTATTTCCTTCAACTGTATCTTTTTTTATATCAACTCTTACGATAAAATACAATGTAGTATTAAAACAATAATCATTACTTTTATATTTTATATAAATCTGAATTGTTTAAAATTTTACAATAAAATCAAATGTAAATATTTTATTGCCAAACTATATTAAAATTTATTGCAATTTAATTATTTAGTTATTTCTTTATTTAACTAAAAACTGTAAATACTGTAAAATTAACTTAAAATTATTTTCATAGAGTTAACTTTATTTTTAGATTGTATGATTTAAAAATGTAGATATTATGTAGATTAATAGTATAAAAGATAACAGAAGAAAAAGCTTATGCAATATTTTATCTTCGTATTGATCTTGAAATAAGAGTACAATCATAAATTCTTGAATACATTATTTTATATTTTCTTTAAAACTATAGAATATTTATTTATTTCATTATTTAGTTTAAATAAAGTAATCAGATTAAATATAAACATAAAACATGACATATCTTGTTTCAAATATTTATTTATAAGATATTTGTATAAGAAAAGTTATTATCTAAAGATGTAGATCATTATAATGCTTTTAGAAAAGTAAATTATGAATGTTTTATAGCACTATAACCATTGTGTTTCCGTATTTATCCTGAAACATTTTTAGAAAATGAATTCTTTTGTGACTGAATGCTTCCCTATTTCAACATTTAAATTTCAAATACGCTAGACTGTAAGCGATCGATTCCATTTTTAACGTATACTTCGACAAAAGCCAGTTGATTATCGAATTTATCTAAAAGTAAAGGGGGATCAGTTTCATAGGTGCTTATTTCTTTTGGTTTAAGCATCCTTTTTATTTTTATTTTCAAATATCATTCCCCCGTTTTAACCGTCAAACTTCTTTGCTCTAATTTATTGCGAAAGGGTAAAGTAGAAAGATTTACTATTTTTATGTTTTCTCAAATTTTCTATGTTTTTTAACTTGATAGGAACTTACGAAAAATTTTATTCTGTCATTTAGTTTGTCTCAGCTTTTCTGTATAAACGGTAATTTAACACTGTTTCCGTTTTCCTGTTTAAAATATCGATTATTTATTTTTCTCGGCTAAAAATGGAATTCTCGAATTTTTTTCTCGAGGGAAATTCTGTATATTATTTGCTCTTTTTACGATGTCGTTTATTTGTTGGATACTATAAAAAAAACTTCGATCTCTTATATAACATCTTGATTTTAGATAAAAACACTTTCATTATCAAGAAACTACGGTTTATTTAATTTCTCTTCATATTTATTTGATACTTAAAGAACTTCAAATATTTTTATGATATATTTTATTTCACTTTATATTTATGAATCAACACAAAAAATATGCATTGTATGCTATTACTATTGCAAAGATACATAAAGATTTTTTATTATTTGGGGATTACAGTTACAAGTATTTTCTAGTTATGTATATATACATATGTAAAATATTTTTAAAAACTTTTAAATAAATTATTCAAATCAATTTTTTAAAACTTTAAAATTTTAATATTTATGTAACAATCTTCAAAGATTTTTACTTTTTTTATATTGTTACTTTATATGGTAAAAAAATGTTTTTTCTTTCGTTTGTAAATAAAAATAAAATAAGTATTTTTAACAGTATTTGTCATATTAATTAATTTATTGATTAAAAGCAACATATTACAGAAAATTAAATAAAAAATTAAATCATCCGTACTACAATATATATATATATAAATATGTAAATGTGTGTTATGTATATATCTATTTATATATGAGTATATAAACGCAATCGTTAATACACCAAAGTTTAATACAAGTGTTATTACTTTGGAAGTACTTTTACTTGCATGTCAAATAGCAATTCCGACGATTTACTCTTATCGCAGTTCCGATTCAATTAATCGGGCGGCTTCTTGACTTTACTATCGAGACAGATACGACTTTGCGAGTAAGCATATAAATGCGAATAGCATGGCATGCCTTTATACGATAAGAATTCTTAGAATAAGCGGAAGTGTTCAGTCCCTCGAAAATCGCAATTCAGACGTTCAACTGTAGAATCGTGGAAGGCAAGCGATAAACTTTTCTTTGAAGATATTACCTCGGTTATCCCTCAATCAAGAACAACAGTCTTGTAGGTTAGGGCCGGAAGTTCGTGAAGTACGTTTTCCCCTAATTTCGTACACTTTTGTGGAATTAAAGAGATCATATATTTTTTTCTTATCTACAGTTTCGGTGATTCCATCTAGTATAGCCTTTTAGGAAAAGACTAAATCAAACACTATCCATGTGTTCATTATGCATCAACGTGTGGATAACTCAATTGCGTTATCCCCCTTGATTTACAAATTTAGTTCCCGTTTGATATCGTTTTACACTCGATTGCAACCCCTTATCTCAACTTCTATAAATTTCGAAAATTTAAACGTGTACCTTTTCGGTAGATGAGTTCATAAGATAAGTTTGTGCATCTTATCTATGTCAATTTTGCAAGCAAAGTAAAGTAACATTTTCTTCTTCTAAAAAAATGGTCCATGAATTCAAGATTAATGACAATTTATTTTTACTCTTATGTTTAGATCAATAACGTTCTTTTTACATTTCCAAATATAAAATACAAAATATATAAAATTTTTCTCCATTATTTATTAATTAAGGTAAGACTTTGATTATCGACTTACCTGTCCGAACTGACGAAAATTACTTCAAAATCGTGACCTCTTTCCCGAATCCGGTGATACGTTTCGATCAACTGCGGCGTGAAAGCCTTGCAAGGAGGACACTGTGAAGTAAAATTTATGTAGAAAATAAAATGAAAGCGAGTATAAGATTTTACTATATAGATTATATTTTTTTAAATATAAATGACATACATAGATTATATTAAAAAAATTTCGTAAGTTTTAATCTCAAAGTTCATTTTTGCAACTTCTTGATTTACCATTAGCTACAAAAAAATAAATATTTATTACCAAATTAATATTTACAAGAAAAGTTTTAAGAACTGTAGACTAAATTGAAAATCCAATATTATTATTTTATATTGTGATTTTTAATAATCAACAATACATTTATTAGGTTCTTAAGATAAAAAAATTTATGAAACTTAATTATGTTAACTAATAAAAAGTTTTAAAAATAAGTTACGCAATATTTTGATTTACCTTATTTTTTAAATTAATTTAATTTAATTTATGTTTCATTCCCGTGAAACTTCAATGGTTAATATCAATTTAAACATTATAATTCCATCGTAAATTACAACTTTATGTAAGCTTAAAAAAGCAAACAAAATCGATATGGAGGAACAAGATTTATTTTATTTACATAATACTTATAGCTAATAAAATAAGATTATACTCAAAAAGATATAAAAAACGCAGCAAAAAGCTAAGCAATGTACAATACTTACCCAATGAGCGCTGAAGTAGACACCCTTGTAGCAATGTCTGAGCTCCTCGTGTAACATTGGCTCGTTACTATTACGGCCACCGCACGATAACAGAGGACCATCCTCTAGTGTGGCCTTTGGATGGGGCGGCTTCCAAGGGAAGTTTAATCCCGTTGGATCGGCAAGTGCCCTTTCCACGCCGCCCCTTGTTAATACCGTTCCGTTGTTACCTTCAAGCAGAATCAACGTCGGTACTCCAGCCTTTATTCGATACCTCCGTGTCAGTTTCGTCTGTAGGTGAAAGAAACATTAGAGAACGTGTTAGTGTACCGATAGGCTTGATGGATTTATCTTTTCGTTAAGATGATGATAAAAAGGTAAAGTGAAAGTGAAAGAGAGAGAGAGAGAGAGAAATCTTGTATTTTTGGGGGTAAATATATCAAAATACGGATTAACTTTGATAAAACTTTTTTTTATATACTATCTTTTAATATTCGCTTTTGATAAAAAAAACTGATTTTTATATATTCAAATATATTTATTGAGAAAAGTAAAACAAAATTTATTATGGTTTTTTACTTTAATTACAGAAAATGCAATTCGCTTTTGATGAAATAAAAACTGATTTTTATATAGTCAAATATATTGATTGAGAAAAGTAAAACCAAATTTATTATGGTTTTTACTTTATTTACAGAAAATGCAATTCGCTTTTGATGAAATAAAAACTGATTTTTATATATTCAAATATATTTATTGAGAAAAGTAAAACAAAATTTATTATGGTTTTTACTTTCATTACAGAAAATATAATTTATGATGAATTTTCTATTTACACATTTATATTTGAAAAATTCACAATATGCATGTATAAAAGTGGACTTATCAACTTGTTTAATATCCATTAAAATTAGCGCTCCATTTGACTTGAAGGGGTGTTCTATTTTGTAATATTTAAACAGTACATTTCGGCTAAGAGCATCGTCTTTGTCGTTGGTGTAGACTTCGTCTCCTTGCTTTTAGGATTATGTACTTGATTTTAATAAAAAAAAGGCTAGAGAGGGATGGGTAAAAAGAGAGAGATATATGGAATGAGAAGATAAATCATACAAGAGAATCTGACGATGAAGATTTCAATCTCTACATTTCAAAGCAGCAACGAATAACTAAGACTGTTTTTTTAACTCTTTCCCTTTTTTTCAAAAAGATATTCACGTGTTTTCATTATTTTGTCCGTGTAACTTGGTATTAGTGAGCTTTGTCTTTCTGAGCAATAAGAAACTTGAAAGAGTAATTCACTACTCTGAAAGAAGTGAAGGTTTGTTTATTTTAAAACAATATAAAAATTTATATGTCATAATTTTCTTAATAAAAAATATTTATAAAAAGCATATTAAAATTTTATAGTATCTTAAAATTCATAAAATTTGAAAATAATAATCAATGCTTTATATATTATAAATTGACATTTTTATTTATATTTCAAATAAAAATTAAAAAACTAATTATGCACGAATTTTATATAAATAAATGTTCAGTAATTTATTTAGATCAATTTACAGATAACTGGTTAGTAAATTAAATCAACGAAAATTGAGTTGAAGCTTTGAATATTTATCTTTTGATATCAGTATTACAAGCTTTCTTTAATTTAATATTAAGAAAAAACAACTCCTTATTGGCCTCTTTACGAAACCAATATCAAGTGCTAATTCGATTGATCATTTTCGCCCCTCTTATCGGATCGCTTCGGTATCATACGCTTGACTAAACTTCAACCTCAAATTATGACTAAGATCAGTGTCAGCTGACATCAAAAGTACAAAATTTATGCAAAATTGAATCCGAAGGGACTTGGAAATATATATGAGTTAACGAAATCCGCTTATCCGATAAAAGCTTAACACGCATCATTCACGCATATTATACGAAGCACTGAGTTTTTTTGATAAATGATCAGAATTCATAACTCAACAACTTCAATTTTTTTTTCCTTACCATACTACCATGCAAAGCGTATTAAAATGAATCAAAAAATATATCCTAGTAATATTTCTAAAATTATTTGATATATATAAAGCTATTTATACTTGTTTCATATACATGTGATGATAAGATCTTTCGTTTATAAATACAAAATAAGAGCAACATTACTTGTAGAAATCAGTGTTTATCAATATTAAAGATAAGCAAAAAAGTTTAAAAATTTACACTTTTTAAATTTATACATCTTCAAGTATATTTTATATTTAAAATTTTGAAGTTACCACACAAAATTTTAATAATTACACTGAAATTTTATTAGTTTTTAAATTACATATAAGTTTTTGTCATTGTAAAAGGAAATACAGTATTAATTAAATGACGCGTGTATATTATAGTAATTAATAAGTAATAAACTGATCCGATATAAAATTAACAAATACACTTTCATGTAGCATTCTATAAAGCTAATTGCGCATAATCATAGTGCTCCAATAATTAGTACATTTTGAGAAATTAAAGTATTATAAACATAGTGGTGAAAAAGGAATACACAAGCCACAAAGCTAATTATTAAAGAAACCGCTTGGTATCGGAGTCTATTTTCTCTCATTCTCGCGAGGGGTTGCTTGGGTCTGTGAACATGTACATCAGCCCGACACGCCGATCTTTTGGTTCGTCTACCCTTCCCAAATTCCCCCTTCCATCACATTCACACTCTTAAATCTCTCCCTGGCTACCATTGGGCACGCAATACTATGGTTCACGAAGCACGCGACAAGGGAGAACTCTAGAATTTTTTTTAAGTTGAAAGTGTTATTCAGCATTGCATACCCGTGGCACTGAACAGAAGTACAGCGAGAGGAAAAGCTTACGACCGAGAGCGAAGTCGGTGTAAAAGAAAAAAGGTAGATAACGCAAGTTGGAGATCCGAGAGGCGTATTTTCCTTCTTCTTTTTACAAAGCGAAAAAGGAGCGCGTAAGAGGGCGTGAGATATTACGGATAGGGGGTGCGTCTAGAAAATGAAAATGAGAATGATTCGAAAGAAGCGTGAAAGAGATTTTCGAGTCGGATAACTGTGCCGCTTGTTTTTATTACGTATGTATGTTAGCACCTATAGAGTTTGAGATCAGAACAGATATAGGTGTGAATGTAAATGCACGTATTTATAAATTTATTTTATTCCATTTTATTTTGAAGGAGTTTTGTAGTTGATTCTTACAAATAATATGCGTACGTTTTGAAATATATTTCAAAGAAACTTTTTCATCGATAAATCATTTATGGTTTCGTTCTCTACTAAGATTTCTTTAATAGATTTTGACATTAAAATTTTCAATAATTATCATTTTAAAAGATTTATATTTTTCTTGTAAAAAATTCTATAAGTAAAATAATGTCTTTTTCTTCGCGATTCGAATAATAAATTTCTATTTCTCTGTCACATATTCTTTTATGGTATTTAATGATAAGAATGTGATTTAAATTTAAAATGTATTTTCATTTTTCGACTAGAATTAGTTTGGAATCGCTTACACTTTAAATACTGAACAATTTTATGAAATTTTCATTTTACGCAAATAATTACAAAATGGTAACTTACAAATTTTTATTTTATGTTGTAAAACAAACTGTTAAATAAAAAAAGATTAAATAGATTTTAGCATGCTAATATTTATTTTCCAATTGTTCTATATTTGATAATATAATTGTTATAGTGATTAGTGTGTTTGTTTTGAATCTAATAAAATACGAAGCATAAATCTATTCGCAAATCATTTTACGAATGTTTACTTAGGATAGCCTAAATTGGACAAAGTCAACAAAAAAGGTAACTAATTCGAAAGCGAGGTTCTATCAAACTTTTATTCACTCGAATAGTTAAGTATAATTTTTATACCAAGTTTGTTTTTTCTTTCAATTTATCTAATTGAGCAGGTGGTCAAAAGTTTTATATTTTAATTTTTTTTTATATGTATATGTTATAAAATAAGTTTAAAATATTTTTATAGAAAGATTATATAATAATAAATGTTATATAAAGTTTAAAGTATAACTTTAAACTTCTGAAACGGTTATACTTTCTTCAATTTTAAACCATTTCTAAAACTTTATATAGATTTTAAAATTTTCCGAACACGTAATATAAGTTTGAAAGAATTGAAGATAAGTCGTGTTTACTAGAATGCAGTTCAAAAGTAACAGATGGTTATATAATTCTTATAATTTTATAAGTATTAAACTTTTATAACGAAAGTAATAATTAGCTTTATTAGAATATATAGCATATTAGTCATAATTTTAATAAAATATATATTATTGAAATTCTTTTACAGTTACAACCGTTTTCTACAATTAAATATTATATTTGAACGATATTTAATATTTATTTTTAACATAAATATATATGCATACGTATTACAAAATATGTATATTAAAATAGTATTTTTAAAATAATTTCAAATAATTTAACTTAATTTTATTATATTAATTAGTTATATTATTAATTAAATTATAAAATATATTCTTGTATGTAACTCACTGAAAATTTATGAATACTTTCGCTCAATAATAATGAATATACAAATTTTTATTATAATGCAATTAAATTGCAAATACACTGTAAGATTTTAATCTTACCATTGCTACTGATTTACGTATTTATTTTACAAATAGCTTCAAAGTTCACGAAGGTTATATATATATATGTAAATGTAAATGCACAGATAACACCGAAGAATATATTGTGAGTAATTTTCAAATAAAAGAGTCAAAATAAATGAGGGTAGCAAAATTAACGAGAAGTATTCAAGAGCCCTGTCTGGAACGAATAATCTTTTCATCACTCGTCTGCGTAATAGCCGACCTGGATAGTACTAGAACAGTGGCTGTAGAGAAATCAGGGACGCAACATGGTAAGGGTGCAAAAGGCAAATTCTCCGATATAGAGCCTCCGGATAAAAACGAAATTGCTACTAGGCGTATCTCGTTATTTTAAAAGGAAAGATTCGATTTCCGAACAATTTCATCTCTCTATCTCTTTCGCTTTTCCTTCCTCTCACTCTCTCTCTCTATTTCTCTTATTAGTCCCTTTTCCCTCGTACTCACAGTCCTCATAAATTTGATTTGTTACTGTTGATGTCGTAACAACCTTTTACTATTCCAACTGTAAAATGATTTGGATCGATTCGTATATAAGGCATATCGAATACTTTTTGAAATTTCCAAGCATATCGAATCAATTATCATCGCTTAAGACTTAGGTGAAATTGTACGAGCTAATTCCAGTAAAATTTAAATAAAAATAATGACTAAAGAAATATGTTACTTCCTGGAATAGTAAGTATTTCAAAATTATATAATCGAGATTATAACAATTTATTTTACGAATAGAAATTTTCTAATTTAATGAAAAAGTGATACGAAAAATGTATAAAATTACATCATTAAAATTTGATAAGATTTCTTTGAAATTTCGATTTGCGTATAAAAAAATGATTCTCAAATTAATTATATATCAAAGAATTAGACGTTTCTATTTCTGCAAATAGCTTTACGTTTCTTTTTACATAAATTGTAGATAACGTTGAAACGGAAAACATTTCATTTTTAATTTCTTTGATTCATCATTTATATCAATTTTAAACAGATATATAAATGAAATAAAGAATTTATAAATTTTGTTATGACTAAGTTAATTTTTTTCAAAAATATTATTTATACATCTTATTTAGTGAAAATATTGATAAACTATAAGTAAATAAAAAATGCAATAAGTTTAAATTAATGTAAATTATTTCAGTAACGATAATTGACTAAGGCAATTATGTATTATTTAAATACATTTATTTATTATTTATAAGAAATACGTAACAAAGGAGTAAAGTTAAAAGTAACAAAGAATATAGCATTCGATTATACAATATGACATATTTGAATCTAACTTACTGGTAACAAAATTGATAATATTTAAAAAAATTTTCCAACAAATAAAATTTTTTAAATAGAAATAAACAAATAAATATTCTTTTATCAAGAATATTTATATTATAATAAATATTTCAATACTGTATATTATTTTGAAATTATTTAATATAATTTAAGAATTAACGAACATTTTAATTGTAATATTGGTCTATTAAATTTAATTAAAGAACGGAAATATTTTCTGGATAATAAGTAAATAAAATTTGATAGTACATAATTTCTTTAGAAACTATTTTTTATATTATTCAGAATTTTATTTTTGTTATTTTTGATATAAAAGTAGTAATAATAATAATAATAGATTATACTATATAATAAGTCATTATCTTATAATTTTATATGATTTTATTTAAAATTTGTAATTTTCAAGAACCTACAAGTTAGCGAGCGAAACTCAATTTAGCGTTTCATTTATTTTTTCAAGCTTCGTATAAGGAAAATAATAAAATAAAGTGTATTTCCAATAAAACCGTTGCACCACAAAATGCTTTTTAATGAGTATAATTTGTTACGAACTCCTATGCATCTGCCTGAAATAATATATTTTTTCTGCTTATTCATAAAAACTAAAATTGTGTTTTTTCTTGCACAAAAGACCCAGAGAATATACGTACCTAACAGAAAAAAGCAAGAAAATCTATGAATTATAGATGCAATATGGCGGCAATATCGAAAAAAGAGCTCACGGCAAAATATTGATAAAACGAGCCATATACATAAAATAAGCCGTATACAGTAAATGCACTGTTACGAAGTAGTCATGTAAGGTTTCGCAATGCAATTGCTCTCTCTCTTCTCGCTCTCTCTTTCCCTCTATTTCTTTTCACCCTCGCTTTCACGTCTGGATGTTTCTCTCAACCGAGTATGTACAAATTTTTCCTCCTCCACCGCTACGGGGGCGATCTGTCCATACACGCACATAGATACTTATGCATGTGTGCAAACGCGGCAACACCCCGTAGCTATGCACTAGACTTTGAAGGACCAGTATATAACGTGTAGGGGTGAAAAGCAACTGATGGTCCGCGTCTCCGGAAGCTGCTGAAAACTCGACGGTTCGCTAATATGAATCTACATGAGGATTACATATTAGTATGGTTGTTGGATAACATCATTCTTGTTCCATTGGTTCTTAATCGACAGAGTATTATCGAGTAAACATTGATTTTAAAACAAGTCGAGTTCAGTTGAAGCGGTTTTTCCGAACATTGTACGGATAACAAAATAAACGTAACAAGATAAGCCTCAAGTATAAATAAAAAAATTCACTTAATATTTTTTAAAGTAGATATAGCTTGTAAAAGTTATTATTTAAAATTTTAATACAATAGAAACTAATTATAATTATTCATTTATCCACTCTGTTAAGATTACTAAATTTTAACGGTACAGCTTAATCACTCATTAAAGATTTTATAAAAATACATTTTAATTAAAAACTTATCTAAATATCTATGAAAAACTTTCAGTTATTTCAAATTTAATTTAAAAGATTTAATGATGAAAAATATAAAATCAATTTTCATCATAATTATAAAATAAGAATCTTGAAAAATAAAATTTATATGTATTTCTTAAAAATAATCTGTTCGAAAAAACATATAACAGATTATAAAAACCTTGATTGAATGTACTAACATTATCCGTTATTTACTCGACTGGCACGTGTAATTTGTTCTTGAGCAAAAACATTTTTATAATGAAATATTTTTTTCTCGAATATCATAGTGATTTAAAACTTTCAAATTACCAAGGTTATGCGGATGCTTCAGAGATATACGTAGCATCGCTAAAATAAATCCAACATGCAATTCGCTCACGTATGCTTAAGACGAATACAACCAATTCCAACCACAGACTTAATTACTTTCCCCCTTTATCCTTCTATACTTTTTTGTACCTATTTTAGATAATAATTTGTACGTGATATTATATAAAGCTACATACTACTAATTTTGTGTATGAAATATAATAACGTATTGATTATACTATTAATATACCTAAAATAGCTATAGCCAATAATGTTTTTGCTATACTCGTATCCCATATTTTACATATATTTTTTATATAGTGCAAGTAAAATATAATAAGTAATTTCTATTTATATTTAATAATGAAAGTATTCAAGTAAATTGCAATTTAATCTCGTCAACGTACAATTTGTTCAATTATTATTAAATTACTGTGTAACTAAAATAATTGTTTTATTCAACATTATTTATGCCTAAAAATAGAAAAATTTTATACATTTTTTTAAGTTTATTGAAGAATGAATATTTATATTAAAGTTATAGATTATTTTTTATTGTATCATAATGAAAGATATCATAATTATAAAATACTATCTACAATACTATTTTATCGATATAATGAATTGACGTTACAAATAGAATTATATTTTTAGAATACAGTTTTTGAGTATAGAAAAACATATAACTGAATATATTGTATTATTGATTATTATCAATAATTAAAAGTGTAGTGTTTAATAAAAAGATTATTCTTTCTATAATAGAAATTTATAATAATTCTAAATATAAATATAAAAACTGTATTACTTGCTATTTTTGTCAAAAATATTTTAAATAAATACAACATAAAATGGTTTCATTTGAAAATTATCACTTGTTTCAGTTATTATTATTAATATTATTATTATAATAATTAACATTTATAACTTTATCATTATATCAATCTAAAAATTATATCTTTCTGAATTTTACAATAAGCGATCATCAAATATTTATTCTAGATACTTGAAAATACCCTCTTTATCTTAAGTCCAGTTCAGATATAACTTTCATATTTATTTTGATCTATCAGTGGCCTTTTTTATTCTTGTTTTCTTATCTTCTATATTGTTCGCATATTTGAAATATGAATTCATGCAATTATTCTATATAGTACTTCTCGATTTTAGATTTCATATATAAGTAATATTTTTTATTTTTACTTCTTTTTATTATATTTTTTTTAAATATGCTTTTAACATAATTCTTTAAAACTTTGTTTCATAATATTAAAGTTTATATTTTATATTTTCCAGAAGTATAAACAAAATTGTTTTATGAATTTTAAACCAAAAAATTTTCAAGAATAATTAAAGTGTCAAAGTCTATTAATATATATATATATATATATATTATAAAATGTATTAATTTACAATTTATTTTCTTATTTTTGTTCACATTTTGCTTATTTGTAATATTTTATTAAATCCGGATATTAAAGAATAAATATCTTATTAATAACTACATAGCTCATTTTTTATTGTTCATAATAATTTTTCCAGATTCTAAAGAGCATTCCATATATATATCTTACAAGCGCAAGAAAATAATTCAAATAATTTATTCATATTTAAATTATATCATAAAAATTCTTATTTTATTTTTCAGATTGCTTGAAAGAAGTACTCTAAAATGAAAAATTACTTAATAGGTGTCTATACGCAGATTTCAATATGTAGATAATCTGCCTAAATTCTTTCGCAATTATTCAAATCTATATTTCAATAACTTTTAACATTCTATCAGCTAATATTTTCATTTCAAGCTTAACTAGAATAATATATATTTAAATTGAACTATACTTCTACGTTTATAAGTGCAATCGTTATACTATTTCCTAAAAGATTTGTTTCTCTTCTCAAATATTAATTCAATTCAGAACGTAAATTTTTTGTGTGAACTTATAATGAATTGAATCATATTAAGCATGTATCACTTTGATTTTAAATTTTAAAACAAATTTAATGAAGAAATTAAATTATCTCAAGAATAATGTATAAGATAAGAAAAATACTTTTTAATAGAAAATATTAATTCATACAAAATTGTTTATGACAAATACAAAGATATATCATATTACGTTTCAATTATGTCAATAGCGTCATTTTATTAAGTAAATTATTAACAGTTCTGATCAATAATATTAAAGTGCTCAGTATATTTTTGTGGTTTGAAATAGAAGAAATATAATGCTTACCCACGTAAAAGATTGTCCATATTATATATGATAGGCTAGTGTCACTTTTTTGTGGTATCTCTATGTCTTACGCGCGTCTCCTTGGTAACGAGGTAGAACCAGCTGTTCGCACCCTCGGAATAAATAGTAATGTATATATATATATATATACACGTTTTTTCAAGACTCCGTTATGAACTTCTTGTAAGTCTTTAGTCTTTGCAGTTTTATGATTAGTTTTTAAGCAATGAATTATTGTGGTTTTCTTAAAAGGCGACTAATATTTCGTATGAAATATGAATATCGTTATTTTTATAATCATTGGTGTACCATTTAAAATTAATATGCTTCCTGAGATATTCTAAAATTACTTAATTTTCTATAATTAATAGTGATGTTAAGTTTAATCCTTATTATACTTTTTAATAAATCTGTTTTGTCAATTGTTTTAATAAAAAGGGTTTATCAGTTGATTACCAAATTTATTAAGCTATATGTAACTATTAATGTATTGATTCATTTATTCACATATTCATTCATTATTTTATCAATAGAAATGAACAGTTTGTTTAAAGTATACCTTAAGTAATATAGCCTATTAAAGCATATATTTGTTTGAAAATTTAGTATGTTATTTGTAATATCTATAATTTGAGGAAATTTATCATAACTTTTTATACAAATTTTTGCTTATTCTCTATGTTACAATACTATTACATATTAAAAACTTTTATATCTAGTTTAATAAAAAACGACAAATTTTATTATAAATTTCAATATAACTCAGTTTTTCATTATAAATTCATACATGAATTTTAATTATAAAAAGTAATCTTTATGTATCAAAGAAATTTACACTATTTGGGTATTTAATGATATTTACTATTTTGTAAGTTTAATGTTACTTATATTTTTAAATGAAGAATATTTATGAAAATAATTAATACTTATTAATACATTATTTATAAAATGTCTTACATTTTAAAATATATAACTATTCATTTCTAAAGATCGTAGTATATAGAAAAAAAGCGTGAGAATCTTAAATTATTCAATTTTGTTTGGAGTTTTAAAATAAGAATAATTATTTTGTGTGCATTGCATTTATAATATATGTTAAAGCAATATAAGTTTTCAACTTCTTTTCAAATATAAGTTCTACTTATAGATAATTTAAGTTTTGTTTTATTTAAGTTAGATAAAATACTTTTCTATTATCATCGTATCACGCACTAGAAAATGTAATAAAGAAGAAACATTTATAGAGCTTACTTTAATTGGTTCTTAAAATTAAAGATTTATTTCATCAAGAAATCATCTTTTTATTAAAAATTCAACATTTTTATTAAAAGTTTTGTACAATATTATTCACGAAAAACAAATGAAGCATTTGAAAACAAAAATTTGATGTTATGTATTTACATAAGGACTCTCTTTAGAACAGAGTGTAAGAGAAAATTTCAAAAATTTAATATTCAAAAGTGGATAAACGAATGCATTTGAAATGCCAATGTAAATAAATTACATCTCTTTATTTAATTATCTTTGAATTTTCTGTGCATGTTTTTTTTTACGCATCTCCGGGTTAAATTAAAGGAGCGAAGGAACTTTTTGCGAAATTGAGCGAAAGAAAAGTAAAAGTCCAAGGAAAAATGAAAAAGGGTGGCAGAAGTATTTCTCAAGCCCGTATATCGTGCATTGCATACTCTTGAGAAGTAAAAAGAAATGTACTAAATATGTGGGTCGTTGCGACTACGACTTACTTTTGTCGCACGCGATTCACCCTTTGGGCCTCTTTTCAGCCTCCCTATTTTCGAATTGCGCAGTTCAAATGGTTGAATAGCCGACGATTTGCGAAATGAACTCGTTCTCGCCAAGTTTCTCAACATTAACGTCGAGTGAACGAAAAGCGAAGTATGCCTTATCCATTCGGTAAAAATCCGTAAAAAAAAGAGAGGAAGAAAGAAAATGAAAGACTTTAGCAAACATTAAACAGGCTGACTTTTTACCTATACGTTTTTCATTTTATTTAAGTAGTTCGTGTATTATAAATAATATAGATCGTTATTGCTCAGCTTACCAGTTTCAAATATCTCGTATTTACAGAATTTTGATGTTTCTTAATCGTGGCATAGCATTTCACAGACGTCGACTATATCGTATCGTTACATCGTATAAGAACTGCTTCGAATATTTAGTGAAAATTTTCCTTTTCATTTTCGAAACTAGCAACCAATAGATATTTTATTAAAACGTGTCGACATCGAATTTTATAACCGCGGTCATATTTACATAGATTTACATTAATATTTATAGACTTTAAATTTACATAAGAAATTTTCATAATAGAGTCTTTGTATTCTTATTAAACGATAGGTTCTTTATTATGGATGTGAAATCTGAATTCATTAATAAATAATTATATAGATTTGATCATAAATAAGATATCTAATATTCTTATATTTAAAATTACAAGCAAGTTTTTAAAATAAATATTATGCTATTTTATATGATTTATAAAACTTAGTTTTCACTCATTCCTTTTACAAATCTTTCCCATTTACTAAATTTCTGAAATAAATTTCAGACACCCATTTCTCAAGGATTTATTTTCACTCTTTCCTATCCCTTAGCATATAACTTACGTCGACTAAATTTTCCAATTTCCTGTAGCAAATTCAATTTAGCTTACAAGTTAATTCCCTCTTTACTCGCATACACGATTCCTGCAAAATTTCCTTCTCTATATTCAATGTATCTAGAGCACGATCGACTCATTTTTAAACAAACTATTCTTTCAATCCCGTTGAAAGCACAAAAATAATATTTACATTCTTATCGCACGAGTCATTGTACATAATCAAATGATAAAATCTGATGCTGAAAAGACGGTTTATATTGTTCAAAAAGTAGAAATTATGTAAATGCGAGTAACCTCGCTCTCGAGACTAGCTGTGGTGATCTACGGAAACATGACTCTTCGTATCCTTGGTTCTGCTTTCTTTTTCATGTAAATTTCATGCCGCTAAATCGAATTCTGTTTTCGGGTTCGGATGCCCTTCTTTGAAATTCTCCGCACAGTTCGGGCGCGGATCTTAATTTTCTTCTTATCTGCCTTCGTCGGGACCGCATAAAGGCGCGCGAGAAAGACAGATGTAAAGAGAGAGAGAGAGAGAGAAAGAAAGGCCAGAGCCCCCACACTGGCGTATATATACCCATAGTCATAAATTCGACGGAGGGCGTTTGCGCGAGGGCAGAAATTATATGGAGCACGTGGCACAGACATTACTCACACAGTGGTGCAAACATACACAACCCTGCTCGAACACAGAGTTCACACCGAGGGGAGTGCTTTTATTGTCCCTGGGATGTAACGGCGGCTTCCCGTTTGTAGCAGCGCATCGATGTCTGAGCCGACTCTTCGACACTCGTTGGGGGCTAACGCAGGCAAAAGACGCGCGTTTGTTTTTCCTCTTTTCTATTTTATCAGCCTCTTCTTTCCCTTCGGATATGCTCCGTACCCCTTTCGAACCTCTCTTTACCTTTCGCGCTGTCCTTGACTGTTCTCTCCTCAACATCGGAATTCGAACGCTCGCGCATTCTTTCACGCTTTTACCGGAGTTTCACTCCGTTCTCTCGTTGGAAAAAATGCGACTTCTGGAGCCTCCAGAAGCAGGCTCGCTTACGCAGCCGTCAAGGGAGAGACGGAAACGAGAATAATTCCGAGTCCCTGCTCGTAAAGGGGAAGCTCTCTGCGCTCGATTAGTCCCTCGGCAACAAGAAAGTCGTATGCGATAAGTTTGCGAGTTACCGTGTGAAGCGCGTCGACGGAAAAGTTCCACAAAAAGAAAACTTTTAACCTACGATTTTTGCGAAAATTTCTTTGTGAATTATGATAATTATACGCCTGTTGAGTTCACCGGCTTTTTTTCCGACAAAGAGTTACGCTATATGGTGGATAATCAATTTTTTTTTTAGTTTTTGTTTACACAATGGAAAAGCTACGGAATGGGAGGAACGGAACTCTATTCACGTAACAGATGAGTTAGTCATTGGCGACGGAAACGGGCTTCTATTAATTCAACTGACCTTGCGTTCTGTTTAGATATGTGAAAATAAAGACCGTATGGGGGAAGCTAATCTATTGTAATTCAAGTTTATGGCTACACTCTTTCTATTCACGGTTATTGACAAAGTAAAAGATGTTATCTTTAATTGACTCAAAGAGTTGTTTAACCGCAATCTTTCGAGAAATTGACGTTCAATCGTATTTAATTGCTTTTAAAAGTTTGTAGATATTAGTTTCGTGTTCGTTTCTTAGAATAAATAAATCTTTAACGATTTGTTTATTATAAACTGTACTCTCGCAAGAGAAATACGAACGAGCAAATGGAGCATGTTATCTTACAGTTATAATTGGAAGGAGACTAATGGAAACAAAATCCCTTTATGGCGACATACGTTCAAGAGTTTTAATTGCTACACATATATATTGACTCAATTGTACTAACCGTGCAATTAAGCGTTTTACCAACGCTTCGTGAATTAAACAATGTCTACTCTACAATAATAAATATTTAATCGTGCCGGTATTATATCTTAAGAAAAAAGCGTAAATATTAAAACTAGAAAACTAGTGTAAATTTTTTAAAATGAAAGATGTAATATCGTTCTCAAATAAAAGGTTCCTAAGCAAGTTGCACCAAATTGTTCATCTATACGATAGCCGAAATCGTAAAAACTTATCAAACGCTGGAATGTGAATTCAAGGTAGCGATTGAGGAGGTAGCTTCGAAAGGACGAAACCACTCTCCGACCGGCGACAAAGAGCGCAAACCGGCGGCCTTTGATCCTAGTCTCCCGAATCGCGGCGATCAGTGGGAAGGAAGAACGGCACATTACCAATGGAGAAAAGAGAAATAAAAGAATCCTGCGGACCAAAGTTAATCGCGTCATCGCGTTCGAGCGTAAGCGAAAGGGGAATAAAGCCAAAAACGAAGTACGAAGTTATCACCTTCCGCTCGTAGTCGTCGCTCGGCACCGCCAACCACGGCAACTCGGCCACGTGGCTCCGGAAGCTCTCGTCCAAGTCGAGCGCGTCCTGGACGCTGCTACAGAGCAGCACGTGCACCACCTCCAGCCGTCTCCTTCCATGCGCGACGCTCTCACTCGCGATGTTAACGCTCGCGTAGAGATCGAGCAGGTGCCTGGTGAAGTCGTCGCAGCTCGCCCCCGGCTCCACGAAGCTGAAGTAGAGTCCGAGAACGTCGCAGTCCCGCGTTGCTTCCGCGCTCTGGGACTTGATTCCGGCGTCTTCGGCGCCTCCGCAACGCACGAGGTGCTTACCCAGGAGCCGCTGCTGCCAGGGTCTCTCGTTATTGACGGCGTTTTCGGTCTGACCGACCGAACACGCGGCCATCGCGACGCTCGACGCTCGACGCGCGACTGCCGACTCCGGCGGAGCGACGCCGTGGGTGGATGGACGCGCGTGTGCACTGCGTCTCGTGGGAGGGGCAGCCCTTTATATTGGCCAAAGAGCCGGTGGAAGTCGCGGGCTCGAGGGGCCCACTCGAGGGAAAATGGATGCTGTGCGTCGGTTGGGGCCGTGTCGGTGTGCGAATGCGTGCGGAGATTCGGGATCGATCCGAGACGACCGTGAGACGAGGCGTGAATAATCCTCGGACCCGCTGCTCGTCCGTGAGTCGAAAAGCCAATTTTGCGTTGGCTGGTGATTGCGTCTTGGCGGCGTGAGCCGGCGTTGCGAGGGAAGGGGATTTTTTACCGGCTGTCCACGAGTGCGACTCGAAGAGCGAACCTTACGCTTCTTAATTTTCATTCGTTCGATATATTGTGCGAATAGCCGGTTTCATTCGAATAATTTAGACAATGGCTATTGTTGTGCTGAATTTTAATTAATAGTATGGATTATTAGAGGTACCGATGTCGAGAAACAAAATATATGTACGCATGTTTCATGTAATTTTAAGTTTATCGTATTTTATAATCATATTGCTTTTATCCTTTGGATAAGAGATTAATATATTAAGTTTATTAAATTCTTTTATTCCTACGGACATAATTTTTCAATTATTTAAATTCTTTCATTTTTAAAAGACAATACGATATTATATATTATTTGTTAATTTAATACGTCATATTTCTTTTGATATTTTGCCAATTAAAATAATTGTTCCAGGAAAGAGATTTTTAGCTTATAAAAGATTATTATAAATTGCTGTGAACTTCGAATTTTTGCTTTTACTTTTATTTTTTATGTGCCGCTATCTCGAACAAAGGAAAGTGCTGGCAATGCAACTTTTTAAATACAGAACTCTCGTACTTATGTATCTGAAAAGTTTTGTCGAATAATACTTGCAATTTTTTTTTCGGAAGAAATTCGTTTTGTAATATTGTACTGTACATATTTAATTATAATAGAATTAATAATTTTCAAATATTTATTGCACTTGAGTAGAAATGAATAAAATTTTTCTATTAAAATTTTGAAAATAAATAAGCGATATTTTAAAATTTTGCTTTAATATATTTAAAATGATAATGTATTATTTTAATTGTATTATTATTGTACTGAAATTGAGTTAAATTAAAGTTAAAAATTACGTGTCTAGCTTATTTCAAAATTTAACGGTTTAAGAAATATTATTTTAATCCAACAAAAAATAAATAAATAATTCCTTAAAATTTTTACATATCAAATTTAATTATTGATCACATCATTAACGTAATAATTATGAACACTAATCACCTAAAAGCTGGAAACGCATAATTTAAAAGTACCTATTCAAAATATTCTATTTTAATTTTTATAATTAATAAATTGCGTATCATATACATTTTTAAAATTTATTATGTATATTTTATAGCAGGAATTATGCTGAACTAAAATACGTTTTACTTTTTATCCCTGACCAATCATAAGGGAATCGAATACGCGTCGCTGATAATTATCCCACCGTCGGTAACACAGGAATCGCATTAGCCATGTAATACAATAGGAAATTATTTCTATTTTACCAATTTTTACATCATACTATTATCACGATCGATCGATCGAACGCTTATTAAATATTATATTAATAGTAATGAGAAAAATCATCCAATACGAAATATAATACGGTATAAAAGTTATTATTGTATTTTGAACTGGCGTTTCTATGCCATGAGATGTAAAACCATGTCATCTGACCGTGTGGCCTAATGGATAAGGCGTCGGACTTCGGATCCGAAGATTGCAGGTTCGAGTCCTGTCACGGTCGAACCTTATTTTTTTCTTTTTTTCTTTTTGACACATATACTTGTTTTGAAAAGTTACGATATTCGAAGGCTCCTTAAGATTAGAATGGTACTCAGGCACTTTGTTAAAATTAAACTAATTTAATTTTATACAATTTGGAACGATGTGTTTACCAAACGTTTGGTCTGAGATAAGTTTTTCATAGAAGATAAAAATTACAGTTACAAAGAGAAGTGCGAGGAATAAAATTTGAAATAATAATTAACGATCGATAATTTTAGTTAAATATTAAATGTGTAACATTATTAAATTAGAAACTTGAAATAACTAGAAAGTCTTTGTGTTCTCAACAATTATACACAACTGCAATAATTTGATTCGGTTTGTATTTAATGGTCTATAAAAATAAAATTTATATGCGTTGAAATAAGGAAAGTAAGTTATTGTCAGGTAGTCACTTGAGTTAATTAGGTAGTATGTTGTACAAATAGCATGCGATACACGTGCATGCGACGGTTTTCATTAGTAACGTTTTCGAAAATAACTACATTGTGTAGTCGTAATTAAGCGTAAATAAGTCATTGGACTTAACTCAATAATCTCGAAATACGAAATATTTCGCACAAACGACCAATGAATTCGCGTGACCGAGAAAATTTAACGGTATTCTCTTTTATCTCGTTCTCAACTGCGATCTTTAAGTTTCTCTCCAATTCTTTACAAATATTGCATTCGTCACAAATATCCTTGGATACTCGATAAATAGAAGGCAAGTAAATTTTCATCGCGCATTATCTTGCAAAGCTACGTTTTTACGATGTTCAGTATTTACGTAAGTCCAACCCCTTTTTTATGCTTTCATACAGAATTTTATTAACATGCTGACTTTAAATTCACTGTCACGCCATATCGATTCTTCATCAAAGCTTCCAATACTAATGACGCACACTCGAGACCAACGTAGGAAAAAATACTTTCATCGATAGAAGAAAGACAAAAATTACGATAGTTATTTGCTTTATACGTTTATATATAGATGTATGAAATATTAAAATAATTCTACGGCATAAAGCGAATTTATCGTGACATTTTTAATTGTTTCATTCTATAAATCGATGAGGTTTCTATTTTTATAGCTATAAATAAAAATTAATAAGTTCCTTTTAAATACGGGGATTAAAAATCATGTTTTATTATATTTAGTTTGCTCGATGTATCATGCTTGGAAAAAATAACTCTTGCGATTCGAGAGTGCTAATATTAAATAAATGAGAAACAAAAATTAAGAACGCATATTAAATTATTACAGATAGAAAAAAAGATACTTTTTTTTACAATTTTACGACAGTTATCTTTTAATTTTCGAATTAACGTACGTTATTAATTAAAAAATATAAAAATCTTCTCGTTTACAATAAAATATTCGCGTTGAATTAAAAGCTAATTATTTTCGTATATTAGCAACTGTTAAAATACATAATCCAAATCTCAAATTTCCCTTACATAATTATCAAAATATTTCCTTTCGACAATTCCCACTCATCGATTTCAAAAATCGAATTTAGCCATTTGTCTAATTTAATTGTAATTCATCGTTTTCGTTATTCTGGACCAACCACGAATTCACTGAATGCAAATAATCCAAAATTCAATTACGACAAGTGTAAAAAATATATCTCCTTCGAGCCGGATTTGAACCAGCGACCTATGGATTTCTATATTGTATTCCACCTACTACAGTCCACCGCTCTACCAACTGAGCTATCGAAGGCGCTTGCGCTAAACAAAATTTAGTATGTACTTCAACACTGTCTGAGATAACGTCTATACTTGGGTTATGGAAAATTATGAACATTTTAATACATTTTATTACAATAAACGCGTGGCGTTATTAAATAATTATTATTTGTTGTAAAAAATAGCTTAATGTTCTATATCGTTGTACCGTGTGAGATAATCGAGTTTAAATTATATGCGTACGAATATTTTACGAGAATATTATACCTTTACTGTAAAATTATGCAATTAGGATTCGTTCTTTTTGTTACAGTTTACTTACTGTTTATACAAGTATTAAAAAAGTTTCGAAACTTTAACCTTGAGTATAGATAAAGCTTACAGTGTCAAACATTTTAGTTTGATACGCTACGATATGATTAAAACCGAAGAAAAAAAATAAAATTTTCGACTTTTGCAAATTTTATTGCGTGTAATCGTGTATTTTTATGTGTATGAAAGATGTTTAAAAAATATGCGTTGAATTAGTTATTATTTTATGACTTCCCGTGAAAAACAGAAACACTTATGCAAACAAAATTATTTCTATAATTAGATTTTTAAAAATAAAGACATGAAAGGAACTAATCATTGGTACTAATTACGAGAGCTTGATTGTTTGGGTCGAAAAAGAGACACGCGTAACCTCAACAATAAGGTACTTGTGATTTTGAACACTGATTTGCTCGCTTCATCTTTCCATTCTATTGTCATTGCTTATCGAAACTAGATCCAAATTTTTAGTCGATTACTTAGGATTTTCATGAGAAATAATAAGAATTTTATATTTGTTTATGAAATAAATATTATCAAAAGTAAAATATTTTACTGATTTATATGTTATAAAATATTTTTCTAATAGAAAACGTTTAAAATATTAGCGTAAGCGAATATATGAAAAATATTCATTGGTTTACCATTTTACATAATAGGTTACATAAAATTTAATTTTATTGAATCAAAATTTAGTATATAAAAATATGTGGAATATAACCTTTTAAAAATTTCTTTTTCAATAAGTATTCGAAAATATCGTCTAACGATTTATACATATCGAAAATGTATATCGTATACTTATAGTGTAAGATAGATATATAAACAGATAGTATATTTTAAATATTTATAACGAATGTCATAATTATGAATGATAAATCACCTATAACAGTAATATTTATTTTATTCCTGTTTTAAGTCTTTCCTGTTACATACAATCTTTCTATTGTACAATTATCAAAGCTATCTATTAATAATTGACATTTTCAGATACAAAATAATTTTATGATTTACTATAATTTATATCGGTTTTCACGTTAGAAGAAAGTCTGTTCTAACGCTGATTCTTTGACTTCGTCAATTTCCACTTTAGTGATTAACTGACATTATGTTTTCGACGTGCCTATGAAATAAAACGAAGAAGACTAGTGAAAGGATTGCCTATATTTTTGTATTATTTGGTCGGTTAAAAACGTAAAAGAAAGGATTGGCATTTGATAAGTTGTTGGAATTAACGATTTAATATTACTATACAATGCAAAGTGGACTATTGATGTATTCGAAATATTTTTAGATTATAGATTGTAGATTATAATACATATTCGGATTAAGTAATTTTATTTAATAAAAAATAATATAATATAATATAAAAAACTTTTTAAAATATATGCTTAAAATTTAAGAAAAATTTATTAGTTGACAAATTGGTATTTTTATAGTTATTATTGATAAATATAGGCTAATAAAAATTAATAGTTTACATGTACTTAATTAAAATAACATTTTTAAATATTTAGATAATCTTATGTAATTATTTAAATAGTAAAATCTAAGAAAAAAAAATTATATAATTATAAATAAATATTATATAATATATTAATATTATATATTTTTAATAATAATTATATATAATAATAATAATTATAATAATATAAAAAATCTGGCAAGAATATGGAAAGTATTTTTTTGCAGCTAATAGAGACATAACGAAAGGGGATTCTGATAAAGCCTTGTCGATGTTGCACTGTATAACTGGAGCAAGAAACAACAATTGAATAACGTATAATTTAATTAATGCTTACTTCCTAATAAATTTTATTATATACTAGGGCAACGAACGGATTACGACTAGTCTCTTACAAGAAATAATAAAACTTGTCGACTGCAATGTATGGTTTCACTATTTTTTTTAAAATAAATAATAACATCATTATATTGTAAAAATATATATACGTGATGTTGAATAGTTTTTAGTCGATCAAAAATTTATATTATTTTGTATATTATTAAAAATTTTAAATAATTATAATGTACTTAATGTTTTGTACATTAAAAAAATGTATATACAAATATATTCATTGATATATATACTTAATTATATAATTTTATTTAATACAAAAAATATATTTAATTACAAAATTTATTATTTATATATTTAAAAAAAATGAATATTACATACCTGTAGATCTCTTATTTGAAAAAGCTTATATATATATATATTAGTATTAAAAATTATATTTTATTAAAATTTCAATTTTTTAGTAATTTTAAGTAATTTCGAAGTAATTCGAAATTTATTTCGAATGGACTTTAAAATGTGTCATACATTTTTAATATAACATAAACGTGTTGATATAAGATTAATTATATTGATTAAAATTTTGTGAAATATTAAAATTAATAATCTATTTATTGTACGTTAAATAAGTTTATTTTTTAAATTATATTAAAAATATAAATTATGTTTAATATTACATAATATTAGAATATAATTTAATATATATAATAATTTAGAAGAGTTAGTATACATAAAATAATCTAAATTTGTATTGCAATGTATGATTAATTTTTATATTATTTACATAAATTTTTCTCAAATAATTCAACAAGTAGAGAATTATATAATTTTTAAAATTTAGAAAATATATTTTTATACTAATATATATGTATATTGTAATGTTAATTAAACTCTTTGTTAAGATAAATTTCAATCAAAGAATACATATTTAATAATGATTATTATGGTTAATGTATAATAAAAATTTAAATTAGTAATATGCAAATGATTCGATTATTTACAACTAATTACGGAATATTCTAAATTAATTATCATAAACATTATTTAGTAGTTTATATTTCAAAAACTATTATTTTATTAGATATTCAGAATTTCTTATACATTAAAAAAAATTTTTAAATATTTGGCAAATATATTTTTGGATATTATATAATATATATTGATTATACATCAAAGTTATTGTAATGTGTATAAATATTTTAAAAATAATAGTTAGCAAAACTTTCTTCAAATTAATTTACGATTTATAGTTAATACTATATAAAATTTTAAATAAATTTAAAAACTAATTCCCATAAAAAAATAATATCCCAATTATTTTTCTTAGTTTATAATCTAATATGTCACAACGTAATGAAAATATTTTAAACATTACGGTTTGAATTAAATTTAAGAAACAAATTTTTATTTTAATTTTCTATATGTTTATTTTATTATACATTAAAATAAAAAAATCAATTTTAAATAAACAAAATTTCGTTCTTAAATTACATCATATTAATCAATGAAAAATATCCTCAAGTTACTAAATACATAGTCAAAAGTTATGTACGTGAAAACAAAAATGAAAACATGTACATCTGCGCCATAAATGTTTGTAAATATTTAATAATATGAGCTTATTTTGATGATTAAATAACTAAAAAAGAACTATATCACCTGAAAAAATGTTTTTCCGTTACTAGAGTCTTTCTTTTATGAGTAAATAAAATATTTACACTGAACATCAAAGCTAAATTTCGTTTTCTAGATCACTTAATTTTGCTTTATCACACTTTACTAAATGAAAGTTATTTTTAAAAACGATATAAGTTAATCTTTATGAAGCTTTTCCATTCCGCTTAATGAATGAACTCAATACGTGTTTTGATATTGAATGTTAATATAACTAAGTTAATATAAAGATCAAATAAATCTAGAGAAATAGCGAATCAAACAGATTGACATAAAAAGATTGAAAGAGTAAGAAGGAAAGAAATAGAGATGAGGATGGAGTGACGAGATGCATAGGTAAAGAGATATATGCCAACTGATCACCTTCTATGTTCACTCGAATAGAAAGGTATATTTTGAGACTCAGGCATCGTTTCTCCCGCGCAAATTGGCACTTCTACGAGTCGACTCTGTCTAAATTCTGTACATTAACATTTGTAAATATTATATCTTTTTTTTTACAAATTCTAGCTATATTTTTATTATCGCATAATATGCGTATATAGAAAAATAAGTAACATGCGTGGTAGATTAAAAGTAATCACCCATATGTTATTGTAACATGAAGCGGCTTAATTTTAATCACGGATTTGATGAATTTTTAAAATAGCGCATTTATTTAAATTTATAATTAATGCGAATTTCATGTGAATAAAAAAAAAATAATGTATCACTGACACAAATTTGATGTGATTAGTAATATTCAAAAAAGTAGAAAACGTTTTTCCATAAAATAAGAATTTTAATATAATTACCTTTATAAAAAAGTATATGATTAGAAATTTTTTTCATTATTTCATGCAACAGTGTACAAAAATATTTTTATTTTAGCTTTAGTTCGTTTAAATATAATGTGAAATAAATTATATACTATATAAAATTTCATAAAATTGAATGTTAAATATAATTTGGTTTCTTTCATCGTTTCTGTATGTGCAATAACTGTTCGCAAGGTATGGAGAGTTTTTCTTGGTATGCGACAATAAATGCGATGCAAAATCGTACGACGGTTCACTTGATCATTTAAGGATACAGGAAATATTTTCAGAGCTCTTATTAATAAAACATGTAAGAAAGTAAAACTGAAATAATGAAATCACGGTAGCCATAGTTTTATGTAAACTATATATAAAATACGTAGTTTGCGCGCATGACATTACATATGAGCAAGACAAAGAGCGAATTAATACGATCGAATATGTATTTGGTGTGCATCGTGCGTCATGAGTAGTTGGATAGCTGAATTTTTAATAGTATTACAGTTTAGATAGAAAAAATCTAAAAATTTAATCATGAATTAATGTGATACGTGAGAGTAATATTAAGTTAGGATTAACGAAACAAAATGATGTATGTTAAATTATAATTTGAAATTCATATGGATAGATATATTATTAACTAAAATAGCTTTATTTATAAAAATTATACATATCTTTTTCATTCAAATATATTTTTTTTATTTTAAATCTTAAAATTATTATAATTTTACAAATAAATTTATTTAAAAATTTATAAATATTGACTGATTGTAGAATTAACGACATATTTGATAGAAATAAATTACTATGCATTATTATATTTATTTTAATTAAAATAAAGTTTTTAACCAAAAATTAATTTCACATCATTTTTACTTTGGTTCAAATATATGAAATTATTTGACATGTAATTATTCACGCTCTTTACTAATTTTTTTACTTTCAAATAAAATTTTTCTCATTTATGTAACTACGACACGCTTAATTTGTAATCTAATATTATTCGATGCATTAAGTTTTATGTAAATTCTCCCCTCGAATAAACAAGTATAAATTTTTTCCAAATAAAATAATTATTTTGTTCGAAAATATAGCTTATATTTAAGTGTATTAAAAGTAAGTTTAATGTGTTTATGTATTACATTTCTGCTTTCCGAGTTACTCAAAATGAGGATATAAAATGTTTTGAAATTTATGAAGATAATATGTCTTTCTAAAATATACTAGTTAAAATCTAATATACCAGTTATTTAAAAATTTTTATTAAATTCAACATTGTTGTTTTATAAAATTTAAAGATAAATGTATAAAATACAATGTTTTTATTTGAACAACAAATTTAGAAAAATTATTTTTTGAATAAATATAATTTTCAATATTATTTAATCATAGTAAGTAATTAAGATTGATACAGTATTTTAATTTTCAAATTTGAAATATAGAATACTGCTATTAAAATATAAATGAATGGGTTACTAATATTAATTAAAAACCTTGTTTTGCATTTTATTTATAATTATCGACATGTACTCAATGATTTAGGAAAAGTACGAAATAATATCAATGCAAAGTGAATAAGTTACTAAGTGAAAGTTATTTAAAAATTATCTTTTTAAATTGAATAAAAAGTTAGATTAAAAAGTATATTACTCGTACTTTAGACTTTCATATTAAAACTAGTTTACGTTTGATACATTACAAATTCGTAAATGCCAAAGAAAAGGCGCATTTCAATCAATTAGCCAAAAGATAAGAGTAGTAATGCTTTGATGTATAGACATCTATTTTCGGATACGTTATCTATGATTCATCAAATAATTAGCATTAATGAAATAGAAAGCAAATTTAACGAGATTTTAATGAAGCTAAGAAATTGAAAGTATTTACTTACAATTTATGGTAGTAATCCTTCACACGCAACATTATTGATTATTGAAAAAGACCATCGTTACGTTAATAATGCGTAACATTGGTAGAATACACTGATAAGTAATAATATTTTAAATTCATTCAAAAATAGGTGGACACATATTTTCTTTTATAGTGTACTTAATATTATTACAAATAACAATTCTTGGTATATATTGTCAATTAATTATTTCATTTATAATCTAATTATGGAATTCAATAAAAACAGAATTATTTTATCTTAAAAAGTAATCATTTTAAGATCAATAATTTTATAAATATAGAAATTATTGAAACTTTGATAAAAAAAATTAATTTCTACATCAATATGTAAGAAGGAATTATTTTATAAATTTAAAAAAGATTTATTTTTAACTTTGAAAAATTTCAGTATTCGTTTCTTATATATATATATATATATAATGTAAAATGTAAATCTAAAATTACGTCGCAAGATAGAACTTTAAATTATAAAATTTGTATTTCTAATTTTTATGAAATCTTAAAAATGTATGGAATACATTTTGAATTTTTATTAAACGGAAAAATACTTTTTAAAATAAACTTATAATGTAGTTATATAACATAATTTTGAAATAGTAAGCTTCTATCCATCAAATTTATCATAACATTTTTTGTATTTTTGATATTTTTCATAATTTTATCGCAAATAGTTTATGTAAAAAAGTATCGGATATTTATATCAATGATCTAGAATGTAATCTATAAAATTGAAATGATTAATACGAAATGATACATTACTGTTATAACGGATCATCAGCGTATTGACTACCAGTATATACTTACTTCGTAATTATGTTAAACCCTAAGATTTATGTTTTTAATAACAAAGTTTAATATATTTAATACGATTGGATCATAAATTCAATAGAATTTCTCAATTGATGTTTATGCTGGTTTATATTCATAATAAGAGTGTATTTGCAGAGAGTAACCGAAAATTAAGTATTTAAGTCATTAGAATTTTCCATCGTCGAATCATAGTTTTAGCGTACTTATAACACACAGTAATTTTTTTTTAATCTTTGAAGGAGTCACTCGTAATGAATCATGAAGCATAAGCCAACTAAATCGTAACATTACAAACGTTAGCCTTTCGACTTTTCATTTTTCAATTTGTGCACTATCGAATAAATAAACTAAAATTAGACACATTATGTTACAATAAGATATCGTCTTAAAAAAATTACCGAGTTTTCGTTTCGTGCAGAATAACTTTTCAATAAAAACACCCTTGTGTTAAATATCCTTTACAATTTAGATAACAGCAGTGACAGGATCGACAGTTTAATTTCCTCTTTTTATTTTTCCCTCAAAAAATCAACCACCGTCAAAAGAGTAGACGTTCGATCTACATACGCACGTCGGATCGAACCCTAAGACTCCTTCGTCGGTTCCGAAATCCGGAAATAACGTCTCAAAATTCACGAAAAAAGAAAAATGAAAAGAAAAAACCTCGAGGCAAAAAGGCCTCGAAGGACCGTGGGAGGGTAAAAAGCCCGGCGGGCGTAACTCCACCGCCCGAGCGCCGCTTTCGAAAATACCAAGCGAGCTTGAGAGAAAGGACAGAAGCTCGCGCATTTCGGCGCGGCGTCGCGACTCTGGGCGTCCGTCGTCGACGCAGCCGCAAAGACTTTGGCGAGGGGCCCGCAGTCTGGCGCCGCTGCTCGACGTATGCGGATCACCGAGCTCGTAGCGCGATTCTCTCCTTCCCTTTTTCTCACTCTGTCTCTCTTTCCTCGGCACTCGCGTTCTCGTCCGCCTTCTCGACTCCGCTCTCGGGCGGAGGCGCGCGAACGGCGACGACAACGACGACGAGGAGGAGGAGGAGGAGGAGGACAAAGACCACGAGGACGGGATGCTCGGCGCCCGCTAGAGGCGCGGAGGCCGAGAAAATACGGCCGGGAGGAGGAGTGGACGAGGTGAAGCGCTGTGTGTCGATACGCGAGGAGGCGAGCGCGAGGGAAGAGTCATGAGTACGCTGTCAGCGCTGCCGGAGGCGCGAGCAGCTACGAAGAGTCGCGCGAAAAGCGGACGGCCATCCGCGCCGCCTCCGCCGTCGTGAGCCCAGCCGGCCGATGGATAACTCCTCGGAGAGACTAAGTGCCGAAGGCGAGACCAAGGTGATCGATGCTTTGTAAGTATAAGCGCGAGCAGCCGCAGCGCCGGCCACCCATCGATTTTACACGCCGGGGTGCGGGCGCCGAAAGGCGGGAGGAGATCGATGGCGTCCTTCGCTTCTCGGGGGTGCGGGGGCCATCGATCCAGCGGCGAGCCTAGCTCTTGCCGCTTCTCTTCTTCTGGGCTCTGCGGGGACTCGGACGTTCTTATTTCCCACCATGGTTCCCGAGCGCCGTCGAGGTCCCGAGCTCCAAAGACCGGGGGAGTAGGTTTAAGAGTTGGTTTTTGTTGTGGTTGCGCGATGGCTGATGATGGCCGATCGCGGGGTTGCCGTGTGGGCCCGGTGTCGAAAAGCTCTCGAATTGGGTCACGCCGTTGAGAGTCGCTGCGGGGATCCGCTGATAAACCGCGATATATCAAAGACTTTTGCTCAACGCCGAGACGATCGCGAGGAAACGTAATATTTACTCGCGTTTACGAGCTCGTACTTGAAACTACTGTATTTCATCGAGTCGCTTCGAGGCAAATATTGATACAAGTTTTTATCCGCGTAGTCTACGTACATCTTCGTTCTTTTCTTGCGGTAAATTCGAAGAACTTACTTTACGTTTCAAATATTACGATTCTCGAGTGAAACCACTCGCTCCGATTACTCTCGAATTTTTCAAAATTGTTCCAAGATGTACATTTTTACTTAAGACGATGTACTTGGATGAGTACCCTTTTTTTTGGTTTAGTACGGCAAACCTTCGGAGAAGTAAAAAAGCTTCGTCGACTTCGCGCTATCTCTTGAAAAAGAGAACAAAATCTCAGAAAGAAAAAGGGCATACACGCGGTCGTCGCGATAAGAGCGAGTAATGCGAAAACCGAGGCGAGCGAGAGGAAAACACACGCACGCGTAGCCTCCCACGCATAACGTACACGCATACCGTACACGCATACCGTACACGCATACCATACACGCATAAGGCCGATTCGAAAGGCTGAGCGAATTTCGGTCTTTTCCGCTTGCGAGTAGTGCGAGGCCGATTTCGGCAGACCGCTAAACGAATCACGCCAAGTTCCGGAACCCCGTGACTCCCTCGCGCCTTGATCCATGCCGAGTAGACAGCAGAAGGAGCCTTCCACGACGACAGGCGCGACGGGAAAAAAATGCAACCGGACTACATTCGTGTCGTTCCTCGTACCTCACGTGGTCTCTGCGCGCGCTGATCGCGAGCTACGGGAAGGCGCGTGACGCACGCGCGAGTGTGCGCGCAAGGCCAGGGCGCAGTAGGGGCTCGGTAGGGGCTCGGCCAGGAGAGCGTTGTGGGACCCCTTTTACGTTCTTGGGTCGATACTCGAACGGCGCACACGCGCTCGTGCCGTCCTTCTCTTTCTTGGTTTCCGCGAGGGTAGCGCCGAGGTGGAGGTGTACGGGCCGAGCTCACCCGGTTCGTGCTCCTTTCATTACTCTGCACCTGCGGTATACAACGACTCGCCGCACCGGCGTCACTTCCTTCCTTTCATTCTTCTTGTGTCTCGGCTTGCATGTATCGCGAGAGCCGAGTGTGTACGTGCACGGGCTAGAGTTGCGTGTTCGTACTGACCAGGCCAACAACAGTGCCGATGGATTAAAAGCTTATTCCGGCATTGCTTCGTAGGCGTTTCACTTTCTCGCGATGGTGCATTGAAATTTTTATTTTAGTTCAAGATCTTGTACGAGGCTCCTTTGGGTTACAGCTGTGTGTCGAATTAAACTGATTGATGACATTGCGCGACTGCTATCAAGTGGTTTTTTTCATTTTATGCTTTTTATTTGGACTGATCGATGCAAACTTTCATTGTGCGACGAGTTTCTTTGGTAGCTGGTCTCTTTTTTAGGTCGTTCTTTTATGCGTTTACAAGATTCGAAATTGATAACGTTTAGGAATCTAGAATTGGATTTGGTTGGAGGATAATGTTTCAAATACTATATTGAAATAGAATTCTTTAAAGAACATATACTTTTATTAGTTTTCTCGATTCTTATTGAACTTTCAAGGAATTTTAGTCCATTTTAGATTGAATTTAGCTGATGAATAAAATTTTTCTCTGCGAAAACGCAAATTTTTTAATACTTTTTTCAAATGATACTATCCTTTTTTATTAAATTATAGATATTTTTTTTCTATGTTTACTGATTTAGCAATAATTTTAACTAAAGATATCGATTATTAAATATTAAATATTGTGTTACCGTACAATCATTTATAAAAGATAAGAGATTATGATGACTACTTACTATATTGAAAATAAATAGAACTTTGTATTTTATAAAATATAATTTGTAATAAAATGAATTGTATTAGTATAAAAAAATATATTTTAATCTTTGTTTACATTAATTATACTGTTAAATGTTTTATAAAATAATAGGAAATAAATCAACAATATAGATTAAAATATTATTTTAGTTTGTGATTATCAAATTATTATTTCATTTATAATATAACATGTTTGTAAAATTATAATCTACAATTCTTTTAATCTAGTTTAAGCATATTTGAATTTTGAATATTTAGCGTTTAATTAACCTACATAAACTTGAATAAAAATTTGACTTTTTGAATTCATATATATTCACTTTATATTACATGTTCACATATGATATTTACAAATACTTTTTAATTCACATCAAAAAGATATAAATGCTTAAGTATATTACTTTATTTAATGTAAGCTTTTTAAAAGAGAAGTAAAGTTACAATAATTTTATTTATATCTTAAAAGATAAACATTTCGTAGTTTACGAATGAAACCTTTAATGTAGTACTTAAAAGAATAATTTATGTCCAAATATATTTAAATTTTTTACGAATATTATAAACATAAATACTTTAATAATATATTATTTTGGAATTTAATAATAATTTTGACATAAAATTTAGAAAACTTGATGTAAGAAATATTTATCTTATTATCTAATGTTTCCATAAATCGTACAACTTTAAAAAAAATATATAAAATGATATATTTAAAAAATTAAGCAAATTCATATTCAGTAAAATTGTATATTCTGATCACCTTTATAATTTTATTAGATCATAAAAGGTGAAAGAAAACTTTAAAACAGTAATTTTTATCGCAATGTTAAATAAGATATAATTAAGCTTAACTGATTATGAATGTTTGAAATATTTTTCAATTACAAGTAATATAAAATAAGGAAATTAGTTAACATAGAATATAAGTTTTTACGAAAATTTATGAATTTATCCATTTAGAAGGAAAAAATTTTTTTCATACTTATTTGTTTATTCGATTTAAAAAAATGTGATTAAAATTCACAACTATTAATCCCTATACTAAATATTACATGTATTTGTAATATATTTTATACTATATTTATCATAATTAAAAGTTTTAGATAAATTATATAGTAGATTAAGTATCGGTGTTGCAAATTTTTCATTGATCACCGATTACATAATAAATTTAAACACTTTTAAGCTTTTTTGTAAATGCCAATCGGTATTCTTTATTTCTTTAAAACAGTTATTAATAACGATTAATAAATTATTATATTTTTTTAGTCTAACAATATTTATTGGTTGTTAGTAAATACACAAAAAATGTTTCTAAACAATGTAAATAAATTATTGTTTATATCAACAGTAGTATTGAAGGTTAACTATGTTTGAAAAAAATAATATTCAAGTAAGAAGTACAATCTTATTTTCTTGGCAAATAAATTGAATAATAAAAACCATTTATGCCAAAGTTTACATGAAAACAGAATATATATAAAATTTTTCACTTTATAAGTATTGAATTCATATATTTTTATGCAATGTAGATTTTTATACAAATGAAAGGATTTATAAGAAAATTTTTGTATATATTGAATGTTGCCGTACAAAAAGTTAAAAAATATTATGTTTTATAATTGATATTTAAAGTTTAAAAATTATAATGTATAATATATTCATTGAATATAAATTTATGAAATAATATTTTTTAAATAAAATTGATACTATTGTAAATATTGTTTTATAATAGTTTTAAGAAAAATATATTCACAAGTTTTTACAGCAGTTTACATTTAAATTTATTTTATTTCAAATACTAGTAAACAGATCAATAATTTTTCAACATGTTATTGATATTCATAGATTTGGAGATGCATATACCAATATATAACATTTTATAATCCATATTAAATTTCAAATAAGCCGTATTTTTATTCAGATCTTCCAATTTTGATACAAAAATCCTAAATTTAAATTTTTGTTATTATTATATTATATATATTATAAAATGAAATATTATTTTCTAAATTAGATAAAATATGTTATAATATTTAAAACTTGATATAAGAATTTTATATTCATATATAAAAATTGTAATTCATTATAATTTATTACAATTTATTTGAAAGTAAATACTTATTTTTTAATATTTAAGAAATTTAAGAAATTATTTAATATAATTGATTAAACGTGCAGTACAAACTTTTAAAATATATAATATTTTTATAAAATTCTGAAAGAAAAAGTAGATCTTATGTTTTTATATTTGCGTAATATGATAAATATATATTTGTTTAATCAAAATATTTATTCAAATAATGAAGTTAAAAATCATAAAAAATTCAAGAATGAATTAATTTTAGATATAACTAGAAATAAGTAAAATTTTATACAGTAGAATATTAGTGGCTGTTGCCAGCTCAACTATCTTATCGTGTTCTATATTATATCTAGCATCTTACATCAATCGTTCTGATTGCAAATAAATAACTCCTAATTAGGATACAAGGCTTATTTTACCAATTACTGACATTCAGGTTTCTGATTTATAAGCTACGATTGGCCCTTCGATCGAGACGTTTTTGCACAGTACTTAATTTCATAGTAAGCCACTTTCATTTATAATTTATCCAGCTAATACTCATGTATCAAAAAAAGGTAATCCAGCGATAATCTTATATTCGATAGTAAAATACTTTTCTATTTTCTCACTTGAAAAATATTCAAAGTTTTTTCATAAAAATATGAGAAATTTTTCATCTAGATTGAAGTTTCTATTTCAAAATATCACGAACTATTTATAATGAAAAAATATATAATCTACTTATTGAATTAAAAATTATGATTAAATATAAATGATAAATTATTTTTAGTTTTAAAGATATTATTTTCACATAATTAGACAATACACACACACGTATATGTGTATATAAATAGATTTATTACAAAATGGTGTTTATACTGATGTATTGATTTTTTTTATAAATATAACATTTTTAATTTAAGGTAATTATTAAATTGCATTTAGCTTAAACTGTACTGTCTTTTAAAAAATATTAAATATATGTAGGTTTCAAAATATATAGTTATATATTATAGAATAAATTTGTGATTATAAATATTTTTGATGAAGAAATTCGGTTATTTAATAGTATCATAATATTATTTTATTTTACTCTTGTAACACTTACGTAATGATGAAAAGTGCACTATGTCATAAGGTATTCTGGAATCATCGAAGGTTTTATTATCGTCGATATCAACTTTGTATGACCAAAATAAATTTTGTTGGTATTTTTTTATGTATTATCTGAGTATAATAAAATATTTTTAAGAGTATTATTTAGTTTTAACATTTTTTAAATATTTTACCCCTAAATTACATTGAATTTATTCAAAAATGATTATTGAATAGAAGATGTTTCAAATTTAATGAAATCACTCACGAAGTCAATCAGGAAATCAAGTAGGCGCAGTTTATTCCCATTAGTCTTTCGTAAAAGCTATTTTAGTAACATTTGCAGAATATTCAATAATGAATCAACCTTCATATAACCGTAAATAACTTAAGATCTTATATAAGACTTTAACCTTCAATTTAAGGTTGCTTACATATTAAAATCTACATGAGCTATAATCTACAATTGCTACAAAAGCTTTAAAATATAACTTATCATTAACAGTTTAAAAAGTATTTTTGAAGAGTAATTTTATTCTGAAACAATTATAAAAGTTAAAAAGTTTATTAGAATGAAATGATTAATATAATATTTGAAGAAAAAAAATTTTGTTTCCTAATATTACAGTACAAAATAAATGTAAACTACTTTGGTTCATGATTCTATTAATATCTACCATAAATATTAAATACTTAATACAAGAACAATTAGAATGAATACAATAGAATAATTTTATAAATAATTCTAATTATTTTGTAATAAGAATTAATACATTAATGCAATAATATGTAAAATTTAGACAACTTTAAAAAATTTAAGAGCACTAATTATTCAAATTACGTATGAAATATGTTGAAATAAATTGAGATACTATAAAAATTATGTTTATATAGTATTTCTTAAGTACACATTCAACTATTTTTCTACAATATTATATAGATTTTAATATACATTTCATTTAGTTAATGTTATTATATAGAAATAATATTTCTAAAGATGATGAAAAGCAGATTTAATTCATACAGACGATCAAAAGATTTATTTTTATTTAAAACTCAAATATGACATTTTTTTTTGCATAATTTATATTTTTTACGATTTTTTATTTATAAAATAAAAAAATTTTAGTTTTATCCTTCAAATATTGATAATAAGTATAATTATTTAAGAGAAAATTTTATAAATTGTAATATAAATTGATTGTATTTATTAGTTCTAGTTTATATTATTTTTTATTTCTTTTACATTGTAAAATTTAATCAGTCAAATTAATTTATTATTTTATTATGAATATAAAATTAAAGTTTTTGAAATACACCTGTAGCTATAATTTATTAAAAATTTCAAAGAAAGAAAATACAATATTAAGATTAAGTGTTCAGATATATTAAATATTATCCTTTATAATATTAAAAATTTCAAGAAATTTACATATATATATTTTTAAAAATATATAGTTTGAAATGTATTTATTTCGTATTTTTATTCGTTGAGATTTTTGTATTTTAAAGTTTTAAAAGTTTTTTCCTTAGTAACATATAGTGTCATCAAGATATTTTTTAATAAAAATTTATATCAATATATTCAATTTTTGTAATTCTCTTTCTATTTACTAATATCAATTTTGTTTTATTATTATTTGTCTTTCTAAAAAATATTTTGCTAATATTTTAAAATTTTACTGATACAATTTGATTTAATAGAATGAATAAAAAATTATAAAACTTTTACAAAATAAAAACTTTGTAATTAAAAACATTTTTTTCCAAAAAAATTACTTTTTCTAACAGAATATTAAAATATATCAACAACTAATAAATTTTATGAAAAATATTTATAACTCGTATAATATTATGTTTCGAAATTGTTGATAATTTTAATTGATAAAGCTTTATTTTTTTAATGATGAAAATAAATAAATATACGAAGTTATTAATTAAATACTAATATAAATATTGCAGTTAATATTTAATGCTAATGAAAAATGATTTTGAAAAGTTTTAATAATTATTTTTAGATTTCATTTCTAAAATAAAATATTTTATAAAAAATATTTAAATAAATTTTTATATTATCACTTAACTAATTTTTACTTAATATATTTACTATACGTATTTTTAACTATATATTTAGTTACAGAATTAAACATTTAAATTTTATATCGTCTTGTATTTTTCAATATTATGTATCAATAGCAGATGATTAATTAATAAAATTTATAATCTGAATGATTTTTTATAAGTAATTACTCTATAAGAATAAAAATTATTGGAGTAATAATATAAATGTACGTTAAGTGAAGTACGATTCTATTTTAATTTAATATTGTTTTCAATTACGAAATATTTGCTTCTTTCTTTTCACGTCTCATATATTGAATAAAATTTTTAATTTTGGAAGACATTTTAATAAATTATTGACTGTACGTGTTATTACGATGAACAAAGAAATGAGGCAAGAAAGAAAAAATGAAAAAAGAAAGTAAGAAATTTGAATGAAATTTCATTTTAAAATTTAAAATTTTATATATTATTTTCTTACAAGTAATGTTTTTATTTTATCTTATATAAATTTATATGATTAATTTCAATAATTACTATAATATATTTATCTGCATTTATATAGAATTTTTATTTATCATTATCGAAGATACTTTCTTTTTCATTATTGAGTATTTCTTGGCTTATTTCCATCTGTTGATATTCTAATATGTCATAAGGTTATAAATTATTTCCTGAGCTACTAAATACTGAAATAATTTAGAAAAATAAATGTTTGTATTTGCTATTGATTATAATAATCTTTTAGTAAATTATAACTATGTTTTTCTAAATTAGAAGAATGAATACAATAATAATTTATAATATAAATTTTTGACAGATTGTGATACCGACGTATATATATATATATATATACTTGGTAGAGATTTTATTAGATTAGAAAATATTTTAATAACTATTCACACTAATTTTTGAATTAAAATTAATTTATGCTATTGTTTTGACAGAAATTTATCGATGAATTTATGCCATTGTTTCGACAGAAATTTATCGAAGATTTGATTTGATTGATTTTATTAAAAAATGTACCACATACCTTTACTTCAATTTTTAATTATTTATTATATTGATTTGCGTATATACATGTTTTAATTTAGTACGTTTGATTTATAATTAATAGTGAGGATTGAAGTTCTCGTGTTATCGTTGAAGAAAAAAAGCAAAATATAACAAAAAGGTCTTTACATTTATTTGCACTAGAAAAATTTCTTTTGAAAAAAAAACTCGCGTTACACCTTCGCTTTTCTTTAAACGAAGTCACACTTGATAAAGATACTAGACGATAGATATAACTACATAAAACTAGAACTTAGCTGCTCAAGCCAAAAAGAACAGATGTAGTACTTTTATCTTTCAAGGAGTTTGCCTAATGCTTGAATCTCTTTTTCATTGCAGATACTGACAGAAGCAGACGAATTCAAAATGGGTTCTTGCGGGGTGTACTTATCGCAGCTACGAGCTATGCTCGTTAGGAATCTCCTTCTAAAGAAACGAGAGAAGAGAAAGACAATGGCGGTATGTATCTATAGATTCCCGCATACGCGCTTAGTCTGACACACATACGCACACGCATGCACACGTTTACGTAGGCACAGCTCGAATTTGTATCAGCCCCTTACATACATCTTTCGAAAATTTAATTAAGAAAATGCAAATTTAATTACCGTTACGTGACGCGACTGCCTATGTAAATCCGGCCTCGCGAGGGAACAAAGTTCCCGGCGACGATTTCTTTCTTGAGCGCGAAGCCTCGAAGAAATCGATTCGCCGCCGAAACTGACCCAGAATAACATAAGCACGCGTGCGATGCGTGTGGCTACGCGTGTGCACATGTGCAGCAGAAGCGGCGACGAGCGACACGCGCTTAAGAAACACGCGCGTATTCTTTTCGTACTCTCTCGTCTTTCTCCGTCGCGTGCCCGTAGATCGTATCGCCAAAAAACGATGCTTGCCAATTAGGCCAAGGACTCCCATCGACGCACTTCATCTTTTCTCAGTGGGAGAAGGACTTTTTCCTGGTGCTTCCCATCGACGACGAGACCGACGGTGAATTGCTGTTTATCCTTTGCTTCGTACTACCGTGACGGTGACTTTCCTTGTTCTTCAGTATAGCTGGATCAATTACGTTGATCCAGTTACTCGAATCCGCGGAGTTATTCGATGTATCGTCCATGGGAATCATGGATTGCAATAGATGAGGTCCCACCAGAAAATAAATCTGTTTTAAAATACTCGGTTATAGAAAGGGTTGCAGTTTTATTTTATATATCGATTAAAGCATTATGAATAATATTGAACTTCTTAGGAGTGGATATAAGAAGATACGAAGGTAGAGGTTGATCTTATTTGAGCTTGGAAACTTGAACGAAGGTATCGCAATTATTTATGTACTTGTGCACTTACAGATTATGGAGATAGATGACATTGAAAGTTTACAATATGTACAAAAGTTATAAAAGAATAAAATTATAGATACACGTTGGTATAATTCTCGTCTTAAGCGATTTTATTCTTTCCAATTTATAATCGTTCACATCATGGAAATTATGGTCTGGTTGAAAAATTAGTTATTTATATTATAAATTTATTATGCTTATTATACACTAACAATTATATTAGAATAAAATTTTATGAATATTAAACTATGTGGAAAGAAAATTTAAATATTAATTCATTTCAATAATATTTGAATTGCTTTGATAACAAAAGTAAACACGTGAAATTCTGATATAAGAAAAGTAAATGAATTATATTTGCAAAGTGGTCGATATACGACTGTATAAGTTAAGCTAAATTAACGTATCTTCAATCGTATTTTAATTTTATACTTTTCTCTGAATTATGGGAAATCAATTCATCAGCCTTTCTTGAATAATTTTTTTGTAAATATGCAGTATGATGTAACCAGAATTACATAATTTTATGAACTCTGTATCTTAATTTAATTTAAATATCGTATTAATTCGTATATATTAAAATTAAATATAGGAATTTTTATGTTTCTTAAATACATGTTTATACTTTAATAAAACTATGCACCGTAGAGGAACGATTTAAATACTCTAATAATCTTTAATATGTATAATTTAAATTTTTACTTTTACAATTAAAACGTATTTAATCAATATGGGGTCTAATAAATAATAAAAATTTAAAGTACATTTTCAGTAATATTAATATTATGAAATAATACTTGAGTTTCTATTTCATATTTATTGAAGTAAATTTCAATTTATACTTTAAAGCTTTAAATTTTTTTTAAATTTTATGTCCAAAAAATTATCTAATCAGTTAAAATTTTTAAATCAATAGTCGAGAAATACTAAAAATTACTATTAGTTTACGTCAGCATTTGATTAAAAATTACTATAATCCCTTCTCTGATAAAAAATTAAATTCTATATTATAAAAATTAGAATTGATATCAGACCTTTTCGAGCCACGGAGGCAATTGTAGACCAACTGCACACATTTGCCAGAGTGGCAAACCCAAATGCACCAACATTATGCGAAAGTACTTGGAAAAATTTTCGGCCAAATGGCACCATTGATTCAAAGCAATGTTATAAAGCCAGATAGCTGGTTCCTCTTGGTCATTTTGAAGATAATAGGTTAAAAAAATGTAGCAACCATCGCATTCGGAAATCTCAAAAAGCTTGCAACGAGAGCTAAAAGAGTTAGGCTCAGGGATGATCTCCTTTAGTTCCTCGCTTTTTTCATCAGTGCTGTCTGAATTTTGTTCTTTCGAATTGCTAACTGTAACACCGGAGTGACGTTTCAGACTGTTGAAGTCCTTTATCTCCATTCGACCAATTGGGAACTCTTCACCTAAGTGATCAAAAGCGATAAGAATTGTTTTGTAGATCAACGTATTTTAACCTAGAGATGGATGTATTGTATTTAAGAAGATAACATGTATCTTAAATATAGTCTAGGTTATATTTTAGATGCAGAGAATATATTTACTAGTATATTTAAAAATATTTGTGTTATAAGTTATATATAAAACATCATTTAATTTGATTCGCTATCAATATTTCATATACGCTTTTCATATTCTTTTTAGATATATGTAATATATGAATACAAAAGTTTCAAAAGTAAATGCATTATTTTATACACTAAATTTTCTAATGCAAATTTTATTTTTGATTTATAAATTATGACTTGTAATAATCAATATATTAAAGATTCAAGAATTTATGTATGTATTATAAATTACCATGAGGGATGTGTACAAATATTTATGTTTCAGTAATTGAATAATCTTTACTATTCTAACAGAATTTATTCTGTTTATATTTATACAATTTTTAAATAGTAGCTATCCTTCTAGAATGCTATTAAAATACTAAATTACGTTAAAATATAATAATATATATTCTAAATACATTAAACTTTATTATTTATTATTTCAAATATAAATTATTAAAAAAGAAGTATTTAAAATATTTATATTTTTAAAACACTTTTACTCTAAATAAAAAAAACTAAGATATAAATTATAAAAATATAAATAATAATAGTTGTTATTGTTGTGTTTGTTATTATTTTTATTATAATCAATTAATTAGTATTTTATAAACAATGTTTAATCAATTATATTATTCGATTAAATTATATAATTTATTTAATTAAATTAAAAATTATAAAAATACACGATTAATTCACGATTTTCTATCATAATTAATAAAATTACATAACTCTAGTGCAAATTGTAATATCTTTTTAGTTTACTTTAATTTAACGCGTTATCATATTTTATAAAAATTATAGTATCAATAGTATACTAATGATAATAATTTATATATTTATACAAACTATCATTAGTATTTTATTGATAGTATAATTTTTATAATATATTCTATATAAATTTTTGTAAACAAAGGTAAACATACGGAACTATGAATATTGTTAAGTAAGAGTTATGAAAATAGTATTATACATATAAGAAGTATTGAATAAGTTTACACAAAATATATACAATAAAAATTAAATTTAAAATATTTTAAATTCTACCCGTCTGATTTTATTTTTCATAAATAAAATATTTCAAAATATATAAGTATTTATTTGTGTTAATAAATATAAATTTTTGTTTTAAATTTATATAAGCAGTATATTAATATTTTGAAATAAATATTATTTGTAATTAAGTAAATCGAAACATATTTTATTTAAAAAAAAATTAAGATTTTTGAAATATTATCTCCATAAAAAAGTAATTTTGATATTCCTCTAAAAATTTATTTCGAATTTATAATCATCTTATATTATAATTGTTAAACCTTTAAATTAAAACTGTAATACCGAAAAATTTATGAATAAATTAAGGTAAATGTAAAACTTATTAAGTTCAATATTCTTTGAAATAAATCAAATTTTTATCATACTAATAACATTTTATTTCATAAGAAAAATATTAAAACTTTATTATTTTCATGAATTTTTATTATCTCTCATTAACTTCAAAATATTAGATTGAATAATTTTTTATTCAGCTAAAGTATAATGTGTAAACTTAATTATAATTTGTAGACTTAATGATACTGTGAAATCAGAATATACAATATAAATTTAGTTTTATAAATATAAGTTAGATTTGAAAAATGATTTTGAATGAATTTAATATTATCATGAATAAATATTTTTAATAATTCAGAAATAAAAATTACATTAAAAATTAACTGAAATTTGATGTGTAACTTATACGAATTAACAACATTACAAATAAAATATTATGAAAATACAAAAATTTTAAATATATTTTAAAATTACAATCAGATAACGAAATATCTGTTTCATTTTTTATTAAAATTTATATTTACATGTATTATTGTTATTAGGTTATCTAATAATTGTGCATACTTTTAAATTTTACTATATAATTGTGCAATAAATTTTAATTACTAATTCATTGGCTAATTGCCATTAGCAATACAAAAATTATATCAATATAACGACTGATTTATTAGAATAGCATTATTTTATGAAAGTTTATTATTTTAAAAAACTCTTTCAATATAGAATCAAAAAATTGTACCTAATCAGTCTATTTAATAATGTAAACGATATTGAGTTATCATAAATATTTGTAAAATATATAATTTTTTGTAATAATGCTAATAAATTCACGTGTTAGGTACTACATAATAATAATAATAATAATACAATTAAATACACGAAAAGGATTAAAAACCGGAATAAAGACTAAAATCCAGAACTCTTCACCTGCTATTTCGAGACTCCATGTAAGCAGAAATCCATCGGTCGATGCATAAAAGTTTCTCAAATCCTCTGTTAGTAGACAACAATGCTTTTGCTCCCATGTAGTTAATGCGGATCTGTCACAGGGAATTCGTCTCTCCAGTTTTACGTTTTTTATGCATGGATTGGCTTCCAATAGTTTCATAACACCCAAGGTTAGATTCTCGTAGAATGAGTCCTCACTTACTACGTCCACAAAGAAGGACATTTTTGTTTAGGTGTAATAATAATACTTTGTAAATTTGTAGTGTCTTTTAGTACATAATTTGGTTGTATATTTTGAATGACCGAGAATCGAAGGTGAAATGGTTTGTTGGTGGGTGAGAGACATTGTATTTTCGGTAAATTAAGTTTATTCGAGGCTCCATGGTAACGCGAGTCGGAAAAGCACGAAAAGCAATGTTCGGATCAAAACGAAAGGCCGAGCCTAGTTTGCAGGCAGTTGCACGCAAGCGCCTTCAAACGACGCGAACTTGCACTTGTGTCCCCGATAGAATTATATTTTTGAAGATGTACCTTTTTTTATTCATTGTATGTAATATTCCGAAACGAAATTTAAATTTTATCAACCTTAAAATATGAAATGTCTTTTTTATTAAGATATTTTATGTAAAAAAATCTTAAGTATTTAAAATTAATTATTGTTAAGTTTATTAATACATTTCACTCTTGCATATTAATATTTGCATGTATGATTTATTTATGTACAATTATTTTAAATTCACACGCGTGTGTGTGCTTATGTTAAGGTACGAAAACTCCCACTCAAATATGCACTTACACATACACACACGGTCGTATGGCACACATTTATTTATACATGTGCTAGAATAGTAAGTAGAATCCACTCTTTTATTGTTGCTTAATAATATTGAAAAAATAATGAATTAAATTAAGTAGCTAAATTAACAAAAATGTAGCGCATATCGGTAATAATTAGAACCAAATAAGCGTTACAAGTTTTTATTACAATACCAAATCATCTCATTTTGGGGTTGAAGTTCAATAACTCAACTTTTTTTTACATTTTTTTGGTAAAGACATTTAATTTTTATACTTCATCAAAATATTTATAATTAATTAATGATTAGTTTTTATTTGAATACAAAAATATTTGTATTTTAAAAATTATTAAAAATTTATATTATAAATAAAAAATAACGTTTAAAATAGAATAAATTTCTCTTGTTTCGTGATCTTTACGTTATAATTAAAATATATAAATTTTATATTTTTTTTTAATATTTTGAATTTTATATTTCATATAATTAATAAACAAAATTGCAATATTAGTACAAGAATTATTTTTTGACATAGAAATATTTTTTATAGGAGATATTCCTACCTCTATACATTCTTGGAATATTAATTGTGGTAAAAATTTTGATACCTAATCCAAGTTATCCTGCTATTACTACTCAAAGGCAGGAAGGTGATATTTTCGAGTTCTTCAATGGTTATAGAAATAATACCATAGCCGTGGTGCCCAATTCATCGGAAACTCTTGTAAGAATAAATACTTTTCCCAAAACTTCTGAATTTATCGTTTAATGCTATTAAAAAAGAATAATAATTGTAATAAAAAACGAATAAATTACAGACTTTCTTAAATTCCATGAATGTCTTATGGCTATCAATGTGGAATTATCCTGGTAAGCATCCTCTTAATTTTATCGTTTACGATACGAAAGACGATTTGCAGGCAGCTTACTGGAAAGAACCGTATAGTATACCATTAGCGGTAATTTTTGAGGACCCTCAACCGATTTCTCACAATTTATTGTAAGTTTATTATTATTAAAATTCATTTTAATGCTGTATAATTAATTTTATAATTATAACTAACATATATATGTAACGTATACATTTTTACGGTCACTTATCATTTGTTATCATTTTTTTCTATAAAATAATTTTCTACTTTTTTGTTTACTTATTGTAAAAGAAAAAATAAGAATCATGTAAGATATTTATAGCAGCAGTTTCAATACCAAGTCAATAATGATTTATTAAATAAAAAGTTATAGTTGTTTTGTTGTATGATAATACATATAAGCCCTATTATAATACTCTTAATAGATATGAAATACGAACGAATCCTTCATACACGTCGCCGCCATCACCGACTGAAATGTTTTCTTCTTCCGTAACCTGCCGGAAAGATACCAGTCATTGGATGGGTGGAGTACTTTCCATAGAAACTGGAGGCTCGTGTCCTGTCAATAATTATTTTTTATCTGGCTTTATGGCCTTACAATTAATGATGGATATTACAAAAATTAGGGTAATTCGATACATAAATATAATTTAGATTGAAATAAATTTAAATTTATATAATCACAAGTTTTATAAAAATTGATGAAAAAAAATTTTCAGTAATTATAAATTTTAACGGATACATGTAATCTATGACTTTCATATAATATATTTAACATATAATTACTTTTATGCTGTTAGTTTTTTCAGTAATCGATTGTATCGTATTTTAATTTTTTACACGTTTTTATACACTCGCTAATATTTTCAGTTTGATACTGGAATAACTGATATAATGGTACCAGAAATTAAGCTGGAAATGTTTCCCAAGGGACCTTATACAGCAGGTAAGATATTTATTTTTCATTAGAATTGCTTGATATTTATTTTACATTTATGTTATAGATTGGATGCTCGCCTTCAGAGTTGTGATTCCTTTATATATGGTGATAGCCCTTTCACAATTTATAACTTACCTATTAATTTTAATTGTAGGCGAAAAAGAAAATAAAATTAAAGAGGGAATGAAGATAATGGGTCTAAAGGATTCCGTATTTTGGTTAGAAGACTTTTCGTTATATATAATATGAATTCAATATGAATTGTTTTCGATAACTTTAATAAATATTCTTCTTGCTTTTATTTAATATTGACAGGTTATCATGGTTTATTATTTATGCAATTTTCGTTCTACTATTGTCAGCCGTGGCAGTTGTTTTACTTTTTACACTTCAAATGTTTCAACACACACATTTTTTACCAATATTTTTATTGGTCGTTCTCTACAGTTTTTCCGTTATTATGTTCGCCTTTATGATTACACCTTTCTTCGACAAATCACGTGTAAGTTTTTAAATCATTGGTTATATTCATCGAAATGCTCTTTTAAGAGTTAATAATTTATTTCAACAATTTTTTAGACTGCTGGAGTTCTAGGAAATTTTGCGGTGACAATTTTGAGCCTTATGTACTTTATTCAAGTGTTCGTTGATAACTCGAGCTCAATATCATTTTGGCTTGTATCATTATTAAGTCCAACAGGAGTCGCTTTGGCCATGGATAAGGTAAGGTGTATTCATAATTGATAAAAATTATTAATAATAAACTTCATTTATTTATGCTATTAATTACGAAAAATTAAGTATTGATTAATATAGAATAATAGAAATGTTTCTATTATTATAATAATTAAAATTTTTATATTATTTCATGTTTTAGAAAATATTAAAAAGTATTGATAGAATTTAATTTAAATATTATGAAATAAATAATATAAATATATAAATATTTTTCTACGAATAGTCAGAGTAATAATTACGTTTTAAATATATTTATATTCAATCATTATTTGTCAACTTCTCTTGCAAATAAAAGTTGACTAATTTAGATTTTGTAACGAACACTAGTTATGTTAAATATAGAACGCATAGTTTATATTTTTGCAAGTTCGTTTTAAAATAAACATTTATTTATTTATAATAGATTATAAGTACTTGATCTTTATATTATTTACAATTAATCTTTTCAGGCACTCGTATTAGATTTGCAAGGTGAAGGAGTTAATTTCGACAATCTTTGGTCCGGACCTGGAATTCCATTTGGTGGAAGTCTTATAATGATGACTTTGGACATATTCCTGTATGGATTATTAGCCTACTATCTTGACTCAGTCATTCCGAGTGAGTTATTAACATTTTTTTATAATAAATGTATATCTTAACTATTGTTTAAAATAAGTATATGTTTTTTAATTTATATTTTTTTATTTATAAATTTTACTATATTTATTCTTTGTTATTTTCGCTATCAAAGTAATAATATTTATATACTCTCCATTTTTTAATTTTTTAAAGGTTGATCTATTTTATTTTTATGAAATGTTTGAAGGCTTGAATAATTTAATTTAGAATAGATAATAATAATAAATTTTTTATATATATTTATAGAAGAAACTATATAAAATAGATCGTTTAAAATTGAAAAAATATATTTAGCGAATAAAAAAATGTTCACATTTTCAAATTAACGCTTGCAAATATGATTTTAACAATCTTATTTGTCTTATGTTCTAGGCGAATATGGTACAAAACGACCGGCGTGGTTCTGCTTCACACCGGGCTTCTGGTGCAAAAAGAGCAAAGTCCCGAGAGTAAGTTCCATAGATTGTTTAAATAGTACTACCACTGCGTCGATTGACGCGGTCGAACATGTACAAGTAATAAAGCCGACTGTACGAATCGACCCTGGTGATTGTCAGGCGCCAGTAGCCAACGGCGAATCCAATTCTTTCATTCCTGGAGAGGAGGCGAATCGTGACGTCGAGCCTGTGGTGCGAGAAATGAAAGGACGCGAGGCGATTCGTATCGTCGATCTGTACAAGTCTTACAGCAAGTGCCGACGTTCCGAAGTCAAGGCTGTCAACGGCATCAACCTTACAATTTACGAAGGTCAGATAACCGCTATCCTCGGTCACAATGGAGCTGGCAAGACGACGCTTTTCAATATTCTTACCGGTCTCACTTCGCCGACGGCCGGTACGGCTCTCATTTTTGGCTACGACGTCAGGGACTCCAACGATATGCACATGATTCGTAGTATGACGGGAGTTTGTCCGCAGCACGACATTCTCTTTGATTTATTGACGCCCCGCGAGCATCTCGAATTTTTTGCAGCGGTGCGCGGTATTCCCCGAAATATGATCGAACACGAGGTAAGAATTTGTTACTTGTTTTTTGTCGATATTGGTTACAATTGAATCTTATGTCTGAAAGTACAGGTTACTTAATTATTAGTAAACAAACAACTTAAATATCTACACTTAACTTTTCATTTATTAAATAGAAGGAAAATATATTTTCCGATCTATCGAAGCATCGATTCCTTTATTTTAACTGTCTTTTCTAATATAAATTTAAATTGTGATATTTATCAAATAACTATTCGTTTAAATTTATTTCTTTAATTATAGAATTTTTTGATGGAATAAATATGATATTAAAATACCATGTTACTAAATAAGTTCATTTCTCATTCTTTTCAAGCAATATTCATTTTTATTGTTACATAAAACATTGGATAAATTGAATATTTTTCATTATTTTAAAGTATAAAGCGATGATTAGATAATTTGTGCATAGGTGAAAAAAACATTGAAAGACATAGATCTCCTCGAAAAAGCCGACACGTTTGCTAAGTACCTGAGTGGCGGACAGAAAAGAAAACTGTCCGTAGGGATAGCCATAATCGGTGATCCAAAAATCATAATTCTCGACGAACCGACAGCCGGTGTTGATCCATATTCTCGTAGGCAAATGTGGTCTTTCCTTCAATCGCGTCGGCATGGAAAGGTTATATTGCTGACGACTCATTTTATGGATGAAGCTGACATTCTGGCCGACAGGAAGGCTGTGATTAGCAAGGGAAAGTTACGATGTTGCGGTAGTTCGCTTTTCCTTAAAAACAAATTTGGAATAGGATATCATCTCACGTAAGTAGCTATTTTTTTATTATAGTGATAAATATAATAAAAAGTTTTTTGAAATTTTTCTTGAATTTAAAATTTATCATTTTTATTCTTATATGGTACAAGCCTTAGAATACCGTTAATAAATAAATTTTAATTTAGTTAATATTTTTTAATTTAAAAATATACATTTGTACGTTATATCTAAATTTATAAAACAAATTTTTAAAAATCGCTTACAAATAGAAATAATCTAAAGTTGTTTTTTGATTTTTGTTACTGATTATTTTGATAAACGATTTAAAAATAAACTCAAAGATTTTTCAAGTATAAAAAAATGCATTTACGCTAATAAAATTTTTGTCAGTTAAAGAAATTTGATTTATCGAAAGAAAGAGAAATCTTAGAAAATAAATTATTTTTATAATGTATCGATAAATTATAAAACGCTAATGAATTTTTGTACCACAAATAATACAACAACAAAATTTCATACTGTTCTAAGATGAATTCTAAGATACAGTCGTAACTTTTAGGCTCGTACTAGAAGGTAACGTTCGGGAAAATGCAATAACTCGATTGGTCTCGTCTCACGTAACGAAAGCCGAAAAAGCCCGTAGACACGGCCGCGAGCTCAGTTTCATTCTACCTCATAACTCGGTGGAGAACTTTGCACCACTTTTCTCTGCGATCGAACAAGAAATAAAAACTAAAGCCCTACGCCTGGGCATCAGTAGCTACGGAGTATCCATGACAACTTTGGAGGAAGTGTTCTTGCACCTGGAGAAGGACGAGGAGACTGAGTGCACGATGGACAATCTATCGAAAAAGATGGTAAGGAACCGTGCGCTCAGTAGATCTCTGTCACTGCAGTCCAAGAGCACGTCTTATCAAAGTTTGCAGAACGAGGGTACGGCAGTACAGAGCGATGCTCAGCTCAAAGGTGAGTTAAAACGCGTTTATTTTTATCGCTGAGCTTGTGAAATATGTTTAGAAGAAGGCTTAAACGGTTTAATCGTAATTAAAAGATGCGAAATTGTCTCGATAAAACTTGTGATACAAAATCATAATTGAAAAAATATATATTTTCATTGTAGATAGGAAATATTATTAAGTATTTAAATTCAATTTGTTAATATTTCATTTTAAAACTTTTTTATAAATTCTTTAGAAATACAGTATTTATTATTAAAAAACAATATAGATTGAAAAACTGTTCAACTTTAATCAAACTTCGTATAAATTTCGTTTTAGATCCGAATAAATAATATATTTTGCACTATTTTTAAAAGAGTATTTATCGCTTATTTACTACGCTCGACATCTTTTTCTTTTATAGTTGGTACAAATGAGCTCCCGGATGGGACAGTTCACAACGACAAAAGCCCAGCGATTCTCGGCCTCGGTCTAGATCCAATAAAAATACGTCCCAATGTAATACAAACCTTTTACGCCATGTTGAGGCTCCGAGTTCTACGACTCTTCAGAAGCATTCAGCTACTGTACTTCACGATAGTTGCACCCTTAGCTCTCGTTGTACTTGGTCTTTATCTTAACAGTATTCAAACCGTTGAGAGCAGAATGCAGAGTCTTGAGTTAAACAATGGTAGCATATTTATTCAAGTTTTCGATGCATCAATAATGAATTATTAATATTTCATAGTTTATTTTTTAATTTTTAATTGAATTCAAAAGTTATAATATAAGATATTTTTTTTAAATTATAGTTTACTTTTTATTTAAACTATTATTAGTTAAATTACGAAATAATTACATAATTCAGTATAGATGAAAAAATTTAATTTTGCGTATGATGACTTATAACTAATTAATTTTGAGATAAGGTAGTTTCTTAAAATAAATTTTAATCCATAATCTATAAAATATAAATAAAAAAAGTTTATTTTTCATTTTTTATTACTTATTATAAAATATAATATTTTTAGTGTAATTTCTATAACAAATAATGATATTCAAAATTAAAAATCTAAATTTTCTTTTATAATTCAATCATATTCAATTAATATCGTTGTATTTTAAACAATTATATATATTTTTTCTTATAATACCAATACAATAGAATCTGTTTAGGTGTAGTCATAATATACGAATAAACGTATTTTATTAATTTTTTTTATTTTTATAATAATCAATAATATTTCAAATATTTCAATTAAATTAAAATAATATATTATGTTTAAAAACAGTATATATAATTGGATGAATGAATTTATTAGAATAAAAAATATGAGAAGAAATTTTTTTACCGGAATTAGTTTTTCGAGAGTATTTAAATAACTAATATTAGAACGTACTGTAAATTTGAAACGATTAATTTGTAGAACATTGATTCATATTATTATTATTTAACCAATAATATATACATAATATAATAACAGGTATTGTTTTTACTTTTATTAGTATACTTGTAAATAGTTTTTGAAAAATAGTTGTTTTGTGAAAATTATTTTGATTTCGTAAAACAATACAAAAAACGTTTTTTGAATACATTTTTCAGATAGTTACGGAGATGAAACAAAAATTATGTACATTAACAGTTCAAATCGTGATATCTCATATTTAATGAACAATGTTGGTGAGATGGTTAGTCAAATGGAGGAGTACGATGGAACTTTTATTGATTTACTTCAACGTGCACCACATATGGCTATTTTAAATGTTACCGACTATAATTTTTCAAGGATGAACTTTACTGTTATGTACAACGATACTATGCAACATTCGTTACCAATTGTACTGAACATTTTTACCAACGCATTCCACAAGTAAGAATTTTCAAGTTTTCATTATAATACTACATTTATAACCAATTGTGTTGCCTATATATTTCTGTAAAATCAAGTGTAAGAGTAAACTTATTGTTAATGATTCAATTATTTACGAAAATTAATTATTAGCGTCGATGAATATCTTTTTAATATATTATCTCTAAGATAAATATTTGATAAACAATATTTAAATTAGGTATTTAAAATTAAATTTGAATACTTCGATCATTTAATTAAATTTAAAAATATTTATTTTTATTTAATTTTATCAGTACCGTTAAAAAGAGAATACTATACAATTAAAAGTCATGAGATATAAAGCATATAATATTTATTGCATTATAAATATTTTTTAACTTTTAAAATAATTATAAAAGATTAATTCAATTGATCTATATATATATATATATATATATATAAATTATTCTAAAATAATTAGTCTTACTGAAACGTAGTTATACATATTAAATAAAATATATTTATTCAATAAATTATTTTATGTTTAGATTACTTAATCCAGGGCAAAATTCAGAAATTAGAGTAAAAACACATCCATTCCAACAAACTTCTCAACCTCAAGAGTTCAACATTGGAATAGCAAGTTCAGCACTATTTATTGGAATGGACCTTGTTCTTGTGCCCATTACTCTAGCCGTTGACATGGTTTATGATCGTGAAGTATGTAAAGAATATCTAAATATAAATATAGAAAATTTAGAACTTTTATAAAAATATTTCATATAATCAGATTTACTTTCATGCTTTACTTCAATAAGTAGATATTAGTTAACTGTATATGCAAATACTTAATAAAATCAGTCATTTCAATTTTTCTATTCGATATGTTTAGATTTTAATATGTATTAATATATAAGATATAAAATTCATTAGGATATTATACAAATTATTATTTGGGTATATTATTGCTAGCGAAACTATAATCTAACAATAATTTACTTCAGAAGTTTTAGTACTTAAGTTTTAGTACCTATTTTTAGTAGAACAAACAATACCTTTTAAATTTTTTTACTTACTTCGATAAAATAAATAAATTAAAAAATTTATCGTTAAATAATTGCAATATTATTTAATAAAGATAAAGTTATGAACTGTTTAATTTATATAACACTTCATCTTGTTTAAATCATTATTTTTTTGTATTATTGTAGAGTAATATAAATTTAAAAAAATAACTATATTTTTTATCATTATATCTTACATATAAGTAATAGTTATAAATTATAAATAAAACCATTTCATTTTAAAATAAAATATGTAGCGTGATAAAAATTTTTTTATGGAAAATATATTTTAAAATATATCTTTAATTTAATTAATAGATATATTGAAAAAATAATGTTTAAAATAATTAATTTTATAGTTTAATTATAGTTTATTAATAAATTTTATAAAAAATATTTGTAAATATTTATTTATGTAATTATAAATTAATAATTTTACAGATCAAAGCGAAGAATCAATTAAGAGTTAATGGCCTTTCATTTACAATGTACTTCTTTACATATTTTGTGGTACTACTTGGACTCATGGGTTTTATATGTCTTTGTATTCTGGGGATTATATGCCTTTTTGATGTACCATCACTTCAGGAAGTGCCAGCACTTTTAACTCTAGGTGGTCTGATTATACTGTATTGTCCATCTTCGATATTCTTCTCCACTTGTCTCGCATATATGTTTGACAAAATGGATTCGGCTCAAAGCTTTTTACCAAATATTGCCACATTTTTTGGACTTATACCTTTTCTTTTGGTCATGATTTTAGATATGCTTGGTGTTGGTGAGTACCTATTTATACTTATTTATTCGTTTGAATTTATATTTTATATAAAAATAAATTTGAAGAATACAAATTAATTCATTTTAGTATTCTTTAAAAATAAATTTTATAATATAAAATGAACCCGATGAACGTAAGAATAAAGTTACAAAACTAAAATTGAATTTCATTTAAATTTATGTTTATTAGAAAGATAAATTTTGTTAAATTGATCTAATAAGTAATAAATTTTAATCACTTAAAATTCACTTAAAAATTCACGTAACTCAGTTTAAACATTAATATTTATTTGAAATATTAATATTAGTATAATAAATGTATTTTACTAAAGAAATTGATAATTTAATACAAAAATTAAATATAATTCATAATAAAAAAAAATAATGAAACTATTTTTACTATCATTTTTTAGGTGGAATAGCAGCATTTGCCCTTCACGTAGTATTTTCACTTTGTAATACTATGTATGTACCGTATGCTGCATTATATTACATCGATCGCGTACATCTTATGTGCTCTATTAATGCAGCCTGCCATCATCTCAGTATATCCGATTATTTGACTAGTGAAATCATCATCATGGGACTAGGAGTAATGCTGCATTGTCCAATTTGGTTCTTTGTTCTGGTATTACTTGACACTAAGAAGAGCGGACGAAATGTCAAAGACATTTTTAAGTATTTTATGGTAAGTCCTTTTAATAATATATTTAAAAATATTTTGGTTTTATTAAATTTGTAATCTTATTACCTTATTTGGTATACCATTAAAAGTTATAAATATGAATTTTATTTTGGATATAATTATTATCGTTAGTTTGATTGAAGCTTAAATATAATTTATTCAACAATCTTTTTTTCTATTAGCGTAATGGAAACTCAACGGGGAAAGAAATTATGGAGAATGCCGATGTTGGCGAACACGAGGATGTTGATGTTAAAAATGAAAGGCAAAAAGTTTTTAATCTAATTAATTCGACACCTGTGCAAGAACCACCTGTTGTATTAGTTCAGGTAAATTTTGTTTTTAAGTAAAGTGTAATATTGTTTAAATTATTTATAATATTTTTCTTATTTAAAAAAAAAACAATTGCAATTTTAATTCATTTTATATAAAAAGAAATATACTAAATATTAAACAAAATTTATGTTGATTTATAGTTAAAACCGTAGATATTTAAATTATAAAATTCTGAAATAATTTAAAAATCATTATTGAATTCATTGATGGCTAATAAAGTAAATTTATAAAAATGTTAAATATTTCCCAAGCAATTAGTTATTTGACTTAGTAACATATTAAAGGCTATACGCACATAAACATAATATTGCTATTTTAAGAACAACGAAATTACTTATTATATCAGTATTTATTTATTATATAGTAATATTTGAATTTTTACAAAGTTTACAAATACGAATTTTTCTTTATACTAGTTAAATTTATTCTATAGTATGTTGTATTGTGTTAAATATGATGAGCTAATTTACTAATTGAGAAAAGAATGAGAATTCTAATATGGGTATATCATAGACAATATGTAGCAATAATTATTGATAAAAGCATCGAAAGAAAACTTGAATTTTATGTACATTGTAACGAAATTTTCCGATGCTCGTTAAAACTCATTACCTACTTATAAATTTGATAACGTATAACGAAATGATTATAAATCAAAGCACTTATATAACAACGAACTATGTTAACTCTTTTCTTAAATTATCTTTTAATTTTTTTAATAACTCACATTTATGAAAATATCATCAATTATATTTCTCAATTTATTTTTTCATAGAATCTACGAAAAGAGTATCGACAGCAAGAAACAACATCGTGCAATTGTTGCTCAAAGCACGAGGAAGAACAACCCGCCCCTACGAAAAAAATTGCCGTACGCAATCTTTCACTGGCTGTCGAACCAGGCGAGGTTCTTGGTCTTCTAGGTCATAATGGAGCTGGAAAAACTACAACGATGAAGATTATAATAGCGGAAGAAACAGCTAGTCGAGGGAGAGTACAAATCGGAGGTCATAGCATCAACTCTCATATGTCCGACGCTTTTAGGCAGATGGGTTATTGTCCGCAACACGACGCGCAGTGGAAGAATATCACTGTTAGAGAACATCTCGAGTGTTATGCGGCTATTCGTGGTGTACCTTGGCGCGAGATTAACAGGTAAATCTTAATTTTTTTCTGTATACGATGTATAAGGTGCAATAATGATAATTTTGGGCTTGTAACGCGTGATAAATATAAATAATCCTACAAATATATTCTTTAGATATTTTTTTATTATAATAATAAAAACTTTCATTTTCGTATATTAAAATAATCTATGATTCTATAAAACTATAATTAAACAATTTTATTGTAATAAAGAAGATATTGAAAACAATATAAAATTTCAATTTAATCGAAAAATTTATTCATGTTATTATCGTTTTACTCAGAATCGTTGACCTGTATTTATCTGGCTTGCAAATACACGAACACGCGGATAAACAAACGCAGGAATGTTCCGGTGGAACAAGAAGAAAACTTAGTTTTGCAATGGCCATGATAGGAGGACCTAAGGTTGTTCTTATGGATGAACCTAGTACAGGAATGGATCCCCGTTCGAAAAGATTCCTTTGGGATACGATCCTCGCTAGTTTCCAGGTAAAATATTGTTTTGCGCTATATATTCATTTTTAAGCTGATATAAGTTTGCCGATAACAAAACTTACTATGCTCTTGTAAAATGATATACATCTTTTACAAAAGAATATCCAAAAAATTATCGTTAATATTATTTTAGAGCTTTTATTAAATTATTTTGCTTTATATTTAGTTAATTATTATTATAAGTATTATATGATTTTGGTTAACTAATTTTGTGAAAATAATTTTTTTCATATTGAAAACTACAGCGAGTAAAGTTAAGATATACACTTGCAAATTAAAAACAAGTCATTATGTCATAAAATCGGTAAACCTATATTCGCTGTTTAAAACTTTTTAAATTTTACAATAAATTATCGTTAACATCGAACTAATTATTACTTGAAATTCCTTAACAGGGTGGCAGAGGGGCGATTCTCACAACGCACTCCATGGAGGAAGCCGATGCATTGTGCTCGCGAGTCGGTATTATGGTAAAAGGCGAACTACGTTGTATCGGTTCAACTCAACACTTGAAAAACCTTTATGGAGCCGGTTACACTCTCGAGATGAAGCTCCTCGGTGGAGATTGTACACCCACTACGCCTTCGGGTAATCGCGTGAGTGGTCTAAAGGATTTTGTTACGGGAATGTTTGCCGATGCCACGCTCGAGGAAAGTTTCGCGGATAGACTCGTGTTTGCCGTGCCCCAGCATTCAGTGCATTCGCTGGCCGAATGTTTTACCCAGCTTGAGAAAGGTTGGTAAATCTGTTTTTTTGTAATTGTGTCTTTTGTTTATATTTTTTAAAATATTTTGTAATTGTTTACTAACCAAAGTATTCAATTTTTATTCGTATTGCAGCTAAGTTAGAACTCGACATAGAGGAGTACAGTTTCAGTCAAACGACTCTCGAGCAAGTGTTTCTCAAGTTTTCGCATTACGACGAATTAAATGCTGGAGATTGAGTGAATAATTAAATACAATGCATAAACTGTGCGTGTAATAAAGGTGCAAAGCTTGATGTGTTTTGTCCCACGGAATCACTCGAACGAAGAAATAATAGTGCCGCATATTGTAAGGAGTCGGAAATTGAGGGACCAGGCGTTGTTTTGTGGGGCAATCACTAATTTTAAAATCGATTCCAGCACAGAATAAGTAATAAGAAACTACCAAGAACGTAATTCTTAAGTGACGATGGAACGGCTCGAATATTGTTTGCTTATTTATTTTTTTATTTATATTTTATTTAAATTCTCTATGTTGATTACATTTATATTAGTTATTTACTCTAACGCATTACACATTTGACAATGAGTATTATTATGATACTCTATTTTGTAAATAATAATCTAGCGCTTGATGTATTATACATCATTAAAAATTACATAAAAATCGCGAAGATGTATGAGTAATTATTGTTGAGAATTGAATTAAAAATATAAAGAATTTTCTACACTTTATTATAAATCATCGATAAAAAAGTTATTTAATAATATAAGCATTTTATGTTCAACCTAAGTTCAATTGTCTGCATCGTCATCGTAAAAAGTTATGGATTATAAATATATCAATCGCGTCATCTTCAATTCAATATATTAACTAAAGTCCATAGCTATAAAGTTTTTAAAAATAAAAAACAATGAATAGTTCAAGAATTTGTATACTTGTAATACAAATCATTAATATCAAATCTTTATATGTAAATAAAATTCATCTGAATATGTCCTTTACAGTCATATTTATAGTTTAATAAATAGTCAAAACGATCATTTTTATTCTTTTTAATCTATATCTAATAAGATTTGATATAAAGTTTCATAATTACGTTTCCGCACCAATCATATCGCCATAATAATGCTCTTATTCTATGGATAACAAATACATACTTTGAATATAAATTTTTCTTGCATAAAAATCAACGGTTTCAAAGAACGAGCAAATATTAAAGTATAAAAATCATGAGATAATTTGCAATAATTATTTTCTAAGTGTACTGTGACATTAGCACCGAGAAAAGATTTAAACGACAGTGTTTCAAGCGGAAAGATATCAATGTACTTTAAGAAGTAATCGTGAATCTATAATTATGTATGCATAGACTTTTAATCATTTTTAGATGAAAGCATAGACACCAAAAAGAGGTTCAATAATACTCTGAAATTCAAACTTTATTCAAGTTTGATTAAAATTTCGTATATAGATATATACATATAATATCCCATAGAGATTTTTAATTACTATTAATTTTCATTTGAAAAAAACTAAAAAAATAAACAGCAGAAGTCTGATACAAAAACACGACGATGTACATAGAAATACTGAAAAATAGATGTGAAAAACGTATTCATCGTCGATAAACAAGAGTTTCTCTGTACTTCTATGTACTTTATTGTGAAACTTTTATCGACAAATGTTTGTAAAGAAAAATAAAGAATTGCAATATAGATGATGGTTAAATATTTACACTTCAAACAGTAAATGATATGGATCGATATAAATAAGGCAGAAAGCAGAAAAAAAGAAGAAATAAATATATAATCCAATGAAGATTATCTAGAAAGATTTGTGAATTTTAGGTTGAACAAACTATATAACAATGAAGGTTGGGTATTTTATCATGAAATTTGCGTCTCTGCAAATTGCGTTACTTAGGTATTAAGTTGTTTCATAGTGATTCATATGTAATTACACGAGACGCATTTCAATTTGTTGCCGGCCTCAAATTAAACCTTAGATTTTAGCGGAATTTATCAAAGACTATTAAACAAAAATAAAAAAGAACACAAACCTAAAATAATCAATCATGAAGAAAGGTGTACGAACATTTTCTCGTAAGCCTCATTTAATATTACGCTTCTTTCTTACTGGAATATAATATACAGAAGGAAAAAAACTGTCGTTAATTATGAACGAGCAAAATAAATTAATATTAAAAATGATTGGCACTTACGGGTTTGTATATTAATGCAATTATAAGCGATTAGTAGGTGAAGGAATTTCATTTTCATAAAAATAGAAATTTATTTAAATAAGGAAAAAACGATCGTTATTGAGCGTTTAAAAGCATTTGTTTACACATGCGCACCAGATACTGCAATTGAAATGGTGTTCTAAAATATAGGAAGTTTGCGTGAAATAATGTAAGAAAGTGAAGTAGCGATAAGATGAAAAAACGAGACTGAAAGAGAAAAAGAGCGAGAAATGGAGAAGAAAGATTGAGAGAGAGCGAGAGAGAGAGAGAGAGAGAAAGATATTGCTGTCACATTTGGACTGAACAAAATATTTTGTAGATAAAAAGATGTAGGTAGTGAAATTTCAAATTTTGTCACAATGAAGTAAAAAAAAAGCGTTTTTTGTATATATATAAATGATGTTATGTAATATTAATTAATAAAAATTATAAAGTCATATTTGAGTAAAGTATAAGAATATCAATTATATATAGAAAATATAAACGCCTATTGTTACAATAAGGCATTCGCCCATACTTCGATCAGAGAATTCACCGTATTCAAGAATTCCCTGATAAATAATGAACATATAGAAGATGGAAGAAATTAAAAAAATATAACTACCGAAAAATGAAACAATGGAAAATTTAGTCAATTATTTGAAAAGTATGCGAGTAATTGAAAAATTCATTGTTTCGTATCATTGACGCCTTTAATACTTGCATCGATATATTATTATTCTGAGAAATCCGTTTTATTAAGAATCTTACATTTTCATTTGATTAAATAAGAACTAATATTATTCGGTCACTAAATAAATAAACTATTTGATTAATTTATTATTCGAATACAAAATAGTAGAAACAAGTTATTAAATAGTTATTCCGATTTATGATTCATAATCACATTAATCAGCAATACCGCTTTTACGTAAATTATATACATCATATTTGAGCAGATATCTACAATCATATTTGAGTCCATTTTTGCTGAAAAATATACGAAGAACCTCTGGAATTACGAAATCGTCTGGATATTCTGAGGTCAACGCGTATTTGTTAATGCGAATTATATGTAAAATCAATTGTTTGAAACAATGCTTTTTCACAAATAAAATTTATCAAAAGATCGAACGATCTCGCAGTTTCCAATAGTAACTTGTTATTTTTATACTTTCAAATAACCTTTTTTTATATATATTACACATATTTCTTCAATCTATAGCTTTCGCCAAATATCTTTTCCGAAAATTAAATAAAAGTATTTATTTCAAATCATCGAAGTCATTTAACATTGTATGCTTAAATATTCACGAATTATATTTATAACAATTGAATATATAGAATGTCCATCAATTTTAATAAAATCGATTGAAAAACGCTTATATATCTCTATAGAATTTTTAATGTACTTATTAAATAATTAATTAACTTACGTGCGTATTTTAATATTAATGTAGTTTTTAAATATTAATATTTTTTGTAATTATTATTTTACAGATATAAATGACATTTTAATATTTTATATACATATTTTAAAAAATTTGTTGTTATTATTTTTTAAATTAAATATAATTGCACATTAAATAATTATTTTTTAACCAAATACCATATAAAAATGATTATATTAAACAAATATGTACACATCTCTACCTAATTATTAATTTTAGTCTTTATATTAAAGGTACACATTGAAAATATTTTTGTTGTCATATGTTCAGAATTAAAATTTTTCTTTAAATAGTTAAATTTTAAAATATTAATAAAGCAAATTTTGAGTTTATCAAGTCTATATTTAATTTTTTAAAGAATATAATTTAATTGAATTTACGAAATATTTAAATAGAAATATATTTATAAATCTTAATATTGTAATTTCAAATTATTATTTAATGCTCAATTAATTACATATATGAATTCTTCAAAAATTCTTATCTTTTAAAAGCTCATATTCTGTATTTTATTTTTTTAAATCGTAATTTTAATAATTTTTGATTAAAATATCGATCAAAATAAAAATTCGTATATTATTTCATGAAAGATTTAATTCTTTTTACATATTTCACAAAATCAATAAAGTTTTTCATCTTTTCATTATACATTTTTTAAAAAATTTGAACGAATAAATCAAAAGTTTAACGAAATTTAATGATTTTATAAATATATTTCTGTATTCAAGTTCTTTCTTTTTTTTATAATAATTATACGTATGTATGAATAACGTGGATGAATCTTGTAGATTTTGCCCCGAGAGTGACTATTCAAACAGATAAACTAGTGTCCATTGTGTTTGCATTCACTGTCTTGATACTAAGTGCCTGAATCTCTGATCAATAACTGAAATTAAATTACTATTGTAGACTACTTCCTAATCGAAAGAGGTCCCATCCATAGTCTCTGCTTTAAAGTTCAGCATCACAACACAAAGTAGTTCGTAGATTCTTTCTTTGATTTACACCATTCGCGAACTCCGGGCTCAAAGCTTTTAACCCGAATAAGTCTTAATGTATTTTAAATGAATTTGATAAAAGGATTATTTTCTTCTATAAAATTTCAAGATGTTTTTTCTATTTTCACTTTTCGAGTAGTGCTTTTTTCAATCAATCTAGATTTGCCTTGTTATGTATACAACTGAATATTTTTAAAGATCAGACTTTAATATTTAGATTTCTAGGTTCTTCGTCTTTATCAAGTCAATCTAGAGTTCCTCATTTTCCCAAAATATGTAATTAGCAGATAGTTCTAATTTAGCACTCGTATTCAACTTGGCCAGATTGTTTAATTTTTTTTAAGGCTTCATCACCTCATAAGTTCTGGAATTGTAATCCTAAATACGAACTTTGTATTTCTAGTTATTATCAGTTTGATTATCTTGATCTTTGTATAAAACACAGGACGTTTGAAATCTAATATGCAAGGAATTTCATTAGGGCTATTCCATTTCTAGATTACCGTTACTCACGTTTAAGACAGCATGATTCGTGAACCGAACTACTTTATGGTTAAATAGTTTTTGGATATATCTTAGAATTCGTTTTATCGTTGTTAAGAATAATTATTTAGAAATATTATTATATTCATTTCAACTATTAAAGTAATATTTAAAAATCGTTATAAAATACTAGTCGATCATTTGAATGAATTTTTGATCAATTTAATTCTTATAACTTATTACGAACAACTTTGTTTTTTCTTCTTCAAATTCAACAAGCTTGTATTATTATTATTATACTACCGCATTAAATAAGACATTCTATATTATATAAATAAGCATGTGAGATTATCTTACTTGATTATTGTTACAGCAGCACATATATATTCTTAAGTAAATATACGAGCTTTGTAGAAAGGTTAAAAGCATGTTGTCAAAGATCTATAGAGATGAAAGCAGTTCCGAAGAAAGGAGTTTTATCATTAAAATGATATTATTATTTGATCAGTCTCTCTATTATTTTAAACAAGAGCGATGCCAAACTCAGATCATTTGTGTAACTTTTTGCTTAATAAACTTGTACGTTTTTAAATTTAGGAAAAAATATATATTTATTTTTCATATATATATTTAATTTAAATCTATGCAATTTATATATTAATGTATAAAAACATTATTTCTAGAGTTCTGCAATAAAATGTTTAATATAAATGAAACAAACAACTTAGAATTCCAAAATATATGCTATTATAAAAATGGTATTAAAAATTTAACTTTATATATTTAATTATATTAGAAATATATCAAAAATATTATTAACATTAGAATTATTTCAGAGTAATTTTAATTATTTCTTGAAAATATAGTATATTTTTAATATTATACATTTAATTTAATTTATTTTTGTAAAGTTTTTTTTAATTTTTATAATGCTTACAAAAGTTTTTAATTTAAGCGTTAAGTGAAAAAAAGGTTTTTTTGAACGTAATATCTTTTATTTATAAATTAATAAATAATAAATCAACCTATTTATTTATTTTTAACTAAACTTTATATTTTTTTAGGTAAAAATGATTGAAATAGTTAAAAATGATGAAAAAATATTATTTATTATTCTGCTGTTTATAATTCATATAGAGAACGAATGTATAAAGAATTCAAACATAATAGAAAAGCTCCAAACGAAAAGATGAATGAATAAGTAATACATCCCGAGCTGGTTCTAATATATTCACTTTTATATTTATATTTTGATCGGTATATAATTCACATTTTCCTACCAAAGTATCTGTATACTTTTCGAAAATGTAAAATAAATTAAGCATGTTCGATAAGTTGGAGTATAAGAGTACAAGATGCAAAAGAACGTTTGCGAATATAAAAGAAGAAAGCAAATAACGATAAGACCTCTTCATAATGGTAAGTTATGTATTCAGAGCGTAAATTAAACTCGACTCTCCATCTCTGTTACTACTACACTTATGATGTACAGCATTTCATTATAGTGCGAAGGTTGGGAGGATGATGGGTTCACTGCTTCCAGTAGTACGAGGCAAAGTTGTGGTGTAGAATCGATAGCGAGCATTTGTTTCCTTTATAATACGATATATCGGTTCACAGGCATTTGTAATAGTTACACGTAGGTGGCCTCATTGTCGTCAAATATCGCGCGCCATGGACGAAAGAGAATAGTGGGATACGATGCCGCCACTGGATTCAGTAGCTGAGTTTTCAATTGTAAAAGCTCGAAACCGCAAGCGGCTTCTACCACTTTCATCAGTATAACTTTCTATTTTACCACTCACCCCTACCTTGGACTTTCTCTCTCTTTCTCTATTTTATCATACGAAAGAGCTCTATCCAACTTTTGAACACTTTTCGCAACGATATACGTGAGCAGTATATAAACTATCAAACTAATAAATTATATAAAAAGTAAAGCAATTAAAATGTAGATTAATTCAGAACTATTTTTCTGTTAGAAACGTTGTTGGAGGCATTGCATACGATATTTATGTAGCTTTTAAAAAGTTTTAGCTTATTTACTAGATTCATGTTTTATATAAACACACGTAGTGTGTTCATATAAATAAATCATAATATTATTCGTATTAGCATTATTTTAAAGTAATACATTTTTACTATTTTCATAAATATGTGTATAAAAAAAAAGAACACTCTCTTGTGTAAATATGTTTCAGGTTGCTTAATCTGAAGTAAAGACGCTAATTAAAATTTTTTCAAGAATAGAGTGATGAATTTTTAATTAAGATTTTTTTAATTATTTATATGTAAATAATGTAGAATATTATCACGGTTATATTATCTCTTTTAATCACTTTATGTATTAATAAATTTTATAGATTATAAAAATTCTTTAAATACAAAAATCTTTAAATTTTTTTTATAACTCTAATTTTAATATTAGGAGAAGAATACAAAAAACAATAGAAAAAATATTCAGTTCTAATTTAAAAATTGCTGTTTCTTTAAATTTGATTCTGAATACTAAATATTATCAAACGATGATTATATTTTTTAGTAGCAGTTATTTTCTTAATACTTTGTTTCGTTTAGATAAAAAAGTTCAATGTAATTGTAGTTTCAAAATTCAGAGTAAAATTTTTTTGCAGCTAACATTAAAAGTTAATGTAATATAATACAATATATTTATATATTTTTAAAATTTTCAGATTAAGACTTACATTATTTTAAAGATATGTATATATATTTTTATAATAATATTATATAATAGAATAAGTTTAATAATTAAATAAATTAAAGCTTTTTTAGTTTATTGAAAATTACACGTAAATGATAAATAATATTAAAATACTATTGTATTTTTTATCTTTTGATGCTGCTTCATTTTTACATTTTTTTATACTCTGAATTTGATTACAGTCGATTTATAAAACAAATTGTGTATTATATTTATATTTTTTATATTTATATTTCTTTCATATGTGCTTCACTATTATAATTAAGATTATAACTATAGAGCGAAAAAAGATGACAAATATATACGTTTAATAAAGAATAAATAATATACGTAAATATAATTCGGACATAGCAGTTAAAAAATACAGTGTTGAATTTATACATTCATGTGTGAAGAAAGGCAACTCCTCGTAAATATGTGATTGTCATAAAGAAATATTCAAGAATTTATTCGTTTAAAGTACATAAATTCGTGCACATGGCCAAATCCTTGTATTGAATAGTATGAATGCATGATATTTAGTATAAACATTATATACACCAGTTAAAATGGATTTTTTTCTTCATTCTGTATAAATGTTTCAGAAATTTTTTATTATTGTTTAATAATAAATGTAAAATATTTAAACAATATAATACATTAATATTTACGTTGATGATAAAATAATTATATTTTTTATATCCCTTAATCTCTATATGAGTCATTAATAATGCGTTGTCATTTTCATTGCTGATTTTCCCTAGAATGATTATTAAAAATTATTAATATATTAATATCATCAGTTTTATTCAATAAAATTAATTTATAAAATTATATAAGTTAGTACGGTAAATCAAGAAATTAAAATATAAGTAGAAATATTTATTCGATTAAGTTCCATTTATTGCTAATATTAATTATGTCTTGTAATGAGAAACATATAGATACATTTTTTACATTAATTATTTTATTATTATAAATAATTTTAGTATTATACATTTGATATGAAATAGTTATTTTTTCACTGGTTTTTATATAAAATTATTATCAAATTATTTATAAAACTAATTCATATATTTTTTATGATTACACGAAGTTGCTATAAAGTGAATTAATTTCCATCAAACTTTTATTGAGCAATATCCATTCGTTCTTTAACACATATTTCTTTTCATCAGGCAATAATACGTTGTTCTCATAGGAACAATTATGGTTGATGACATTTGGCTATCTCCCTTTGCTTACAGGTAGTTTTCACCGTGATATCATAATGATCTTTTCATTAAAGCTAATAATAATTTAAAGTAGAATTTTTAGAAGATAACTACCATGGGATTTCTTTAAAAAATTCTTGGCTTCATTAATTACCTGAATAGATATCTACCCACTTTATATTTAATTAAGTTTATATTATATTTATAAAGTTATTGATCTAAAATTGCAGTCTGATATTAAACCGAAGCCTTGTTAAGTAAAAATAGTTTATATAGCTCAAATTTTATTTTATTATCTATAAATATTTTTGATTCTAAATTTCTTTAGATTAGGTATATTATATTAGGAAATTCATAAAGAATGCATAGTAAATTTTTTATGAAATAAGTACGTCGATAATCAGATTGAATTTACTGATCGGAAATTTTAATTTAATAATTTTTCTTTATTTAGTTTCAAATGTGAATCATACATGAGATGGTAAATAAAGTTTAAGTTGCTTTAACAATTTTTTAAAAATTTTTTAAAAATTGTTAATCATTAATCATAAATAAATAAAATTAGCTTATATAATTATTATAAGAATTTAATTTTTTAATTAAACTATTAAAATAAATAAAAAATACTAAAAATAAATGTTTCAAAAATGTTTCAGTTCCTCTTCTAGAACCGTACATTAAATACATAGTTTTAAGAATGTTTATGATTATTTCTTTTACTTTTGATATCTATCGGTTTTATTCAATTTTGCCTTAGGGTGAGCAAATCTCTTTTTTATTAATCTTTTGTATCTAGTTTTATTTTACGGAAAAAAATTGCTCGAGCCTGGAGGTATATTTTTTGTACAAGATTTGTACGTACTTCTCTTTTTCTATTTAATAACTTATGAAATAGCTTAAAATATATATACATCTATGCGTATATATAACAAAATTGAAATTTTTCTATGTTTTACTATGCGTAATTATTAGACTATACTACAATATTGGCAATATGACGATTAAATGGAATCTATGAAAAGAAGATTATTAAAATAAAATTTATTAAATTTATGTACGATATCGTTTTATTGTATTTTTACAATATATGTATATATATTTGGTATAGTAACAGGAGCTTGTACATCAACTTTCTGTCAGTTGCAGGTATGTTGGAGCAATTTCGACGAGTGCCAGGCAAGACCTTTCATTTTAACCTCGATCGAGTTGGAGTTATTGCTTCATTTCCACCCTTCGTTCTCAGTCTCCTCATCCCTCCTACCGATTACGCCATCGAGTTCAGGTGTTTTATAAGTATAACAATATTTGTAATATACATGTTTGTAATACGCATGTTTTCTATCTGCGTGAACAAAAAATGCTTTCGGCAAGGATAGATAATAAAATAAGTTACAGTTTGCAAATAAGTAAAATTGTGTTTGCTGTCGTGATTGTACGATAGTTCGTTACCCTCGTTAATTTAATATCTTGATTCTTACAACTCGTTATTGTTCTTATTTTACTGGTACACTTTAATTCACCCATTGTATCGCTCGTAAATTTATGTATAAAAAATATTCTTATGGAATAATTTATTTGAAAATTAGAATAGTTTGATTAAATATAATTTATCAATTTGTTTCAACTTTTACTAAAATTAGATAATAATATTGAAGAAAAATTTGTATATTATAATTTTACGAATCGATAATAATTTGTTAAGATATGTTTGTCAAAGAATTTTAATTAGGTTTCTTTTTAGTTGCACTTAAAATAAATATTTTTTATGAATCATTTCTATTACAATAATCTTTTTTAAATAATTTCAATGTATTATTTGTATTTAGATGAATAGTATTGTAAAATGATAATGTAAAGCTAAAACACGAAAAATTATATTTTTGCCGCGAGAAAATTTTGATCGGTCTTTCTTCTTAAAAAATCTACTGTTTTAACAATTTTATGTATAATTAGGAAGTAATTTCGTAATGTAGTATGTTTTTAATATTGATGATTATTAATTCAATTTTTTGCTGTAGAGTAGTGTGAAGAAAATATATGTATTGTTAATATGTATTTAATTCAATTTTTGTAATATTTTACAGTATATTGTAGTTTGATTTTGCGTTTGAAATTTTAAAAACGTGTTTATATTAAAGATGTTAAAAATTATTTGTCGATGTAGACAGAAAATCTAAATAATGCAGAAAACGGAATTTTTTGACGCTTTTTATGCAAATGCTTGATTTAAAATTCTAAAAGAGAATATTTTCGATACTTCCGATATAATTCCATGAGGATAATCTTTGTCGGTATTTAAAACAAAATGTTAAGCTTAAAAATAACGCAGCACTTCTCTCATTATTTCAATTCGATTTTTTCGAGCTATACAAACTCGTATTTCAGTAATTCCATAGTCCTGTAGTAACATCTTCTTTCGACGCATCTGTTTCGCCTGCAAGGGGTAGTAACGAGGAGCTCGATACTAATCAAGTTAAGTCTTGTATTTTGGCTGTTAACTCAGCGTAATTGATTGGCTCATCCCTGAGCCGCCGTACTTTATTCGACCATCGTTCGATGTACGTTAACTCCATCGTGTTATCTTGCGTTCGCGCTGAAGTAAGAAATAGGAAGTCAAGGGCGGCAATCGAGAGGTCCGACAAGAGCTAGTGAAAGCAACCAAAGCATACCTTTGCGTCTTTGGGCCGAGAAAGTTGGTTTCGCTTCATTGGGTCTCTGACTGCATTGGCTATGTGTTGGTAAGTTGGCGATACCTATGGATCGGAAAAGGGACTGGGGTGGTTTAATCGGATTGTTTCCTCGACGTCGAGCTTTCAGCGTCAATCGCATTACTCCAGCTCTACTCGTTCTTTACTTGAATAGTGGCCGACGGGGTTCTCTGTGTCTACAAGTCAAAATTCCTAATGATTGTTCCGTAAAATAATGCTGTTTAACGTGTAAAAAATTAACAATGGCTATTTAGAACATGGGTTTAGGTATTTATCAAATAAGTCCGTTTATGCCTTTGTTACGTAATAATTATCTCCGAAACCTTGTTAAGCCACTCATGGTGATAACAATATACGAAAATTATATTAATTCCATTTAATTGCATTCGAATAATAAAAACAAGTCATTATGTCTATTTAATGAGATCGTAGCTTACATGAAAATTGTACATAAAAAAGAAATGATATGATTTACATTTATTATAATAAGTAGAATAAAAAATTGAAAAGATATTGATAATAATGGGAATATATTCAAACATTTATTTATACGTTATTATACAGAAATATGTACTGAAATAAATTATTAATGAACTAATTTATTGTCAGTTTACTTTTAAATTGTTTATATATTAACATAAATTAAGTCATTGTGTTTTTTAAATTAAGTTATTATTTTTTTTATTTATATTTTAAAAGAATTTCAAAACAATTCACAACTAATTTTTTTACTTTTTGGTTTATGAATAGGAAATTTATATACTCTTCAGTATTCAACTAATTCCCGAATCGATAATAATAATAATAATAATGTAAAAGTCTATTCAAAGAATATCAGATATTTCTCTGTTAACCAAAGGTAATTAATTTTTTGCAATATAATTGTACATTGGTTTGTCAAATATACATGCAGAGAAACAGAGAGAGAGCAAGAAAAAGAGATGGACAGAAAAAGTTTGTATAATAAGAAGAGAGACAGAATAAAGATATAAATTCTATTTATATTGTTTATATTCTTTAATTTAAAAAATTTGAAATACATGTTTTGCTTAAATAATAAAAAATGTAAAATAAAATAATTTATTAACTGTAACATATTTATTAAATTATAAATTTATTGTAACAATACTTCTTTTTCTTAAAGTTTTCAATAATTTGAAAAGTAAGTGTTAAATAAATTATAATAAAGAATAAAATTAGTATATAAAAAAGGAAATAGTTTTACATTGTTTAAATATAAATTCAATTTCATACAATCGGTAAATTGAAATACGTAAGCATAAATTAAATGAAATTTTTATTGTATAATAAAATTATAATAAATAACAGAAGCATAAATGTAAAAAAAGTTTCGTCACCTAAATCTTATTTTGATATATCAATTTTTTTTATTTTCAATAATAATATCATGCATACACTAAAAATTTTATTTATTAATTATTGATAATGTAACATTTTTACTTTTTTAAACATTTTCCATAAACGAATTCGAAAGTAAGATAAGTTTTTCTAATTCATTAATCTAGATTTTCCTGTAATATTTTTATTAGATTTAAGTTTGGAAGGTGCTACTTCGTTGTAATTTAAGTTTTTACCTTTTACGGTCAAGATTTACAGTTTTTACAAGGTTTTGAAATACATTTTGAGACGTTATCACGCTAAAACGTTAATACCAAATCCAATTAATCTTCCAGATAGCACAATATATTTTTAATGGCTCGCATGATCCTTTATATCTTTCTGTTTTAAAAAATCCATCAGTTTTTACGAGATCACCAATATTCGATACGTCGAATCACCACCGTCATTGAACTTTCACATTGTTTTACGAAAGAAAGTATGGATTTGCTGAAGTAACTCTCATTTACTGTTTTTGCACGAAAAAACTACATTTATAGCCGAAACTCTTGAGCTTGTGTTCATGATTTCATATTATTTTTTTTCAAGTTACTTTTGTTCTTCTTTCAATTTCAGATATAATCCCTAGTACTTTTTGTTTCAATTTTTCAAGCATCAGGTAATAGATATTCATTTAAAACTTAATTTTTAAAATTCTGAAAAATTAATATTAATTCTCGTTTAGATATTTATTTTGATCATATTTATTGTACGAAAAATTAAAACTGATATATATATATATATATTATTTACAATTGATTTTAGAAAGTTGACGTTACCTGATACAATTATTTAATTTATAAAAACAAGTTGACTGATAAATAATATAAATTTACAAATACTTTTTCACAATAAATTTATTAAATAAATAAATTTATTTATTTATTAATTTATAATTTATATAAAATTATAAAATATGATATTTATGAATACAATTCATATAAATAAAAACATATAATAAATAAAATGATATTATTTATATATAAATTAAATTTATATATTTTTCAAAAAAAAAATTTTTTAAATGAACGATTATTATATATTTATTTAGGTATTTGTTAAAGAAGATATTTTAAAAACGAATTGATATAAGTAAAGGAAAAATGAATATTAGTAGCGTCAACAGAATAACAAAAATAATTTTTTGTAAAGTTTTCTATTTACAATTTTTAATATATATAATTTTTTTAAATCTAAAATAAAAATATTTTTATGATAGAATGCATTAATCTATGTTTTAATTTAAATTGTATTAGTGCTGTCAATGACTTTTTAATTGTTAACTTTTAGTTCATTGGTAAGTTGGCTTTTGTGTTTGGTAAATAAGAATTCGTTAGACACTTTGTTGAATAAAAATAGAAAAAGAAAGAATCAGAATCAAGGAATTCGGTAAACATTGAGAACATAATGAGAATAAAACAGCGTTTGGGACAAAGATTTTGTCAACGTTCACTAAACTTAAATTAAAACTTGAATCGCTGCTTAAAAAGTTTCAAATGTAATTTGATTTCACTTTATTTTCCTGTCTGTGGATTGACTTTATGTAAGTGTTTGGATCTTTTTTGTATGTATTCTTCAATTTTATATCAAGTGATCTATATTAAAATGCATATATTTATATATATAGATATTTACCGAAACAATATATTGGATGCAATCATATAATTATCCCTTAAGGATAAAAATGTATTGCTTTAATTGCCTTATCATTATGAAAATTTTCCACTCTTAAAAAAAAAGTAAAACTAATACTGCAGAATACGAATCAAAAAAATTTATGTAAAATTTAAAGTTAATATAATTTAAATCAAATAGATATTTTTCTTCTTGAATTTATATTTTAACATTTTCTACAATTATGGGACCATTATTTTTTCTTTATACAATAATTTTTCTAATATACTGACAATGTAATCGTAAACATATTTTACAATAATATGAAACAAATTAATATATGAAATATAAAAGTATTGTAATAATAAATGTTATACAAAAAAAGATTACTTTTAATTTATTTTATTTACAACTTATTGTATTGAAATATGTGGAGAAACTTTAATAAATTATAATTTAATCAAAACTTTTGCGTTTCATGAGTAATGTTATATATGATATGTGTACTAAAAAATATATAAGATTATAAGAAAATATTCATATTTATGTTTTATATACAAGTAATGAATATCATTTAGAAATTCTATATTTAAAGGAAATCTGTTATGTAACATAATCTACGCAGAAAAGATTTTTACATCATACGTGAAAAAATAGAAAAAATATTTACCGAGAGTATAACAAAATATTCTTATTTAATGTTATTTTGAAACTATGTATATAATAATTTGTAAATATATTTATATTATTGAAGGAATAAATTGATTTTATTTTATTATGCAAAAAGTTTTTGAAAAATTTTTTGGTACATATGGTTTGAATTTTAAATCGTATTTCTTAAAATTGATTGCAGTATAGAATCAAAGTAAAGTAGTTTGGCCAAACACGTAAACTAACCAGAAACTTTATACGAGTGTTTTGCTGAAAAATGTAAATAATTTTTAGAGCAATACAATATTCATTTCAGTATTTTATCTTGTGTAAAAAAGTAGTATTCGTATTATTTTCTAATATTAATTAAAAGTATACAAATTTTTTGTTAAACAATTAAATTCAGTAAATTTGTAAATAAAATTTTAATTGAAAAATAATAACAATACATGTAAAAAAGTTTAGGAAACTATTTGTGAGTAGAAGATTTTTATAATTTTTTTTCATAAATCTCGTTTATTAAAAATAAAGCAATAATGAATTCTTTAAATTACTATCATTCATTTTGATTTTATCTTTGTAATTGTAAAGATTACGTTCATAATTTGTTGAATAATCTGTTAAGTTTAATACGAACGTTAGGATATTCGTGACTGATCAATCACCGGTTACTAATTATCCATGATCTGTCATTTACAACTGAGAAAGAGATAAAGCGAACAAGAAAAAAGAAGCCGATATAACTCATTGATTACGATTCGGAGCTCCGTATAATTACTTCGGACTCTTGAATTTCCTCCCTTTGTCAAAGCTATTCGTCCTATTTTCTACTCTGTCGCACCAATATCGATACATAACAAGAGAAACATCCATGAATCATCTTGACTAGATTACTCAGTATGTATGTAATTGTTAATTCTTCTTTGCACTCGAATAAACTTTTGAAGGACATGTAATAGCTCCAATACTAGTTTCTTGTAGTTTGTCAAATTAATTGATTTCGGATACAATATGTCAATAATTGGCGGAAATTCCCACATGTTTCAATGTAAAGAGACTTAATTTTTCACGAGATACTTTCACTAAATACATAATATATTCTCTTTGGAAAATTCTAAAATGTAAAATATGTCTTAGTTATTGATTTTTCTTGTGATATAAGCATCAAGATCTCCGAGAATTAGTGAGTAAAAGTTGCCTTCAAACGATAATTTGAATTCGCGTAAAATATGTAGACATGATTAGATAAGAGTAGAGTATGCTGGAATTTCTTTATAATAACAAGTCCATTTCGTATTTGTAGAAACGTAATAAACACATGATATAGAATGATATATGATTCTACATTTCGTATTTTCTATCTTAATATTTAAAAAATTTGGAAATTAATCAGTGCGGATAGTAATTATCTAAAAATGTAAGATAGTAAAAACTCATTAAAAGCGATGTCTTTAAACGTTTGATCTATTTCCATTCATCTAATTCGTAATTTTTTACGTGAAATAATTTGATTAACGTAAATAGCAATATTTCGACTATATTCAATTTCATCAAGAACTTTCGTTAAGTTTTAGTAACGATTCCGAAATAGGAAATTTTCGTTTGAAATAGGTGCATCTCTTGCATTTCAGTTAAACATCGACTGAAGTTGAACTAGTTTCTCACGAACCAAAATCTTCAACAACGTTATACATAAGTTTAATTGAGTTTAAGTACTATTTATTATAGAATTTATTCAGAATATAATATATATATTTATTTAATTATTACTTTTATCATAATCTGTATAATAAATGAAATTTAAATTATTTTCTGGTTTTTTAACTTTTATCTTTTATCTTATAGTTTCTTTTATCTTCTATACTAAAATTATGAGTGATATGTTTAGTTAAGATTTTTATATCAGTAATATTTATTTAATATATTAAATTAAATAACATAGTACACGTGAAATATATTTTTACTTTTAATATTAACTTTCTTACTCAAAATAATATCTACAATAAATTTAGATATTAATAATTTTTAAATTATTTGCAAAAAAAGTTCTTTAGATTTTTATACGTAAAATAATTTATTAATAATTTTTTAGAAATAATAGTTTCTAAAATTAATTATCATGTTGAAATATAATATTACACGAATTTTATAAAACACATGTATTTAAGATATACAGTGATATTGAAACATTTTAAAACATTTTAAAGTTAAATTAAAACAATAAAATATGTATATTAAAAATTGCAGTATTTTAAGTTTTTTAAAATAAATAAAATTTCATAAATTTTTTATTATAAAGCAAATATAAACATTAAAAATTTGTAAAGTAACATACATCAAATATCATTAATATGTATATATATTTAGGTTAAATAATATAAGTGTCATGTCTATTAGTTTTATAATATAATATAAACTCAAAAATATTAGAGAATTATATATACATATAATCATTTGAAAATTATTTTGTCTTTTTTTATTTATATATATACATGTATATATGTACGTATGCATCTATGTATTCATCTATAGTTTGAAGTAATGATTTCAAAGTATAGATGAATTTTAAAATATCCTACTCAATTTTATAGTTTCATTCAATTATGAAACAATAAATTTGAAATAAAGTCATTGAAAGATTTGATATTCACTATATCTTTACAATATATTTTATCACTCGAATCTTTTTACATATATTACTGAAATATCTACCTATAACGACTGATAATTCTATTAAAAAATGAAGTATATTATCTATATTTATACGTTTATAAGAATATCAAAAGTTACTATTTTTGAACCAAAATTTTTATGTGTGTTTCTTTTCGAAAAAATCATAACGAAGATATGTTGTTCATGTTGCGTTTTTCATATTATCCCTCCAAACGTTCTCATTTTTTGTGCACAAACGAAATCGATTTCTCATGCAGCTTTGAAAATTCTAAATACACTCTTTTTTATTACTATTTTATCGTAAATAACTTAGTAATAATTTACCTGCATCAAAAAGAGCTATTTACACATTAATTCAGTATCGTCTATACATTTAAAAAATTAGAATTTTGTTTATTTGCAAAGGTTGGAGTTTTTATATTTCAAAGTTTGATATTTGCAATAAATCAAATTTTGAATATTCGTATACATTACAATAAAAATTTTTTATTACAAAAGCAATTATTTTTAGTAAATAATATGAAAGAAGTGTAGACCCATGAAAAAAGATGCGTATTAAAACTTTTGACACGTTTGCACCGTTAGTGTTGTAGCGTTAAAGTTCCTATCTGTATTAATTTCCACAATCTCTTCCTAAACTCTTTTTTTAAAAAAAGGTTTGAACTGCGGTGCTATAAATCAGTGACAGAGAAGATATCAGAGTTGCTTATTTTTGAACTAAGAGGATGACCGTTGCATCGAAGCTACTTAAAAAGTTGCCAACTCGATAATTTAATACAACACTTTAAGAAATTGTACTTTAAGAAAACTCGAAAAATTGATTATTTTCAAAACGGTAAGTAACCTCCTAACCCCATAAATCGATCGTCCATGCCTCTTGCTCTCGACAGAAACAAAAGAAGCTAAAGGTCCGGCAGCGCAAAATAAGTAGAGCACAGTCCCGTGGAACGAAAACCCGCGAAGCGAGAGCCCATATACACGGAACAGTCGCTTATATTTCACGGCCGACCCTTTCCAAGACATCCGAATCTAAAGGGGTAGCGCGGAGTCCTCGTCGACGCTGGGGCGCAGGCGTCCGACACCCACCACATCGGACGCACGGTGGCGAGTTTCTCACGCGCGTCGGGGCTGCGCTCAGTTCTCAGGCGTTCCCTGAATCCGATGGCCTCGCGGCCACGATGATACACATCCGCACGTTGGTCCGATAGTTTGGCTCGCGCGAGCGCGATGTCCGCGAGCTCTGAGGCGTTCGAGCTCGCGAGGGTCCGCCTTACTGAGATCCTGGCGAAGGCGAGCAAACTTGAGGTGTCGACCCAGGAGTTGGTAGCAAGGCGACCGGCAAGGAAGCTGCTCGCCAGGACGAGCGGTGTCCTGGGACGTTGTGCGCTAAGGATGGGTCTGCTCGCCCTCGTGTTGGCCGGCCTCTACGTATACGCGAAGTGGCCGACGCAGGAGGATGAAACCGTGAGGACGGTGCTGAGGAGGACGGTGAGGTCATTTGTAGATACTTGCGGTTTCGTCGGGCGGTTCTTTATGTTCGAGCTTTGTTTGTTTTTCTTTTACTAGCGATTGTACACTTTTGCCGATCGAGAGATCTTCGAGGATGGACTTTTATTGGTTTTCCGTCTTTCTCGCGGTGTATTTTATGATAATGATTTTATATAGGTGAAACGTATCGATATTGGTAGAACGCGAATTTTCTAAGAATATTATTTTATTATAAACCGTTACGTGAGTATGCCGTCACCAAAAGTCATGAAATTTTAAGGAATATTATACATTTTGATCAAATATAAATATTACTAATTATTTAACTTTTGGGTCGTAAAACATGAATAATTATAAATTTAAAATAAACACTGTAACAATATTAAAAAGTATACATAATATAGTATTTATATGAATTACTGTGAACTCAATTATTAAATTATTAGAAGTTTAACAAAGTTAAAAGTACATAATTTTCAAGGAATTTAAAGGAAAAATGTCGAAATAAAATTATTAGAACTAGTATATTGAATAAAATTTAAATATTCTTATTATACTATTAGCGTTAAAAATAAATCATTTATAAAAATATCATTGAAATTTATTTAACTAAAAATATTTTTAACTAAAAAATTTAACGGTCATAAGAAACATAGAAAGCTTCTGGTTTTTCATAAATACATTTATATATTTATAGTTCGTATTTAAATTCATTAGTTTTCAATATATTGAATTAACAGTAGAGAGTTCTATTTTCATATTGCTATTTCACAATAAAGATTAATTTGAATTAAAAATATTGCCTCAACTCTGTATAATTTTTAAACGTTGCGGTATAAGAAAATTTGATTTAACATTTAAAAGTGCATATGCCTTTTCATGATTTAGGCGCGAAACTATTACTAAATTTTGTTAATTTTAATATAAATTGATAAAATTGTTCATACAAGGGCATAAATTAAATTAATATCAATAATAGCGATATTAAATAAAAAATGTTTAGTTTGAAGTCATTATATTAAAATATTAAATCATTATATTAAAAAATTGATAGTGTAATTAAAAAGGCAAAATATTTTGTTTCTTTCTTTTAATTAAATAACTTTTTAATAAATTCAAATATCAATTATAATAAAAAAATATTTATATTCAAATTTAATATCTATTATTGAATTTAATTTCTAAATTTTCACAACTATCTTTTCAAATAATTTAGTAAGAGTACTAAATAGTATTTAAACAAAAATACAATTCTTTTATAATATTAATAATAAAATGAAAAGATTGTTTTTATAAATGATATCGATACGGAATCCTATTTTAATTTACTTAATTGGCTTCTGCTATTTTCTAATAATTCAAATAATCGATGTATTCAATATTTTTGCACGTATTAATTTGTAATAATCAATATCAATTAAACCTCAAAAATATTCAATAAACCAATCATCAAACAATATAGTATCTCTTGAGTAATTTTTTTTTTTAATAGATAGCAATCTTTCGCAATTAAAAATATTAAGAATTCCAGAATTTGAAAAGCTTCGCAATCAACTGTCTTATTAAAAAAATGAACAAAAGTGAAAAATAATAAAACATAAAAAATGAAGAAGAAATAAAACTCACGTTAGTATTTAAAAGAAATCATGCATGTGCACACATCTGAGATTATATATACTGCACAAATGCTAAAGTTCATGCTCGTGCTTACATACGAATGAGTATCAGACGTGTACTTGCGCTTCCGTGGTTATGAACCTTCTCTTCACAAAGATATGCAACACTCTTGTGCATAAAGCTTCGTGGAAATGATCTTCTACCCCATATAAGGCTTATCTTTGCTTGGCTCTACATCTTTTCCTATTATTTCCCCCCCACGATGCTGTTGTAGTAATGTAACGGAAGTACGAACTGGGAAAAAGAGGAGGGTTAGGTCCTCTAGATCTCAATTAGGATAAACATGTACCAACTTTTAGAGTGTTACATTAACGGCGCAAAGTCAGTCATTTTCTTTATCTCGCTTTTTTTTCTCGTTTTTTTTAAGGAAGGGGAAAATTGAAAAATCAATTATTTTTAAATTTAGTAAAATCTTAGAGCTTGAACATAATTTTAATTTTAATTTTTAAACTATCGCAAGATTGGGAAGTATACATTAGAAGGCATAAATATTAGAATTTCGATAAAACAATACGTCTGATACTTAATTTTTTAAATTTATAAGCGATCTTATTCCTTGGATTTTGTAAATCATTGCTTTTTTGAATGATAATTAAAAGAGTAGATAAAAGTCATGAAATATTACGAGCTTTCTATTTTACGATAGCTTTTAAGGGTGTAAAACGTGAACGGATTACTTATTAGTTTGACATGTTTCATATTTACAGTTATGTATTACTGTCTAAAAGTTCGTTATTATCATAAAGATAAAAAATTTTCGTTATTTATAACAAGATAGATGTACAAGTAATCAGCGGAATAGCATAAATTAATTTGTGAAATTGTACGCAAATGAAAATGTATAAGGGTCGTATGTCAAGAGTCACGATTCAAATGAAACACATGAAATAAAGTAATTTATAATTCACAATAATGATATTTTTAAAATAAATAAAAAATATATTTTACTAGCATTAAATTTTAGTAGGTCGTTGCTCAGCACAATTTTAGCAAATTATTTCATTCTCTTGTAATTTCGTCTAAAAATTAATATTTAACGCGGTTATGTAAATATACTTTATTCGCGGTACATTACTGTGTAATATTATATAATCGGTAATTAGTAAATTAATTAATAATTAGACTCACGTGTCAGCCCTAAATTTATGGGCCGCATACATAAAGCAATGATTTGTATTCATCGTAAAACTCGGTAAATCCCTCATGGTGTGCATATAATCCGTCAGCTGACTTTGCGATAAATTTTAACAGTCCGCGCGGCATTGCGGGGAAGACCGAATTTTATTTGCGACGCTGATGTGCGGCAGCGCATAGAGAACAAAGGCCGCTGGTAAAAATTTTTGCATACGCAGGCTCCATAACTGTCGGAGCTGTACCTGCCTCCCGAAGTCCACTGATGATATATTGTCTTGCTTTTTCCAGTCGGTTACTTCTTCTTTTCGCTTGCGCTGTTCTGTCGTCTCGCTTAATATCCTTTCTCACTCTCCGACTTTTACACTCTTTCTCTCTTTAACTCTATTTCTTTCTTTCTGCGCCTCATTGTCGCCTCCATTTAATGTACTAACGAAATAGAGAAGAAGAATAGAGAGATAATTCATTATAGTTAATGCAATTTTCACATTAATCGTAGGTTCCTAACGAATTTTCTAATTCTTTAATGTTTACAACTAATAGTTGTGATAATAGGTGTCATTCTTTTTATACTTATAAAATTACCACCTCGATAAAATTATAAGATAATGATAATATTATTAATAATAGTTATTATTGGAGAGTTTCAGATTTTTAATTTAAAAAACTATATGTATTCTAATCTTATTATAAAAAATATCAATACCTCTTTAATTGTTTTATTTTATATATACATAATTTTTATTACGGTATCTTTTTTACATTAAATTCAAATTTCGTCATTTTTTCGATCTTTAAAAATATATGACACTGCGTTGTGATTTCTTACATATGTTATATAAGTGATACGAAAAAGGATCGGCAAACTACCCAGAAGACGACTATCTGCTATTATTCCACTTTCTAAAATACATTGATATTTTTATATTATTCTATCATGTGTATGGTTCTTGAATCTATTTTCGATATACACTCGAAAGTATTTCTACATATTACTTTAACCGTAAAAAACGATTTATGAAGAAATTATTATTTTTTTTAAAATAACTACATTTATTGCAAAGTTAATAAGATCATTTTCCGAGAATTACAAAAATGATTTTAAAAAGTGTCCTTTTTTCTTCATACTACTAAAAAGAATGGAAAAATAAATAAGCTTATATAATAAACGTGGTTAAGAAAATAATGATTTATTTTCAGAATATATATATTTAAAAAATTACAAAAATATTATAAAAATTTCACTTATTTTTAACATTATATTATTGAGTGTAACTAATTTATATTCCATTTATATTGAAATTATAAGTTAATTGTAGTAATAAATGTAGTATATATTAAATGTGATGTTGCATTAAAATGTTGAAAGAAATCGAAGAATACATTCTATTCGGAAATAATTTTATATTCTTTTGTGCAATTTTTAAAATATTTATTTACAATGTTTACAATAACTAAAATTTATATATTTATTTTTGTTATATAAAAAATATATTATATTTATAGTGTTTAACACTTATAATATTTAAATTTTTTTAACTAGTTTTTAACTATTAAATTGATTAATAATGTTTAGTTTATATATTTTATATATTTTATTATATAATTAAATATATACGATCGTAAAAGATACTTTTCTGTCTCACTTTTTAAAATTTATTCATCATTATTTTAAAATAAAATTTATCTCAGAATACTGATGTGATAAGTATTATGAAGATAATACTATTAACTACGATTTATTATATAATGCTTCAAACTTATATTTCCTAAAAAGTATATTTGTTGTAACTATCGTGAATAAAAATCAAATTTGTTAAATTTTGCAAAAAAATATAATCAAAATAACAACAATTTCGATAAATAGTAGATTGTTTTAGCAAATTTATTATTTTATCACAACTGTTTTAGTACATTAATATTATAGAGTTTTTACTATTATATTATATTGACTGCATTTATTTAGAATTGTTTCTTATATACTTCATTGTTTTATTACAAATTGTAATTCTATTATGAACAATTACATTTTTTGAATACTAGTTTTATAAACTACACCGTAGTTTTAAAAGTTTTTATAAAATGATTAAGTATTGCTACTAAAATTATCATTTACTACAATATTATTTTACGACAATAGATAATAATCTAATAGAACTGATGTTATAATATGAGTTATTATAAGTTGCATTTAAAATACAGTTTATTTTATATCAGAAGGTTCCATTAGTGTACGAAATTATTAATATGTATCACCATTATATTATATTATATTATATTTCATTTAGTGTGTTTCATTATACGATAATAACTATTCTTTTCATATTTTCAACTTATAATCTTTGAGTTGTTCGGTTATATTAATACTTCTTTATATAAAGAGATATATATTTTATCACTTAAATTTTCCTACACTCTTATAATTATAGACGATTAGCATTATTATAATATCCTAGAAAATAAATTTTATAGATTTATTTATATATGTTCATTAAAGAATATAACCACACAGTAAAATTGAGAGATATCATAGATTGAGATTAATCTTGTGTAGATACGTCATGGCTTCACATATATAAACTCTTTTGATTTGAATTTATTGTGTGCTGAACTGATACGCAGTCGATAAAAAAAAAATTATGGTTCTTCCTACTAAAATGTAATCTGAGAAGCTTCTTACCATAAGTTAGAAGATTAAAAGATATAACTAAATTACGACTTCATTCTTTCATTTGCAAGCGATAATCGATAGCAGGCATCAAAAACAGATTTGGGATAAAATATCTTTTCTAAAATTCAGTTAATTCTTTTTTCTTTAAATGTCATATCAAATTATTCATAGATCTAGATCCTTTTCTAAAATTAATATCAATAAATGAAGATGTGATAAGCAATTTTCAAAGATTACTACAATTCTATAAAACATATTTGTAGTTATACGAAACTGTAAACTAATATAAATTTGATCCCCTGTTTTAAAATATTTTAGATTAAATTACGTTATAATTACCATATTACCTAATTATTTAATTTTAAACAAAAAGCTTATCATGTCGATAAAGTATTGAATTAATTATCAGATATTATAAGTTAAAATCTGATGAGATGAAAAATCGATAAAATTACGGATATAATATTTAATATACTTTGAAATTTTATAAATCTTCCTATAAATACGAATTAATAAAGAATTATTAAGTAATATACTATATTCTTACTTAAATTTTCCATTATTATGTAATGCTTAAATCTATAATTATTATTATGAAATAATTTTGTTTTTAATTCTCATAATTTTTATATAAACTCAGTAAACATATATAATATTGTAAATTTAAAATATTTTTAAAACAACAGAATCATTTGTCGTTAGCTACTATAATTTATTAGTTAATTCCTTTCTAGCTAATAAAACATACAATAAAATAAAAATAATTCTATAATCTTCTAAATATAAGCGAATAGATGAATTTATAAGAAAAGTTTTGCACAAATTCTTTCAAATATACTTATCATTACTTTTTGTTAAAATTATTACAAATAAATTATTTATATTTAAAATATATTTCATATTTCATCAATTATTATAAAAAATTATTTTATTTGATTTTATACTAAGGAAAATAACAAATAGTCTTTATCATATTTTCATAACAAAAATCAGTTGCTGAGAAAAATTTATGCTATTCTGTTTTATCAAACAAAATAAATACCTAGAAGTCTGGGGCGCAAAAGAAAAAGGCAGATAGAGTTTAAGTACATATAAACGCTTTTTGCTTTTCATTCTAAAAATAGTGATCAATAAAGATTCTAGAGAATTTATATTAAGATAATATATTGTATGTTTATCAATAAATGAATTATTTAATGCGATTAATGAAGTGACCTATATATTATTTCAATCATAAAATTATATACATTATTATAATCTTGAAAGATATTTGACTAGTAATAGGCTGAAGAAGTTTATTTAAAATATTGCGTATCGATTTTCTTAATTAGTTCATACGTGTATGGAAATATATATGGAAATAGATTTTTATTAAAGCAAAGATTTTGATATTCAACAACGTGCTTATATAGACATAAAGTGAATTCAATAGAGCTTTCATTTATATAACGTATAAATAGTTGCATAATAATATTTAAACAGCAAAATGGTTACTACAGAAAAGTTTCTTTCATAATCACAGAAAAAGACAGAAAATGAATCATCGCGATAGATAAATAATATTTCAATAAATTTTATAATGATTTATTTGCATATAAATGTTTAAGTAATGGACGACATTTTCTTACTGAATCAACTCGGAATGGGAGTAATTTTATTGTAAAAGCTTTTGATATTTTACCGACTTCTAAACTCATTAGAGAATCATCCTTTTTGAACATAATATCTTACTGGGCTCTATATTTGAATTACAGTAATTATTTACGGTTTGTAAAGATTTTATATATAAACACGTAAGCATTTATGTATTTAAGTTTTTAAAAACACAAAGTGAGTAAATACTTTTCATGAATTTTAAAAGTAGAAAATACTTTCAGTTTATTTAAAATAGTATTAAGAGAGAAATAAAATTAGAATTGCATTCTTATTATGTTAAAACTGTAAGTATAATTTACATCTCATTCAAATGTTTACATTTATATATTAAGAATATGTATTTTTCATAATTTCAATTTAATTTGAATACAGTTTGCAGTTGAATTTACAAGTCGCCCTCGTGATTAATCATACAGCATCTAATACCACACCTCCATTTGTATACGTGAAATTAAATAAACTACGAAACAAATCTCGAATATCGATTATATCTTCCATCTTATTGTATAATTAGTATATTTCAAATGCACTAATTTTACTAAAGATTGCATTCTTGCAGAATCAACAGGCATCATTTTGTCTTTTTCTTTTAATCTATGTCTACCTGTTTGTTTCTCTCTCCCTCTTTCTCTCTCTCTCCTCTTCTTCTATCAAGATCTTCGTCTCTTTCGCGAGATAGACTCAATTCCGAACTCGAGACTAGTATGCCTTGTAGAACCAAGCAGACTGACATTATATATACATATCTACTTATACGTCGATGGCAGGCGTGGTCGTATGCGCTTAATTATGTATGTAAATTACACGGGACGTCGAAAGCTCACCCCACGAGCACCATACATACACACACTCAGACAGACTTTAAACGAGCTTCGTCAACTTGATGAGAGCAGCTAGTTTTCGAGATGCAGTTACATACTGCCTCTCCCATCTCCCCCCCCCCCATCTCCCTCTCTCTCTCTCTATCTATCTCTCTCCAATTCTCTTCATTCCTATCACGCCATTCTCTCTCTCTCTCTCTCTCTCTCTCTTTCTCTCCTTCTCACGTTCTCTATCTTATTCTCTAGCTTTCTGTTGCTCTTGGTCCATCGTTAGATAGGAAAGTGAAGGAGAAGGACGAGTAGCCTGTCACGTTCAGGGCTTCGTTGGGATGACTTGAAGAGGAGTTCCTATGCTTCTCACTCTTGATGAATCACTATTCGACCTGTTTTTTAAAGATTTTTCCATCTTCTATTTTTGTTAAACAGAGAGAAAGATAAAGTAGGTCGAATTCTGCGGTTCGCTAACTTCCGGTGGCCAATCGTCTTTAATTGATTCTAAGTTGAATCGTCGAGAGGATCTTTGCTCTTTATGCATAGAAAGTCTACTGCTGAAAAGCTTGAACTAAGGAATGATTGAAATAATTTTTTACATGTATTAAATACCTTCATATTCTTCGAAATACAAGCTACAATTTTAATTCTATGAATTATAATTATTTGTAGAAGGAGAAAATCCATTCGCTAAAGTAAGTTTAATTATTGAATTATTGAACATTTAATTTTAATTTTTTAATGCTTTTTACAATGAATACATCAGAGATAAATAACTGAAATTAGTTTCAAAAGGTATTGAATTTTATGTCTGCTCGTATTGCTTAATAGAAATAAGTTTTGAAAATAATACTCAGTTACGGTTCAAGGTCTTTCTGAATAATTTTTAACTTTATTTGCTTACATTAAAATGAGTTTTATCAGCTTCTAAAAGATTCGCTAATTTTCTCAGTACATTTATTTTAAGTCAATTCGAAAGTTGTTAGTTACTTTGAAAACATAATTATTTAATTAATTTTGCTATTTTTACTCTTAAAATGAATTTTACTAAACTAAATCGAATTAAAATCTATAAAAACTAAGAAATTTTAACATTTTATAACATAAAAATCAAATCTATATTATAAAATTGAGTTAATGAAAAATTCGTGTTTTAAATTTTTTTTTTATTAATAAAACTAAATCTTATATTTATAAATTTAATATTCTTAAGTTTATATGACGCTTTATTATAAAGGACTTTTTTAAATTACTGTAAATTATTTTTAATAAATTTATTGTATTTGTTTAAAATACTATTTTTAAATATGTTTTGCATTTTAACTTATTATTAGAGTCTATAAAAAAATATAGCAGATATTATTTATTCTGCTTTAGGAATAGCTATATATAAATGTTTTAGCCATCGTATAATTTTATATAATGATATTATTTTGATCTATGATACTCAAAATACGGTGTTAATGTTATTTATATTATTAATGCATTGTATAACAAATAAAATCTTGAAGGTATGTGTTTTATATGAATCTATTTTATCTATATAAGCAGTGATACATATAATCTGAGTTTTATGTGAAATGTTCAAAATCGAAGAGCTAATTTCTTGTCTGACATCAAATGGTATCTCAGTTGAATTCTCAAAAGCTGTAATACTGATATTTAGAAGTTCGAGTCATGATTTTAATTAGTTAATATCTAGATAGGTTAGTATAAGTGAGTAGAGAGGGTTACATATACAAATCCTATACACGAAATATATAATGAAATATGATGTAAGTATTAGCTATCTTTGAACCTAATCCTCTTATTGTTGAAATACGGACTATCTAAATGCATAAAATTTAAGTACATATAGAAGATCTTCTATGCATATGTTAACATGTAATATTTTATTTGATAAGCTTTAACAGGTATGATAATTAAGGTACATCCAATCTTCGAACTTTGACCGTTTGAGCATAGATGGTATTAATAATGTTGGTTTGAAGTAATATATATGTTAAATAATAATTGTGATGCAAGTTTATAAGATTATTTACCAAAAGAATTTTGTTATATCTCTATTGTACAATAAGTAATTTATTATAATAAGAATGCTCTAAAAGTTATTAGCAATAACCGCAAAATATAATCAAATATATTTCTGTAGTTATTTATCTGTAGTTTAAAAAGAAATTAAATAAAAATAATATAGTAAAATAAAATATGCAATCATTAAATGATGACATATTATTAAAAATATGCAATTTATACTCATATTTTGAAGACATTTATGTATTATAAAATATTATAGATAGTATTGAACATCATGAAAGTAACATGAAAATAATATTATTAATATTATTTATTTTTAATCACGAAAATAATGCTATGAAAAAACTATTTATTCGTTTACATTATTTGTGGAGAATTGCTAGTGTCGATGTGAGATGTTATTTTTCTTCAGCGATTCAAAATAAAAACTACAATTCATAGTAACGAATATAAAGAATAAATGTCTACACTTTTGATTTTTCAAACATCTTTTTATACAAACATCTCAGTGCCTTCTTTTCGAAAGAACGTGGAAAATAAGGAAGGTGAAAGAGAATCAGGCCAGCGAAATTGACGGAGCGAACAAACTAAGATATCCGCGTATATGTTCCCACTCGTTGCTCAGATATTCTTTTCTCTCTTCTTTTTTATTCTTTCGTGAATCTTCTTTTATGAGACAACCCTTGACGTTCGATGAATCGCGTGCTTGAAATTTATTCCCTGGAAGCAACGGTAAAGATTTCACGGTATGCTATAACATTTTCTCAGTCTGATTTTTTACGCTCTTGTATGTCCTTTTATAATGTCTTTTATATAGTTAATGCAATATAAATAACTGAATTTACTCTTTGAACTGATTATAAGTCGGAAATCATGAGTTTTGTGAATTCTCTAAAGTACTGAGTTGATGGACCTTATAATTTGCCGGCTAGTCGTCTTTTTAAATTATAAGTAAAGAAGCTGTAAAATGAGATAAAGAGATTTCCTTCCATTTAAAATATAATTTTGAAGTAGCTATTCACTTTAAGACATTAGATTTTAAAAATTTGTAAAACTAGATAAAAGTAGTTTTTATCTTTACATTTTTTGTGTACTAGTATTATCAAAATTGCTTTTATTAAATAATCTTATCTTACTTTGTATATAATTTAAAATCGAAAACAGTAACTTAAATATAACTATATTTTATTTAGTTTTATTTTAGAGTTATTAATTGTATATTTTATATTATTATGATCCATTTATTCGATAATAAATTAATTTTATAAAATTTTTTAGCCAAAATAAATTTGCAACATATTATATTTACGTATAAAACAAATAAAGAATGTATTAAAATATTTAAAAATACGTCGAAAAATGTTTATATATAATTTTGACAATTTAATAATGATAAATAGCAGAATATTAATTATTTATATTATCGAGATTTATTTTATTATAAATATTTTGATTCCTGAGAACCGAAATAACTATTAATACAAGAGACTGTAAATAGAGTATTGGTAGAATTTAATATACAAGAAAACAATAAAGTCGATATTAAAACAAGAAATAAAATTATATTCTTGTAAATAAAGTTATTAATAAATAAATTTAAAATGAAGTAAATTCTAATTTTCATAAATTAATTTTAATAAATTCGACTTTGAAATAAAAACAAATCAATTAGCAATTAAAATAATGTAAAAGCAAAGGAAGATTTGAATTTATTACTTAAAGTACAACTTTAACTGAATGAATGAATATCATTACCCGATCCTATTATATTTTGAAAATTATTATTTAAATTTGAAATAACATGCCAAAATTTCTTTACCCAAAATAATTCACGAGTCAATTCTATTTATAACATTCTATTGTTTTTTGAGTCTTTATTTAAAAGAACAACAACCAGTTTATGTTCTTTGTTATGTATTTCTATTTTATATCCTGTAAAATAAAAAATTGAATAAATAATTCTACTCAACGTTATTTTTTAAATTAGTTTTAGCTGTTAAAATAATTTATTTAACATCTAATTGTTTACATTGTACCACAACTCTTTCATGATTCTTATATAGTATATTAGAATTTTCATATAATTCATAATATATTTTAGATTTTATTATCATATTTATAATAAATATATATTCAAGTAATCATATTTAAAGGCATATATTTAGTTATTGGATATAAATTTTATTTTAATATTAATAATATGATTCGTTGTTATTTTCATCCTGCATGATTATACGTTATGATAATTTGTAAGATAAATATTAAAATATTTCAGAATAATTGTATAAATATTCAAAATGTAATTTAATAGAAAGCAATTAAATTATTGTAATATTTATCGATTAAATAAATTTTGAGAAATATTATTCAAAAAGTTTAAGATATTTAATTGGTAAACAGTAAAATTAATTTACGATAATTCAATAATTAATAGTATTGATTTATATTAAATCATATTTCTATCAAATATGTATTGAAAAACTATCATATTCAATTTAAAAAAAGCCGATGATTATGGCTTTATTTATATTAGTATTTAATATTATATTAACAATAATTTTGAAGATTTTGCGCCAGAGTGGTTATATTCTTTATCTACGTTGGTAAACATTTTGTATTATTTCAATACGATTGTTAACATTATGTTTTTATTTAAAAATATAAATGTCGTATATTACATCGTACATTTATAAGCGTAAAATTTTTATATTCTTTGTTTTATAATATTCAATATAAAGCTATATTCATGCAATAGTACGTACATACAATTGATTTTAATAAAACTAATCGCAAACCGTAATATACTAAAATAGACTAATGGATTATATCTGTAGTATGTCAAATGATTTTAAATTTTTAAACTGCGTGAACTTGATTCGAGGTTGATTAAAAAAATATATAAAACCTAGCATACTATAATATGCCTTTATATTGAATGTACACTTTTTTGAGTATAGTATTTTACGTTACCTTGGAATAAAAATATCTTTGACATATTTTCGTCGCTTTTAAATGTGAAATCATTTGTAAATAGAATTTTATAACGTTTAATAAATTTAGAAAATAATTAACTTGAAAGTAGTCTTAAGAATAAATTTTTAATTCTTTAATAAATTTTAAAACTATTTCGAATTTAAATTCAGTGATCATAACATTTGTATAAATGTAAATTTAGTTTTCCAATCACAAAATATACTATTCATGTATTAATATTTCCATTATTATTATAATAATTAATTATTTCACTATACATAGATAAAATTATTATTATTATAAATAATGAAGAAAGAATAAATTGAAGTACATTAATTTATATAAAGTTCATTTACTTTGATAAATATTCGTTACTAAATAAAATTTACTTCCATGTTTGGTATTGATTTAATTAGTTTTTTATAAATATAGGATTTCTACTACAATAAGAATAATACAAGAACTAATATAATATATAAAAATTTATAAATATTTAATTATTAACGTAGCTTAGCGTTTATTAGTTGCTTAAGCGACTTAGTCACATTAATGACTAGTGTCTAAGTAATTTCATTTTATAGTGGTGCAAAACGCCATGCGGCTTCTTAATAAGCTTATCGTAATTCTATTATCATAAACTCTTAATAAAATAAATGCGTTATGATATTTAGTGTAATATTTTCAATATATATATATATGAAAAAAATACTGTTATATTCAATGAAAGATACGTGGTAAAAATTAGAAAAATATTTTACACACTCGACAACAAGAAATTATTATTTTCAAACATCAAGAAATATGATACTATTTTTATTTTAATAAATTCATATATAATATTATTTATATTTTATTTAAAAAAAATAATTTTTTTAAAATACATTGATAAATATAATATTTGTAAATATTTAAAAAAAATGTATCCAAGTTTTTTTATGAAAATTATTATATTTTATTATTAATTTTTTACAATTTAGAATATTATGTAGAAAATATGTAAGAAATAATATTTATTAGATGAGTCATAATCAAAATTTCGATTTAGTTTTTTAAAAATATTTTTTAGATTATTATGTAAAATATCAAAAAATCATTCCAAATGAAACGGACAATTTTTGCTAATGCGTAAATGTAAAAATTGTATTCTTGAAAAATAAATTAAAAATTAAAATAAAGATGATTGCAAAAATCACTTATATTTCTATCATTAAAATTTATTTATTTATTTAACAAAGAGTTATTATAGTTTTATAACAAGGGAGAACGAATTTCTAATCGATAATAAATGATGTATCTGTTGAAAAGAACTTGATTTGAGTTTGATCATATTATTTTTATTAACATTATAAATTATAAAATTTTTGTATTGTCTGCACTTAAAATTTAATAATTATAAATGAATATTTACTCTAAAATTCCAATTTTCATTTTTTCTTCTATTTAAATATATAAGAAATATATTATTGTACACAGGCAATTCCCCTTCGTAATTTCATACCAAGTTGAAAGAAAAATTCAAATGCGTCGATACGCCCGGCGTTTCCGAGCGCGACGAGAATTAATTAAAATATCGAAAAATACGATTACGCGATAACAGTAGTTCTTAATCGGTATCGTGTACATACTCTACGGTAATAACGTCGCAATCGACGAGGGCTCCCTGAATATCCCACAAACTCTCACTCCCAGCAGAAAACGAGCAACCCCAATGCGTGCATTAGCCTGTAGGTTACCGGCAGCCAACAACGGATTTAATATGTGCACTTTCTCGCGTCCTAATAGGAATATTAATATTAATCGGCAATTATGATCGTTGCTGCCTCGCCATTCTGCGCACTTCTCATACCGTAGTTGTGCGTTGGAACTGTGTGGCTCTTTAACGCTAATATATATATTTGATGTGTTGCCTTTTTACGAATGTCGCACACGTTTATTGTGCAGGTGGTGAATTTTAATTGCGTTTATCGGAGATTAAAATGGTTTATAATTTTATTTTGTATTTTTCGTATGAGCTTGATCGTTTCAGCGTTTGATGGATACAATGAAAAGACGTATGTGGTATACGTATAGCAAGATATTTTGATATATATAATTTGTTGGAATGAATCGTATTCGTGTAATATATCAGTTTTGTAATGTTTTGAAATTAAAATTTTGTGAAGTTGAATAAAAGAATTATTTTTATTATTGATTAAATATTTTTAAATAAACATAAAATTATACTTTGTTAAACAAAATAAAAATATGTATAATATAAAAAATAATTTCTTTATAATCGAAATTGGTTCAATTATTTTTAAATTTTGGTTCTTGTTTATATAAAAAAATAATTTTGTTATTTTGTTAAGATTTTATTAAAAATTTTTTAAAGATGTTAAATAACTGCTTTATAGTTGTAACTATTTGAGTTGTAATGATTTTTTAGATTTTATTATTTATATTTTTTTGGTCTCGTCTACTTTTTAAAAGAAAAGTGGCTAAGAAAAAATTTACTTCAATTTTCCATTTAAGATTTTCTGCATAATTTATACGTATTAACGTTGAACATACAACAATCTAGTAGAATATGAAAAACTTTTCAAGGGTCTTAATAAAATGAATAATTAATATTTTATTATATACATTACTTAATGCAAGTGTCGGATTTCACGCTATGATTATGGCATAAGAATTAGTTAACGAATTCATTAATAACAAAGCAGATCGGTTGAAAAAATATCTATGTCGAAAAAGGAAAGTTCCTAGTTCTACTAATAGATAAGTAAAGCGAATAAGATAATGAAAATATATACTTTTTGCATTTACGAGTTTAAATAAAGTAAAACAGATAATTAAAGCAGAAAATGTTTTCTTTTGATTCATTAACTATGTACTTTTGAGTACGTAAATTTAACCAAAACTTATTTAAAATATGCTTCAAGTTCTTAAGTATTATTTTAAAAACAATTAATAATACGAATTTTAGAAATATTCATTTTTATTTTTTATATTAAATTTTAACTGTTTAATTAATCAATTAATAAATATAATCTTCTATTTATGTCTTCATTACAAATTCAAAAAATTTTCATGTATTAAGAATAATTTTTTAAGATTAAATTATTTATGTATTTTTTTTATAAATTAATATTAAAATATTATATATATAGTGTAAGTAAAAAAATTACAAATTTTCATAAAAGTATATTTGTATTATTCAATTATTAACGCTTCTCTCTTTTGAGTTCAAAAAAATAATATAACTGTAATACTTCAAATATTTTTATATATAAAGTTCTCTAATTAAAAACATACAAAAAAAATTTATTTAGCATCAAACAGAATATTGTTATACGTTATGAAATATATTCTCAAACGTTACATATTGTTGCGTTAAGGTTTTGTGATCAAAGTACGGTTCTTTAAATATATTACAACAGGTAACCATTAGAATAAGGGTATATGTTTCAAAGAAGTATTAGGTTTCTTCTAATATTCTTTGTAAAAATACATATAAACCAAAATTATTTATTATAAAATAATTAATTATGTAAAATAAAAAATTATTAGCTTACAATTATTAACATTAATTTATATTTAATTTGTATTTTAAATATAAATTAAAAATTTTATTATCTAAAATAAAATTAATGTTTTATTTGAATTTCATATCACTGTTTTTTTAGTTTTTTGAATCTTCATTAATTATATTAAACTCGATGCTTTATTAAATCGTTATTATCAATGGTATTATTATAAATGGTATTACCTAGATTTTCATTTAGTAATTTAATAAATACAGTTGAAACTATTATTATCAGGGTTAAAGAAAAAAGTGAAGAATGGCCTAACAATCTTATTTTTTTACATTTAGTCACTGTAATTTCCTTGATGAAAAAAAATTGCTCTCTTAAGAAGTGAATAATATGTTCATAGTAATACCGGTAGCCACTTTAGCATGAAGCATGCAGCCCTGACAAATAGCTCTCTTAATAACTTTAAATTTGCACAAAGAAAATTAATCCTTCTACTCTCGCAGACCCATTTAAATTTCAACCCTTAGCAGGACAGATAGAGACAGCAGCTCACTGTCGTTTCCTTGGCTCAATCAAAAAACAAAAAAAGAAAAAATGATAAAAGGAATACCATCAAAGTATAAAGGCATATCCGGGTTAGCGCTATCTCAAAATTAAATGCATAATTGCTGCTTTTAGTGGTCAAGTAATTGCGTCACCTATCTATAAAATATTTTTACCGCAGTAGATCGTATCTGTAGAGTTTATTGGCTAAATCGTAGTTAACTAAATTTTAAATATTGCAGTTTATAATACTCTCGTGATTATAATAGCTAACATTTATAATTAAAATAGATTTTAATATTTTATCACATTTTTAACTATTTTATTACTATATGCTTTATTAATGTTCTACTATTATATTTCAATTTTATTCGATATATACAACTATTATATATTGTTATATTAAAATCTCAATTATCGTTATTTAAATATTCAATTGTTGAAATCTAAAATTTCTTAATTAAGAACGTATTTATTATAGTCTAGTAAAAGCTGTGTATACATTCGTTATGTATTTTAAAGACGAATGATAATGAATGTAAAAATAGAAAATATGAAATATAATAATTTCACATTTACTTTAAAATAATTTTGCCATTATACATAAAGAACAAAAGAATACCTTTTCTACATTTATAACATAAATAATTTGCTTTAATAAAGAAACTGAATTATAATTATACACTTTCATACGTTTCATGAAACATTATAAGTATTTCTAGAGATGTAACGAATTATTATAAAAAGTATAAATAATATTTTTTATTTTTATGTATAATAAAATTTCATTTAAGAATATTTTGTATCTATGAATTTACATAAAAATAGAAATTAAGTTGACATATAAAATTCTTCTTTTACTTAAAAGAAAAACGCAGATAAATCATATTTCGTGTGAATGTGTATATTAAAGTTTTATCGTTCGTAACTGAAGCTTCAAAAGCAATGCAGATTTCGTTAAAATATAAATTATAAACAGTATTCGGGAATTAATAAATCCTTTAGGGTACATTAGGAAAGTTCTTACTTTATATCTACGTTAACGACTTATGCTGAAATTTTAACATTTATTAAAAATATTTGTATAAAATGATGTAGAAATTCAAATTTTCTTTTCTTCGTTCCATATCTCCCTCGAGGTTCTGATTTTCACAGACTCGCGTTTACATCTTTTCGCGAGGTTATGACCTTCACAGATTCGCGCTTCCTTCCTCTTTTGCGAGGTTCTGACTTTGACAGATTCGCGCCTCTTTCCCTCCTTTTTCGTCCTCCTCCGTTATACACGCCAAGTTCCGAGACCCGCATTTTCACATAGACCGTGAATTATTTATTTACATCGCAAGGTTAACTATAGTTACTGGTCGTAAATTCGTTTTAATCCGTGAGTTAGTTATAAATCGCGAATTGTAAACCAGCTAATTTTAATGCATAAATCATTTTAAGTGTAAAATTTGCAAAGTATTAAGGGATAAAAATAAAATATAAAATCGAGTATACTTTGCAAGCGTATATTGATAATGTAAAATAAATAATATAATTTAATCTTGTATTTTAATTTAAAATATGTGTGTATTATAATTAAAATTTATATTCTTATATTCATTTCTTGTAAAAAAATAATGATAATCTATAACGAAGAAAACTTTTCTTCTAATATACGTTATCAATATATGATTTGTTTCTTAAAGATTTTTGCAATTACTTTTCTTGAAATTTTTAGAACTTTTCACTCATAAAATCATAGGTACATTATCAAGAAGGGTAACGAATTATTTATATGATTTATTCCAACAGAATTTTGTTGTTGTATATCGATGTTTATCTGAACAAGAAGCGTCGCATTGTTTTACGTACTTCATATATATTCGCTATCAGGTTACATTTATATCATACGCTTGGTTAGATTCTCCCGTTGTGTTTGTATATAATACTTTTAGTTAGTTATATAGCAATCAAAAATAATTTTTTTCTATCCACAAAAATAATAATAATAATCTATTAGAGGAGAATAGTGCTTTTTTATCAATACTAGTATTAAATGGCTTGTATTTGGAATTCGCAAAAATACAAAAACTGTAAATTATATCTTACACAATGCACCATACTCACTTTTTCTTTTACTCTTTTTTTGTCTATTTTTCTCTACATACAAATAAATAAATATATATATATATATATATATAAGTACACAACTTCGAACAATATTACTATCTATAAAGCAATGCATGGTATATGCATTAGAATCCCATGTACCAGATCTTCATGGAAGTGGTGATAAACATCAAAGTTCGAGTACTGCAGTGTTTCAATGTTCGTTCATTCTTCAGTTGATTTTCTCTTTTATTTTACTTTTGCTTTGAAGTAACTTCTTTAAATTCCGAAATGTTTGAAGATACTATTTTCTTTCCTTTTTTCGTATTGGTAGCTACGCTGCAGCAGATGCATTTTACGTTTGCAAAAATCAGTTAAAAATGACAATACGATATTAGTATTAGGACCGATACTAATAGGAAATACATTATTAAAATGAAAAAATATCTTCTATATACAATAGTAATATTTCACATGTATGAATAATTTTTAAAAGTATAAATTTACAAAAATTGTTGTTTATAAATTCAATTTTCTTGTTATAATACAATTAAAACTTTTATAAAAAGTGGAGTGAAGTTATGAAACTTTATAAGACTTTTAACTCAAAGAATTTTCGTGTTTAAAAATTAGCGAAGGTTATAATAAATTTGTAATAAAAGTTTTAAGGATTGTTTTTTATTTACTTAGTAATGGTTTGTTATAAATTTTTAAAATTTATTTTTACAATATTAATACAAACAAAATAAACATGATTTTATAAAGAAATAATATAAAATAACAGATAAGTTATGTTAAACTTTTATTAATTTTGACTTAATTTAGATATAAATTCAATACATTTTAATGTATTTTTTATCTAAGATCACACTAAAAATTTGATTCAATTTATTTCAATACACGAAAATAATGTAAGTAATCAAATTAATCGATTTTATTCTATAATAGACAATTAATTTGACTAATTATTAATTTTATTGAACTTATTTTAATTATAGTTTAAACAAAATTTAAGAATTTATGTTAAAAATATATTGATATTTAGCATTATTAACTTCGCTTGAATATATAAAAAACAAGTATAGGGCTTTTAATACTTTTGACAATATTCGTAAATTTATAAATAAGATAGTTCAGGGTTCGATGTACTCAAGATTTTTCACACGCACTACTTTTCTGCAATAATAGTAAAAAGCTAGTGCATACAAAACAAAATTTTTAGGGCTTAACGTTCAATTTATGCGGGTGCAAAACACGAAAGCATTGCGGCTTTCGTGTTCAGTGAATTCACATGGGTAATCTGAAATCTAAAAGTCTATGATACCCATGGAATATTCTCTCTTAAAGATAAAATCACCCATTCCTATGCAATATGATATGACCTTTAGCCTAAGGAATTGGGTTAAAATTGAATCGCATTTATTAATATAAATGCAACGCACATTAAGAATGCAATTAGGGATACGACGAAATGTACGTGCACAGTTTGCTTGGTATACTAGACTAATTTTGAATTTCTACGGATACATAACGTTATTAAAGAAAAATACCATATAATATTTGTATAAGTGGTATTCGATAGTCGAGTAGTTTCCTAAGGGAAAAAAATTGAAATGGTTTTATTGATTTTTAATAAAAATAAAATTATTAGCTTTAGTTTATTTTTAAAAATTGGAAGGTTATAAAAGAGTATATGTTACACATTATACATAAAAGATTATGTACATTAATCTATATAATTTTTATACATATATAATCTACGTATAATAATATTTTTATATAAAAAGTTGTAAAAATAAATAGTTTCTTTTAAAATATTAATACAATTTTATTGAAAGACAATTATAATTTTATTTACACGATGATTCATAAGATGGATTTTAGTTGCGTGAACTAATCAATATTCAAACTCGATACGAGAAAGAAGGCGCAATTCTTCCAAATTTAAAACAAACTCAATCATATATTAATATGAAAATATTAGTATAATTAAATAAAAAGAGGTCTATTCATTTTTCGGATACTTCAGAACTATAGCTGGAGATCGTGTTAAAACATCGAAGACATAATTGTATCAATGAGGTAGTAGGTTTTTTTTAAAGTTTTTTTAAAAGAATTAAAACTCAATATTTACTTAGTATATCATAAACATTAGAAAATAGCTTATGGTAAATATTTTACCATTTACATAAAGAAATATATCCTTTTATAAGCAACGGTGTTAAAGAAGTCCTACATTTTAAAAAACGCAATTACCGTTGAACTTGACATCGAATAGTCGTATTCCTTTTTAATAACATTTATATCTAAGTCCGGTAATAAATAATTAAGAAAATCTGATTGGAAATAAATAACGGTGCTACACATATTGTAAATTTCAAAGTGCATCGCTATCCTCTTAAATAATTTAATCAACACACTCAAGTATAAGGATGAAGGAGAACGTTATTACTGCAAATCTTGATCGTTATTCCACATCGAATGAATGTTATATCCCCGGGAATTACGCGAGTCAACGTAACCTAAACTAATTCTAATTTTATTGACAATCCTCGTCTAATCCTCGCGTATATTCTTCACTCTTCGCGAACTCTCGAATTAAAACATATTTTAGAGGGCAGGCTTGCCCACTGCCTTATAAAGCCCTCCGAGAATCTGCCCCCGCAAACTTCATATAACCATGCGCATATAGGCGCATTAAACGTGGGCTTCGGAGACTCCGCGCTATAGTCGGGCTTTGGGGGTCTCGAGTATGCGAACGAGATTAACGAACGATCAAGTGCACGTAGTGTTACGTCGCTCGTGCGCGCGAAGTGTATATAACTCTCGAAGCAGTGCGCTCGAAGTAGCTCATGCCCGTACCCGCATAACCGCGGAAAATGAGAGAGAGGGAAATAGGGAGAGAGAGAAAGAGAAAGGGATAGAGCTGGAGAGCAATATTATTATGCCTGGCTAGCTCTCCGTGTCTTTAATACTTTGAAGGATCTGCACTGCGTTTCTCCCTCGCTCTCTCTCTCTCTCTCTCTCTCTCTCTCTCTCTCTTTCTCTTTTACTCTGTTCATCGTTGGCTCTTTTCTTTGGTGTATCTCTCGGGACAGGAGTGTATAGGTGTACTTATGTATAACGCTATGGTTTGTAGTAAAATTCTCCAAGGAAAGGCTCTACAAAAATGAGATCTTCTGTTTTACTTTTATTCGCGTATACTCGGTGAGGTTTGTTATTCAAATTATAATTCGTGTGATTTTTACTGATTTTTTTTCTTATTTGAATTTTGCTTGTGATTTTCCATTATGCCAACTATACGCATCGTTGAATTATGTGCATTATTTCTAGAATAGCGTTATCCTAAATAATAATTTTATTTTTCAAAAGATTAGGTATTTATTCAGTTAGGTAAATTTAATTTTTATATTACATATTGGCTTCGTAAGATTTTCACGCAACAAATTTTAAAGAAATCAATATTTTATTGATGTTTTAAAAATCATAAATATATCTAAAAAAATGGTATATATAATATACTTGTATATACTACCATATACAGAAAATAGTAACAGATTATTAACCTAAACTGTAATTAAATACTTATTAAAAGAATATTAATTAATAATTTTTTATTCATTATTAATATAAATATTTACAATATTTTTAACATTTTTCTTTAATTATTAATTACTAAGTAATTTTTATATATTTTTATTCCGCATAATATTATTTTATAATATATTATTATATTATTATATTATTATATTATTATATTATTATATTATTATATTATATAGTAATATATAATATATTATTACCTTGCTTACAAAGTTATAATTTTATATTGCAATGAGTATAAAAACTATTGTAATGATACATAATTAATTTTATATTAGAAATTTAAATGCTTCAGCTATTTTTTATGTTTGAACTGAAAATAAAAAAAAATATAAGGCAAAAAAATTTGATTCTGAGAAAACAAATTCATATAAGCATTGATACTTATTAAAATATTATATATTATGAAAATGAAAGGTCCCAGGTTCATAATAAACATGAACATGTAATTCTTATTTTATTTATTACAAAAATGATAAAATTTGTCAAAATACATTTAAACGAAATGTAAAAACATAACAACTAGATCTCATGTAGTAAAAATTATAATGTTTGAAATTGAACATGAATTATAAAAACTTAACAATGTATATAAAATTTCTACGATATAATAATTTCTACCTTTATACTGTTTCTATGTTTTAAACTATTTTTCATTAATTAAATTTGTCATCTAATTTTTTTAATCACTTTTTTATAATTTAAATTTTTATGCGAAATATTTAAAATTTCATATGATTCTTATTTGCAATTATAACATAAATTTTTTAAATATATTTTTAAGAAATTTTTATAATTTAAAAAAAATTAGTAAGTATCTATTCAAATAAATTTGAATTTTATTTTTCAGATAAGACATAACTGGTTTTTCATATAAAAGTTTATCTAAAATCATTAAAAAAAACTCATAAAAAGTTGTAGTAAAAGAATTTTATACTGTAAAAGAATTTTAAATTATGGTTGAAAAATCAATTTTACAACTCTAATACTTAGAAACGATTTTCAAAGATATTGTAGTTTAAAAATATTATTATTTGTGTACAAAGTTTGTGTCAGAACGAATCCCTAAAGTATGCATCATAAGAAATTATATGACTAATAATTTTACTTATATCTGTAAAATGACGTTCTTAATTCTTAAATCAAATATATTAGAAATATATATACATTATATTAAGTAATAACTTTAACTATTATTGAAAATACTAATAAGAAAAAAGTATAGTAGTAAAAATAAAATAAATACATTTATTTTAATTCATTGGCTTCTTTAAGTAAGCAAATAATTATTAATTCAGCTCAAAAATCTGCTAAATATTTTATGTACTACAAGCCTACGAAGAAGTAAACATTTTAGTGTAAAAAAATAATATTGGATTTTATTTCAAAAAGTTTTCGTTGTAATATAAATTATTAGATTAGCATATCAATAAGAAATTTACATAATATGAATACAATTTTAATCTCGGTATCGTCTTAATAAAACTAATATTTACAAATTATATTTAAATATATATAATGCGACAGAGAAAAAGAAGAAAATAAATAAAAATCTATGCTGCTTGAACATTCAAATGTAGAATGCAAAAAATAAAAGCATAACCTCTAAATGGATTCGGTTACTCTTTTTCTCTTCGCTACAGATCGTGAATTTGAATTTTTCGGTCCGTTTATCATCAGAGGGCCATTCAGCAGCATTTGCCACTAGAACTTTGAAACTCTCACGTGCATCACACTACTGAAGTTGCCATTGCTTATATTCTTGAGGACTCACAGTCGTGCTTGAAATGAAATTTTCACATGATTCGCAGCAACGACAAGTTCTCACAGCTACTGTATACTGCCTTTTGTTTCTATTTTCATTTTCAGAGCCAAAAAGATAGTTTTGCCATAACCGGAAATTCCCTTCGGAATGTACTACCTCTCCTCTTTTCCGCTCTCTCTTTCTCTTTCTCTATTTATATATGCGTGTATGCCTGGTTTGAGAGTATATAAATTTGAATTCTGACCTACTTATTTTATTAATATACTAGTAGTTTTAAACTATAACTTCACGATAATTTTCAGTTAAATTATTCGTATACATTATTTTTAAATTTAATAATATTTAAAATTGAGAAGTATATTATTTAAGTGGCATTTATTTGAATTAAAATACATTTTTTTTAAATATTTTATGTCAGCTAAAATATTTAATACTTCATTATAATTAAAAGTAAAATCTGTTAAACTTTTCACAATAAATATTTGACATCCTGTGATTTATTTAAATAATTTTTTTACTAAAAGCAATATTGTAATAATATTAATAAATTCTTTGATTTAAACTCTGTTATGATATTTTAGAAGATATTTCTCATCTATATATACATGTATTACTTTGCTAAATAGTGTACTATACAATTTATCAAATATTGTTCGCCATATCTTAAATATCTGGTAAACCACTAAATATCGATATTTATTTAGTGGTTAAATTATTAATTGATATATTTTGCTTATTAACATAACTATATTACATATATAATATTTCTTATACTATTTTTCAGGTGATAAAATTTTCTTTAGATTTAGAATTACATGTAAATGAATGCATTTAATTAAAATATTATATTAAACTTAGAATTAATATAATTAGAAACTATTATTAATTATAAACTATTTATTTCTTAAAACATTATCTATTATCGGTAAGAAAATTCTTTAAATATAGTTCTTTTATATATCTTATTCGTTACCTTATTTCGTGATTATTTACATTCAGTGATTACAATTTTTATTTAAATTTGTGAATATTAACAATTTAATTAAGATTAATGTTACTATATATATAACTTATATACTTATAACAATAAAGTAATTATACTTATTTTTCACTAGGTTTACCTTTTATTCTAAATTATTATTTCAATTTGAATCAAAACATTATTTGTTTTAATAGTAGCTTTTTTGTTGTAAGGATAAATATTTTACAGATTAATAAATAGTTTTAATAAAATTTATTGCAATATATAATAAAATAATCTTTAACATCATTTATATTTAAGGAATACAGCTAAAACATTTTTAAAATATCTTTTACTTCGCGATTATTTTTATAGGTAATTTTCTCAGTATATACTTATTACATATTTTATATTGCTATTTTAAATTTTATATTATAATAAAAAATTTTCGTTTATTTATATCAGAATGTGCTGGCGGATTTATAATATTTAAATATTAAAATTTCTTACATAAATTTATGTGTTTTCAATCATTTTTACAATTATCGTATGTAAATATTATAATTAAATATGAAATTTAAAATATAATAAAAAAAATATTGAAAATATATAACTCATTTCAATAATAAATTCAAATAAGCTAATATCATTGTATTTTTGTGTATATTTATTTTATTAATATTTATTAATAATATATTGATTATTTTCGAGTGATTATACGAAAGAAATTGTACAAACGAATTTTAATTAAAAGGAACTTCGATAAAATTAATTTCATGCAGATCAATCATTTGTATTTATATTTGTTAATTAATACAAAAATTAATTTTATGTATCTAACTTTGCAATATTAGATAGCGGATTTATAGGAGCAACAAAATTTATTACAAATTATATTCTTGTATCAATTTATGGTTTTAAATTCTTTTAACAATAAAGTTATATTTAATAAAATATAAAGCGACTTTTATGGAAATATATATGTTTGTAAGAAAATAGTTAAACGTACATTTTTAATTTATTCTATAAATTGACTCATGCATATACACGATATGAATTCCTTATTTCGATACAAAATAGGAGAAACTAAGCGAAACATAAATTAATGCAAACGAGTGAAATAATGGGAGAACTAACGATATAGACAGTACTCTACAAACTTATCTGATATACGATGATGCTCGTAAAACGTTGTCTGCTTTAACGCGGTACCTTTTCATATTTTAATGATAATATATAGCGAATTCTTTGTCGCTGTATCTCGTGATGTCAATTTTTTGTAATACTGAATGTACTACTATACTTACTTTCAACAATTATCACGTAATATGGTTCTTGTTACTAAAATTATTGTTGTATTATCTCTGAGAAATGAGAATGTACGATGGCAAACCACAGCGATCTTCGAGTATGTCCCTCTTGGTAAGCTGTGATGGTGGTGTTGAGTCTCATAAAAAGGAAAACAAATTTTTATATGCATAAGCTCAGTTACGTGAACGTGACACTCAAATTTATTTCTTACAGTGACATCTAAAATAAATTATATTTTCGAAACTTGGAAATTTGTAATGTATTGGACTTTATCAAATTCATGTATTATTTATTCTTATTTATAAATTGCAAAGAAAAAAGTTTAATTTATAATTTTGTGTAAACAAGTTGTAATATATCTTTCAATTTTTAAATCATAATTTTGTGGTTTTAGCGGTACAAAAATGTTACTTGTAAAAATATTTATCGATAAATTATTAATTAAATATGATTTTTCTTTAAAATTTCTAAAACTTTTAAAATAGCATTATTCGCGACATTACTTTATGAAATTGCTTTCGAATTAAAAATTAAAACTTGATGTATAATTTTCAAAGTACAATAATTAATAGACCGTATAGTAATTTGAAAACAGTCCAAGTAGTAAAATATCTAGTAGAAAAATGTAAATTTCCTCGAAAAATAAAAAGTAAGAATTTAATACTTAATAATATATAGTTTCAAAGATGCACAAATTTATCGATTATCAAAAATTAAAAATTTAATTTAATATACCATATATTGAAAATCGAAGAAAAATGTGATGTAAAAGAGTAAAGTATTTAGATTAATTTTTTAAAAAGAAATTGCTTTTATTGTTTTCTGTTATAATACTTATTTGAAAATATAAACCTATTGATTGCATTGTATTTCATTTTTCAATTCTTATTGCATCGTTTCAAAAGAAGAATGAATCGAAGAAATATTTGGAAGTATAGTATCCGTGATTCTTTGCAATAAGCTTTGTGTCCATCCCTTTTACTTTATACATTATCCCTCTGGACTCCTAAATTTCAATAACCAGAGATATCATTACTAATAAATGAATTCGAATTACTATTGCTATCGCTAAAATTATCTAATCGATCTATCGAAATGAAAAAAAATTCAAGTACAATCTAGAATGAAACGCACGAAAGTTAATACGTTCCTTATCGTGTTCAAATCCTGTGTCCAAGTATTGGCGCGTACAATAGAACGAAGAAGAAAAGGCATTAATTTAGGAAGCTCATCCGCGAGGAATGGACTCAGGAGATTTCACTCGACACGCACACACTCCTCCTGCTCTCTCTTCGACTCGTCCCTGATCACCACTCGCCCTGTTCAGGACAAACTCCATTTCACCTCGTTAAGCTCAGAGAGCGGAGCGAACGGCAGTACAAGGGTACGTGCAACTTACTCAGATTTCGACTTTACGGGGTTTCCGCGCGCGCATAATGGGCGCGTTATGGCGTATCGGTATAGTAGAACTTTTGACTAATGTCCAAGCGGACCGAAATATCTGGCTCTGGCGTAGAGAGACAATTTTGAGGCGTGCGATTATGGATCGACGTTGATCTGAATTTTTTTAGAAGATACGGCTGAATTATTTTAAAGAACTAATTTCGTTTTATCGTTCACATTATGTTTTAAAAAATCTTATCGTTAGTTTATTATTTTCTTTTGTTTCTTTCTTCTCTACTTTTTTTTAGACTAATGTTTATCGATATTCATTTTAATAGTATTGTCTTTTACGAGTACGTTCCAGAAATAAAATTAATATTGACAAATTTCTAACGGTTATTTTTAAAACTATTTACAATTGAGAGGTAAATGCATTCGTATAAATTAGAACCGATTAAAACTGTTTTAAATATTTGTTTCTTTGATCGAAGTTATCTTCTTCTCTATTCATTCTCTGATAAATATATTTTACTATAAGAGTGTAATAAAAAACATCGAATACACTCCTCGAAACACAAGTATTTTTCTACTTTAATTATATTTTCATACAAGTTACTCATAAAATTACAAAGAGGAGAGGTAGAACAATATGATTTTCAGTTTACGACATAGAAAATTTTTATGGTTCAGAGTTAATTAAAGTACTTGATTTTACCGCTGTATAACAAGCTTAATTATCGCACTTTCTTGAAAGCTGTAAAGTTTCAAGAGTTTTTATATTAATTTTGAAAATTCACTAACAACTTAAATTTTCACTTGAATCTGAATACGTTTTTAGTCTCACGGGAAAATTTCAGAAAGTTCTTAATATGATATCACTATTAATGCAGTTGTATAAAAGAATAGGCATAAAATTTTTGATTATTATTACTGTGAATATATTGTAATGAAATTCAGGCCAGTTTTTGAAATTGAAAAATTTTGAGTGAAAATATTTTAAAAAGTTGATACTCAAAAGTAAAAGCCTTCTCTGAAATTAGGATGAATAAAGACATTAATTCAAGATATCAACGTATAAATAATTAAAAAATGAAAGTTAAATAAGTCGAACATAATTATTTTATAAATTAATTAAATGTTTTGTTAAGGAAGAACTCATTGAGTCTAAATATTAAAACTAATATATAATGTTTATCTTTAAATACTAACATTTAAACATAGTTTTAAAAAGATTATTTGAGGATGTAAATTCTTCATAAATATTACATACGATAAAATATATAAATTCGAACTTTATATGAAAATCTCATAGAGTTATATGCAGTTTATAATCTCAACAAGCGACTCGATTATAATGAATATGAATTGGCAAGTATTAAATAAAAATTTATTTTAATTATAACTAAGCTTTCTTTATATGTAGTTTTATTATATTAACGTTATAAATCAACTGAATACATATTTATAAAACAGCATATTTGAAATTATCTTTTAAAAAAAATTAACGATATAATAATTGGAACTATGAATTTAACTGTGCACAAATAATTGTTGAAGCAGAACTAAGTGAATTAAATATGTATCCCACAATATGATTTAAAATGATAATAGTACATAATTATTATTCTAAATTCTCATTAATTATATAGAACATATATAAACTACTCATTATTCAGTTTAATAATTCGATATTAGTGGCTAATAAATAACTGTTTCTTATATTAAGTTATACCACAACTTATATACATAAATTAATATTGACGCAATAGTATTGTTTTCAATTTCAAAGCAATACTTCACTTTGTTTTAGTGATTCACAATTTTAAATACGTTTTTCCTAAAAATATTTTTTTCAACCGAGCTTGTATACAAATTTCAAAAGTTTACAATGACTTCTTGAAATTTTAATCCTTTCTTTAAAATTTCTTTTACAAATGACTATTGATTTCCAATATATACCATTTATTGAAGATTAAAAATAATTTTTTTTTTATTTTATTTTAAATTGACGATTGACGGAAAAGTTTTCTTATCTTGAAACCCTTTGTGAAACGGTCGAGTACTATTGATTAACTATATAGTTTATATTATCTTCAAGAAATTCCATTTTATAGATTTGTAATTTTTTTTAAACTTTTTATCCTTCAAAGAAACAATATCTCGGATTTTTTTAAGTATTTTAGTGTTGTAACATCTAAAATGAAAATTTTCTTATCACTAAGATATTAAACTATACGTAAATATAAAATTTTATAAAAAGAATAAATATATAATAACCAATTTCAGGCATTTCAATTAATTCAATTCATAATTATTTTTTATGTTAAAATATATTTATTAAATGTTTGCTTATACTTAAGTCCAATATCATTTAAGAATTTAAAAAATAAATAAAAATTTTACCGATGCTTAACTAGAAACTATTTCTAGTATTTAGGTATGTATAAATTTGAATGTAAGTACTCACAAAAGTCCCTAAAAGGATTAATATAGTGATATCCTTCATCTAGTAGATACGCCTCTGTGCTGGTGAGGAGTGACAGGGACAATGTTAGATTAGTACTTAACCAAGTCCTTCATGTTCTCTTGTAAGCATCTAAGACAGATTTGGTATATATACGAGTCGCCCTTGAACCTTTATCTCGAAAGAAACTCATTGCCGAAGCATATTTCTAAAACCTCTTTACACACCCTTATAAGTATTAAAGAGTTTCAAGTATTATACTTTCATTTTAATCGATGAACCTACGTTAGCAAATTCATTAAAAAGGGAATAAAATTTATGTGAAAAAAAGAACAAAATTTGTTTTTTTTTTTAAAATAAATAAGAATTAATTAAATAAAAATTAAAATAATTCTTATAAATATAAAAAAATGAAGCAAATTAAAAAAATTGATAGAAAAATATTGCGTACCAAAAATATTATTTTGTAAAAAGAGATAAATAAAATTTAATACAAAATAAGAAAATAAACAAATACATTATATTAAATACTTTTAAAGAAAATAAAGTGTTGAAAATTAAAAATATTAATTATTTCAAATAACTGGAAAAATGCAGAAAAATAATTAATAAAAGACGTAAAGGACAAAAACGTAAATAAAAGCATATGTACAAGTGTAGTTCTAAAACAAAAGATCCGAGCCCCTCTCAAGTAGTTAGAATCAAAAGAAAGATCGATGTAGGTAATATAAGGAAAAATTATGTCAACACTCGACACACTTGCTGAGCAAATACAGTACAAAAAATTTCATATCATCATTAAGAACAACGATACAATCGGATCCTTGGTATTATAAACTGTAAAAATGAAAATATGAGTTATGAATATACTTAATATGATATTAAAACATGAAAAAATAAAATTATTATAACTCTTCCAAATAAATAAATTAATAAAACAGGAATCATTGTATAATTGTATAATATGTAAAATGATTTTCATATATATTTCTAGAAGTAAAAAAGCTAAAAATATTAACAATATAATATATCGTTGAAAATTATTGAAAAATTAGTTTTTTCCATCATATTCGTTTAATATTAATATATAGATGTATCATTATTTTTTCTATACAATATTTTCATAATGACCATCCTCCCATATAATTCCTTTTGTTTCGTCCCCTTGTAGTACTTCAATATAAGACTCAATAATAAAAAGTAAATTAGTAAAATAAATCTACTCATTTTTCGGATAAATTGTAAAAAAGAAATAGATTGGTCCAAATATTCAAATAATTTTTCCGTTGATATATTTAGTAATCATCGGTATTCGCACATACATATTTGATAAGAAAAAGTGCAACAATTTTACGAATGGATGGGTGGATTTTTAGTTGCACCATGTAAACGTCACTGACTACTTGATATACCGTTCGTGTACAACGTGAGCCAGAGAGATGACATTCCATGCTACCATGTACAATATTTATATCACGGTCGCATGTGTGAGAGAAACTATTAACTTTATTGTCGAAGTACGAGTAGATGACATCACGAGCAATACGAATGACATTGTATTCGGCTTAAGTTTATGTAATAAAATTTTCAAGAACTTGTACAAATATTTAATTTGAGGGTAAAGTATACTGAATTTAATTAGGTGTATAAAATTCATCGCTTCATTTTTATATAATAGATAGAGTAGCAATTTATTAGGGAATAATTTATCTGGACAGTGTTTGAATTTACGGAATAAGGTGATATGTTATTGTTTTCTCAAAGTCATATGATGTTTTTGTAAATTTTTGTGAATATCATACTGTTACTAAGTAATTAAAAAAAACATATTATATTTTATACACTCATCTGTCAAAAAATTGTGACATTTTTTAAACAATGACATAAAAATCAATAAAATTATAGTAAATAAAAATATTACTTAATCTTTTTATTTATATTTTTGTACCTACTAAACACAATCTGATACTAAATTCTCAGGAGTTTTACTTAGATTTTTTTAGATTATTTTCATTAAATGATTATACTTATTTACTAAATTATAAATCAACTATTTTTAAAACCTATCAGATAATGTTCTTTTTTATATTAATTATTATCATATTACAATAAAGTTGTCTGTATTGAGTTGAAACTAATATAAGAATATTAATAATTTCAATAAATATTAAAAATATAGTTAATTTCTCTAAGAAAAGCATTTTGTGTTCATCATTGATATTTAAAGGTAAATTATTTAAATCTTATAAATCAAGAAAATTCGATTTCATTTAAAATTTTTTAGTTTTTATCAGAAGATTAGATCGATAATAAATTTAAGACAAAATAAAATTTTAAATTTTTTATGAGAAAGTTTTTTTTTCATGTATAAATTCATAATTTGAGAAAAAAGCTTTCGATAAAAGCTAGAATTTTATATTAGAAAAAATTTGAAAAATTGTAAATCCATTGGTTTTATAGTTTTTAGGAATTTATATTATTAAATTTCAAAATGCTGTTTTAAAAACATGCATTTAAATTTTTAAATCATATTTAATTATGAGTAAAATATATATTCTTTAACTAGCATCAATTTATTTAGACTCATATTTCATAATATTGTATTGTATTCACCTATAAAATATAAATTTTTTTTATAGGATAAAAGATTTTTTCTTTAGCGACATCTACTATCCACTTCTCCGTTATATTTTTATCTGGACAATAGTTTCTTGTTCAACACATCTATAAACATTCAAACCTTAGAGCTTATTCTTATATTATATGATTAAAAATTTAAACACACAAATATTTAACTATTTTGCATCACATTTGTTACTTTATCTTTAAACTTGCTTTTAAAATTACTTAATTATAATTTCAATTTTTATTCTAATTCAAGTTAAACGTTTTCCTTGTTGATTTTACCGCTATTCCAATGAGTTATACAAATTCATTCTTGGTTCTTTAGTTCATTTGAGAAATGTACTAGAAACACTCTTATTGCGATTACTATATCTATTTAAATTTATAACAAAATTAATTTATTAAACATTTTTGACATGTAATTGTATTAAAATGTATCGATAATAGAACAGACCTTAAAAAATTTATATTTCTATTTTTCAAATATCTTAGAACTTCAAATGTCAAAAAAATTGGTATATTTAATAAAAGTTAACTTTACGTACATATATATATATATATATATATATATATATATATACTCGTGTACAGAAATACAGACACAACATTTGCAATGTTTTGCAAATTTTTGCATATAGAATAGAATAAATAAGTTATAGTTTAGAATAAAATTTAGAAAGATCGTTAACAACTGATTATACTTAGACTAAAAAATGAATTTATAGATTGTTTTTATTCGTCTGCGACTGAGTTTAAAACATTTTTTTACTAAAATGAATGTGATCTTTGTAAATTATCTAACAAGATTTTAATTCTCTATTCATAATTTATTTCTGAATTTATTGTAGTTTACAAAACCCATAGATTTAAAGTAGATAAACGAAATTTAATTAATTTTTAATTTTGAAATTAGTTTCTTTAAATCTAGGTATATTCTCAAGAAGCATAAGTATTAAATAACTTTGTAAATTTTAAAGAAGGAATAAACCTTCGCTATATATATAGAATATTAAAAATTAGAACTTTTTTAAAGTAGATATTATAATTATTTCAATCGCTAAGTTACTCATACTCATGATTTAATATTTTTAAATAAATTATTTATAGAACTAATGATATATCATAATTTTTATTAAATACAGACAAAATTAAAAAACAATAACAAAACTATGAAAAATTGAAATATCATTATATTTAATATAACATTAAATATATATATCGCTTTTTAACTATTCGGTTTTAGGGAATAAAATTACGTAAACAAGAGAACGAACTCTAAGGATTAATCAAAATGAAACTAAATAATCGAGAAACTCCAACTTACATTATTCAAACACAGTATGAAAATTATCCATGGTGGTTAAAGTAATTTTATTAACACGGTATTGTGTAGTAGTTATTCCGCACACAAATATCAATCAAAAGGACACTGTACTCGCACCTGCAGACTACCATTCCCATAATAAATCATTTGAAATTAATTAATCACATCTGTTCTCTTTTTATCCAACGCTTGATTGCTACAGATTTATCATACGAAAGAGGAACAAGGGACTAGTGGGATTTTCGGGATTACGGTTTTGGTCTTGGAATTAATTAAATTTCTAGCACCTTGAACAGTCAATATGGACCAGCAAAGGGGGCTAACCTATTGATTTTCACTTTTGGTTTTCCAATTTCAATTAGCAAAGTTGGATAATATTTACTATTTTATTTTTCGTGTTAAGTCGGAATAAAAGTTTTATAGAGTGTAAAGTGAATAAAATATTATTTAAAAAAAAAGTAGAAACTCCAGAAAAATTGATATTTTATATGCAGATTATTTATTCGATTTATTTCTCTATTATTTATTTATAAGCGCATAACTATGTTTAACTCTGTATCTTATATCTTAGTTTCTTCGTCTAACCTTGACCTTGCACCTAGTAATTTTTGAACGTACAAATTTTCCAGCTTTTGGTCTGGAGTATAAATTTATGTAATAATAATAACTTTATATCTTACTTCCTCTTTTTTTGCGCCAATCTTTCAATCTTTCACTTCCATGCGTTGAATAAATTTTCTATAAGCATTTATACTTATGACAGTGAATCAATAAACTTCAGTGCATTAAAGTAAAATGAAAACTAATCGTGAAATCTCTTCTATGGGTTTAAATATCATGAAAATATTCACGCCTTCAATTTTCCAACTTTTGACATACATTACTATAATTTATTGAGAAGTCTTCTTCAGATTTTCGTTTCCCAAAGTTTTAGGAAATTCATTTATAATTATATGTTTTATAAATTTATATTGTTAAAATAAATTTTAAGTGATAAATTTTGAATAATAAATCAAAAAATATGATTTTAAATTTGTATTTAAACTTGGAGTAATAAAATAGTTGCTAGTAGAACAGTTGGTCAAATAATGTGACAATCTCTGATTTATATTTCCAGTTATATACAATACTACATATATCATTCCTGAAAAATATTTCATAATAAAAACTACTTTTAAATTTATTTTATATATTTTTCTCAAAACTAGATAATTTTTTTATATATTTCTATTTATGAGATTTTTTTAAAGTTCGTATTTAAATTTTTTCAGTAATTAATAATTTAAAATTTTTATACTTATAATTACAAATAATTAAAGTTAATAATATAAAAATGACTGAAATACATTTGCATTTATCGAATTAATGTGTATAGATATCCAATTTCCATATTATATACAGTTTTTTACTTTATGAAAGCAATATTATTAGAAAAGAGTAAAATTTTCTGTAACAATTTAAGATAATTTTAAAGTTATAATATTTACTTATTTTTCTCTTACATAATTCGAGAAATTAGAGTTAAGTTATAAATTTAATTTTATCATAATAAATTATATTATTTACTAAAGGAACATGAGCTCAGAATTTTTCTTATATCATTAAAAATTAAAACTTATTTATAAAAATACGTAGTGAATAAATAAAAATTCATAAAAATTATTACTTCGTATTCTAGTATTTTTATCTTAAAATATAAACTTTTTGAATTAAAAAGTATAAAAGGTTACACTTGCATTACAAAATGTTGTAAAAAAAATCATAAATATTTTTAGATTTTTTAAAGTATTTATAAGACTTCATACTTTTTCCATCAAATACAGCTAATTTTTTTCTGAAAAATATTCTATACAAACATTTGTTTATATAAACGGGATGTACACAATCTATCTTATAAGAGCGTACACAGCAAAAATGTTTTCAGAAAACCAATAGAAGGTAGATCCGAGTTCAAGATAGTAGGGAACGTTTATCGTAAGGAACTTTATAAAGAAACCGTTAGATATATTTCACAATGAATACTACTTGCAAAATGTGTCATGAAATTGTGTTTTAGAATTTGCATTTACAAGAGTAAAATGTCATACTAAATTGATAGACATTTATAAATTATCGAATATCTTCATTACAAAATAAAATTGTATTAGAATGTAACATTTTTAAAACCATTCCAATTTCAGTTATATTCATTTTATTCACTATTAAAAAACAGTCAGTTACTACCTATTGATATTTGGAATTCAAAATTCGATAAATGAGCAAATAATAAATATTACGTTCAAAATATCGACTGTGGTAACAATATTTAAACTGCAATTGAGATAATAGAATTTTATTATTTTTATATTATTGAAGTCTTATTTTTATTAACATTATTTTTATTAAGAGATTAATTTTCAAAACAGACATTTTGTGCTTTAACCATTCTCGTGAAAATTATAAATGCTGTCAAATGATCAAAATATTATATTCGGTTACCAATTTTAAATGTTTAAAAGTAGTTTAATGAAATATAAAAATTTTATGCTATAAAGAATAATTATTCAAAATATTGAAATACTGTTTATTTTATCAAATGAAAACAAGAATTAACTACATTGACGTATTTGAATAGCCATTTAAATAACCAAATGAAATTTATGTACAATATATTTGGATAATTATGAAGTTCGATCTTTAATAATACAACATATAAATCGGCAATTAGTTAAATCAATTCAAATTAAATAGATTTTTTCTTTCAAATCATACTATAGAGCTCGTAAAATAATTCTAGATAATTATCGATAACCAAGGGGAGGAAATAAATTTGTGAAAATAGGTTTCATAATTTTCATCGTATATAATGTATTTATTGTTTTTCAATTTAATATCTACAAATTGCATTCAAGTTCTATATGCCGATAATATGAAATAAATATATAATTATATATTTAAAAGAAAATGTATAATAGAGGTTTTTACATATTTGAAAATATTAGAAAAAAATAAATTAATAATCTGACCTTATATTATTATAAGCTTGTGGAAGATATATTAAAAATAGGAATCAAATCCTACACGCCAGATAAAAACGTATTAGATAAAAAAAGCTGTAAATGTATTTATCATCATTAATTAATATAAAGATGTAATGTTTTAATTGGGAAATATAAACTGTAACTTTAACTTAACAAAGCATGATTTTCTGATTTATAAGAATTATTCATTTTTTGTACATTTTTTCAAAAATATTCTATGAGTTATACAAAGTAATCTTATAAGTATTATAAATAATCTCGTAATATTCGAAATGCAAAATAATACTTGTAAGTAGAAAAATTCTTAGACGGTATTATATGTCACTACAAGACTCGTAACATTTACTCAAATAAGTTACTAAGTATACTAAGATAAAAGTTACTGAGAAAAAAGTGCATTATCCGAAGTTCGCCTCGAGGTAAAAATAATAAATTTTTGCCGAATAATAAAATAATAAAAGTATAAATTAAACAAAGTTATAAATATAAAAGTTCAAAGAGGTAAATGCACAACGATCTATGATAAATAAGTTTTTTTCCACAGAAAAATTTCTTTCTCAAATCGATAAATATTTTATTCCACAACAATGTGAAACCACCCACATCAACACGTACGCACACGCATACACGCATGATTCAGTTTACGTTCCTTTGCGGACGTCAACTACAGTATAAACGAGCGGTTGTTGTTCTTGGGAGCTCTTCCTTCGTTCCATTCTTCGCTCCCTTTATCCGACGTAGACTCGCCATACCATTTGCGTCAAACTACGAGTCGTACAGAATTCCTGCAGCCTCGCTTCGTTGCTTTTCACCTCAAGGCAGTGGTGCGTAACTTGTCCCCGGTATGTTTTTCAATCCCCTATATGCTTTACGCGCATACGAATGAATAGAAGAGAGAAATAAATTCTAATTAGCCAGAATGATGCCCTGTGTAAACTCGTGCATAAAGAAGGAGATGCACCAGGCGATTGCGAGGGAGTATGGGATGGATTTTTTTCTTTCGCGTCAGTTGAGTTAATTGCAATTTCAGCATGATGAATTATTACAGTCTATTGGTCCATATTTTTAACGCTTTGCTCAAATAGTATTATTTTCATGATTTTCTCATGCACAAATTAAAAAGCTATATATTTTACTTGATGCTATATATTACCTATTATATTATCTTTTGCGACATTAAGGGCTATAATGGCCAAAGTTCCGACCGTGTTATTCTTCCCTTTTTTTAATCGTAACTTTATAATTGTATTTCCTGGTTAATAGTTATAAGATTCTACAATGAATAACAAATAATATCTGAAAATTATTAAATAATACCATCTTCGCTTTGCGTTATTTATGAGATTACATTGTTTTCATGAGAATACTCAAAGTTTTAAAGATTCTTTCAAAATTTATACACCAAAAAATAAAGTTATATATGTGATAAAGATATGATGATTTAAATCAGTAATTAAAATTTAAAAAATTAATAAAGCTAGAATAAATTAATGAATTTAATTAGATTCCATTATCGATATTTATTTAATGCTATTTTTTAAAATATAAAATATGTTTATATTCATTCATTTTTATTCTGATTATCATTAACGATCAAATATCTTTAAAAAATATATATATTAGCTATCAGATATACAAAAATAACATATATTTTTCATTTTATTTCCTACATCTTATATATATTAAGTATAAAGATAATTTACGTATATTGATCTAAAAAATATCTAAAATTATATATTTTTTAATGAAAAATAGATATAATAGGTCAGCAATCCCTTTTTAAATATCACTCTTTGATATATTCCATTAAATTAAATTTATTAGAATAGTACAGATATAGTCACGATTTCTTGAATCTAATAATGTATTTAATTTAAAATTAGTATTTCAATATACTGAAACATGAAAATGTAATATGCTCTTTTACAGTTTTCTAAGTTTTCCTTTTAAAAATTAATTTTAAATAAAATATATTTACATTTTTTATATGTTTTATAACTAATTATCAGCACTATTAAACATTTGCATTTTACAATTATTTATTAACTGATGATTTTCTTCTGTTCGTTAATATGACCTTTGTAATAAATATAACTAACTACTCTGTATAATACATATGTATATACATATATATACAACAAAAATTTGAGTAATTACATAAAATGCAGAATGAAAGGAAAATTTTATGATTGTTCATTTGTTTTTAATGTAATCCATTGAAATCCTTTTATATTATTTAAAATATCATGTTTAATCACTTGAATTCAAATTTTGATTACGCTTCAAATGTGTCTAAATCAACAATAAATTTTATATATTACATTATTCGAAAAAAATATTTAAATAATTTTATGATTTAATTACAATTATTTTACTTTTTATTTTATAATAAATCTTATAAAAGAAGCAACTAATGAATTTAATCATATTAGAGATCAAATAAAACATTGTAAAAATGCATTTAAATTTAATTTTTACGCAAATATATATTTTATATAAAATATTCGTTAATAGCAAAATTTTACAATTAAAATTTCCTAAATGATCTAAGAATTAATTTTTTTATTTAATAAATTTTTTTAGTGATAACTATAATTTATGAGGTATAGTAATATATTTTGTTCAATAAAACTAATATATTAGTAAATACATTAAAAGACATTTTTATAATAGAATGAATGAAGTATATTAATATTATAGAAGTACTATAATATTTCATAGTTTAAGTTTTTAGCATATTGCATCGATAAATTTATTTACGATACATATTATAAGTGTTTTCAATTTGAAAGAATACTACATGTGCATATAATAAGATATATTATTTTAATATACATAAGTAGTAATGTTTTAAACGTAACGCATCGTCTATAAGAAATTCAATTAGTATTGATGTACTCTTATATTTTTTACGGATAAAGTATTTATTAACAAATAGTAGTATTCATTATTCATAACCATAATATATTTCATGATATTTTAATTTTTTTTCAGGTATAAATCTATAATAACCACGAAGTTATACTTGTTCAAAAAAATTAACCTCTATATCTATCAATGTCACGGTAAATTAGGTATCGTATATTTATGTGTGAGATATATTGACTACAAGTACGAAACTTTTAAGTTAGAATATATATTTATTAGTTGTTAATAAACTTTTCTTTTATATTAGAATACGTGAAAAATTATTTTTTTTAATTCTATTATAAATATTTAGTTATTTTATGAAAACTGCTTATTAAATAAAACGTTTAGAGAAAAAAGATTTCATGAATTAAATATTTATTTTGATTTAGAAAATAAGTTGTCAAAAGATAATATCAGAAATATGTTTACGTATTGATTTACATAAAGAATAAGTTAGTGATAATTTCTATATTATGAACCAAATGAATAAGTTATTCAAATTATTTTAACCTTAAAATAATTTATCTTATAATAACTTTTTTGCTGATAAAATTTTTAGTCAGTTTTAAAGAATTTTCATAAAATATTCAATAACATAATTTTTAAATAATATATGCGGAAATAGCCTGTTATAAATAAAAAATTCTAAGAAAGCTAAGTAAAAATATATCTCGCATAATCTTCCATAATTTTTCCATTCTTCAATTTTTTTATCTTAATAGGAATCAGCTTATCAAGAAGTGAAAATAGTAAATAGAGAGACAGACAGATAGATGGATAGATAGATAGATAGATAAATAGATAGATAGATAGATAGATAGATGGATAAAAAGAGATAGAGTGAGAGAGGAGATACGTAGATAGATAATACACTAAAAATTTATAGATGTACCGGTGATACCCGCTGGGAAATCAGCATTGCAATGCTTTCAACAGCAGGAAAGCGAATCAAGAATGCGAGTATGAAGCAGCTATGGCTCCGTGCGAATATACCTATGCATCGATAGATATACATTCTACAAATTGTACTTACAAATCTTCTTAACTGTAGAAATTAAATACAGCTACATTTAAGCCTATGAATTATGACAGCATAAGTAAAAATTTATGACTGTATTTTACATTTTTCTAAACAAAAGTAGGTTTTTATATCCCTGCATCATTATGATTATAAGCATTTATTTAAACGAAAAAACATTAAATTTATGTAAAGTAACATGCATGAATACTATTATAAACAAATTTCACAAAAGTATTTATAAATACTATTTAAAATATAAAAATATATCGTTCTCGAACGTAGAAAAATATGATGCAAAAACGTGCGTGAAAAAGAAATAAGATGTAAACGTTTACGGAATTAAATTTCCGTAAATTGGATTTTTAAAAAATATTTATTATATTTTTGTGTGTACCATCCTTATTTTCTGTATGAATATTTTTAATAGATCAGTTTTACAAGATTATAGCATTATTTGAAAATAGGGATTTTTAAATTAAATGTTAAATTCTGAGCCAATGTGAATATGTAATTACATCTCTCACTAGATATTAATTTTCGTCGAATTACTATTGTAATATATATAAGCAAGCTATAAAACTAGATTATAATAAGCTATCATGAAAAAGATAAGAAGTTACGCGAATATGTAAGTTCATATAACTATAACAAATAAAGTAAAACTGATCTTTATTTTATAAATTTAGCTGTGTATGCTTTTTTATCAGTATTAAACGAGTACCTTTTTGTTTCCGCAAAAGCTTTAAGCTTAATTTTTAATCACTTTCGTAAAAACAGATTAAAATTAAAAATAATTAAGAAATTTAGAACAAGTTCAGAATCGTAATTACCAAACCCAAATTAAAGGTAAAACATTATTGCATTCACGTAGAAAAGAAAACATCAAATTTACATAAAGTCTTATATTTCCGAATGTGACTTAAATATTTATTACGTATTTCATCTAATGAATTTCATCACATGATGAATTTTATATTTTAACTCGATAATGACACCAAGTAAATAAGAAAGTATCTAATTCGTATGCGTAAGCATTCGCAGCGTATTATTTGCGTCTCGCTTCGAGTTAATAATAATCTTGGACTTGAATCCCGTGAGCGCTCATTTCACTCTCGATGCTGCTTCTTCTTCGCTTCGTATCGTTCGCCTTCGGAATTGTGGGCTGCTTCCTATACAATTGTAAACGGTTGTAGGATCACTTCCACGATTCGCCGCATTGCGCTACGCAACTGCAAAATAAAAGTATTCTCGTTGAATCGTCTACGCGAAGTCGCAGAGCGAAATTATTGTGCTTATATTTATGCCTTTTCTCTTGTTGGTGGAATTCCCAAAGAGCGCACTTACTTTTCTGCATTTCGCTCGTTCGAACATTAAATGACTCAAATAGATCAAATTCTTTTGAAGATGCGTTGTCAAATGGGACGTAAGTGTTTTGAGACTTGTGTTTGAGTTCCTTATTTTAATTGAAGAGTTTACTTAAAAGAATAAATTTGTATTTCGAAATAGATAAAAGTAAAACGTTTATCTTTTATTTTTCAATTTTTTGTAAAGATAATTCTACAACACTTATCGATATATCGTAATGTAGTGGTCAAGTACTCCAAAGAACGATAAAAATTTATGTTAAAAAAATCCATGATTAAATTAATCACTTAAATGTTATAATTCGATAAAAATTATTAATTATAACTAAATACTTCAATTATTTATATAATTAATTGTATATGAAAATCGAACATGTATAAATAACAAAGTTAAAAATCACATCTAATATACATTGATATTTCTTTTAATATTATAATCAATATTAATGGAAACTTTTAATTATTGTCTTCAAATTAAGTTTTAACATTTTTTTTGTTATTGATATTATTTTGAGATAAAATATTAAGATTAAAATATATTAATTTGTACGATAAAAATGTTGCCATTTAATTTCGTTTTTCTTATACTTAATTTATTCTATTATCAACTACATCTTTTTTTAAAATTTTATTAAGTATAAATATTAATTTAATAATTTTGAAAATATCTTGCATTTTTACAATATCATAAAAAGTAATGTTAAATATAATAATTTTTTAAATAATTAGTAAGTGTAGTTGGTTATGAAAATGAAATTGAAAAACATAAAATCTCCTTTTAATTTTCATTATTTGTAAATTTGAAAATATATACAAATTATATTACAATATATCTATAATCAATAAAGTTTCATTATAAGAGATTATTTTAAAATTGATCAGATATAAAATCTATTCTTAATTTTTAATATAATAAAAAAATATAACTTGAAAGTTTCATATGAATCAATTTTACACTCAGATAAACACTTAATTGTTATCTACTAATATTAAAAAACCTATCATCTTCATATAGAAAAATCAATGCATTTGATTTTTGCAGTATTCGGATACTTTAATTAATTTTAAAAACTCTTTCTACTCTCTTCAAGAATTAATTCATGAAATTCATCGTAATTACTTCATATTCACTAATTCTCAATTATAAGTTTCTACTCGTGCATACTTATAACTACGAATCAGTGAATATTCTCTAATTGCAGTGAAATTTCACTAATTTAATTTCCAAGAGCTGACATATAATTTTGATTGCTCATAAAATCTTAATTTTTTTACTTCGAAGGTTGACTTTATTTCAAACATTCGTAATTTTATCGAACTCTTCTTTTATCAATCAATAAAATTTTCTAGAAAATTCGAAGTTTGACATTTATTAAATTAGAAAACTTTTTAACGCTTCATTTTAAAACAAACAGTATAATTTATTTCATAAAAAAATACGCCCCGAACGTAAATTTTTTACAGCCAATGTAGTTATCACATTCAACGTAGGCTAATACGAAAATTACAAGCAACCGATTTAAATGCGACATAACGCAAAAAATTTATTTATTTACCTTCTACTAATTTTTTAAAAGAAATTTTAAAAACATATTTAACAAAACGCTTTTTCTATATCTGTTGCAGTGCGATTCAACGAACATAGCCGACCGCGTAGCAGCCCTGGTGCACTCGAGCTCATCAACGCAGGACGACTGCTAGTGCCTGTCTAGTTAAGACTCCGAATTTCCTCGCGTTAGAGAGGCAACTGCTCGGGTCAATCAGCTGAGCTCTCTTTTCTGCAACGATGCACGTAGAGCTGCTCGCGTTTGCTTTTTCGCCAAGTATCTTTTGAGTGGTTTCGATAATCCGCGTAACTTATTTGCGTTCTTTCCTTGTTTTCTAATCTATTTTTACGCGAGACTGCCAAAGGCTTCTTGCGAGTAATCGCATTAAATTTGCACTATCCGTAGAAATCCACGAATGGGAGATTTTGATTTAAGCAATTTTTGAATTCAGAGTTAACCTTATGCACATTAGCTAGAAAAATAAATACCCAATCAATTGGGTTTACCTAAGATTCTTTGAAAATATTTATATTGCAAGTCCTCGTCTACTGTACAATTGCGCATACTAAATATGGCAATTTTAAGTATAAATATTTATACGACTTTTGCATAGGATATTTCATACTATTTTTCACACGGTACATCAACTATGTAGAGTTCAAGTTTTGTCGTGCAATCTCATAATTCTTAAAACAATAAATAAATTGTCGGTTCGATGATTTTTTTTATGCGAACCTGCGAAGAAGCCTTCGGTTCTTTGTATAGCTAAGTAAAAAACAAAGGGACGCAGAAAGAACAATTATAAGTCGATTCGCGAAGTATACGGCAAACGAAAATGAAAAAAGTTTACAAAAGATCAAAATTTTAAGGTAACTTATAATCAAACTTTATAGTTAGGTCCTCTATAAAATTTTTTGCGAGGCTTAGAATAATATCAAACAATAAGCGTCTATTGCCTTGGACTGAATTTCAACTAATAAAAGGTTGCATAAAATGTATTTCGTTTTATACTTTTATTACCGTACCATAAAATTATGTAATACTGCATAATTATGACGATACTAATAGATACTAATAATAATGCTAATATTACTAACAATAGAAAATACATAATAATAAATATATAAATAAAAAGAGCAACCATTACGATAATTATTATGGTGTTATGAATATTTAAAATACGAAGTAATTTGCTAATTCGTGATTGACTTAATAAATAAACTACATTTATTTCTAAGAAAATATATTATATTTCATTTGTAAGTAATACTTTATTTATCTTATAATATTACTTGTGCGAGGATAAGATTTCAGTTAAAATTTGCTTTTATAAAAATGAAAAACAATGCAATCCTTCTTTATAGAAAAGCATTTATATTGTAAAAGAAAAGAGCATATTAAACATTTAATAGCTATCTATGATACTCGACGTTACTGATTTGGTATTAGTAACAATCCTATGAATTTAGTTAACAATACTTTATTAAATTCTGCAGAGTTATAGCAGTAAATGTTTAATCAACTATTTTCTTTTTCACTTTATAATGATAATTCGTCGAAGTGAATGGAAAAGAAGAAAAAAAGAAATAAATCATTCGTCAAGAACAATTATTTAGATAATGAAAATATAAAAAAATGCGTATACTAGTAATAATCATGTATAAAAAAAGAAAAAATAATATACAGTATTGTAAGTATATTATTATTTGTCGATATTGGATAAACATTTGAGCATGAACTTGCAGATAAAAAAATGATAGAACAACGAATAAGGATAAATGTATGAGATTTGATAATCTATTGGTACATATCGCACTTAAATATATCGAAAGAAAGAACAAAAAATATATGGTAATATCCATGAAAATATTCAATTAAAATTCTAAAGGAAATTTCGTTTTATCTCTCACTTGGTATTAATTCGAGACTGATCACTGTTGTAACGTGTACAGAAAAGTTGCAAGACTCGATTATAATAAGGCTATCATATGAAAAACTACATGAACATGTAGATATACGCAATTACAACGAATATAATAAACAAATGTTTCTTTCTGTTACAATCTTTTTTATAAATATAACTTTTTGTATTCTTTCATTAATAGCTAGTCGACCTTTTGTTTTCCTAAAATTTTTAAGAATTATTATTGAGCAAATTAATAAAAATATATTAAATAAAAATAAATCCAGCACCAGCTTTTAATTATACTTTTCAGACCAAAATAAAAATAAATACTATAATATTTCTCGATTAAAAATAAAATATATACTAACTTTCATGATATTGAATTATAGTTTATAATTTCAATTTTATTATACAGCAAAAATAATATTCAATTATTGTTATTAAAAAACTGTAAAAATTCATATATTATGCTTATATTTTTAATTTCGCTTTAATAAATGGAAAAATATATTTTGTTTAATTTTAAGTGATATGTAAGTTTTTTTAAGTGATAAAACTCCACTTTTATAACCCAACTTTTCTATTCTTTTCATTATTTTATTTAAGTTTTAATTTCATATGTATAAAAATCTATCGTTTAAAAATCAGTATAATTTTTTCATATACAAATAATCAAAAGTATATTCTCGTGAGATTGGGTACTAATTTATGAAGTATAAAATTCTAAATTATGATTGTTTTTGGTTTTTTTGAGTCTAATAAGATCACAAAGATATTATTTAAATAAGTATTTATGTTCAAAGTTTTCTTATATTTTTATTTTAATTGTATTTTGTAAATTTTTTTATAGAGTTTAAAATCCAAAAAATATATAAAAAATTTATATAAAAATATGAAATTTCAATATAATGTAAATAATATGATAATAATAAAATGATATTAATCATAATTTATTACTAATCATAAAAAATAATACAACAATACCATAATTAAAGATAAAAAAACACATAAAATTATATGTGAATTATTTTACACACAAAAAAATATAAATACTGCATTATATCATTATTATTATACTATAAAGGAGAGTTATGAAAGAAATTATATTATTTATCTGATGAAATGATACATAAGGAATTAATTATAAAATATTTTTAAACAATTCGATTCGTATTTATATCTGTGTAATTAAGTAAGATACAAATTTATAAAAGTTAAATGTAGTATTGAAAATAAATATTATTTTTCTCTAAATAAAATACTCAAAAAATCTAACAACGATTTTGTCAATTTGAATAAAATAAATTCATACGCTTGTATATTGCAGTATTATTATTTATCATATCATTTACGTATAATCAAAAATAAAAATATTGAATGTGTTGTTCAAAATTATTACATTAAGAGTTAAAATTTTTTCATGAAATTCAATGCTAGAAATTTTCTGTTGATACGATACATGTATCGAACAAAATGCTATAAAATTTATAATTTATAAATTTTCTATATTGATATTGTTTTTTTAACTAGTAAAAACATTTGTATATTTAAAACAGTTTACTTGTTTAATTTAATTTTATAACTAAAAATGAAATGTCTACAATGTACTATAGACGATTTGTATAAAACAAAGAAGATAAAAGAGGTATTAAATATTGTTGTATCGATTAACATATGACACAACTGTGAAAAAGTTTTATTATAAATAAAAACAAGCTTTCATAAGAATATTATGCAATATGAGTCAAAAAAAGAAAATTTTAATTTTATTTAAAAATTATAACGAATTCAAAGTTGATTCAAGGTAGATTATGTATATGTAGAAACCTTATGTACCTAAAAAAGGAAAAAGTAAGGGTATCCAGAATTTATCTCACAAGTTACTTTCATTCCCTTCCAATGTCTCGGAGCAATGGCTGCACGCGAAATCCATCAAGCATGACTGCGATAAAAGAAAAGAGCTTTCCCTCGTGAAGCTAACTCGCGACTCGCAATGGCACGAGTAACAGCATCTTCCGTTTTTCAAGTATAATAGAATGTATTTGACGCGATGAATGAGCGAGTGCACGCGAGAAAGTCGATAGGGAAAAATCGTAGGGATGAAAGTCTTAAGAAGAAAAAAAGGATGAAAACGAATGAAAAGCCTCTCTTTATCTATCCATCCGAGCTATTTCCGGTAGGCTATAGCCAGAGGCCACTTTACGTATAGTAAAGAGTAGTGGTAGCGAAGTTTTCTGCCTCCTAGAACTATTTTTACTTTCAGAGAGAGAGAGAGAGAGAGAGAGTACAAGACACAACGAAAAATGGAAAAAAGAAGAATGGCAGGTATGGCTGAAAGAAGAAAGTGGGGAAAAGCGAGAAAAGGTAGAAGCGTAGAAAAAGTACGAGAAAATGAGAGATGGTTGCGAGAGTGAGTCCGCTAGAGCTCTCGAGGCCTTGGAAATAATTAATTTCCAACTGGAAGACGTTGTAAAATGAAATCCTCCTTTTCTCTCCGTCATTTCGGTATTCTTGGTCCTAAGACTTCTGCTTGTTGAAATATCCCTTTCTCTTTTCATTTTTTACCAGCAGGTGCTATTTTTATCTCTTGCCATTTTCTTTAATTTTTAAGTGTATCTAACGTTCTGTCACAAAGATTTATCATAGCTAATGTCCAATTTTGATCGAATAAGATTCATATATTTATATTTTTCTATTAGTATTTTTTCTATCGAACTGATATTATCTTAATTTTTAATCGATATCATTTATCGATTGCACAGAAATTTACAATCTTACTTTTAATTCAATTTATATATTTTTTATTTTTTAGTAAAATTTTTTCATTTATATTAATTATATTTTGATATACCAGAACTATTAAAATTGATCTTTATTTTTATTTCTAAAGCTGAAATTTTATGTAAGTAATATTATAAATAATAATATGATCTTCCTTATTAATGTGCGTTTATCAATATTTTTATGAGATGCATACTTACAAAATTGATTATTCATAATACCTAAAATAAAACCCTATTTTCTTCACAGTAATAAATATAATTGCTCGTTAAAAATAAATATAGAGTTTATTATAAAGCTCTTTTATCCTCATTTATTCCTTTAATTATACGATTCAATTTTAATCGTACTTACTAAATATATTAACGTATCAGTATGAAAAATTTTATTAGTAATAAACTATTGCTCACGTGTAATTTATGTATTTCTCAGAAATGCTTAAAATTTCAAAATATTTTAAGAACCTTATTACAGCATAAGATTATGAATCAAGCGATGAAATTACTTAATTAGAATATCGTTGATATTTTAATAATTTAAATAATATATTTTCATAATTTATGGCATAAATTTGATAGACCATTTATTCATTAACAAAAATAAAAAATTTCATTCCTGATATTTAAACATTTATACAAAGTTTGATTATGAAATTTTTTAAACAATAAAGTTTATATATATATTATATAACAACTAAATTAGTTATTTTAATTTTATAATAATTATTAAAACACAATTCCATGTATTAGATAGAATCAAAACAATAATTATATAAATAGTATTATTAATACTTTTAATTTTCATGATACATATATTATTCATGCACCCCATAAAATGTGAAAGCATTTTATATCCATTGCGCAAATCTATACTCATTTTTGCAGCTGAACTTAACATTGACTTGTAGCTCGATTCATATCAAATATTTATGATAATCAAATATTTTATCATCACCGATAATATTCAAAAGATTCAGCAATTATACTGATTGATCAAAATTTTAATCTCAGAGAGATTTTGGAACCTATAGATGTATCAAAAGATCATATTTAAATGCATTTGAATTAACATTGTCAAGGCTTTGATGAAATAAATTCCGGAATAATATGAATCTAATTACTTAAAAATCATTAAAAAATTGATGTTTACATTACGATAAAAAATAAATATATTATTGTAAATTAATATTAAAACTAAATTAAAAAGTAACAAATTTAAAATTGAAAACTTTATTTTTATCAAAGAAGCATAGATTTAATGAAAACATAAACGTTTTGTATCAAAACCTGAAAAATTGTAAGAAATAATTTTTGAATTAGTTTTTTAACAAAAGTTTTAAAAAAAAAATTTTTCAAAAAATTGTACCTACTTCTATAGAAAATATTACTGAAAATATTGAAATAAATTCCCGATTGATTCATAAATTTTATCATGCGGTTCTCAGTTTTATTCATAGAGTAATTTTCAGTAAAATGATTTTAAAGTTTGAAATAAGTTTTGAGTCTAAAAATTTGATATTTAAATTCAATTTATGAAGTGTGTATTATATAGTTAATTTGCTGAATTCATATTTTATAAATTCTAACGTCGTTTAGCTAATTTAATTAATAATGAAACTTCTTTCACGACATTATAGTTACTTATTTTTAATTGTGATATCAAAAACTGTAATAATCTACATATTATTTTATAAAATATGATTATAAATAGTAATATTAGTGGATATTATATATAATCTTTTCCATTGCCTATTTTTGTTGAAAATACTAACGAAAGTGTTGCATTGAAGCGTTCATTGCGGTTTTATGACTAAACGGCAATATAAAGGTTTAAAAGGTTATCACTACTATTTCTTCGTAAGTTATCTGTAATTTTTATAAATTGCTTTCATATTACTTGTTTATAGCTATAATTATACAGATTATTTATAACACATGATCTTTTCCATAAGAATTAAATATTTAATATATTGTTTTAGAAAAAAAATTACCTAATTTTCATTATTTTATAAAATAAGTATTTTTCAGAATAACTAATTTATAGAAAACAGAAGTTGATCGACTATTTGCTAATTATATTCCTTTATCTTCAAGACCATTTAAACTTTTTGTAACTTTGAAAGCAATTACACATTTAACTTTCAAAGTACTAAATGCAATCTTTCTTAACAATCATCTAATTTTAACCAGCATTTATATCAAAATTTAAAAAAAATTAAATTTTAAATCATTTTAAAAAATTCTAATTTTTTATCATAGGTGTGATTTATATATTTAATACTACACACAAACACATTGTCTGAGCATTTAAAAATACCTTTTACTCTACATGATCTACTTTTCTGGCATTTCTTTTATAATTTATTTACCATTATTTTTTAACTTTTATGTCTATTTAGCCTAAATTTTATACTTTTATTTGATATTCAAAATTTAGAAGATTAAAAAAATTTTGACTTCATGACGATATTGATAAAATTTTCTATATGTTATATTAAACTAAAGTAATGCAAACATCAAAAATGCTAAACCAATCATTCGAAAAAATTAAAAAATTTAATATAGCACTAATAATTTTCTGTAATAATTTTTTTTAGATAATATGATGGAATATATATGTAAAATATATTTATATGTATAATGAAAAAAATAGTTATCCTGCGTAACATATATTCAGTATTTTAATAAGTAACACATAAATTAAATATTATATACGTAAATATCAAACTAGAAGTAAAGTAATATCTATTAAAAGTTTTAAGAATCTATATTGCCAACCATAAAATAATATCTTATACCAAAATCGCCTATTAAACTGGACCACGTTATAGTATAAAGGTTATTAATAATTTGTTATACTTTATTTATATTGAAAATTTAAAGATTTATAAATTCTTTTTTATTTCAAAACCAATTCAACATTATTTTTTCAACTGTAAGATATGCAAAATTAATCAACTAGATTTATCCTTTAATAGAAACAAATTAAAATTCATAACTGCCGACGAAACTTGAATCCATCACTATTCTGTTCGAATGAAAGTACATTCAAAATTATATACTGTGTAAGTGAAACTTTCTTCGTAAAAATCTCGGGCGGTTTTTCGACCAAAAAGGTATTGGTATTTTTTCTTTTAAGACAAGAGTATCATATTATTATTTAACAAGATCAAGTAAAAAATTATAAAAAACTTCGTTTGAAGAAAAAAATATGGTCGTTTATTCAGCAGTATCTTACATTTTAGGAGTTATTGAGTGAAATTAACTAATATCCATTTAAATTAATCTAACGCATATCTTATTTACCCAATTTGACTCTTAGTGATTATTTATTATTTCTTAAACTCCAGATTTAGTCTGAAAAGTAAAAATTTTTATCTAATGAAATTTGAAATTTGTGGACGTCTATTTTGAAAAGTAATTTATCAAATACTAGTGAAAAGAATTACAGAAATTCGAACATTATTGAAAAAAATCTATAATTCAAAATATATACGAAAGATAGTATAAAATTGAACTGGAAAATACTTATTTTTATTTTAAACTAATACTACAAAAATTTACTATTGATACGAGTTCAATAAATTTATAAATTTGTTTTATTATTCTTTACTATTGTAAATAATATTTTGTATCCCATATTTAATATACTTAATACACAATTATTGAAATAATGAATTATAATGATCTAAATAAAAGGAAAAAAGAGTAATTTGTAATTAAAATATTTGAACAAGGAATAGAATAATGAAAAAATGATTTTATCGAAAATAAGATTTTATAATCGATATATTGTGTAAACTATAAATGAGTTAATATCAGTATATAATTTTCGAAAAATTCACGCTTCTTTATCAACTTAAATTAGATTTAAAGCTCCATAAATTATGATAGAGCATTAATTACGAGAAAACATTTTTTCATTCCTCGTATTTACAATTATAAAGACATAAATGCTTATACTGATAATATCCAAATATACTACACTAATATGCTACACCGATAAATTTCTCAGTTATAAATGTATTTTACAAAAATATTTTCCTGTGCTTCTTGAAAACATAAATTTAAAAAGTCTTTATTTATTACTTAAAATTTTTATATTTTCTATATAAAACTTGTAATTTGTATTTTTATTTCGATTAAAATTTTGTTTTGTTTTGAAAAACAAAATATTTTTAGCATGATTAAATAATATTAATTTTTATATTATGAATAAACGTTTGATAAACTATTGCATACAAAAAGTAATGTATCGTAATGTCAGCATCATTGATTTTCACTAGTATTTCTACAATAAATTTCTAAAATTGTATCCACTCTAGGATAGTGTTACCATATAGTATCATCTGATCTTAATTTATACAATATGTCTTTATGAATATGCTATTGGATATACATTGAGTTAGCATCATAAATTTTATTGGACTAATAAATATTAAAATTTTTCTGTAATTCCTTAAAAGATTTAAACTAATTTAGAATAAATATATTTTTTATTAAATCTAAAATATAAATTTTGTATTATTTGTAATATGACTATATCCTATTTTTATGCATTTGAATTAACATTTTATTCTCATTTTAATCCATCCCCCTTTTCTATTTGTTTGCAAACAAAATTACTTTTATTTTACCGTTTACGTACACCATCTACTTTTATGGGTATATAGACTCGCGTTCATAAGAGGCTGTTAGCGCCTTAAAGGCTTGCTTACGGGCGAATCAGCTGCGCAAAATCAACTTTTAGTGCGCATGTTCTATGAACATTCCTTCCTATTTGAACTTCTCTTTCTCTCTCACTTCCCTCTCCTTTCGTTCGCCCCCTCTCACACATTACTCCTTCGCATTTCTTTCTTTTTTCCCCTCAATTTCTCACTTTTCTCTCTCTTTCTCTCTCTAACTATCATCTTTCTTTATCACATAGTAATTTTGAGAGCTGGAAGTGTTAATTTCATCTGTTCGTTGGCACATTGCCCACCGCTATCTATACCCCTATATAGTTCGCCAAAAGCATCACCGGCTAAAAGGCTGTTGTGCAAGTGAAGCAACCTATGGTTTGACTAAGAGGCAAAGAGATAAAGAGGAGAAAGGAAAGAAGTGAGAGGGAGAAAAAGAGAGGAATAGAAATTGAACAAACTGAAAGTTTTTTTTATGGAATAGAAAAAATGTATGTGCAACTCTTAATCGTAAAAAATTTAAAGCAAATAAAATTTATGTAATTCATCAAATTTATAAAACGGTTAATGAACCAATAATGTATTATTTTTTTGTGGATTATTTATTGTGATAAAAAGATTTTTACTTTTTAATAAAAATACACCTTTTTAGATGGTAAAAATTGTGCAATTTTACCCTTTGAAAAAAATGATTTACCTTTATAATTATACAGATGTTTTAAAATAGAAATTCGTTTGAGAAAATGGTATTTTATAAAATGATATCATCTTAACAAAAAAAATTTGCTGCAATAGAAAAAATGTACCGCAGAAAAATAAATTACAAAACAAAAATGACGGTAATATTCTTAAAGTCGTATCTGCAGTGGACTTTCATCTGTATATATACTTATACAACCAGCTAACTATTTTCCACAGATGCTTCTTTAGTGAGAAAGAAAGATAGAAAAAGAGAGGGAAGAGAGACAGACAGAATATATGCATTGCGCGAGATGCGAGCGTGAACGATCGATGGGGTCAGGAGCTGCGCTAGCAACTTGCGACCTGTATATAAGATTATAAAACGTTTTTATATATATTTACAAAACTTGCGTTTATTAAAACTATGCAATATTCCGCTAAATTATATTGCAATTATCGCAAAACAAAAGTCGATAAACTTCATTGGAATTATATTCACAGTTTAAAATTAATTGTAATGAGTCAGATTGCTATTTCTACTAAGTATAATGATGAATAAAGAAGCTAACTAAATAAAAGATGAAAAGAAAAATTAACAATATACATAATCGCATGCAACTTCGGATTAAATATTTTGTACCATTATATGTTGCGCCTGTTTTATAATTTGCTAATGATAAAATCACAGGGATAAATTTGAATAATGATACTTAATTCAGGTTTTAGTATATCTTCTTTCAATACTGTTTTTGAAACACCATATTAAATAAATAAATATTTATATGGTCAAATTGATAGATTTTACGAAATAAATTCTATCAAAATGAGTAAAATTACTTTGGTATTGTAAATATTAATAAGGAAGTTTATTAAAGAATACTATTTAATAAAAATTTATTACATATTATTCTATTACTAAGTTCATGTATTAAATATACTTAAAATATTTAATATATTTAGCTGCGATGTGCAAACAATTTTCTATGTACACTTTTTCCATTATTTTTATCTACTTCTACTTATTTAAACTGCGCGATTATCAAATCTTGGTTTTATGCTTTGCAAAACTTATGTACATAGATTTTACTGTAAATAAATAATAAATATTGAATTGCCTATTAATTAATTTTATAAAATTTAAAATATATTTATCTGGAATTCATATATTGTATTAAAAAATTTAATAATCCAACATTTGTATCTTTATTTATAATATATTCAATAAATATTTAACATTCTATGGACTCAATTAGTTTTTCATGATTAGTATTGCATTTTATATTATAAATTTTTATGTTAATTATTCATGTTTATATAAAAAAAATAGTTTTAAATTATAATTGATATAAAAACATTGAGTTTGAAGAAAAGTAGTTTTGAACTTCACTAAATATTCATTAGATGTTCCAATGCTCTTTTATATAAAATGTTTACTTGTAGGTGCTAGTAAATGTATTCCATCGAGTCTCATTAACCTCATATGATTGTATAGGAAAAATTTCAAAAGATTTCTCATTTCGTACGTGAATTTTTCCAGTAATTTCAAATGTAACATTTTAAAATGCTCATAATTATATTATTAAATTTTAAAATATTGTAAGAATTTTCTATAGATATATAAGTAATTTATATCTTACAAAAAATTTTAATTTTTTAAATAGATATATAGAAATTATATTGTCAGAATAAAATTTTATTCATGGTATTTATAACTAATGTAGTCATTAATTAACGATAATACATAATTTTTCAATAATACACTAAAAATATTGAATATTTTTTTAAAATTCTATGATTATATTTTAATTTCAATTATAATAATAAAGATTTTAATAAATTAATGTTGTCACTGTTCAATTTCTCACTTTATTATATTAATAAAACAATTTTTTGATAAATGCAAATAAAAGTAATTTTAAATTAGTTGTAGGTTTTTATTTTTTAAATATATTCAATGTAAATTTTATTTTTAATTGACTCAACCATAAAACGAATAATCTTATAAAAATATGTATACAATAATTAAAGTACTTATCATTTTTTAAAAAATCCATATGTAATAAAATCAAGAAAATTAAAATTTTTTATATTAGAAATCCATCAGAAACAATTGCTACTATTACTATAAGTTGAAAAAGAGAAACAGTTAGATATAAGACTGCAATGTGAATGACTAAGAAACCTCGGAATGGGAGTAGCTTTTACTTAGTTTTACTTGGCTGTCGTGAGGTATAGTAGATCTGTAAATCGCAGAAGGTAATCAGGAAATTTCTAAGAGCCACCCTAATGCTGTTGAGCTTTCGAGAAAATCTCGAGGCCTCATAAATTTGGTTGGCAATACATTCGGTACGATTCCCTTCGTTGTAAGCAGGTGGCAGATTTCATTTGCCTTTTGAATGTTTGCAGACACATTGGAGATATAACAAATCTTTTCCAGATGTATTTTACTTCGTTTTTTATATTTTTATTCTTGTTATTACGAATAATTTTAACAAGTAATTCTTTGGTTAATTTAAATCTACGTATATTAAATTTCTTTATAAGAAGTCGCACCTATAAAAGTTATTTTTGTGTTTTCATAAATGAAGGAAGATCGAGTAGAATTTTCAATAGCTTGTATACGTGGGCTTTATTAAAATATTACACGTAGCAGTTATTTTTTAAAAACAAAAAAATACACTATAGAAAGAATATTTACATAAAGTTAATTTTATACATAATTTTATGATTATATATCTATTAAACACGAACTCTTAAAAGTATTATTTATCTGAAATTATTATTTAAGTTTTATATATATATATATATTTCATATTTATAATTAATTGAAATGAATACTTTGGAATGAGCCAATAGTGTTACATATAAATGACTTACTTTTTATGTATATTACTTTAAGTAATCGCAATAAAGCAAATTTATTTAATTCGTGCACATTATAAGCGCAAACTACTGAATGAGTATAATTAAGCGAGGGTCTTTTGCTCGATTCAACCGATGATTACGGGTAATCGAATTTAATTGCGCGGATACCAGTTAACCGTTGCAAATATGCCATGGACCAATTGATTGGATCCATTTTGAATTAAGGTCGACGGCAAGGTTTAAGTTTGGATCAAGGCGATATATTCCTCAAGCTCTCTGTACACTCAAGTTCGTTGAAGTGTGAACGCTTTCTTCACTTTATGATTTATGTGCGTTCTTACTTAGGACGACACGATATTGTTAGGAGGTACGAGCGAGATTAGCTCAAGATGATTACACGGCACTTGTCGCTCTATACTGATTTTGATTAATAGAGTGATGGAAAGGTATTGGAAAAATCTGCTGAGATTCGCATTTTGGTGAGCAAAAGCTTTTCATCCAATTATTTTTCGAATATTTAAAGCTAAAAAATGGCGCAAAAAGTATAGAAATAAACGTAGAAATATTATGAATTTTAAAGACTTTATCACATAAAAATTTATCACAAAAAATTGAATTTTTCATGTCATTATATACTCTTGTATATACATGGGTACATGTAAAATCGATAATTATCTCGTCGCTTATAAGATATTATTTCACAACATAATTATTTCTATAGAACGAGTATGTTGTTTACTATTACAGATAAGTAAATTAATTCAGTTTGTAGAATATACTATAAATATTTATCATACGTGCATTATACTCACAAATATAATTTAAAAATATGTTTTTTTAATTAACATACTACCGACAAATATTTTAAATAATCACTACATGGATACGAGAATAGGTCAATGATATGTGGATATATAAATATATATGTAAAAATATAAAAAATGCTAATTTTGCTATTAATGTGCTATATATAAATTTTGAATATTAATTAAATTACTAGAATAGTTTAATTATTTAAAATTTTTGTTTATTAATTATTTTTATGATTAAAACTTTTAAAGAATCAAATACTTTACTTTTATTTTTAATTAGACTATTATTTATTATAAATTAATAAAATAATTAAATACAATACAATAATTTAATTCACTCATGACCAAATATAATTTAGAATATTTAATATTTAACAAGTTAGAATAAAGAATAGATTTAAAATGTGTTATCATTACCAGTATCTGCGTTGCACTTGTACTTTAATAATGTTAGAATATTTTTGGAGTTGATGAGAATAATGGATTTAATTTATGGATTATTTTAAAGTACAACTAAGAAATTTTTTAATTTTATTCTTCATTTGAAATTAATAAATACCGAAAAATGGATAGTTAAACAAATAAATTTTACGCAAGCATACAATACTTTGTTTGTATCTATTGTATTCAAATTCATTATAAATATATTAATAATTAATAGCATAAAAAAGTACGTATTTTTCCAATATTTATAGAATAGAATTTTTTAAATAATAAAAACATATTAATTTTCCATAATTACATAAGATATTATTCATAAAGGATAATTAAAAAAGCTATCAATTTTTTTTAATTTAATTTTGATAGCATTTAAAAAAATTTTAATGTAAAAATTAAAGAAGTAATTTTCATACTCTTACAGATACTTATATTAAAAATTATTTCAAAGCTCGTTAAAAATCTTTCAAAATTGTATACAATCAAAGTTTTTTTAATATATCTACACAAGGTGAGTCATAAAATAAATTAACGAGTTCATGTTAAAAAAAAAAGAAAGAAAATACTTGACAACTTTTCAATATTTTTTTTATTTTAATTTAAAATTTTAAGTAATTATACATTTAAGTTTTCTAAAGAAAAAATGTATAAAAAATTTTTTTAAATAATCGTTATATCAATAAATTTGATATGAAATATTGTCATAAAATAAGATTTACAATATTTATATTATAATTAATAAATAATAGATTTATTTCAATCAAATCTCAATATAAAAAATATATTAAATAATTATTCTTTAAAAAATAACGAAAATAAAATTATGTAAAATATAGAATTAATGTTTTTATTTAAAATAAAATAATAATACATATGAAAACAGTTTTATAAAATGAGAAAAAAAGAATTATTCTATTCTTACGTACCGAAATCCTGATTCCATGATTGCATCAATTCAATTATTTTGAATCATACGTAAAAATCATGAATCAATAAGAAAAACTGAATTACGTGAAGTTATTTTATTCACGTATCAAATTTTAGAAAGAGAAAAAAGATAATGTGCATAAGATGAAAATACTACAATGTATAATACGACTCTTCGTTTATTCTTCGGACACGTGACTCACAATAATTCTTCCATGTCCAGTCGTTCCTTTTTCATCGACGACGGTCAGTAGTATAGTTTCCACGTCACATTCTGGTAACCTTTCTAGTGCGTTGATTGATAAATGGCCCTTCTTCTTCAATTGATAGGCGAGGTATCGAGATATCTCGTGAATCCGTGAAGAGTTTTAGATGACCCTCCTTGTTCGGAGGGTCGTTGAGAAGTCCGTAAGCCTTGTTTCCTTCTTCTACTTGTTAACTCGCTTATATATTTGTTAAATACTAAATTGAGATATTCTTTGGTGTGCCGTATTGATATATAAGGTGAACAGCCCTGATTACTATCTTTGTATGGATTGATTCATCATTATCGTCAGCATTGTACCCATTTCTATCGTCTATTGTCAACGTTAAAAATATTTTTATTTTCACTGTACTTTTCTATAATCTATAATTTATTATTTTACGTGTATGATTTTAAGATAATATTACTTTTGATTTAATTTAGTTAATTACTATTCAAATAATTATTACGTATTTTATTATGCTATGTTTTATATCGAAGTTCTATATCTAAAACATTACGATAGATCATAACTCTTGATAATTTTAATTTTTGAACAATAGTTCTTAGTAGATGCTATAAAATTTATTATTTTCAATAGACTTCAATAAACTAATAAAATATGGTAAAGTAGTAAAGCATAACTGATCGGTCTAAATATATACTTTTAATATATTGTAAATGTGGATCATCATCAAAATATTCAATTAAAATAGAAGAAATGTGAGAAAATAATTAAGAATCAGAGACTGACAGATTAATATAAAGAATAAGATGACAGGAAGAATTTATAAAAGAATTGAGAATTCTTTTCAGTGAGTACAGATGATTAAGTTAATCAAAAGCATATTTCACACATTAGAATTTCCCAACCGTTGCAATCTTTTTTATTCCGTTTATTTCTTTCTGTTCTACTGTCTTTTTATATATTTTTTGTAACTTTTTCTTCTTTACACTTTTACTTTTATCTTCTATTTCCATCACCTTATAAGAGTGACACAATAAAGATTCCAATGTATAGAAACAAAGAAATTCTTATATTTCATAGTATTATTCGGAAATACTTTACAATGTAACGGAATTAATCATATTTTAAAAATAAATTTTTATAATTCTTGACATCATATAAATAGTTTTCTATTTAAAAGAATAAAGTTGATTAAACATTATATCTTCATTGCGATTAAGATTTAATTTTTAATTAATATAAATAAGAAGATTAATAATTAATATATAATTATTTATTTATGTTATGTATTAAAGTTTTCATTTTGGTAAAAATATATGGAGTACGTTTGATTTATAATAAATTTAGAAAAATATAATTTCATGGAAAAAAAAATGTGATTTGTAAAGTAATGTAAATAAGATAAACGTTTTATACTCTATAATTAATACGTGATATAATTCATAATATGAAATTTAATCAGTAACTATAAGAAACGTACTTTATGTAGCTAATACTAAAAAATTAAATAATGCAAAAATAAACACGCTCATGATTTTAAATGCATTTATATTTTCTCAAGAAATACTAGGATTTCCTTCACATATGTATGCCAATTTATTTTTAATTTTACATAATATTATGAAAGCTTCTATAAATTAAAGAGAAGAAGTAATGAAATAAAAAGAGAAATTGTGCGCTGACGTTTTTACTCTGTGCTTAAGGATGAAGGATAAACTTGACTTCCTTAGCAATATATTTTGTGAGTATAAACAAACCATATGTGTTTGTATAAATACATTTAATTATCATATAATAGATTCACTTTTTATAAAATCTTGTTGAATTTATTTATTCGCGCAATATTCTCAAACTTGTTTAATTTTTCTTTAAGGTTAAATCAAGAAATAATATCACATAAAAAGTTATTGACACGATTCTTATAGTTATGAAATTATTAGCTGCTTAAAAAATTTTAGAGATTATATGCATAACAAAATTATTCATGCATTAATAAGAAAAAATTAGAGTTAGTTTTTATTTCTGAATTGTTGAAAAATATTGTTGATATTAAATTATAATTAAAATAGTTATGTAAAGCATTGATGAATATTTCTAATAATTTTATATTTACAATTTTCAAAAAGTAATGCATGTAAAAGAAAGATTTTTAATTTGGTAAATTTTTATAATGATTACAGCTACTTTATGAGAAATAATAATCAATCATAATTTAAAAAATAAGGTTAGAATAACGGTTGCTTGATATTTGGTAAATACTTATAATAAAAATTTTTAAACGCAAAATTTTATAAATAAATGTTTAATTTTACGATTTATTTTCAAGTTTTATTAGTTCGTTCATGTTTTCAGACAAAACAAAAAGAGTTTTCGATTCTGAAAACGATCGCTAAGATTGCTACACAGATATTGAACGTAGTAAGCACATTTATAGCAAATTTCTCGCTTCTTCTTTATCTTTTCATCATAGGAAACATTTTATAAATTTATTTTATTCAACACAATTTAATTTATTAAAAATAATTCGAAATAAATAAAAGTAAATAGTACATCATTCGTGTTATTTAATTTTTTTAAGGATTTTCTTATGATAAAAATATTTAATATAAAAATAATAAATAAATTGTACAACAAGTATAAAATTTAAATGATTGTCAATAATGCTTGAATAATGTAGAAAACTTCACATTTACTGTGATAATGATTTTGATTAATTTTTCTGTTGGTGACGGTAAGTAAATAATCTGTACTAATAAACTTTTTGAGAAAATTTTACAATTTATATTAATGTAAATAATATTTTTATTTTAATTAAAATAAATTTAAAAAATTTATAAATTAATTTAAAAATTGCAATTAATGGATGATAATAATATTAATATTAATTTGTTCTTCTTTTTTATAAATATATTTAATTGTTAAATTTTTATAATTTTATTGTTACAAAAATATTTATATTTTACGAAAAAAGCAAAAAAACTATTTTTTGTTATTAAACTTTATCAGTTTTAGCAATAGAAACTAGAAAACTTTCCCAAGAGAAAAGAAGAATCACTAGAGAAATGGTAGAAATTGAATGTTGATATTCTCATGCATTAATTCGACCAGGAATTACTTCTTCGAAATCATTCGGTGAACCCATTTTGAAGGGTGGAAATTCATATTCTGTACTACTGAACCACATATTAGTTTCAATTTTTGAATGTTCACTTTTGAAGGTTATAATATTTTATTACTATAAGGAATATTCTAGATAGAAAAATTTTTTAAGTAATAAAAATTTTAATTCATTATGTTATATTTTTTTAGCAAATAAATAGATATATAATTTCCTAAAAAATCAGTAATTTATTATTATGATTATTTGTATAAAAAACAATTAGTGTGTTAAATGTATTAGTATATTAAATGTATTTCTATTAATATAATATTTATTTAATAATCGATTTTATGATAAAATATTAGTAATTTATCAGTACTTTATATCAACTAATATTATGATAATTATTTAGCTATGCATCAATAATAAAATTAATTAAATACCTAATTCGAATAAGTCAACGTAAAAATGATTAAATTATTAAAATAAAATGTATGTATACACAAATATATAAATATATGAATATATAATTTAAAAAAATAAAAAACAATGAAATACAATAAAATATTGAAATATATAGCTTTAAATGTAAATATTTGAACAAAATTAGCTGTAGTTTTCATTATTTCATTCTTGTTTAATACAATAATTTCTCTTTTTTACTTTTCTATTTTATTATTCTCGTTGGGTATATTAAGAACACTCTGAAAGGATAAAATAAGTTATTAAATATTTCTTCGATTCTCTAATTTGATGATTGAGTATTTTATACATAATGAAGAAGAAAAAACAAATTATTCACGTGTATTGAACTATTCTTTGAGCTTAATAACGATAAAAAAAGAAAAATGAACGTTAATAGTACAAGGAACAAAAATCTGAAAATATAGGATGATAGATAGATAGACAGATAGATTGATTCAAAAGAAGAGATAATGGAAGCGAGTGGAAGGGAGAAGAAGAGAAAGAGAAAGATAGAATAGGATAACTAAAGTCACAAACGGGAAAAGTGTAAAGCGATAGGCTACGTTCCAAAAGTGTCGCTTGCTACTATCGCTTTCTACGTTTTCCCGCCCATTGTTCGTTATTACCTATCTCTTCCCAAAATCGCACACATAAGGCAGATATTTTTTATCGTTATTCTTTTGAAGCTCTCTCTATCTGATTTTCTTCTTTTATTCATCAAGCATTTATAATATAATAATACCAAATCGACACTTTTCGTAATATTACCTTAATTCATCATTCTTTTCAAAATATAAGAAAATTTTTTCTAAATATAATCACATTAAATAGTAAAGTGACTAAATATGTTAGCTGTAATTACTTTGATATATGCATAAAATATTCCAGAATATAATTATGTTATATATTATTATTGAATATTATAATACTATTTCTGAAAACAATATTATAATCAAATTTTATATTTATTAAAAAAATTCGTTTTATAATACTATTTTTAATGTATTCATATGAAAAAAAGTATTTTTATATCTTAATTATATAATCAGATGCTGTAATCGTTCATTAAAATTTGTCTTAAAATAATAATATATTTAGTTTATAAATCTTTCGCATAAAATTCATATGAATAATAATTAAAATTTATATACGTATATATATATATATATATAAGATCGGATTTTAAATTTATTAAATGTCTTCTTGTACAGATATATATTAAATAATTTTAATATTTTTAAATGCTCTTTAGCTCTCCTTCGAATTTAATTGCTAATTACTAATTAATAAATATTTATAATTATTACAAATTTTTATTCTTATTATTTAAAGCAGTAGATAGATTTTTTTTCAATTCGTTTTCGTCTAATGTATTATAAAATAACATTACAGTTTTGAAACAAATATATTAATGAAAGTGTTATATTTTATTCAATCATATTATTAGTTATAAAAAAGAAAATATAATAGTATACACGTATAAATGTATTATTAAATTTATATTTTAAAGAAATTATTTTAGCTTATATAGTATAAATAAATACAAATCTTGATATAATCTTAATTTTCCTTTATACTTAAAATTATCATTTAATTAAAGAATACGTGATTCTTTAAATATTATATATAATAAAGATAAATTCAATAAATTACTTAAACAAGAATATCTATAATACATCTACCAAAAAACTGAAATATTATAGAACAAAACTTTCTTAGGGTTATATTTTATATGAATACTGCTGATTTTATTATCAATTATATTTAGAAAAAATATTATTTTGATCATTTTTTATTAAAATATTATCTGCAGAATATTTTTATTTAATAGAGAAAATAATTTAATTACTCCATATATGATTATTTTATCAGTTAACTGACCGTTATAAACAATTATCATTACTTTTTGTATTTAAGGGTCTACAAGAATTTCTTTTCCCATAAATATAATTAAATATACTTTTTATAGTATACAATACTGTAAATTCACACTTTCCAAGAAGTATATATATAAAAATATAAATTATTGTTTAATTATTAGTACTTAATGACATTTTAAATTATCTAATGTAATATCTTTATCTGATCTCTTTTGATTTCATAATTTTCAAAAACTTGCATTAATACTAATTTCAAAATTAAAATATATTTTTTAATTTATTTATATTATATTTGATTCAATTTAAAGTCTTTTTTCCACATCTGCTTTATTTCACTAGTGTTACGTCTATATTAAACTTTGTAGTGTGATGTACATAAACTATTAATTTTTCTATATCTAGCAATAAATGTTATAACTTACTTATATAAAAAATAACATTTGTTAGTATTTTATTCTATTTATCGATCCATATTATATTTTATAATCTAAATTTATATTAAAAATATCAGATCATAATTTATTAATTAGCATTTTTATTTTTACTATCATTTGAAGAAAAATTTTTATTGCAATATTTTTTGACTTTTAATTACTTGCATTTTAGTAAAAATTAAAACTCTCTTGTTCATTTGCATGAGTTTTACATTGTAACGAGAATCCTGTATAATTGGTGTTTCACAATAATTGAATTGAGATTATCTCGTTACATAATATAGAAAATATTATCTATTTAATTATTTTTAAACTTAAAATGGCCTTACTCGTAATGGATAGCTTTTGAAATAAAATTCCTAGCTGTAATAAATTTTTTATGTGTTTACATTTATATAAAATATAATTTTATAAATTAAGATTTTGATAATGATATTTACAAAATATTATACTCGTTTAATTATCTTTAAATACAATCTTATATATAGCTTAGTTTCAAAGAAATAAATTCTTATTTTTATTGTCAACTAAATAATTTTAAAATTTAGTATATATTATGTTGACTTTTATTAAAGTAATTTATGTGCATAAATAAAATACGATTTTTCAATATAATATCATATATAATGTAATTAAATTGCAATTTTATTTTTTAGTATTAGCTGAAGATGATACATAAAAATATAAGAGTTCAATTATAAATCGAGCGATCTTGTTATAAAAATATTTTAGATATTCGACCAACTTCTCATTTTATCTAATTCATTCTGAGTGCACTACAATGAGAAAGGAAGACATACTTCAATACAGTCGAGGGTCAAAGAAAATCGGCGTTTGGTTTCCGATGACAATGTAGGTAGTTTATCAACAACATCCACTATTTGATATCGTATTGTATTGGAACCTCCTCTCCAATCTTCTCTCTTGTACAACTTTCATGCAGTTATTTATATGCAGAGGGTACCCATACTACTTTAAACACAGAGTATATCTCTTTGTTCACAAAGTGAGAGTGAACGATCATTGTGAATTTTTTCTATCTGTCTTTTTTTTTGTTTACTAGGTATTTGAACAATTGCACTTTATGTTCTGAACCTTCCACGCAAATTTGAAAAATAATCGAAGATATTTTAACTGTATATGACAATTTTTATTTTAATTTTTGAAAAAAATTCAAAGATTTTGAAAATAAAATTTGTTACAAATAAAACTATTTACTCTATTTAGAACCATGTAGCCTTAGTATATTCGTGGTATTTTAAAATACATTTATTATTATTTGAGAGAGAAAAAGAATCAAATTCTGATTTAATTCAACATCATTATTAACTATTTCGAATTTGCTAAACAAAGTTGAATATGAATCTTTAATTTCAAAATTATCATATTCTATTAACTTAAGAAATATGAAATTACTTTTTATAATTATTTGAGCAAAAATTAACAAATTTTTGCCTTGAAATATTATCAATTAAAAAAAAAAATTATGAATATGTGTATATTTCAAACGTATTGCAGAGCAAGAATATTAAATTCAGTTTATGAAATTCACGAAATAAATTTATAAAATTCTTAAAAGAATAAATTTATAAAATTCTTAAAAGAACAGAAAAGTATACTTACGTACACTTGATATGCGATATTATCCATGTTTCTTTGTAAACTTCTAACAAAAGTTTTTAAAATTTTATTTTCACTCAAGGTTAATATTTACATTGATTCTTTATTCACATCTCAGAGTATTGCCTATTTTGCATAAATTTAGAACTACTAAAAGCTTTTTGTTTTCTATATATATTTATATTATTTTATTTAATCAAGTTAGTTATAATAGATGAACTATATTTCGTTGTCTACCATCGTACTAAAATTTGAAACTATAAAGAAAGAATGTTAAATTACAACCCTTTATTCCCAAAGAAAAATAATGGTGTACATTTAGTGGCAGCTAATTCACTTCTGACTAGCTTTTCTTCTTGTACAAGCCTACGCGTGTGTGAGTTCGAGTTATGGTTGCAAATGCGGTTTGTGAGTCTATATCTGGTGGCGCGTTAATGTACCCGCCGAGTGCTCAAGAGAAAGGGAGAGAATACTTGTGAATACCATATCACTTGAAAGCTCTTCCTCTTTCTCTAGCGTAGTGATTCCCATTTGCACTCACTCTCCGGATTCCTTTTGTAAATACGCAACCTCATATTCAAGTTCCGAGTGGGTGACCTTCTCATTCTCTCTCTAGTTCATTGAGGGAGGCCGAAGTTCACGGAATTTGCTGTAGGATAGCAATTCACTTCCAACCTCTCACGGATGTACTGAAATAACTTGTACTTCTATCTCTCATTTCTGTTTTCTCTTTTCCCTAGAGTGCCACTATTTCTACTCTGCTAATGAACTTATGAAACTTACCGTTCTTAGCTTTTTCAACAGATGAGAAATTTTTAAATATTTTTAATATGCATGATCATATGTAAAAAATTGTTAAGAAATATTCGATACTTTTAATCTGAAGTAGAACCAAGAGGTTGTCGTACGAAAGATAAAATAAGAACTTCAACAATTTTATAATAATTAAGGAAGAGTTTCTATTCCACCCTATTAATCAAGAATGAACAATGTTCCATAAGATTTTATAAATAGTATTTCGGCTAAAGTGTCTTCTTACAAAGATTTTAACCCGTTCTCTGGTATCTCATTTGTATAATATTCATTGGATTTCTTTTTTGAATTAAAAATTTCGCAAAAAATATTAACGCGATTATTAAGCAAAAGCTAAAACTAATAGAATATTCTTTAAATATGTAAAAAATATTTCATTTTTATAAACAAACTGAAATAAAATTTAATTTTTATATATTGTATGAAATTATATATTTTTATTTTTCGAAAGTAAAAGATAATCTTTTCCTTGTTAAAATGAATTGAACCATACAACATAATATCATTTACATATGGAATAAATTTTATTATAATAAATTTGTATTGAAAAAATTATAATGAAAATAGTATTATTTTTATAAGAATATGAAAATTTAATATGTGGATTTTTTTATGTTATTAAAATATTTTAGCAGAGTTCGTGTATATATATTTTTAATTTTGCGGAAAGAATTCAGAAAAAATACAAGCGGAATATTTATTACATTAAATAATAAATGATTAATACTTTATAATCTTTATTAAATATAAAATATATAAAATGTATAAAAAAATGTAATTTTTCAAAATCAATTAAAATTGTACCTTCTATATTTATTAGGTATAGTAAAATAAAACATCTAGTTTAGATTATTATTAGAGATATGTAACTATGTAAAAAAATACCCGTTATGAAATTAGATGCTTGTTTAAATCTCGACCGTAAAAATTCGTAAGGTTTACAAATTCTATTTTTTCATTAACTAATTTATTATACATCTTTCTTCATCGACGATAATATAAAAAATTTTATTCTTTATAAATAATATTCTATAGTATTTAATATTTAAAGCATGTAAAAGAAAATATTCAATTATTTGATCAAATCCAATATTTTGCACACTTATTTTGCATGATTTTATATTATGTTTTTTTTAACATTTCAATGTACAAAGAATAGAAGTTAATTACAAGATAAAGAAATATTTAAAAAATTTCCAAATTAAAAATTATCCAATTATCGATAAAAATTGTTATTATTAAATCTAAGAAAAAATTTATTTGTTTTTTAAATAGATAGCTCTGAATAATAGTATACAATGCTTTTGTTAAGATTTAATTAATTATTTAAAGATAATAATAGTGGCTTTTACAAAATTATTAAAAAAAGTAATTTAATAATATTTCAGTAAAATTTTTGAATTAAAAATGCACGTAAAGTAAAAATGAAAAAAAAAATTTATTTTTAATAGCCACCAAGTAAATAATTATTTTTTTAACTACTTTAAAACTATTATTAATATACTATATAATTTTTATATTAATTCATTTAATTATAATTATTTTTTGAGCAATGTAATATGTAAATATTTTCCTTTTATAATTTAAAACATAAATTAATTCGCATATAAAATTATTCGATTTATACATTTTTTAATATATATAATAAAATACATTTAATAAAAAATGAATTGAACGTTAAAATTAAAATTTTATTTATACGTATTAATAAAAATCATAAAAATTCATAATATATTGTTCGCATCAATTAAATTATTAACCATAAAGTTTTATCAAACATATTGATAAAATTTCATTTTATAAATTAAATATTCAAAAATTATTTTAGTTATTTATATATTCTTTATATAGACTGAAATCTAAGAATAAAAAAATTGTCACCCCGTAGAAATTCGCTACAATGCGAAACGGAAATAAATATACAAAGATTTGACTCGAAATGATTATTAAATTGCTACAAAGAAGGTATTTATCGTTAACATTATTCTTTACAGAAAACTCGAGAAATTCACCAGGCCCAAGTAGTTTGGACAAACGGCTGGATTGTCTGTTTATTGTCCAAGCATGTCGCCCAGATGTTTCACGACGAGTTCAAAGAATTTCTACACCTCGGAATGCCCAGACTCCATTCGTTATTATAGTTGTGAGTTCTGGCTTGGTGCAAGGACGTATATTTAGAAAAAAATATAAGTGTAAGATAAGTGTATGTCGAAAAATATATATTCAATATTTGAATTTATTAACTCGAGATCTTAATGTCATATGATTTTCAACATTATTCGGCTTTGAATATAAATCTTCACATTTATTTACTGTTTTATTTCAGTAATTTTATATGATTACTTCAATGCTTGATTATGTAAATCTTTTTTCTCGAAGAAAAAGTTGTTAATAATTGACTTAATATTTTGTTTAAAAGATATTATCGAATAATTGGATTAGATAATTATTTTTCATAATTTGAAAATAATTAAGATTCTTAATATTCCTTAAATCATTATTTTCCTAGAAAATTCATCAAATTTATGTCATATCTCGGAATATTTCAAATCAGTTTTTTTATTGCTTTAATAAATTAATCGCTTGCAATCTACATTTTTCATTATTCTCTTCTTTACGTTATTATTAATATATATATATATTTAAAGGGTAGCTGTACAGTATGATGCAAACGTTTTTATAAATTCAAATAAAATTATATACTACTCACAAATAAAATTCAGTCATGGCAAATGTAAATTCTGTTTAGATGCTTATACTTGCATATTATAACAGAAAGCGAAATTCCAAACTTGATAAACATATTTGAATAAATTGTTATATTTTTAGAGCACATTTGACTCATGTAAAATAGCTATATTTCAAATAATAAGTAAAATATTCAATAAATTAGTATTATTTGGGTTACTAGTTCAAAAATAACTATAATTAAAATATATAAAAATCAATTATGATAAAAATTTAAGATATTAGTTTTATTAGAAGCTCTCATAATTATTATTTATATCACCATCTTTGAAATAATTAGTTCCAAGTAATCTAATAGACGGAATTAAATTGGAAAAAGGTGACAAATGAAAATGAAAGAAGTTTAGTATCACTTACATTTCTCCTTTATCGATACTCATTGAATTTCTTAAAACCTCAAGGAAAATACTTGGACCAGTATTAGTTTATGCGCTACGCGATTTACTGGCAGGATGTCAGAATTATTGTCTTTTTAGTATGATTACAAGGTTGCTTATATACTCTTGGCTGTAGAGTGTATTTACCATTACTTTTTCTAAAACTGTAAAAAAATACTTCGGATAATTTTCTCTTTTTAAAATTATTTGTTGTACTATGTACTCATTTTTATTAAAATTAAAACATTAATTAATCAAATCATGAGACTATTTATGTTATTATTATTTGTGTATATATTCATAGCTGTGTATATACATGTAAAAGAGAGATAAAGAGAGGGAGACAATAAAATCATATGATACATATTATTTATTGAATTAACTTCGTTACATATTGACTCCACTAATATTAATAATACAAGAAAAATGTTTATTCACTTGAAGTTTTTTAATAAATTTAAGAACATTACTAGTTCAGAATGAGATTCAGCTACATACACTAATTGCAATAAAATAATCTTAAAAATCTGAGGCTTTGGTAAAAAAAATGAGTAAGTAAATAGTATTAAAAAAATAAAAGATTTAAAAACGTAAATCATAAATGGCCACCGATAACGTCGATATTGAACATTAATTATTGAAGCATAATAAAGTAATATCAGTCATTTCTACTTATCGAAAATATGTTAAATAAATTAGAATTGAAAATAGTTTTTTCAAGTATAATTTAAAGATTCATTTTATATAAATTGAACTTAAAAGAAAAATCGTATATATTTTTCATTTATCATTACTAATTGAAAATGTGAATTTTTTATAGTTCCATGTGATTTATATATTTTAATTTCAATTTATGCTCAATTGTAATTTTTTATGGTATTGATAAATAAAAAATTAAAACCGTTTTCAATATAAAATATATATTATAGCTTAAAAAAATTAATTTAAAAAATATTCAGATATCTGACCTTATAAACTAATACACAAAATTGAAAAAACTCTATCTGATAAATAATTAACTAAATATCGAAGTTATATTGTAAATAATGTAATTATAAAAAAGCTAAAAAAGTTCAAATCAATTAGGTAGAATTAAAAATATTAAAATAATGAAATTTATTTAGACATTCCTTATGATTGTACAAGTTAGTAACCTTTTCTATTTATAATTTGTTATAAATATTTTAGGATTATTAAATAATCTACTTCGAAAGAAAGATGCTTTTTTCTTTAGACAGAAAGAGTAATAAGCGTTTCTAATAAAAATAGATTAGCTAGTGTACTTTTATTTCAACTTCATAAATTAGAAAAAAATTAAATAGAAAAATAGATATAAAAACCATAACTTGATTATAAAAAATGAAAATAAATTCCTACCCTCCTTTTTTGTATAACTCTAAAAATTAAAATCAAAGAAATAATAATAATTTAAAATCGAAGATATTTATAAATTATAAACTCTATTAAAAAAGATTTATTTTTAAATAATAATATATTATGATTAATTTCAATAAAAGGTAAGTAAAATAAATATTTTATTCAAGTCATTTACTATATTACTTTGAAAATTTGATTACAAAATAGTTTATTGCCCAAATATACAAATATGACTTATAGATACTCTCAGTAGAGCAATGATAGTATGGATCATAAAGAACGGTTTAATATAACTTATAGAAGAAATATAAAATAGATTTGAAAGAACGTATAAATCATAAAATTACTTCAAAAAGAGATGTTCGATAATTAATATGTAATGAATTATACCTAAATAATACGTAAATTAATAGAACAGATTTCAAGAAATTATTAAATTTATAGACTACAAAAGAAAATTAGAAAATTCTATACGTACATGCACTGTATGTATTTTAGGGATTAAAAAAGAAATAAGGAAGAGAGATTACTATAATCCATTTGGAAAGGAGATTATTCTTTTCATAATATACACATAAATCATGAGTTCACTTAAAACATCGGCAAAGAATTAAATTATATATTTGCAATTTAATTAGATATTTCAAGTAAAATTCATTGAAATTACGAAGATAGTAAAATTAAAAATTAATTAATAAGATTTTATGATCTAAAAAGAATTATTACTGATTTAGTAAATGATTTTAAAATAAATTCTTTTAAATGGTAATATGAAAATAACACTATTCTACGCATTAGTAAAAATCCTAGTTTTATGAGATAAACGAAAAAATAAAAAGAGTAATTATTATTAAATAGTGGACGCAATCATAAAATTAACAATAGCTTACATCTTCGTATTGGTATCGATATATTGATAAAATATAATGATATATGAGTAATACAACAATAAATAAATAATATAAGTTTGTTAGTATTTCTATTCGAACTTCAAGTGAGATATGCTGATATTAAAAACATATAGTACTAATTAAAGTTTTAATGAGAATAGGATTTGATTATATATATATATATATATATAATAGGTTATATGTAAATGATAGAGCTTAAATAAAAGAATTTAAAGAAATAAAAGAATATAAAAGAAATCATAATAAATGCAATTGACTGCACATTTTGAGTTAGGAAATTTAGTAGTAATAAAACGAACGCAACAAGAATCAAGATTCAAGTATGCTATTAAATTTATAAATCTGTGTGAAATAATTAAGGTTTATGGGCAGAATCTGTGCAAAGGAATAAAAATATTATTAACTGAATCTAAAGACAGGAAAATTTTAGTTGTTAATGCAAATGCGGAAAGTGATTTTAAGGAATGATTATGTAAAATTATTATTAAACTTCTATATTATTATTTTAAATATACTATATAATAATATATAGAAATTTATTTTGTTGATCATACATAAAAAACTATTTCTGTGTAACATAAATCTGTTAACATGAATCAATAAAACGTACTTTTAATCCAAATACACTAGTGTATTTATTCGATAATAAAAAGAATGATAAACATTTAGTAATAAAAAATACAAAGTATATAATACATACGTACAATGAAACCAGAGTTGTAGGGTTTTAAGTAAAGAACGCAAGATAACCAAAGACGAACTTTGCGTATCCATGAAATACTTCCTACATGAGGACGTTTAAACGTTAGCAATAAAGATTGTAAAGTAAAAGTCGATGTAAAGAGATGGAGATAGATACAACGGAAATACAAAGTACATGGTTGAAATAAAGCAGGAAAGTTACATAACGTCTAGAAAGAACATACAAATAGAGCAAAGACTATGTGATAGATCAGAATAAACAAAATAATAGTAACATTAATGAAAAAGATGATCGTAGTGTGACATCAATAGAACAGAAATACAACAACTAGAATTGAAGTCTAGCTTATCGTTTTTCTTTAAGACAGACTGCAAGTATAATCTTAACAAATAGAGTTACTACACCGAGAAAGAGATATCTTGCGACATCGGATAGACTTACCCGAAGGCATGATTATAAAAGCACATACATCAAATCCTGGAGTATTACTATTTCATATTAAAAAGATATTACCTTATTTTTGAGGAAAGATCTATGTTTTTTAGTTGAAATAGCTTTCTAAAAATGAGTCAGATGCTACGACTTACTATTGGACCTCGATAAAGGTATTGATTATGGTTGACAGATATTTAAAAAAAGAACGGAAGTTCGGATTAAAAACAGTAATTTGATATTATTTTTGAATTTAATTGAATATATAATTTAATTTATAAAAGAAATTTTTCAAGAAATATTTCAATATTTAATTCACATTCAAAAAACTTAATTGTTTTAAAACAATTGTAAATAACAGTTATTACATATAATATCCTTAACTGATTTGTCACTTCATTTCATATATTTAATTAAATCGATTGTAATATTTAAAAAACATATTTCTTAATAAATTCTTTTACGAAAACTATATTTTATCTCATTTTTTTTATAATAAATTCCTTAATAATATTTTGATGAGAATCACAACTCGTGCATAAGTTAATAAGATCACATACAGCTGTTTATTATACGAATGCAATATACGGATTTTAAATCTTCAATGAACAATAAAGAAATGTTTTCACCGTCAGATAAGCTCAGAAGGCATGAAATGTCGGTAATGTAATATACATTCATGAACACTGAATAAAGCAGCGGTTCCATTGTTCATGAAAATTTGCCATGGGTTACAATAGCCTTACACTTTGCTAACATTATTCTGGTTCGCGTTTATATCATCTCGTGAAAAGCCCCAGTGATTTATTTGCAGCACATAATTGGTCTATTTCTCCAGGACCTCGCTTTCGTAACGGATATAAGTCTGGAATAATACGTATCGTGGAGAACAACTGCGAGAATTCGAGAGATGAAGCTTAATACGCAAATCTCTTTGATTTCCAATGATGTATCGATATATGAGCGGTAGCTTTCGGAATAAATTATTATTTATTTCTAATTTGTTCTATCAACTAAAGTTATATAAAGATTTTTAGATAAATAATTCTTCCTTACAATAAACCTTCATTAATTTTTGAATTTTAGAGATTTACATACTATTAGATTTCAGATATTGCTGAAAATTTATTTGATATCAAAACCTATTAAATACTTATAAGTATAACTTATATTTTTAAAGTATTTAGAAAATCATTTTTATCATCATTAATATTTTCTTAAAAATTAAATTTTTTATTTATTTTAGTAATTAATATAATTTAAAAATAAAGCTATTAAATATTAAAAAAACATTTTTTTAAATCATGCTAATCATAATAAATTTTTAGATAGTTTCATATAATTTTTTAGACAATAGAATATAATATGACATTTTAAAGCTCTTGTATATCACTTATAGTTCAGACATTAATTATTTTCTAAATAAAATGTCGTTATTAATTACATTGCCTTTAAATTTTTTGTAAGTACATAAATTTTCTTTCTTTGTTCTTTATTTAAATATAAAATAGGAAAATTAGAATAATTACTGATATGAATTAAAATGTACAACAATATTAATTTTTCTAATTTTAAAATACTTAACTATTATTCAAAATAAATAAATGATTATTATAAAAATTAAAAAAATTATTTCTTTTATTTAAAAGGATTAAATTTTGATCATTATCAAAATATAAAAGATTTGATAAGAATATATGAATAATTTAAATAATTAATTAAAAATAACAATTATAATTTAAACAAAAATAAAAAGAATTTTTAAGAAATTAATAGCGTATTATTTATAGTCATTTAATGAAAACATAAATTTTTTATTTAGTATAATTTATTACCTACATTAAGTTTTTTAAATAATACAATATTTTTTATATTGCTACATCTCTTAGTAAATACTTTATTTAACATTTTAAAAGCTTTATGAAATTTAATAATATTAAATTTCTTTTCAACAGTATTATGTGAATTTCTAAAAGAACTATTTTTACCTAAATTAAATATTCATAAATATGATGTTGAGGTTTTTCTGTGTTTCTTATTAAAAAACAAAAATCAAAATTAAATCAATAAAAAATTAAATGTATTAAATTGAAAAAATTGTAATTAGAGCACATATAAAAGTCTCACATTTATGATTCGATCGAATGTTTCCATGTACCTTTTTAGTCAAGAGAAGCACACTTTCTGTAAATTCGAGTAAGATATATATAATTTTTTATTATTACATGTGAGGTAATCGCAGTTGATGAGAAAATCCATAATCAATAGAAACTAATTCTTTTAATTACATTTTAATTGTACTAAAAAGATGTCACAGTATAAAGTTTTTTGTCCAATATCTTATATATAAAAATATATCTGAACACTTTATAAAAAAATTAATAACTTTCTATTAATATCAAGATTGTAATTATTTTTTAAATATTCTAATTTTATTTCTAAAATGCTTTTGTAAATAGAAAGATATATACATACAAAGTTAAGTACTGCTTAACCACCTGAAAGATACTCTTGTGTGTGGTTTGAGCGACGGTTAGAGTTACAATGTTCGCATGTTGCAGGTTACAAAATTTAGTAACTAATTAATTAACCCCAAAAATGGGACTTTTAATATATAAATTTAATCATTTTTTTAGTTTAGTGTAATTAATACAATTAAAATTTTATATCAAATTAATAACCAGGTTAATAAATAATTACAGTATTAGTGCTTAAAAAGTGCATACATGAAATATTTAATCACATACACATATATATATATGTAAAAACATAATTTAAAGAGGTATATCATATAGAAAAAATAGTATTACATATAAGATTTAAATCGATATAAAACCAAATGAACAGCCTTTTTCGTCTTTAAAAATTTATAATACATTTTTAACTCTTCTGGATGCGATCAGATAATCTTCTAAATACCTTTGTTATACTAAGGAATATACAGAACATCATTATTGAATTAAAAAAAATCATACTAACAAATAAATCTGCCATTTATTGAAAACAAAAATTTTTGCTACAATTATTAATATATTTACCATTTAAAGGATTATTAATCAACAAAGTCTTAAATTATTAGTAATAGTCATTATCACTCATTGTTACACATAGTCACTCGAGAATTTCTGTAGGAAATATATTAGTACATACCTCAGCTAATTATCCAAACACTCAACGATCTGTTCCAAGCTATTATTTTATTTCTATTATTTTTACATCGTTAGTCTAAAGCATACAAATACGCTTTGGATTCATGTTTATCCAATCTCTAAAGTGGATACTGTTCCAAGTGTACTACAAAAATGTAAGATCGAATGACCGTCTAACATTTATTTGAACAAACTAAATCGTAGGATCTTTAGTAAGTAATAGTACCACAGATAACTGATTACTACGACTTAAACACACTTTTACGTATCAGTTTCGTTTTTGAAAAGCTTAGTTGTATTTTTTGTAACTAATTAATCTAGCAATTAAATCTGATATTTACCTTAAGCTACTAAAAAAATTAATTCGGAACATGTGTATAAAAACTTTTTAGAGAGATCAAACAAGCCATTGTGTCGAATTGAATTATTATGGACTCATAAACATCGATTCTAGACTTTCTCGCATTCGACATTGCATCATTCTTAATTAATATTCTGCGGTATCACAAGCAAATCTCTGTTGACAACGAAGATTTCAGAGGATAGTAAGAGTAAAAGGATCTTTAGATCAATAGATTTACATTTACTGATTGCAGAAGTTCATGTACTTCTCAACTAAGGTTACGACACAACTAGTTAATATAACAGCACCATTATCTACATGTTTACCATTTGTTGATAAGATATAAAATAAACCATTTTCACTATACTCTACAAGTACATTGTTATTTTATTGAATATATAATTCGTATATACTCTTTAATCAACATTTACAAGATATAATTATTCTGCACTTATTATATAAGACTTGTTAAAATAAAAAAATATTTTATAAAATATTTTGAAAATAGAATGAAATTAACAAGAAATTATTGATGAAATATAATTTTTAAAAATTAATTTATTGAGATTTTTTATGCAATATTTTAAATTATGAATTAACAAGATTTTTTCACCTTTTACAAATTCTTAAATCATCGAACGTTATAACTTATTACTTCACAATACACATACACACACATATATATATATATATATATCAGATTAAATATTAAAATAAAAATAAAGTATTATTTATAAAGAGAAATATTTATTTATAAATTAACTTAATTGTAATAATTATAATTTTATGATAAATCATGAAATAAATAAAGTAAAATGCATCTTTCTAAAAGAACTTGTAAAAAAGGCAGATGTTTCTGAAAGTCTAAAAGGATGAAAAGACTTGTTTACCTAGAAATGCAAAAGGAGGAATAAAGTGACTGCCAATGACAATATATATTCGAGCGGATTAACATATCGAGTCAAATTCGAGTATACGACATTTACGCCTTACGTATACATTTAAATAGCTGTCTTCTAATCCACTAACTTGTATTATAGGAAAAAAATAAAAAATTTTAATCTTTAAGAGCTTTTATATTTATTTAAATAGAAATTTTTAATAAAATATACAACTACTATCGTTTAATATTGCATTTTGTAGAACATTTCGTATTAGTTTAATAATACATATATTAATGTATGTATATATAGAAAAATAATTATATATACATATACATAGATGTGAACTGTTTAAAATATTACATTTCAAAGAAAAACGTGCATTTTTAATCGCATAATTAAAAGTAAATTGTGACGTTAAGATTTCATTTCATTGCAGATACAAAGAAAAAGGTATTCAGTAACTTCTTTTAAAACATTACTTTATTTAAATCAATACTCGAGAGTAGACGTGAATAAATGCGGTTGTTACACCATTCCTTCAATTTTTAAAACAATTTTAAAATTCAAATGAAAACTAAATTACATTTTTAATAATTTGTATTATTGGTGTGTGTATACATTGACCCCCTTTGATACCCACCTTTGACAAATTTCTCAAATAAAGAAATTGTTTCGCTTTATTAATTTATTTCACTAGTACGCTGAAAATTCAATGTATTATATTGTATATTGTTATACTTTATTATCTACATGTTCACTATTATTTTATATAATATATTGGACAAGTGGGTAATTGAGGTATTAAAATCGCTTTATATATAAAATACTTTTTCCCATATTATTTCCTTTTTTTGTTACTTTAACATGTTACAAATAAACCATGAAGAGAGAAAACATTTTTTGTTAGATTATACTCATGATATTAAACGTTTAAAAATGTATAACTATTATTACTCTCACTTTTATATATATTTACGAAAAAAAAAAGATATATATAATTACAATCTTTTTTCTATAAAATATGAACTAAGAGTACAAACTAGATAGAATCCTTAATCAACTAAGCATAAATTAAACTCGTAACATAGAAAAAGTAATTAATAATTTATAGCACTAAAAATCCAGAAATGCTTCAGTCAGAATTGGAAATGTTGTTTTCCCGTGCGGTTAAAACAAAGTTATAACTTACGTAAAATAGCAAGATGAAGTTGATTTTGCTACAAAGTACGAATATTTAGAAAAAAGTTTTGAAAACAAATCTGAAAATATCGTGTTAAATCAAAGTTAATATCAAGCATAATATTAAATATTTGGTTTTAACCTAGTAATAATTTTCTTCTCGAATTTTCTTGCTTTTTTATATTTTATTAGGCTACTTCTGTTAAGATCTTGAGTACACTGTTTCAAAAATTTCACAAAATTCGAAAATTTTCGAAATCGAAATACTGTATACGTTTCAGTAATGTTCGCATTCGTAGTTATGACTAAATAACTTTCATACTTAATTGATAATCTTAATTCATATTGGATTTAAAATTTCGATGTGTCTCCATAAAGAACATTATGTATTTTAAATAATTATCAACGAGCAATTTTCAGTATTTTAAGTACGAATTATACATTATGTTTCATCTTTGAATAAATACACATTGTCGATAGATTTTCGACTTAAAAAGTTGGAACTTATAAGCGCGTTAAAATACTTAATAATGATTAAATGTAGTTTATAAAAGCGTACGACTAATGGCTCTTAGGTTATTATATAATTCATACTAATTGTCACCACATTTTCAAATAAATCGGTTCTTACATTCTCTAATTACGAAGCTTTATAAATAAACTAAAACATTCGCAAAAACTTTGATAATTATCGTATTTACCATAAAAGGTCGGAAATTCTATGTATGCATTTTGTAAAATGTGAAAAGGAAGTATGGAAACTCTCGTTTGCCGTACTCATCGGTAAACCTCATTCATTTGCGACTTCGAATTCGCTCAACAATGTAAATAATTAATCGAGCGTATCTCCGTACAGACCTTATATATTCTCAAGGTGACCATCCGTAACAAATAAATTATTTACAGTGTTATTTTGAACAAAGATATCAGTATGCTTTGCTCGAGTTTCGGACCAAATACTATTTATACTATGGAGTTGCAATTACATAATGTTTCTATTGGGTATTTGAAGTTTCTCTTTCGAATTTGCGTTTATCACGTAAATTTATATTACTCATATAGTTTGTATACTGGTTAATTTTTTGAAAGATATTATAACCCTTAGAGATATTTCGGTTGAATCGAAAGCAAAAACTAATAAAATTAATCTTTTCGGCAATAAGGAACGATTTGAAATTAAGTTCTTAATTTGTTAAGAAAATGTAAAAATGATAAGCGTATTCATCTTAAGCAAAAGCGTTGAAACATGTAAAACATTGTACAAATTTAGGTGCTTGTAAAAATTCGTAGAACATTATTCTAGAAACACAATAAAACACAGATGATCTTTACAAATAATTCAAAACGTGTGGTATACATACGCTATTGTCAAAGCCGCGTTAACGGAGCCACATTAAAGAAAGTGGAGACGTTAAAATAATAAAACCAATGACAATCTTCTTTTAGAAAACTCCTTACTCCCTATGAAAACAGTATGTATTCGAATGATTAAAATTTATTAATATTCAAAGTCTTCGAATTTAACGTGAACTGTAACCTCGAAGAATTGCGTTATACGTTATACTCTGGATGTCAAACATAAACATTGACCTAAATAAAGAAAATTAATGGGCTGCCTTTTTTTTGAAAAATAACATGTGTGTTACTGTTCTTATTTTATTACACATAGTATGTAACAATGAACACAGCTGCTATCTGTGTACGTACATGCCCACAAACCAATGCAACACGCAAACCCGCGCGCATGCATTTATGTGTGCGTGCATATATATATATATATAGAGAGAGGAAGTTATTTGTATCTCGCGCGTTTGCAAGGGCCAATAAACTGAGACCTCTTACTGCGCATACTAGGAATTCGTGCAGGATATCGGGTTCAGGTATGCGAGTAGCTTGAAATATAGAACTTGCACTAAGCTTGAAAAATTAGTGTAGGATTTTGACAAATTTTTTATGATTTCTTATTCAAAATTAATTTTACAAACTTAAATGTCTTAGAGGTAATCTTAACCTTTAGATTCCTGTTGACAAAAATTTGGCGCTGAAATCATTTACAGTGTTAGAATTGTTGTAACCAATGAAAGCTTGAGATATCGAAAACGTTTTAAGGGTGGCAACTACACAATAACGTGTATTTCTTAAATTGTAGTTTTGTGAAATTATCTAACTTTAACAATAAATTAATTTGTAACTACAAAAATGACTGTGTATTTTTGCACGAAATAAAAACCACGTGTATATATATACTGATGTACCTCTAAGATGATCCTTACTTTATTGGCATTCGTATTGTTTTGAGAAAAAGTAAAAAACATCGTCATACATTGAAAAGCTAATATCTTGATAAATATTCAACTTATCGTTAAGACTTTTATTTTGAAAAATTTTATCACTATTTACTTGAAGCACCTTGTTAAAGTTTTTCTAAATTCAATAATAATTATTAAAAATCTATAGAAATGACATCTAAAAATTTGTAATTCTACGCATGCGCAAATACGCATCTAAAATGTTTATGACTTGGAAATCCCAAACAAAATATATACTTTAGAAAATTTTAAAAATAAACGCAATGACATCGCTTAGGCCGAAGTTGCATTATTAATACATAATTTGTAGATATATATATAAGTCACCTTTTTACAGTCGGATAAACTTGAAATTAATAACTCGAATAAAATATTAATTATTTATAATATGTATTCACTGGAAACCCTTGCTTGTTACAAATTAGTATTAGTTTTAATTTTTTCAAGTAAATTAATGCAAGCATCATCTTTACAATGTAAAGGAGAACAGAATGAAAACGTAGATTGGTAATTAATTAAATCTTTATTTCAATATTTTGTACAAAATTTAAACTTAAAAATATCATAAATGTTTGTGTTTACAGGTTTGTTTTGTATAAAATTCCAAAAATATTGGACAGTGATAATTTACTAATAAAAGAAGGAAATGCTTATTTATACATGGATAACAAGAGCTATCGAAATGGATGGAGTTTATCAACAAATAACATTAGCTCAAAAAACTCTATACCTGGCTATACTCTTGCTCCATTTTATGACGATGTATTAAAAAACTTATATCTAGTAATATTAATCTATGAATTTCAATTACGTAATTTCTTAGTTAACTATTTATATAATTTTACAGAATAATGCTAAAAATTTATTATGGTTATTATATAACGATCAACCTCCCAATGAACCTGTAAAGTTTGATGATGGACATACGAAAGGAGCAATTATAGCTGATGAAAATGAAGGATTTTGGCTAATACATAGTGTACCTCATTTTCCACCAAAACCAAATACTGGATACGATTTATATAAACCAAGAATTAAAAGAAATGGGAGTAATAATGCAAATATAAGTATTGATATAAGAACTAATAATGTACCAGTAGGAAAATATGCTTATCCTTCATCGGGAAAACTCAATGGCCAAAGTTTTCTATGTATTTCAACAAATCAGATGAATATTAATATGATTGGGAAACAATTAATATACAACGAAATTATTATTTTTAAAAAAAATGTACCAGATTATTTATTAAACAAATATAATATTCTTGTTGATTCTGCAAACAAGGTTCATATAAAAAATGCACCTTTTAATAACAAAATGAATATTCATTCTAAAGATGGATTGGAATTTGTTTCATTTGCTAAGAGCAGTAAATGGCAAAAAGGTATAAAAATAAAAAGAAGTTTTAGTAATATGTTCTGAATTATTCTATTGTATTACACATTGTTTTTAAAATTTTTCAGATTTGTACGATGATTTCGTGGCGCCAGAGTTGAATACTGATTTATATACAGAAACCTGGCTTAACGGACGTGGTAGATTACCTTCTGACTGCAATCAATCCAGGTACATACGATAATAATTATAATAAAATATATATATAATATTATGTAAATAAATTATATATTTTTTATTTTAGAGTAATGAATATTGAATCGATTTCTTTACCAATAGCTAAGATACATTTTCAAAATACTCGTGATCATTCTAAATGGGCTGTATCTATTGAAGGCAAAACAAATTCTTGGGTTTGTGTGGGAGATATTAATCGAGCTGTAAGTATAATTTCGTGATTTTTATATACTTATTTAAAATATGTTATTCAATATTAAAAATATTTACAGCAAACGCAATTCTTAAGAGGAGGAGGAACCGTTTGTTTAAATTTACCTGAAGTTTGGAAAAATTATAAAGATTCTGTTCTTAATGTTGAACCGTGTCCAAATGTTAAACATCGAAATTTTTTAGATCAAGTAAAATCTTGGTTTGGTTAATCAAATAGAATGTATTATTATATTACAAATTGTAATATTTTATCTAGTACATATTAAATATGTAAATTTTTATTTTTATACACATGTATAAATATATATATATTAATTTTTATAAAATTAAAAATTAATATATTTGAAAGTAATATTAAAGAATTTAATGTAAATTAACAAATTTGTTTTAAATAATTCTTTTATTTACATTGTTTTTATGAATTAATTTCCTATGTATTTTGGATTGAATAATTGGGATGGTGAAACTCATTGTATTGATTATTAGAAGATATCAATTATTTCAGTTACTTTATACAAATTATTTATTTTATTTAATTTATTAAAAATTACTTAAGGGAATATAAGTTTTTAAAGATAAAAATAGTCGGTTGATGGATACTTTATTTTCTGAAAAGAATAATACAATATCAATATCATAAAATCGAATGCTTTATAACTGAAATATCCCTAAATTCCGCGCTACTTGATTTCAAAGGACTTAAAATACGCAACTATTGCATTTAACTTGAAATAGGCTATTCTTAAATTGACGGATTTCGAATAATCGTCAAGGATTTTTTCATCTCTGAACATATTGCTACCTTTTCGTATTGTATCACCTGAGATGAAAAATACTATGTACTTAATGTATAGACAATTTTTACAATAAATTAATTCGTGGATATATATATTTATAAAATGCATCAGACTAAATACACACTGTCATCTTTATATAAATATACTATTATTTTACCAGACTTGACTTTCAAAATTAGCGCCGCATGCATTCGGATGTCAACACTATTGAAGTTTTATTTACCGAAAAAACTGAATACATAAAATAAAACATACACCACAATTATCGATGTGATTCTGGTTTTATAAAGCTACCAATAAAATTTTTACGTTTTATTAAAACGATTGTTAATTCCTAATGATCTAATTTTGTTTTCTACCAAGTTGATTTGTCGACGTTATAATAAAAATGTTGTAGATTCGTCCTACCCTAAACCTCATCTACAATAACGATATAAAATTCTTGCCGCTTTCGAGTAACACATAATTGCACCGTTAGCCGCCTGGTGGAGAAGGAAGACTCGACCCATTTTTTTCTTAAATCGTATATTATTTCTCGGTTATATCTCTGGTTATACAGTAGAGCAATTCTGCACTCTGCAGACTGCAGAGCAGCAGCCAAGATTCAGAACGCGGAAATTCAACATGGCGTATGTTCACTTCTCAAACGAATTGTCGAAGAAATCTAAATATCATAAGTGCGATTTTAAGTGTATTTAATAGTGTCAGTGTGATAAAAGTTTCCATTAAGAACCAAGACGTATTTTAAAATAAAAAATAGATGTAAAAATATCGCGCTGGCTTATCGGAGGTACGTATAAGCGAATTATCACGAGATTAATGGATATGCCTGTGTATGTGTGTTATTATATACAGCGATCTTTTTTCTCTTTTTGACCGCTTCTTTATGGGATGCTGCCGTGAATTCTTCGCGTGAATTCTTGTTATTGAAAATAAATCAATCGTAAATTTTCTCGTTGACTTCATGGCAGCAATGCAGTTGTCAAAGTCAATAAAGAGCATGACTATGAATAGGAAAACAGCTATTTATTTATTATTCACATAACCCCTGATACAATTCATAAAGTCCTAAGCTTGAAAGAAGAGTTTTGTTTAATTAACAAGTCTTTTTTTACGCATTTTCATTTAAACACATATACGTTTATTGGTGTATACTACTAATTTCTTAATTTTTTTTATGTATTTAAAAATAAAATCTATCGCTATTTGAATTCGTTTTACTTTTCTTTGTTATTCAATGATAGTGAATCCGAATAAAAAACAAGTTATTCTTTTTTAATAATTTTACAATTTCATTGTTCGCTTCTTTTGTTGAATACTTTAGCGAGCGATAACATTTTTACAATTTGATAATACGTGTAATTGTTTAATAATGTACAATATCGGTTTATTTATCAGAAATATTTTTAGTTTTGAATATTTAAAGAATTAGTAATGAAAAAGTGTATTTAAGAATATTATAAATATTTGTTTGTCAAGCACGAATAATTCTTTAAATCTAATTTTATAAATTTATATTTAGAAATTTTCTTGTAATAATATATTTACTTGAATATTTTATTTTTTTTATGAGCCATATTTTAATTAAGCATAAAATAAATGAACAGTTTTTGATAAGTAGATATTTAAACCTAAAATAATTTAAAAGTATCTTTAAAAATTGATAAATAACTAATATTAAAAATCTATGCTTTTATTTTAAATCTTATTTTATAATTATTATTTATAAATGTATTAAATAATAAATTATTTTCTTTTACTTTACAGATTTGCTGTTCAAAGAAAATTTAACAAAAGATTAACTAACAGAAAAAATGACTGTATTTGTTTGCCACTCAAAAAAGCTATTATTGCCGTACTCTTGCCTATTAAGTCGTTGATTGATAATAATCAATGCAAAATGAGTGGAGCAGATGGTGGAACTGACATCATTGGAAATGGCTGGCAGGAGTGCGCCAGTTGGCTTATAAGATGTGGAGCATTGAGAGCCGATCACAAAGCCAACTGGCCTACGGCTACAGCTGTAGATCTTGCGTACATTCTAAGAGACGGAGTACTCCTTTGTAATCTGTTAAATACAATCGAAACAGGATGTATAGATAGCAAAGATGTTAATCAAAAGCCTCAAATGGCTCAATTTTTATGTTTACGTAATATAAATGCATTTTTATCCGCTTGTACAAGTGTATTTGGCTTATCCGAATCTGATCTTTTCGAGCCATCGATGCTTTTTGATCTTTCCAATTTTCATAAAGTTTTATGTACGCTGTCTATATTATCAAACTCTGTTTCTTTTAACAACAAAGGTATCGAGTAAGTATAAATGCATATAATGTATATTCTTTCTAATTACCTCAGTGAATTATAAATAACGATTTCCTTTACAGAGGTTTTACTGTAAAACGAGGACGATCTCAAGAAGATATTTATAAATATTTACAAAGTGCCGGAGTTGGGTAAGTTTTTTGATTTTCTTGTATTTCACGAGGTATTGCTTTAAAGGACATTCTTTCAAATTTATTTTTATGTAACGAAAATAATCAAACTTACGATTGTAATTATATCTGAATTCTTAACGACGTCATAATTATTTAAAAAATTATATTATAAGTAAAGTAACGAAGTAAAACGTGTCCTTTAATGACTTTTAATCTTAAAGTAAAACAGAAATAGTACATATAACGGTCAAATGAAATATCAAATGTATCTGGTAACTTTTGTACATTTAGCCCCATGGCACCAGTGGTAGCGTTTACGATTAAACCTCGGGTCATGGACCTAGGTGAATCGAAAGTTTATCACGAGTTACTCTGCTTTTCGCAGACAACTCCTCGACGCAACTGGTCTTCTTGCTCAAAGGAGGAGGTACGCGTTAAAAATCACTCCTTGTATTGTTTACGTGTTGCTGCTGGTTTAAAATTATTTTAGGCACAAAGATGATATAAGATGTTGTAGAATTTAATTCAACAAATATTTTTATTATTGACAAGAAAGGCAGAGCTTTTTAATGTCGAACGAGCTGTTTTTTGTAGTTCAATTTAAAATTTGTTTTAATCTAGGATTCGATACACAATTCATCAGGACAGATAAAAAAATGTAACAACTATAACGTTATAGATGTTAACGCTGTCATATTATTCACGAGTTTAAATATTTTATATAAAAATTGTCGATACAAAATTTTTTTATCTCTGCCGATGAAGTTTGTTTGTGCATGATAAATTCAGAATTTTAAATCTGTAGTTGAAAATATGATTGATTCGATATCGATCGACCATTTCGACATTCAGACATAGCATTATTTTCATTTTTTCAAAGAAACCATTCATAATTGGTAACATATTAAAATAAGTGTTGAGTTATCTTTTCTTATAAGCAAACATTTTAACAAATTTATAATTATTTTCACAATTAAATAATGCGAAAATAGCGATAGGTGTCCCTGCTGCATGTAACAGCTCACGTACAGAAACCATATGTTTTTTTTGTAATACGCAACACGAAGCCAAGAAGATCGAGTACCGATCAGTCGACCAACCAGAATTGTGTTATATATATATATATATATTTTTGTTTCTCGCTTATTGCCTTGCACTTTAAATAAGGACGCGCAAAATGTAACAGCAACGACCAGAGTAAAAATTCCTATTTTTAATAAACTAAAAAGTCCATCAGGTATTTCCACAAAGCCGGTAAATTTTCAAAAAACTACTATCGATGAGAAAAAACGCTTTTACTTTGTTACCGAAGATAGGAATTTTTAATTTACCACTCGTCTCGATTATAAAAAAAAAGTTAATTTCTGCCGACCGTTTTATTTTTCTATGAGTTATCATTCGTTATTTTTCGGCAAGCCATTATTATTATTATTATTAGTCTGGTGCGGTGGTTTTACGCATAGTACGCTGCATGGCTATTCATGTTTATGTGCATCTAAAGGCGAGAGGACGAAAGTCGCCGTAGACGATTTAGAAGGCGCGAGGGCGGAGCTACACCCGATGACGGACACACGGGCGAAATCGGTAGCAATGATCCAGTTGCCGAGGAAGATGGTTACGGTGCCTTTTGCAGTCAAGCGCGTAGCGAAGAAATCTACCAGGATCTCTGTAGCTTACATCTGCCACCTCCATCGACCTCACAGGTTGTTTTTGTGTTTTGTTTTTACCAACGATTTACGAATTTGTTTTTTCCATATATCTTTTGTTTCTTTTTTTTTTTTCATCTTTCTCCTTTAAACGAGCTTAAACAGTTTATCAAAAGTGTTTCGCAACGATTCAGGTTATTCGTGCTTTTTTTATCAAAATCGCTCGGAAATAAACAGGATGTTGATGCGTCTGATTTTTGCACTCTGTCGCTTTTATAATTTTTTTCGTAGAGACCGCGTCGTCAAATATTCTTAAATAATCGATTTCGAGGTTTGTTTAAATTTTTTCCATCTTTACGTAATAAATCAAATAAACGTTGGTTGACATTTTTATAATCGTTCAAACTTTTGAATTTAATCGAATTTAATATTTGAATGCTCTTCGGCATCTTGAATTTAAAATAACCTTTATTCGATGTTAATTTATTTACATTTGGTACATTTTCATTTCGTATAAATTAACGCTACATTGACATATGCTTATTGTTTTATAAGCGAACGGAATCAATTGTTTTAATAAAAAGTAAGTAACGTTATTAAGCATATTTTTTACGAGCTGTATAATTTTTTTTCTTTACGTTAAAATTATCTACCTAAAGTGAAACGAAAACATCTAAATTAATAAGTTACTGGATAATGAAATTGACGCAATGACAAAAATCAATATACTCTCAACATCCTGTTTAATCGCATGTTCAAAATAACACATTATGTAATGCTCAACAAGTGTATGACAAAGTCTTAGTACCTAAGTTTTTACCCGTCGTAAAGTTTTAAGACATTCGCTCAATTTTACCACTTTGATAATCGCTTAATAGGGAGAAGCTGCGGTTACGGCAACCGGGGGTGAAAAGCGTGACTATGTGGTACAAGAACTCGTAGAGACGGAACGCAATTATTCGGAGGTACTAAACAGTCTACTGAAACATTTTGCAAGACCGCTGTCGGCTCATTTGCGATCAGAAGATTCGACGCGCATATTTTTTGGCATTAAGGATTTAGCCGAAATTCACGCCGGTTTTCACAGTCAATTACGTAAAGCGAGGGATGGCGCAGCCCTTGGTCAAGTGTTTCTCGACTGGCGAGAAAAATTTCTTATTTATGGAGATTACTGCGCGAATCTTACTACCGCGCAAAATACCCTTCACGAAGTTTGTACGAACAACGACGCGATCAACCAAGAAGTCATTGTAAGTAGTGAAAAAGATTCTAAATATTTAAACAACTGTTTTAATTAATTTAATTTACATCGATTATAATATTATCTTTTTTTACATATCTCGTTTTTACAGAGGTGCCAACAAGAAGCCAATAATGGAAAATTTAAATTACGCGACATTTTATCCGTGCCGATGCAAAGGGTGCTAAAATATCACTTGCTGCTTGACAAACTTGTGGAAGAGACCCCACGGGAGTGGGTCGAGGATAGGCGACAACTTACGCAAGCTCGCGAAGTCATGGTGGATGTAGCTCAGTATATTAACGAGGTTAAACGTGATTCCGATACGCTTGATATTATCAAAGATTTTCAACGTTCCATTGTAGACTGGGAGAGATCGGAGGATATTCAGTTAAAGGATTATGGAAGACTTTTAAAAGATGGAGAACTTAAGGTAAACAAACAAATGTATTGAATTAAAAAAAAGATTATTAGACATATTTGATAACTCGTAAGAAAAAGTAAAGAGATTAAAAAATTTACCTAAAGGAAACGCAAATATTTTTTATTTTATAAGTCGTGGAAAATTAATTTAGATTTTAATGTTAATTTACGAATTTTAATATTTTCAATGTGTAAAATTCATTTTACGCTTGAGTAATTTATTTTAGCGTAATTTTTTTACCTTTCGATCGAAAATATATTAGTATCAAAATGATGTGTACAATTTCTCAAAACGTGAAATTGCAATGATCACTATTTGTATTGAATTATATTCCAGGTTAAGGCTCACGGAGATCAACGAATAAAAGCACGTTATGCATTTATCTTCGAGCAGGTTGTTTTGGTGTGTAAAGTGGGCAGAGGTGATCAATATTGTTATCGAGAGACTATAAGACTAGACGAGTATCGCGTAGAAGATCATACGAGTAGGCGAACCCTTGGACGAGATTCACGCTGGTCGTATCAATGGTTGCTTGTGCACAACAAAGGTTACAAAGCTTATACATTGTACGCGCGTACCGAAGAACACAAGCAGCTATGGATTAAGTCCTTGCAAGATGCCATAGATAATATTGCCCCGGCTGCCTGTCGAAATACGAATCATAAATTTAAACTTACTACATTCGATAATGCGCGCAGCTGTGAAAGATGCGGAAAGTTTCTCAAAGGAAGAATTTTTCAAGTAAGTTTTTATTTATTTAACGACTCATTATTATTTATAGAAAATCTAACGTTTTACATTTTTATGTTATATTATTTTTGTAAAATTTTAAGAAAAATGTCTCGTATTTTTTGTGGACAAGTTAATCATTAGCGATAAATCATAACTAGTATAATTTAATTATAATTAACGACTTGTATTACATACATCCAGCTATATCAGAAATTATGAAAAATATACTCGCAAATTAAATTATTCTTTTCTTATCAATTTTCTGCAGGGATACAGATGCGAAGTATGTCGTTTATCAGTGCACAAACAGTGTATCACCTACTCCGGACGTTGCATGCCTATACCTCCGCCCCCGCCACCTCCACCACCTCCACCGCCGCTCCCGTTCGAGCGTGAATTATTTGCCAAGCTGTGGTACGTTGGCGAAATGGGCCGAGACGCTGCCGCGCATAAATTGGAACCGCGTGAAAATGGAACTTACATGGTTCGACTTCGTCCAGCATCTGGACAGCCTCGTCTTAAACACGAAACTAATTATGCTTTAAGTATAAAGTAAGAGACTGTTTTAACAAAATTCGTGCTTTCGTAAATATTTATTTAATTTGAAAGAAGATTCTTTGGATAATATCATTATTGGTATTATTAATTATCGCATAATTATTTAAGGAGTTTTACCTGTAGAGAAATAACATTAGTTTAGTTTATTATTATTTATAGGATTCCAAATCTTAAAATATGTATGCTATATACGTACTATTTTTTAAAATATTTTATCGTTTATTATAACAACTTCTAATTTTACTTGAACATTTAAAGAAGTAGTTGAAAAGAATCTATTTTAATATCAGCCGTTGAATAATTACTAAAGAAATATATACTTTTAACAAAAAATAAATTCTTATAACAATATAATTTATTCAAAATAATTTTTTTGTTTCCAGGGATGACGGTATTGTAAAGCATATTAGAATATTTAAACGTGAAGTTGATGGAGCCGATCTTTACTATCTTAGCGAATCTCGATTTTTTAAGAGTGTGATCGAACTGATCGAGTACTACAAGTGCGTATCCTTATCGGAAAACTTCGAGAAGTTAGACCAGCGTCTTCTCTGGCCATTTAGGCGTGTCTTGGTAAAGGCTCTGTTCGATTTTCGAGGTGACGAACGTAATCAACTTAGTCTGCGCAAGGGTTGTCGTGTAGTTGTTTTAAGCAAAGAAGGCGATGCCAAAGGATGGTGGAAAGGAAAAATCGGCGACCAAGTTGGCTTTTTTCCTAAAGAATATGTGGAAGAGGAATAATAGTCGCTAAATTGCGATTAATTATGCATTATCAGTACGTATAGGTATTTAATACAGAGATATAGATAAGATATGCTGCCGCTAACTATTGTTTTTTAATTTTTGTGGCTCTCCATACGTAGAAATTTAAAATAAATTCAAGCATAGATATGAAAATATATAAACTCCCTTGATATAAATTGAAGTGTTCAAATGATTAAAATAATTATTCTATGAAATATTGAGATGTTTCCATAAACATATAATGTTTATGGAATTTTGTTAATCTATGCTTAAATATGGGTCGTCTAATATTCAATTTTGTTACTCTTTAAAGCATAAAAATGTAAATAATATTTGAAATTTAACAACGTGTTATGAAATATTATTATATTTTTTTAATACATACTCTCATTATGAGTTTTCTATTATTTATATAAAAATAAGTATAGCGATGAAATCAGATCGATAAAATTACGATTTCTTTAAGTAAATAAAAGTCACTTTTAATTTTAATAGAGGGTACTAAGTAAAATATGAAATATCTAAAATTATAGATATATTTTTAATTATACTACGATTGTTTTAAATATGAAAACAGAATTATAAATTTTATTTGAAACGATTTGTTTTATTATATATACGATTAGGGTAAGAACCTATACATAATATATACATATATATCTATATATATATATATGCCAAAAATTGCTTGCCAATCAAATTTTGTATTAAAAAAATGTAATGGCGAAATTTTTTTTATAGTACCAAAAATTAAAATTACTATAAACATATTGTTAATTGGTCTTGACGAATTTATAATCAATTTATTATTTATTTTGAAAAATAGTAAAAAGATTATTAATCATTCTTGTTTGTGTAATATAAATTAACAACAAAAAATTCGGTCTAAAAAAATGTAAACTATAATTGTAAATAATGTACGTAAAATATAAGTAAAATGTTTTAACTTCTTAGTTAAAGTCACTGATACACATAATATTTTGTACCCCTGCAATAAATTTTCAAATCAAATGTCATAAAGTACTGCAAAGTTATGTTATTTAAAAATTTTTTTCTATTTTGTATTTTTTTCATTGTCCAAAAATTTATTTACATTATTGCATATAAAAATCAAATTATATAGAAGAAAAATAAGATTAATTTTTAAGAATTTCAGTACCCTCTTTCCTGTAACAATAATTCATATTGGATTTAATGTGCTAGTTATTATATGTATGTGTATATATATATATATATCGCTATTATTTACTTTATAATAGATATTTTTGATTAATATATTATATTATTCATATCATAGTCAATTTTAACATACAAAAAAAATCTTTTTAATTGAAAATACTTATAATCCATGTTGAATACTGAATTTGAATTTCGATCGCTTCACTTTAATTATTTTGGAGTAAAGTTAATAGAAAATGAAAGAGGGAATATTTGTGAAAATTGCTTAATTTTCTTCGTAGATAATCCCAAATATAATTATATATATAAATTGTATATGTACAATTTATGTGTGTAATAAAAATGTGTATATGAAACAAGCATATATATAAATGTAATTTTGTTAAGCATACACGTATTTTAATAAATACATTGATATTTTTATTGTTAGAAAAAGAGAAACTTTAATATTTTTAACTTCTGGAAATTGTTCTCCTATTGTGCCAATTAAAGATTTGAAAATATATTTAAAAAAATTACATAGTTTTATTTTTTAATCACTTAAACCTCCTTATACATATATAAATAATGTTAAAATTCAACTATTTAAAAAATTTTATTCGAAGGTAAAACAACACTTTAATAACGTTCTTATAATTAGTTCAATAATCAACAAATGGGTATTTAAAAATTCAATTTTTTTGTTTACACTAAACACTTAGCTATTCATAAAATAAGCATACATTTAAATTTCTAATCGTTTAGTACGCATAAAAAAGTAATAAAAATATGTAAAATATACAATGACTAAGTAATTGGCAATAGGTCATCATTTGTACATGAATATGGATGTCCGGATGTTTATGTGTTGCTGCTGACATATCAATTAGTACACGTGCGCTTCTGATTGTATAATTATTTTTTGCCGTTATTTCGCTGTTGGGTGTGGTTACTCTTTCCAAGCTCGAAGTTCTGGGACAGTGCTGCCACTTTATTATAGATAAAAAATTAAACGTACCTGTGACGTGATCGGCGAATACGGCACAGGTTAGTGTCCAAACTACCAGGTTCCTTTCAAGCTTCAGTATTTCCAGTAAGTGCGTGGTAATATAAGAAGAGAGGCTAATATACGAATTGTAGCATTAAAAAAATGGCTTCGGAAGATTCCAGTCCTACTACTTTGAAATTATATACTCGTGAGGAAGTTGCAGCGAACAACTTCAGAGACAAAATTTGGATTATCCTTCACAATAATGTTTACGATATCACGGAATTCCTAGTAAAGGTACTTAAGCGATAACACTTATGTAAAATTAAATAACTTCAAACATAACCTATGTAATTAATTATTAATATTTATAATTTCCATTTTTCTGTGATCGATTAGCATCCTGGTGGCGAAGAAATACTTATAGATCAAGGCGGACGAGATGCCACAGAATCCTTTGAGGATGTTGGACATTCTACCGACGCGAGAGTAATGATGGAACCGTATAAAATAGGAGAAATTGTTGAAGTTAGTATTTAAAATATTCAAACATCTTTATTTTACAAAGAATAAATAAACTTTTCTTTAATACCTTCTTTACTATCGATGAAAAGGAGGAAAAAAATAAACAAGACAATCAACGGTCTCCAGATGCAATTATTGATACCAAAAACGATGACTCCAGGTACTTAAAACTGATTAAAGAGCTTTATTTTATATTTAAATTAATTTTTTTAGAAAAATAATTTAATATTTTTTATAATATTTAATATAGTATATTCTGAAATATTTTTTTATATAATATGAAATCAAGCTCGTTAATTTTTCATACACTTTACTTTGAGTAATGGCAATGTATAAAAATTGTGTTAGTTCCTGCATGGTGATGTGACGATTGACTATTGTAGTGTCTCTTGGAGTTCCTGGGTGATTCCGATTGGATTGGGAATACTAGCGACACTTGTTTACCGCTATTTCATCAACACTCATTAACAAGAAGAAATTGCTTGAGAATTTGATTTCACTATCGTTGCTTGCATGTAACAGTGTCGTTACAAAATATGTATAACAGATGTCTACATTTCAAATGGACATTTGCACTGAATAGAAGTATGTAATTATTGATTTAGAATCATTATCAATATTATACAGATGCTACTACAAAAGGATATGTTTAACGACCAAATCAATTCTTGATATAAATAAATAATTTACAAAATACAATAGGATACAATCTAAAATAGTATATAGGTTTATCTAAATCATATATAGTTTTGAGAAGAAATTTATTAAAAATATTAAAATTGCAATTAATAGGAATTATTATCAACCTGTTACATTATTGTAATGTCAAATGATTTTATGTAATGTTTAAAACATGTTCCAGATGTATTATAAGAATTTTTTTAAGCAATATATTGAGATTAATATTAAACTTTATAAAATAGGGAATAATATAAATTTTTATTACTAAAATAAACTATTTGGAGCATTATATTTTATTACAACAAAATTATTTACAAGATGATCTATTTGTTTTATTGATTTTATAACACATTTTGCCAAATACTATGCAAAAGCGTTTTTAGTGTATTATAATTATTGTCAAATCAAATAAGCAGTTTTATGATGACTTGATATACATTTTATAATCTCATTATTATCTGATCGGTTATATTTTTCCGATTACCGTTGTTAATGAGAAATTTTTATACGTTATAGTTATATAACTATTTTCTCCAAAATGATTAATAAAAGCATGGTAAAAAAATTAATCTAAATTATTTAAAAAATTTTTTATCCCTTTCCTTTAATATTTAACATAATTAATATTTGTTTGATGCATGTAAATAATAACTGCGGTGTTTAATACAATGGAAAGAGATGGTTTGAATTAGATTTTAATTAGTTATCAAACAATTAATATCAATATATTTAAATAATTTAAATGTAAAAATTATACATGATTTTTTATTACAATTTTTGAAAAAAAATTTCAAATTTTTTTAATATATATACAAATAAAATTGTGTCTTGTATAATAAATATGTATAATTCAGTACTCTAATTTCTATTTTTCTTTCATTTTTTCAACATTTTTTATAATAAATATCGTAATTAATAGATATACTTATTTATTAAACTAAGAAATGAAAATACAATATTAAAAATATTTCTTTATTTTCGTAATTTTATATGTATAAATAATTAAAACACATTATTTTTTTACTTTCTTTTTTTCATTTTATACAAGTAGAAAAACTTTTGATAGATTGTATAAAAGATATTTTAATTTTTTTATATTTATATTTATATCAATTAATAAATAACTTACAAAATTTTTATTTTTCTGTTTATAAAAAGTGAAGAATGAATAAATCTATATTAATTATAAAGTAAAACAAAATTTTGTGGTGTATTAAGTATTCGTTCTAATGAAAAGAGACAATCGTATTTAAATGTGACAATTGTAATTGATAATCAATTTGAATTATTACAGTAATTTGTAAGTTAATTTTCAAGGAATAGAGCTTAAATAGCGTGAATAACTGATGATCAATACAGATGAATAGAAATTTAAAAACACACGCAATACTCTTGCGTGTATCGGTCTTAAATTTTTCCGGTATTCAGAGGCAGTACTTTATATAATTAAAGCAATCAAGCTTATAAAACTTCTTTACAGATCAGTTATAGCATCATCAATCAATTGGCGTATATTAAAAAATACAGGGATCTTATTTTTAATAAAGCGACTTTAAACTAGAAATGATTGACATTCGACGAGAATACGTTATAACACAAAATTTTTATAATGGTTTTATTTACCGATTAAAAGATTATTTGTTAAGAATAAAATTTATAACTACGAGTGTGATATTTATTATTAAAGTTAAACGATAAGATTGTATAAAAATGATGACAATTTCATTTTATAAAAATAATATGATTTCTGCAAATAATTTTGATTCAAACAACGTTAAATATAAATATTTTAAGAATACTGTATATTCATATGTATTAAAACTATGTATTTTTAAAGTGTTAAAAAATTCATTTCAATTTGCATTGTAAAATTTACTGTCATGTTGGAATTTATTTTTAATTTATTTATAAGCTACTTTAAAACTATTAAGAATAATATATTTCTATTTATTTACGATGTTAAATTCAGAACTAGAAAGACTAGTTACAATGTAAATATAATCTTTAAATACAAACAAAGATAAACAACGTATATAAGTAAACAGAAATTTAACTGAAAGACAAAGTAAATAATAATGGATGAAAAAGAAGAAATTACTAATTATTGATTAAACCGAACGTAACAAATAAATGTTTTAAATCCGATTAGTTAAAATAATAGTTTAAATTTTAAGCTTTATTCGTTAAAATAAAATAAAAATTAAGGTATAAATACTTTTTATATTAGAGAAAGCGAATATCGACATTGATTTAAAATTCAAAGCTAAAAATTAATTCCGTTTGAATGACTAAATAAAACATTAAATTTCGACGGTAGATTAGAAACGATGAAATTGAAAGCCTTAAAAAAGTTATCAAACTATTTTGAAATTTTTACAGGAATAATATAATACAATAGGAATCAAAATTTTAAAAGATATCAAAGCTCAATAAATATGTTTTTGTCCAAAATTTCAAAAACTTTATTTTCGTTGATTCTTAACAGGAATCGTTTACATATACGCGGAATTAATTAAAATAAATTTCAAGTCCATATTCGTTTACAATTTCAAACTTAAATTAAAGAAACATCATTTTTAAACAATGTTTGATTATAAAAAAGATTCCATTTTTTATTCTTTTAATAAAATGTAACCGTAAATAAATTAGTAATTTAATTAGATAAAAAAGTAAATAGAATTTTAATACTCCGAAGATAACGTGAAACATTAATATATCTACCTATAAATAAACATACGACAAACTTTTATCGATCAGAACGTTAAAAAATTAATTAAGATTAACAATTATTAAACACTCTGATAAATTAAAATGATCTTAAAGCTGTTTTTATATTTATCAGCATCGTTCACCGTAAATGCTTCCTCGTTCAATCTTGAAAATCGTAATTCTTACTAGACGATAGAAGCGCCGGCGTCAAGATGATTTCGCATTTAAATTATTTCCGCGTGTAAACTGCGCACATAGAAATTTCATTTCGATCTAGAGCAGGACGGAGACACGAATAAATACGCATGCATGCGCGTGCGCGTCTATAAGCGAGCGCGGGTACGCTTATATTAATGAAAAAGAAAGAAAGAAAATAGAAGAACGAACGCAACGAAAGTGGTCCGGTGTTAATCGAATACAAATTTCCAAAGCTCCGTAGCTCGCGAAAAATCAACATTGGATGTACAATGTTGATCCAAGCGCGATCGACGCCTATGCGGAATCGAACGGCTCGACTCTGGCGAGAAATTGGATTGATGGAAATTTAGAGAGAGCGGAGCGAGGGAGAAGGGTGAGAACGAAAAATGAGAAAGGCTCGAGTAACGACGACGTTTAAAGTGAACTCGAATAAGCAGAAGTAAGAAAGCTCTAGCGAGATAAAGCGGAAAAGTTACAGAATTGGAGGGGGTACATAAAACGGAAAAAGCAGCGGCTCGTGACGGAATAAGCAGAAGAAAGAACGAGAGAGAAGGAGAGAGAACGAGAGAGAACGAGAGAGAACGAGAGAGAGAGAAGGAGAGCAAGAGGGCGCTTAGAGCCGACGTACCACCGCGCGTTTCTCCTACACGCCTTACGAGATTTTGACTCAGTCTATCCTGAAGCGGGCAATACATACGTTTACAATAGCAAGAGAAAATTAAGACCAGCGCTCCGAGCTTCTTAACACTGCGCACACGATGCTGTTCGCGCAGTAGTTTCGAGGTCGAAAAAACGCACACACGTGCAGAATAACCCGCCCGACTCGGTATCCTCGTTAAGCCGAGAGCCTACGATCGAAGGCGAGAATAATCGCGCAAGAAAGTGTGCAGGTGTGCGTCGCAGTTGCCTATAGAGTATATAGGCAGACAATCTCAGGTTGGGAAAAATCAGTGTCTCAGGTCCATCGAGCAGCAGCAACGTAGCACCAACGGCGTTGATCATTTAAGGAAAGGCTCAAGCAGCAACTGCTCGTTACAGATAAGCCGTTAAAGTGTCATGAGAGGCAGTTTTACAACGATCCGCCCTTATCGTCGGCCCCTTCTAGAGTCATGCATGTCGCGCCCTTTAACCGAGGTAAGGACACATCCAGAATTTCGTCTACCGAGTTGGTTGCGTGCACCGATCGAATCCATCGCGTTTGGATTTCCTACCTTGCGCCTCTCTTTTCCATCCTCTCTTCCACGGGACACGAGCATCGAGTTATTTATATTTAGACGACTCCACCGCAAGCTCTCTCTCTCTCTCTCTCTCCCTGCCTCTCTTTCACCGAATAAGGGAAATCGTGAATACTCGGACGCATTTTTCGAATTTTTCGAACGCTGGCTTTCGTTTTCTCACTTTTTAGTTTTGCTCGTTTCGCCTTGGATCGCGAAAACGTGAAGCGCCAGGATACGCGAACCGATGTATCCGATATCGCGACATTGCGTCATCTAAGTAGATCTAGCCGCATCGTGACAGACTCGTCTATCTCTTTCTCTCGCAGGTTAGCGCTCGATGACTCTCTTCGAAGGTATCGCTTTACGAATGCTTTCCCCGTGATTCTCGGATTGCAATCGTTTGATTTAAACGTTTTTTCGGTTTATTTATATTTTGGAACCGACCGTTCCGAAATATCATTGCTCGTTATTCACGTGGATCTCTCGTGCCGGGTAGTTGGAATAAATTTGAATGAACGAACGAGAAAGGAAAAAATAAAGAGAGAAATAAAAAGCGGAACTATTACATTTAATTATCTTCACCGACAATTGGTTATAATTTAAATTTGCTAAATTATATCTTACGATTGTACACGATGAAATGATAGTCCGCAAACATTATTATTACTAAAATTATCTTGAACTCTTTATTTAATAAACGTACGGCGAGCGAAGAAGCAAACTTTATGCGATCGAATAATATTTTTCAACCGCTAATTCAAACGATACAAGTCCGTAATTGTAAATAAGGATAATATATTTTTTAAACGATCTATTTGTCGAAGTAAATTCCTCGCTTATTCCTTAGTAAGTTAAAAATAAAGTCGCCGAATCTATTTCTGTAAACGTTTAAAGTTTCTTCATCATCCCGGCTCTTATCGTCCGTGTAATCGAAACGAATTAATTCGCGCAGCGAAACTTTCACGCGACCGAAAAAAGCTCTCGAACGATGCGATCACCGACGACTCGACACGGTTTCGAACAGACCCCCGAAAGGGACAAGTCTATTACGTCCACTACGCGTATAACAGGGGTGGCGGTACGAGGCGTGGCACTCGTGTCGATAAAAACTATTATCGAGGTTATCGCGCGTTGATCCGACGAGACAAAGGTAATACGACGTCGGAGCGTCGGAGAACGAAGGAGGTGAAAGGAAGGAGAAAAGGTTAACGAGCGACGCAGAGATTATAACCACGGAGAGACGGTAACTCGCCGTTGCTTCCGACGAACGTCGGCGTCGATTTGACCTTGGCGCACGTCCACGTTTTCCTCGTGCTCGTCAAAAACATCGCCAACTTCGATCGGTCGTCCTATCGCTGTACGTATGAACTCTCACGACGACGGTGCCGCCGCCCGAGAGCAAGGGTAGGGTATATGCGCGTGGCAGACGCGCGAACGTGTGAAACGACGTAGGATGTTGCCGATGAATAGCGAGCGAGCGAACGATACGCCTGGATGGTCGATATGATTACAGTTAGTGATAATGGTGGATGGATCATTCGAGGGGAGGGAATCGAGGGAGGCGACGTCGATGCTCGAGCGGCGATCGAGAACGGGTGTAAGATTAGTTTGTGCTTTTATCGGGAGTAAATTTAATCTGCGTTTGTAATGCCTTTTCTTTTTTTAATTTATAGTTCTGTTGGCGATAATGATATAATCGGATAAGAAATTCATAACTATGGTATTACATTCGAAACCTGATCCGCGAATCGGATATACGATATCATAATAACATTCTTGTTCGTCTTAAATTTGATAGCTATTTTTTTAATTTTTATTTCTGAATTCACGAATTTAGCGACTTCATTTTTCTTACGCTAATTATTTCATGTTTTTTTTTTAATTAGAAACCGATTAGCGTTAAACTGGATTCCAAATCATATTGTTTATATGCATGGATATTATGTCGTTGTATGATATTAATTTTTTACATTGATATTATTTTGCGAATGATAAAAATATTCGCAGTCATCGATGTAAATTTGAAAAACTGATCAAATTAGATGAAAGTTCAATAGTCACTCAAGTTCATTAGTCTCTAAATAGTTTTGTAAAATGATAAAACAAATTTTCAAATATTATTGTTTACGATCGTTTTGTACACTAGAATGCTTATAAATATCTTCACTGTTCTAAAAAATGCATTAATGTAAAATGTTAAATTTAAGAATGGAACATAGTATATGGTATATATTTAGATTATATAGTTTTTTATTTTTCAAGAGTTAAACTATAACTTTTATATTTAATAATTATGAATAATATATTTCTTTGACTTATTTTTTAAATAATTCTTGTAATTTATTTTACTATTAAAATACTAAATATGTTTACTCATAGAATTATATTTTTTATAAATATAATTATAAAAAATGATATTCTCTACTTTTAAAAATACAAAAGAAGTTTTTATATGTTTGTCCTTGTTTGTCCTCTTACACTTTCAGGATAATATTTATAATATAAAAAGTTTTAATTACAAAATTTTTCTTGCAAATTGCTTAAAACTGTGAATATGTATATGTAAATATAATAAAACATTTTTTAAAAAACGGACTTATTATCTTTTATTAATTAATTTTACAAAAAACTCAATTTTTTATTTAATAAATTTGTCAGATTCATAAATAAAGTAATAGATAATTTTTTTTAAATATTATATAGAATTATAAAAGAATATTATTATTTAATTAAAATAAATTAAAAATTATACATTATAGAATTTTATAAAAAAGAAATTTTTTCAACCAAATACAAATATTTTCAATTATAAAAATCAAAAATATTAAAAAAATTCAAAACAGAATTGTTTATTGTATTATTTTACTTAAGAAATTCCATTAAAAATATTGTTTTTCAACAATTTCAATTTATCTGGATGTCGATCAATATTATGTATTATTATAAATACACGTGAATTCTTCTGTTTTTTCTTGTATAACTATAATTTACTATGTTTTAACATTTAAAAAATATTCAGCAATATATTTACTAGTTTCGTGACATTCTCATATTTATCCTTCTATTTATGATTAAAAACAGTACTTGTTTCATTTAAATCATTTACTAAACAAAATGTATTTGTTTGACAAAAAATAATATTGTACATGAAAATAATAATTACAAATTTTTACTTTATTTAGTTATTTGCAATTATCAAATGATTAATGTTGGTTCATTCATTAAAAATGCATATCTAAAAAATAATTGAAAAAACAATTAAATACCTTACGTATGAAAAATGTGTGCTAAATAAAAAATCTATAATTCTAGATAAATAAGTTAAAAAAAAGGAAATAAATTTTTCTACTATTAATTTGTTTTGTAATTTTAATGAACGTAATATAGTTAACACCTATATTTTGAATGTATTGAAATCTTACGTTAGATTTCTAAAAAAAGATATGACGTAATATTTGACAAATGAAAAATCTACAGAATATTTTTTTAATTATGTACAAAAACATATTACAAACTAAAAATTAAAATTCACAATAATTTTCATTAAGGTGTTAAATGAAATACTTTTATTACATAACATGTATATATATTTCGATTATTTGGAATTATATTTACAAAAAATTAATATATTCATTAACTTTAATTAGTGCTCTTTTTATACATTTGTAATAACTAAAATTAAATTAGTGTTAATAATATTAATACAGTCTTAGTCTGAATATTTTCAAGATTATTAAAATATTTAAAATATAAGAACAGATTAACAATGCAAAATATTGACTAAGACTAATGGTCGATGAAAGTTGCATAAATATGGCCTTTACACACCACAATTAAGCATATCTATATTTATAGATATTTTATACAATGTATGCATACGTACGTGCAATCATTGGGCAAGACCTTGCTTTAATGTGCAACAGTCATGCATAGTAAATAAAAATAACATTAAGCTCATTTAAATTTATGAGATTATTTTCTACACAAAATATAACATAATAATAATTATTTATTATCAAATACTTTTTTTGTTTTGAGTTATATATTTTCACGTACAAATATTATCAAGAATAAAATTCTTCAAAATACGTGTTTTATTTTGCATTATTATTATAAATATAGCGAATAAATATTAATTTAAAATAATGATAAGAAGTGTATGAATAAAATTGCTTTATCTTTTACGAAAAATATGTGAATAGAATTTCGAACTATTATTCAACATATGTTTAAGTGCAATTGACAACGCTAGCATAGGCAGGTAATGACATGTAATGACAAACTTCACTTTTGGTTGATATAACTTTATCGCATGCCTTTTGTTAATGTATCATACTTAATTGATAATGTTCATATTTTTGTTTCATTTTATAGTATAATTTGTTCTACTTATTATTAAATTATTTCAAAAATTAATATTTTAAATGCTATTGTTATTTATGAAACTATTTTACATAAAAACTAAATCTTATAATAAATTAATACTTCTGAATTCTAGAATGAAATCTTTTCAATATACTGATTAACATGAGTTTTTTAGAATACATATTTAAAGTGTGTACTATTTCAAAATTCACGATTTCGAACAACAATTTAATCTAAAATAGTTTAAATAAGTAGTTGAATAGAGTTATTGAATTGTAATTTATTTAATTATATCTATTATTTGTAATTGAATATTTTAAATTTACAAAAGAATAGTAATAACAACAAATAACTATTACAAATACTTTTCTTTGAATTCATACACGTTGCTATCAAACAATTCTAAGAAATCTTACTCAACTATGTTGTACGTTAACATTTTAATATTTTACATATCAAAAATTATTTATAACAAATTTAAGAGAAAAATCAAGAAATAGATTAAAAGATAAGATAAAAATATCTTATAATTACATTGTAATTTTATAATTATATTGTAAATTTCTATTTATTTATTTATTTTTTTTAATTTTTATAAATATTATCAATATTTTACAAACTTTTCTCACGTATCTTTAAATATTTGACTTATATACATACACAAAAAACAAATACAAAAATATAAAATCTGTGCTCGAAAAATAAGATTTGTAAACAATATATTTTAAGAAAAAAGTATGGATATTTGTTCTTTATTTTTATTGCATGAACTATTTTTAAGAAAATTCAAATGATATTTTTTTTGTCTACATGGTTCAAAAATTTTATTGTATTTTTAAAATATTTATAAAGAAACTGCAGCTGACTTTTTAATTAAACTTAAAATTATAATGAATTTTAGTTTAACAATTCACATGAGTAGAAATAGTTACACTAAAAATAAATTTATCTGAAAATAAAAATATTATTACATATTAATATAAATAATTTATTAGTATTTATCAAATTTTAATTATTTAAATAACTAAAACAAATGCAGATTTGCATAAAATTAATTTATATGGTCATATTACATAAATTATAATTTATTTGTTTATTTAAAAGTATGTACAGAAATATGAAAATAAAATGATCTCAATTTTTATATTATAATTTAAAAAATATATTAAATATTTTGAAAGAAAGGCAAATAAATTTCTTTTCAATAAATTTTCTTTTCATTAAAATTAGTTTTTTTAAAGTATAACCAAGTAAATTTGGGCAAAGATAGATTTGGCTTGAATACATTTTCCGATGATAATGATCAAAAATATATACAATTATCATTTATATATTAATAACACCAATTAAAATGATCATTATTAATAACAAGAAATATAAATATATAGTTATAGATTCATATGTATAAATTATATTTTTTACATTTCAAATACACGTATCTAAAAATATATACTCTTAATCAACTTAGAAAATTATTTATTCTCAAAATAGTTTTAAAATTCATGCCTTGGGTAAAGAATATTTTAAGTTTTTAAATCATTAAAAGACTGATTATTATCCATAAAGAATTAAAGCTTCTTCAGTTATTGAAAAATGAAAAATTAATTTCACGATTATCTTTATTATAAACAAATTATTGTAAATACGGCATATCTGAGTTTCTGAAAAATATTTCAGCCGTCTCACATCATGGTGAAGAACCAGGCTCACAAGGTAACTCGTCCCACCAGCAGCAACCAATTACAGAAGAGCCCACTGTGTCGACATCAAGTCCACCAAATTTGCGTATGCGCAATAATCTCTGGTACAAGGGCGAAACGCTGCAAAGTCCTGAAGAGGCTGCCCATCAGCAACAGCAACAACAGCAGCAACAGCAACAGCAGTCATCTGGGGATCTGGGGAATGACGAAGACCGGGGTGGAGGGCGACGAGGGTTGGAGGGGCAGGACCCAGAGAAGGACGACCCTGTTCACCTCAAGAGACGGGTGGGACTCGTCAGTGGGGTGGCTCTAATCGTTGGTACCATGATCGGTTCAGGAATATTTGTATCGCCGTCTGGTCTCTTGGTGAGTCTCTTAAATAACAGTTTCTTCGGAATTTTATCGTTTTAATTTCAAAAGCAGAAATCTATTCTCGATTTTCTATAACGATTCGGTTTCATACGTCAAAAATGTTATCATCAATTTACCGATTGCACTTAACTTTGATCATTAAAAACAAAACTATTGACTGTTTTCAGATACTTCTATTATTATTGCTGTAGTTTATCGTAGTTATAAGTTAAAAAGTATTTTTTCAAATAGTTTCAATTAAATAATTATATTAAATAATTTTATGAAATAATAATTTTAATTAAGTTACCTAATTTGTTAAATTAATATACAATTATTAAATAAATGTTTAATATTAAATTAAAAGGGTAGATTTTATATATATTAAATTTTTTACATCTGTTAAAGATTTAATTTTTACATTATTGTTAAAATAAATTTTATAGCCTATTTCAGTTTAAATTTAATAAGTTCATTCATTGTATTATTATTATATGGAGTTAACGTATGTTGACATAAATACATTATATAAAGCTATATTAAAAAAATAGAACTGTTAAAATTATACGAGAACAATAATTTCATTATCTCTATTTTCTAAAATTATAGAGCGTATCTATATATTTATCTTTGTCTAATATTTAATGGTTTTAAATTTATTTTATAGTATTTTTATTTATATTTTATAATTACATATCTGACATTATTTTTTATTATTCTGTCTCCTTATTCATAATAAAATAGTTGAAAAGATCCATGCAATTTAAATAAAATCATATTTTAGAAACTTTTAGTATCTTTAAAACAAATAAATGAAAAATCAAAAAATGTGCACATTTAGAATTGTCATTGAAGTCTGGTAATATATTAAATTTTATTACGTAATATAACTTTAAGCGTTTTAATTAAAATTTAGACGTATTTAATTTTCATAAATAACCTCTCCTTGAATTATATAAATATAGATTATTCATTAAAACTTAAAAAAATAAATAATAAATATTTCTATTCGTTAAAGTATATATAAATAATATATGAATGATATTTTCTTTTTATATTTTTTAAGTATATGTCGATTTATCAAATTAACTGAAAGTAAATTGATATAATATTATAGAAATATTTTGTAATCATTTTATGAAAATAAAAAAATCAAATTTATATACATGTTATAAATTAAAAACTAATTTCATTATTAATTTACAAATAATGATCATCTGATAGTTCTTTTTTGAAATTACAAGTTTTTCCAAATATAAATTTTTTATATTGTAAATTTATCATTTTTAATTTTTTATTTACGTTTATAAAGAGACGTAATTGATATATAATTTCATAAACTTCATAACGATATGTAATATTTTATACAAATCAGTACATCATAGATCACTCTATCGAAAAGAATCTATAAAAAGAAAGTATTCTAAAATGTATTCATTTTTAATAATTTATAAGAAGGTATAAGATATATATTTATAAGAATATATATTATGATGTATTTTGTAGATAAACTGAATATTGACAAGATAACAAGCATTTTATTTTTTGTTTTTTTTTATATTCAAAGTAAATTTATTAAGCGTATTGTTATAGAATCAGGAATAGTTTATGAATTATGATATACAATTTTGAATTTGTATACTAAAAGAAATATTTTATTTTTAAACAGATGGTTTTAAAAGTATGAAAGTAAAGATTTTGTATTTAAATTCTTGAGATATGATTCTTCTTAAAATGTAAACAATAAATTTTTATTTTAAGTTTCAATTATTATTTTATATTTAAAATTGTTTTTATGGAACTAGAATTTAATAAATATAAATAACTATTTGAAACCAATAGTTTTTTAAAAAGCCTCTGTACAAAATAACTTTTGTAATACTATAATTTTTATATTAAATACTTTACAAAAATGAATTATAATTATAATTATTATATTGCAATATAAGTTCATTATACTACTAAGTAATGAAGTTAACATTAAAAACTAATATTTTTATGATTTATTATGCAATTGTAGACGAAATTATTAGTATCTTAAAATAAAACTTAAAAAATCTTATGATTAATTTTTATAATTTATAAATTTCACATAATTACAGAAGATTTTTTTAACAGGAATGTCATTGATTAATATAATTGCTTTTAAGTAAAGCAATATATTCATAGCTTGCATTCATATTTAAAAGTATTTTGTAACTTTGCTGAAGTGAAAAAATATGAAGAAAAATAATTTTCAGAATTAGAATTGATTTCAACGGGGGTATAAAAGTATTGTATTTATATATATCACACCGAGACGTTGCCTAACTGAATCATTGCTTAAATATTTTAAGAATGATGGCATGGTTTTATTTAAAAACGATCAATATTATATTATTGTATAAATTCTTTTTTTTAGTTTATTAATATAGAATATTAAAAATCAAAATTTTTCTCTAACGAGAAAGCTAAAAAATTAGGTATGCAAAAATCTAAATATTTCTGACTATTTTCGTATAAATCTTTACTTTAAGCATTTAAATATGACCCTGAAAAGAGATACCAGAGTATTTTATATAATATAACAGTTTGTTCAAATTATTTTAATTTTTGAAATATCGTAAAATGCCAACTTTAAAACAAGAATATTTTAGAATGCTAATTTTCTATTTTTTAAGAAATTTGTTAAGGTCATAAAAATTCATAAAGAATTTATATTCTTTAATTCAGATTATTAGATATTGTATCAACTGCGATGCTTCAATTCATAACTCCTTCTATGTAAAATGATAGCCATAAACACAGTTATAAACTCATTATTCTATGAAATGAATGTAATAATATTTTCAGCTTCGTGTACAAAGTTTTTACGACAATCATATAACCTAAATAATACTCTGAATTTTATTTTTGATCTAAAAGTACAATTATGACGCAAAGAAATTTAATGATAAAGCATGCGTTTATGTGACGATGAGAAATTATGTTGCACTAAAGGAAGAGTTAATAGAGCACCAGTAAGAATTTTAGTGAATATAAAGCTTAATACAAAAATGATCTCCATTGAAGATGAATAGCAAAGAATGAACGAATGATATAATGAAAAGATAAAATACTGCAGTATATAGTAAATATGTAAATCATAAAGTATAATGTACAAGGCTAATGACTCTTAAAAACAACTCGATTTATGTATCGAACGTCACTTTATATACACACGATAAACTTTTATGTATACTTTTTTATACATAACTTATGAGCTATATGTGACATTAGAAAGAGACTGTGTAGGTGAAAGCGGAAATATAGTCGCAGATAAATACAAAGTAGAATATTTCAATTCTGGACAGATTTTGATTTCATTAAAAGGTATAAATATATTAAGAATTCAAAATCTGAAGTTAGTTAATGATAATTGAGAGTCCTGTTATTAAATCAACTACATTTATGTAAAATTTGTTTTTTTATAATTTTTAGTAGGTATTTTATGAATTATACGTAAGCGTAGCAATAATTTCATAGGAAGTTTTAACATCTTTATTTAACAATATAATTTACTAATATAACAATATAATTTAACAATATAATTTATTAAGTATGACTTACATCAATCATTTTAGTATATATACATTGAGATAACTTAAATATAGTATTAGAGAAAAATAAATATTTTATTTATTTTCTTACTGATATATTATTTACTATATATTAAGATGATATTTAAAAAGCCTTAAGATTTAACAAATTTTATCTAAATTAGATTCAAATGGATTTTATTACTCAAACGTAAATTATCGATACTCAAACTTTCTAAAATTCAATTAAAAATTCAAAAAATTTTATTTTTATTTTTCTGAAATATATGTAGGAAATACTAATATTTTGAAATAAAAATAAATTTATTTAATCATTTTTCGAAAATATTTATCATAATTAAGAAACTTGTATCGAAATAAAAAAAAAAATAAAATGTTTAATGATTTAACAATATTTATTTTTTTACTAAATGTGAAATGGAAATTTAATATTTCCAAGATCATTAATATACAAATAAGAATAAATACATTTTAGAGTCCCTTTTCGTGAAATTTTATTAACGTAAAATTACTTATACACTAGAAATTACCAAAGTATTTTTATGGATTAAAAAGTTAAAAGTCTATGATTTATTCTAAAAAATTATTCGTAGCAATTTGTAACTATTAATTTTTTAATTTATATACATATTTGTACAAACGCTGTATACACTACTTGTACGTATATCGAATCACAAGTTTAACGAGATTACGCATTGAAAAATATAGATACGAACTGGCAGCGTAGGTATGAGCTTTATAGTGTGGACGGGTTGTGGTTTGCTCAGCCTTTGTGGTGCCCTCGCTTATGCCGAACTCGGTACCATGAACACAAGCAGCGGTGCTGAATATGCTTACTTTATGGATGCCTTTGGTGCACCGCCCGCATTCCTCTTCTCCTGGGTTTCTACTCTTGTACTTAAGCCTTCGCAGATGGCGATCATCTGCTTGTCGTTCGCTCAGTACGCGGTTGAAGCTTTCGCTGCCGAGTGCGATCCACCCGAGGAAATCGTCAAACTCGTCGCTCTCCTGGCTATTGTCCTTATACTCCTGGTCAATTGTTATAGCGTTAATCTTGCAACAGGTGTGCAAAATGCCTTTACAGCTGGGAAACTAATCGCAATCTTAGTGATCGTTGCTGGAGGTTCTTATAAGCTTATACAAGGGAATACCCAGCATCTACATAATGCATTCAATAGTATCGAGGAAACGGACGAGACGACCAAAACCGTCTTCAACGTCGGCAGACTGGCAACGGCATTCTACACAGGCCTCTGGGCGTACGATGGTTGGAATAACTTGAATTACGTCACTGAGGAGATAAAGGATCCTTCCAGAAATCTACCAAGATCGATTATGATCGGGATACCCGTCGTAACGCTCTGCTACGCTTTGATCAATATTTCGTATTTGGCGGTAATGTCGCCTCTCGAGATGATCGATAGCGAAGCTGTTGCAGTGGTAAGATCGCTACTCTCTAGAAATATTTTTGACTAAAGTTTTTGTTTTTCTTTAAATAAAAACTACGTTTTTACTTTGTACTTCGTCATCGATTGAATTCCATACTTTTATTGTAATAACTTTGCTTCTTTAAATCTATATTTTTACGTATATTTAAATTATAAAATGGAATCAAATCCGTAGTAAATGTTTGAGTATTTGAAATTTAATATTAAAAAGTAATATTTAAAAAAAATATTTTATCTTTGTACTTTCAATAATAATAGATATTATTTAAAAAGTAAACGCGTGTTTGAGTTTTATACGAATTTATAAAATTATTTTAATATGTTTTAATTGGAAATACGTGTTTTTTTATTAAAATCAATGAATATAATATAAAAGCAATTGACGAATAGTTTAATTATTTAACGTATACTCTTATAGTCCCTAGATTGAACGAAAGAAACTCTTTTATAAGAAAACTAGATTTTAACTCATTAATTTCTCTTTGATCGTATTAATATGATTCGTAAATTAATTGGAAGTTTTTCTTTTTAAAATACCGAAATAGTCGAAAAACACACGATAAAAAATCATTCGATCCAAAGTAAAAATCACGATAAAATAATATAATCAGACAGAGGAGCTCGTATAGCATACTCACAGATAAAAGAACGAAGAACCTAAGAAAGTTTTGAATTCAAAAAATTAATCTCTCCTCCCTGTCTCTTTCTCTTTCTCTCTTCCTCTAAAACAGACTTTCGGTAATCGAATCCTGGGCGTAATGGCCTGGTTGATGCCCGTGTCGGTGGCGGTGAGCACATTTGGGTCGGCTAACGGCACATTATTCGCCGCGGGTCGTCTTTGCTTCGCAGCCTCGCGCGAAGGTCACCTCATGGACTGCTTGAGCTACGTACACGTGCGACGCTTCACACCTGCGCCGGGATTGATCTTCCACTCTATCGTTGCCGGGGCTATGGTGCTCTCGGGTAGCATCGATTCCCTGATAGATTTCTTCTCCTTCACCGCCTGGATATTCTATGGCGGAGCGATGCTCGCACTGCTGGTAATGAGGCGTACCCGACCGAACCATCCCCGACCGTACAGATGTCCGCTGCTAATTCCGGTGCTGGTGCTCCTGATATCTATATACCTCATCGTTGCACCGATCATTGACAAGCCTCAGATCGAGTACCTGTACGCAGCCGGTTTCATAGCTGCCGGCATGCTCTTCTACCTCCCATTTGTCAAATACAGATACGTTCCAAAGTTTATGGGTGAGAATCTAACGCTGAGAATATATTTTTACACTCGGTATTATTATTCGTTTGTGATAAGAAGGAAGACGTATGTACTTTATAATAACGCGCTTTAAATGTCATAACAAATTTGTAATATCGTTACCAATAGTTTTTTTACTCTTCCGTATATACAATTATTTAACGATTAATAACTTTTATAATTCGATTCTCCTTGTTTGTACTATTTATTGTAATCGATGTATTTTGTTTTTCTTAACGAGCTTAAATTAGTAAATAGAATATTAGTTTCGTGTATTGTACAAGTTTATTTTTAAAGAAATGTTTGCAATAAAAGTTATTTTTTTTAAGTAGAACAAACAGTTAACGTAACGAAAGATTACGAGGACTGGAGCTTGCAATCAAGCGAGTTTAATTTAATTATCTACTTTAGTATTATAATCCGCGTGTTCGATTTCAACCGAGTGTGTTATTCGTAAGAACTTAGTAGATGTATTTTAAAAGAAAATTATATGTAGAAATGTTATTTAGAATTGAAAAATGAGATGACGGAAAAGAATTTTTCTTCGCTTTTATTAGAATAAATAAATAAAAGCTTAATATGGTTCAAAATAAACTACAGAGAAATTTTATTGTTTGTGATACAATTAATTCATAAAGTAATTGAAATATTTTGGAATGTATAAAGAAAAAATTTGTATAAATTAAATTTTTAACGTTTAATTTAAGAAAAAAAATATTTCTATAATATCGATGTAATTATGATTACAAAATATAAAATTAGTTATTTTTTAATTTTCAACGCTAAAATATTATTCAATACAAGGTATTTAAAACGTGACTGATTCTTGTTTATATACTAAATATTTAAAAACAATCATACAATATTGCATTGAAACAATGAAAATTGTTGTAATAAAATGTATAATAAAAGTGAAACAAGTTAAACGATGTTTCTTTAATTATTTTAAATTTAATAATAATTTATGAATTAAAAAATAAGTTTATATTACTAGTAGGAAAAACAAATTTTAATCCATGTTATATTATTCTCTTATTTTATAATTAAATAAATGGTATATTTTACAAATTTATATTTTACTACTAGATAATAATTTTAATATATTTATATTTATTTACAGAGGGTGTGAATGTCTTTCTCCAAATGTTACTGGAAGTGGCACCGACCGCTGCTGCTTTCGACTAAACTATCAGCTTCGCGTCAGAACAATATACAACGATATTAACTGCAGATAACTTTGTTATTATCTTAATTCTAGGTATTGTTGTTGAAAGCTTTGGAGATTACTTTACACAGTTGTAAAATAAGATACACGAATAAATGCTCTTGAGCATAAAAAAAAGCGCCAAAATCTTATCTGCTAAAGCAACTAGAGAGATTTTAGATTTTATAGAGACATTATTTTATTACTTGTTGTTTATTGATTATTAACAATATTATAATAATAAAATATTAAATAATGATTGTAAAGATTTATTGTTCTGATAAAATTATAAAAAATAAAAGATTTTATCCAATACCGATTATTAAAATTATGAAAATATTTTTTTCATTTCAATATTATTTTTTTATAAATATGCTTATACAATCTACATAAACTTAGATAAATAATGATATATTTAAAATTAGTGATGAAGTTTATTTTCTATAAATTTAATAAATTAAAAAAACTTAAGTTACAATTTTTATTATGTACGTAGATTAATATTACAAAGAAGGTATTTATATGTATTTTATTTTAATTATTATATAAATGTATACAGTTAATGAAAATAATAATTTGTGTTAGATTATATTATTATAAATAAATAATTTAAAGAAAGTAAAATATAATTAAATTAATACATTGGTTTGAAATCCAATTACTTATATTCAGATATTTAATTTACTACAAATATTTTATGTGAAAAGAAAATGAAAGTAATGAACGCAATATGAAATGATTTGAATCAGAATAAGAAAATTACGTATTATAGCCGTAGATATTTTAAAACAAAATAATTTAAAGTTAGATAATAGAATAGCCAAACTTAATTATTATTAATGTAAAATGTAAAGAACTGATCGTTCAAATAAGTAATCCATAAAATAATTATATTATTCCATAACATAATAATATGACAATACATATGTTGTATTAAAATCAATAAATTAATTTTAATAACGCGGCAATGATATAGTTATATTTTTATGATTAAATTATATGATGTACAACTTCTTGTTTTATTTTCAGATACTAAAGATACATAATAAATTTTAACATTACAAATTATTCGAACATAAATTTTCAATAAATGAAAAACGCCAAATATTAAGCAAAGTTATGAATAAAAAATGTTTTATCACTTATACATATTAAAAATACATATATATATATATACATATACATATGAACAGAAAAGTTTTTTTTATTTAGAATTTAATTTTTTTATTTACGTTTAATTTTAATTTTTATTTTCTTTATAAATGCAGAAACTTTCTTCAATATTTTATGTACATATCTGAATAAAGGTTATACTTAATTTTTTTCAGATGAATACAAATTTTATTATACTTGCTTAAATCTTCAATTATTAAGATTCGACTATTTTTAATATTTTGGTAACAAATAAGTAAATTTGTAGTACATCAAAAACATATTTATTTGCAGTAGTCTTTAAAAATATTAAATATAAAATAGTTTTATATATATATATATATATATACTCTATATATTTTTATATGTAGTAGCTAAACTGAGACAGCATTATAAAAATGCAGAATTCGGGATTTAACTGGTAGTTTAATAAATTTTATTTCTATTCTTTGTATAGGATTCTTATTCATAATAATTGTAACGATATTTACAAATTTTATTTCGAAAATATTCTAAAGTTTTTTTAGAATATAAAATACTAAGTATATCAATATTAAGCGATAATTTTAATTACATGTAAATTCTCGTTTCAAATTAAATTTAATAACTTTTTAACGTTTTGTAATAAAGCTTGTAACAACATTTGATAGTAAAATACATTAACTTAGTTTATCAAAAATTATTATTTTCTTTCTACTTTTTTGAAATCAAAGTAAAATTAGTGCAGGTAATTATATTATTATATATAAAAAATATATAAAATTTTTGTTATTTCATATGTAAATTAAGTATTAAATTTAAAGCCTTATAGAAATATTACTATTTACTGACAATATACACATGTTCATTATAAATATAATTGCAATTTTTAAATTTTTAAAATCTTTTTAGCGATTATTTTCGGTTGTTTGAATAATAAAGTGCGTAAAAAGAATTGAAAAATACTAAATAACCAAATAAACTGACTTAAAAAATTATTGTTAATATATTTTTAATAATTTAAATCGATAAAAAACGTAAATTATGAAATTAAAAATTATTATTGCACTGTAATCAGAGTCCTTTTAAAATCGATAACTCGATTGACTATACTTGGAAAAGTTGCCAACTAATCAACTCGGATAGTGTACGTTCATATATACTAAAGAACGTGCCTTTTTATATTGCTTTAAAATTTTCTTAAGAGGTATACTTCTTGAAAGAGGAGCAACTTAAACGTAAAAAGCTAATTAGTTCTTTAAAAACCGTTTGCGATGCGATATGCTGAAATTCCTCGAAGAATTCAGAAGTGGAGAGAAATTACGTCAGTGACATGAGCGACTTCAACGAATATGTGTCAGTTTTTTTATAGCAGCGGCGTTTCCTCGTTACAGTGATTTGACAGCTTTAGTGGTTGTCGCTAGAAGTGTTCTTTGCTGTAAGACAAATTTTGTTGAAAGAATAGTTTCTCTGAGAGTCATTGTACCTGTTTATGTTTTCATGCAAATTGGAAGCACTTTAATTAAGAGCAGCTTCATTATTATTTCTATTTTCTAAAAGTAAAACTAGGACGCATAATTGTTAGAAGATTTTGTACTTTCGTTCTCGTTTTCATTCAGAAAGCTTGAATGATCAAATCGGTATTGTTTCTTAATGGTAGATTTTTTCCAATTCTCTTTTATTCTTATTTTTTCTCTTACGATTTTATTGAAAATGAAACACACACTTCTTTTTGAATATTTGCATATAGAGCAAGAATAATCTTTATGCGCCAAAGTTAAATTCATATGATTATAATTTTAAGAGTGATTTTCAAAATTTATTTTTTAAGATGTGTACTTACAATATGAGAATAAATTATAGTAAATTAAAAATATAATGTAATATTTCTATCTCTTTATTTATATGAAAATTTATTTAGATTTGATACCAAATTATAAAAACTTGTTAATTTATTATTTAATATATCAATTTATATTTCATATATTCTATGCTTTTTTATTACAATAAGCTTTTATTACAATAATTATATTACGTATTTTTAATTTACTTGGATAAAACTATAATTTCTAATTTCAAATTTATGATCATACACTAAAATGATATTTATCTATTATAACTGAAGTTAAATCTAATACAAAATTACTTATAACATTTACATAAAAAAAGTAAGAAAGTACAAGTTACTTATTTTCATCTTTTCTAGTATTGATGCTTTTGATATGCGGTTTACAATATGCATATTTCTTATTCAATATATAATATTGTGTAAGTAATGAAAACAGTTTTTAATTTTTTCTGTAATTTTATATGCATTTAAAAATAATATTTAAAATAATCTTTACAACTGAATATATAGGGATCCAATTTGACTTTTCAAATTCAAAACCTGTAGTAGGCAAGAATATTAGAACAGCAACGGAGAATGAATTCACTTTTATTGTAGCAATTGTAAGAAGTAATAATAATTTCCAACCTGAAAGAGATCTTGTATGTGCAGGAACACTAATTTCTTCAGAAGATGTTCTAACTTGTGAACATTGTTTTAAAGATGTATCAGTTGATAATAGTTTCCAAGTAATTGCTGGATCAGTAAATTTATTGAATGGTATAAAATATCACATGTTTTGGTGGATAACGTATGATCAATGGGCTATAAAAACAAACAAATTGATTGAATATCCACAAAATGATGTTGCTATTATAAGGGTAAATAACTGCCAACTGAAATTTTTGATACTATACAAAAGAAAATATATTACTTACACTAATAATGTTTATTTAAAATATATCTGTTTAAGCAAGATAAAACTTAATAAATTCCAAGAAATTATCATTTATATCAATAAAAGTAATAGTTTTTTAAAAAAGAAAGAAAGTTGGTTTATTCTGATTTAAAAATACTCAGTTATGTTATTCAAATCGTTTACTTTTTTATATAAATGTATTTAAAGTAGTACACGTGATTATAATTTAATTAAGATAAAAATGATATAAATAAATGTGATGGATCATACAGTTCATATTATAGTTTTAAAAATTGTGTATTTTTAATAGATTACATGATTTATTTTTTTAAATTTATATCTAAAAAATAATATTAATATGATATTGTATTAATATCGATGTCTTAGCTTTGTAAAATTTTTTTTTATAATTATGTTAAAAATTTTCCATAAACATTTTTTCAAATCTAACGTGTTTAATGTTGAATTAAAATTTCTGTGTTTATCAAACTTTAACTCCTATATATTACTCTAAAATTTTTAAAGTCATTATTGATTTATTATAAAGATATATCAGTTGACTATCGACCTTGAACCTTAAACATCCGACTAAATCTCTTTATGTTTCCAGAAGGAATAAAGGAAAATGTTCAGTGTAAAATGAATGAAAAATAATGTTAAAAATATCATAAATGTAAAACGGAATAGTACATTAATCGATAATTTATCTAAAATAATACTTAATATAAATAAATAATAATTTATAAATAAATAAAAAAATAAAGAAAAAATTATGAATTATCAAAGTGTGTCGGTCATAGAAATTAATTATACATCTTTAAAAAGAGATTAATAAAAATAAATAATAATTTAATTCAACTAAATAGGAATGAAACACAAACCGCCATAGAAACAGCAATTGGAATTCAACATAGAAGAATGTGACAAAAGAGAAAGAGAGTAAATTTACAATTTTCGCCCACATCTAATAAAATAAAACAAGATACCAATAAAATAGATGTAAAATAAAACAATACTAAAAATAGAATCATTAAATAACATTAATCGACAAATAGAAATGATTTAAGTAGGAAAATAAATAATACAATATTATTAAAAATTTAAAAGAAGAAATTAATAAATTACAAGAAATAATTGCTGAATAAAAACAATAATAATAACAATAATGGCGAACAAGAGCATAATACAACTATAAAAAATAAATACTCAATTTTAAATATAGAAGACGTAGAAATCGAAGACACTAAAACAAATAGCACAATAATAGAAGAAATAATAAAAAAAATAAAATTCATCCAAGGAAATAAAAGCGCATACGTTACCATTGGTTGGCACGTGCGAGCTGAAAAACGATAGGTAAAGCGGTAACAAACCTCCACTCATAAACATAATATACCAAGAATCAAAAGACAATAAAACTAATGCAGGCAAACACAAATATTAAATACTACTACAACAAAAACATATACAGTAATAAACACATATTATATCTAAAAACAATAAAAATTTAAATATAAATATTCGGCAATATATGCAATTAAAAATTAACATCGGATATATTATGGACACTAAACGACAACCAAAGAGTAGCAACTTGCCTAATCGACATAGAAAAGGCTTTCGACACTACTTGGACCGAAGACGTAATTTATAAATTAATAAAAAAAAACTTTTCCTAAATATCTAATAAAATAAATATGGAACATGATCACGGATAAGTCATTTATTACATTAGAAGGAAACAACGAATCAAGCCTCGAATTCACAGTAGAAAATGATTTACAACAAGGCACAATAAATTCTCCGATACTCTTTAACATATACAATATTATATTCGTCGGTTATTTTAAATAAAGATCTTAACAAAACATTATTAAAACAATCGATTTTTTTCGCAGATGATTTAATAATTTATGTATCCAGTACAAAATTCCAAAAATTAAAAATACAATTACAAGAATTATTCAACAAAATAAACGATTATTATAATACATGGAAATTAAAAATTAACATAATAAACGCGAAGCTATTTTATTTCAAAATATCTTATTTCAAATAAGTATTAGAAAGAAAAATTTATAGAAATTTTCATATAATGGGCAATTCCACCAAGAAACACGTAAATCCTAATAAACAAATAGTTAAATATTTAGGATTACATTTAGATACAAAATAAAAATATAATTATGATATAAAACTCAACTGGAAAAAGTAAAAATAGCATTTTAGCGATTCAAAAAATTATTTGATGTGAAGCACTTAAACGGTCGAATAAAAGTATTATGTTACCAACGACTTATCCGATCAATGCTAACATACAGTTGCGCTCTTATAAAAAACAAAATATTATACAACAAAGCAAATCTACAAAGAATATATTGCCATGTATTAAAATTAAATAGAAATCATTATGCAAAATTATACCACATAAAAAATAATTTAATTTCTAATATCATGTATCCAAACCCAAAATATTTCTCAAAATGTTTAAAAATAGGTTTTATCCCTCCAGAAACATTCACCTTTCTAGACAATAAACAATATCTATAAGATAAAAATAATATTTCAATTATATATATTAATAGAAAAAGATCTAAGACAAAAATAACTTTCGAAGAAAATTTAAAGGCAAAAGTAATAATATATTATGAAGATACAATACAGATATATCATAAAGAGATATACAAGATAAACACCGAAAATATACAAAATAATATTAGTGGCTAACATAATTATATAATAAAAATGATATATAAAAAAACAATCCTGAATAAATAGATATATAAACACACAAAAATTAATATATAATTTATAAAAATAAAAACAAAATACATAAAATAAAACTATTATGTAAATAATCCCTAAAATGATAAAAATTTTAATAATTGAATTTATTCAAATGTAAATACATATAAATTCTCAATTTCCCATATTTATTACATTTTCGTTTTCTTTCCCATGCCCACACACATATACACAAAAATCATAAAGAAATCGAATGTACAATTTTTTATATTACTCGTTTCCCGTATGTGTAAATAAAAATACAAAAATGTCATAAAAATTTCTTCTCCCGTAACAAATTCTCACACATTAATAAATAATAAATAAAGATATTATATTCTTGAAATATAAATATATTGATCAAAATAATTCAAAAAAATAAATTTAAAATTTAAAAATTATAAAACAAATTTTAGTTACTTTCGATGGTAGTTAATACAATTACTCCTGCAAGGATGTCGACTACACCAACTACTCATTTATATGGATTAAATGCTATAATAGCAGGTTGGGGTTTATGTAATAATAATACAGTTGTTAATATACTACAAGTTGGAGATATAAAGATAATAACCAAAGATGAATGTGAAATTAGGATTGGCAAAATTATGAACCAAATAGTGAATCTTGACGACAGATTTTTATGCAGTTTAGCGAAGCCATATGTATTATTGAGTCATGTGAGTATTGATTTTTATAATAAACTTTTCGTTTGCATATAAAAATTTATATATATTATCAAATGTTTCATTTTTATTACTTTGATGTTTTATTATTCTTTTAAAGTTACTAAAAAAACTATCAAATTATTTCTATTTTTTTTCCTCAAAATTAATTACATAAAAAATTTGAACAAATTTTTTAATTTTTATAACTATGATATTTAATTACATTAATATGTTAGAGAACTTACAATATAGATAGTATTTTAATAATTTGAATCTGTTTCTACGAAAAATTGACGACCTTTTTTTATAAATATCAATAATAAATATTTTGGTAAATTTTATAAATATTATGAGATAATACATTATCGATTTATAAATATAAATTTTAATGCACACTCTTATTTTCTTTAGGGAGATAGTGGCGGTCCACTTATACACGAAGGTACTATTATAGCTATTAATAAAGGAACGTCTCCATTTCGGCAAGGTGCATTTAATCCAAATGAAGTAAATGCACATATAGGTATCGAATATTATGGAAAGTTTATTTTACACGTTCAGTTTTCCACTCGATTTTAATAATATAATATTTATAATGAATTAATATTTTACATTTAATGATGAACGTAAAAAATAATAAATGTTTCTATTCACATTAAATTAATTTGTATAACATTCTTTTAATGTATTTCAGTATTAATTTATAATTATAATAAATATATATATAATCGAAATTAAAGGCAGTTGTAATTATTTAAACTTCGATTATTGCTTAGATGATTTTAAATCACTATAAATATTTTCATTTTAATTATCGTCAAGTTTTTTGACTATAGAAGAAAAATTGAAATAAGCATACCAATTCTTCTTTTTTGCGACATATTTGAAGAGTTCATTATATCAAACTTTTATCTAGCTATTCAACAAACGTATTTTTAAAAATCAAATATTTTTATTTATTTTTCTTTAATATATTAAGAAAAATAAAATTAATTTTTGTGATCAATTTAAGATCATTTTAATTCCTAATTTTTCATATGGTAAAACAGTATGCAGAATAATGTATTGGTAATTTTTTAATGATGTTAACATTCTTTATCAATTTACTATAAGAATACGTGATTTTATTATGCATAAAATAATAGATAGAAGAATTATTCTTGGGATTACTATTTTTGCTAGATGATGTCAATGATTATGATGGCATTAACTAGTGATCCTCAAAATCTATTGACGTTTAAATAAAGTAAAAATGTAGTAAATTATATAATTATTTTAGAAAGAAGGTACATGTAATATAATGAGCAGTTCTAATTGCAAAAAATAGAATATCAATATAATCATATAAGATTTCATAGAAATGGAAAACTTGATTAATTTTAAATTATGCTGTAATATAAATAATGTTAAATATACAAATTATTTTGATAACATTTATAGTAGAAAAATATATAGAAATCAAAATTGTGAGATTTGTATGTTATAAGTTTCAAAAGTGTAGAAAAAGTGTAGAAAAAGTGTAAAGAGTGATATTTATGAATAATTGTGCACTAGTAAAATTATAACTACATTTATTCTGTTAAATTTTATTGATTAGGGCTAAACATGAAAGTCCGGTGGTGACAACCATGTATTATACATTTTTTTTTAGATAAGTAGTATTTACCTAATATCATAAGGTCTAATGATTGTTTATTTCAGAAGTATTCTTTACTGTTTTAACAATTTCATATTTTTTAAAATGTATTTTCTTTATTCTGTTTAATTGCCAAAGAGATATTGATACATTTATTTGCTTAATGACTATTGAAAATGGAAAGCGTCGAGGGAAAGAGTAGAGCGAAAAGAAATCGAACTTTGGCAAGGTAAGCTATAAAACAATTATAAACAAATAGATTAACAATGACAACAATGGCGCAATTTACGTATTTTATCTTTCGGAATGGTTATTTGTTTCTTTTATTTATTATTCTTGCTATTCTTATTATTATTTTAATTCATGAGTTATTAAAATTTTACTTTAAGTATGCAAATTTTTTTTATCAATATAAATAGCAAATAATTGTATCACAGAAATGTAAAAATTTACTAATTTATACAATATATATATATTGGCTATAATTAAAACTAAATTATTCATTTAAAAAAATTCTAAAATAAAAGAAAAATCAATGAAGATAATTTAAAATTATAGAAATTAAGAGAAACAATATTCTAAAAGAGCAGAATAAATAAAACGAAAAATTATAGTTTGCTATTATAAAATATAATCAATATAATCTAATATTTTGATAAATATTCTTTAAATTTATAGTAGTGATTATATTAAATATTAATATGATTAACTGAAAACAGTTTAAATTCTCTCTGAAAGCGATTTCAAAAAAGTTCTTACAAAAACTTACATTTTATTAAATGTAAAAAACGATATCAACCAAATGATTTTCAAGAATACATTTTATGAAAATGAAATAAAATAATATAGTTATGCATTATAATAATAATAATGTATGCTAATACAATGATATATTACAATTTTACAATGTTATTTTAAAATTTTAATACTGTTTTTATGATCTTTGATAAAACTTATAATATTGATTGTGAAATATGAGTTGTATTTTTTAAAAATATTTTTTTCGTTTGTTTTTTGAAATTATAAAGTCAAATTTGTTAACAATTTAGTTTTTAAATTTAAATACAGTTGTAGAAATATCGTTACTTATTTATAATACATAATTTTTTCAAAAAAAATTTTAATAGTAATCTAATTTTAATTATATATAAATAATTGAAGATATGAGTAAAAACATTAAATTCTAGATTGTTATCTTTTATATTTTATATTTATCGATAATATTGGCATAGCAGCATCGACAAAATTTAAGTACGCATGTAATTCTTTTTAAGAGATATAATAGAGTATTAAAAGAAATTAAAATTCATATTTACTTTAAGGAAAACTTGTTTCAACTATTATGTATAAACATTATTGATAATAAAAATGAGGTCCAAGTATCTTTTAAATATAATTAACTACTTATTAATTAGGTTTTCTTTTATAAAACATTAGTTGTTATTTGAAACAGTTATTTGTATTTTTAATCAAAATATTTAAGAATTTTTTCATTATTTTGAAAATATGTACAGTTATAATTTTACAGTTACTTTATAAACAATAGTTTTATTGCTTTTGTAGGATTTGTAATTCATAAAATTTGTATATATTTCATTATATTCTTTTTAATATTTATCTTTTAGTATGCAATTGGAACTTTATTTCTTGATAGGTCAATGTATAATAACTTGTAAGTAATAAATAACGTTTTTAGTTTCTTTTATAATTATATTACAATTATTAATTATACTTGATACGATAGTATAATCTCATCTACGTGATATTTTAAATATTCAGATTACCAACACATCTTCGTAAATGCATTGATTGGACAAAATGTTAGATATGCAGAATCAGATGAATTTCCTTTCATGGTATGCTTAACGAGAAATAATGGCAATGTCATTATCCCGTCAAGAGATGTTATATGCTCTGGAACACTTGTTACTCAGGAGGATGTTTTATCTTCTGCACATTGTATTGATACTGTAGAAGCTACTGGTATTAGATTAATTGTCGGATCGATTGATGTAGTGCGAGGCGCAAAATTTTATCCACAGTGGTGGATAACTTTTGATCAATGGTCTGTTCAAAAAAATGAATCAATTAGATACACTGATAATGACATTATTATGATAAGGGTAAATCGGAATTTTAAAGACATTAACAAATTTTATAATTTAAAACTTATTAAAATATTTATGAACAAATAAGTAATTCTTTGAATCTTAAAAGTCTACTATAAGAAATCAAAATAATATTCATATTTTTGCAAAAAAATTTTTTGATATATATATTAGTTACACGATTAAAGAATATTTTCTTCGAAGGTAATTGGATCAGTACCTGACCACTTTTATTGTTCTCAATTGTCAAGTATACCATCTAACAATTTATATAATCTAAATACTCAAGTAGCAGGTTGGGGAGTAGGGAATGATGGTAATATTTCTAGAATTCTACAAACAGTAAATGTAAGAGTTTTAACACATCAAAATTGTGAAGCTAGAATTAGTAACGTCGCTGGGCATAGACTTGCTTTAGAAGAACGAGCTATATGTACTGCCAGTGAACCATATGCATTACTGAATTCAGTAAGTAATTGCGTATTAATTTACTTAATATTACTGTTTTTTTTAATATTTCTATTACTTATTGAATTAACTATAAGTAAATGGATATATAAATAAGATGTAAATTCAATAATAGTGAAGAAATATTTAATATAAAACTATTAAATATATTGTTTGACTGTATTTAAATTTTAATTGAAATTAAACAAATTTATTTTTAAATAGTTTTTTGGATAATTAGAAATAGTTGAATTCATGAATAAAAAATCATTTATGACTTTTAGAAATTTTTAATTAATTTAAATTATTTTAAATTAATCTATTATTTCATATATTTACTCTTTATATAATATTTTTTTTAAAATGCTATTTAAATTTTATGTAATTTATTTATTTATTTTCATGTTGATAATTATTTTGATGCAAACGAAAATTATTTCGTACTTTGATAGAACTGAAAAATATCACATTCAAATAAATAAAATATGAAAAATAATGTTTATATACATTTTAAATTACATGTTTCGAATTTATGTATAACTTAAATATAAGAAGAAGTAGAAATCTCTTGTTTTTATATCTGCTTAACATTTGTTTGGTGAAAATTTTTTTGATATTTGTACGGAAAGCAGAGAATATAAAGCTCGTAAAAATTTTGACTGACTGAGGTTTACGAAATTACTTGCGTACATCTAATAAAAAGTGGATGTAAGAATATGAATTTATTTCACTTCTATCATTATATCATATCTCTCTTCTAGATTCTTCATTAACGAAATCTATTCATTTCATTATAAGAACGTATTCATTTTATGAATAGAATAAATTTAAATGTATTTTTATTAGAAAATTGTAGAAAGTTTAAATTAGTTTTAAACATAAAAGAGATAAACATAAGGATAAACATAAATTTTCTTATGTAAATTCGGAAATAACTCAACGCTTTGATATTTTCACATATATAATAATATTTAATACAATAAACATATTTGTATTACGTCCATTTCTACTTGTTTTTTTACATTTGAATCGTGTATCGGATATATTATATAAAAATAAACATGGCTTGTGTCTTAGGAATATTAGGAATAGCGTATGCCAATACTTAAGTTAAACTGATATAGTGGATCGAATAAACCATCGTAAGACTGTTTTTTATATTCTGATAATAATTCAGGTATTAACAACCTAATATTTAGATTTAATTTGATAGTAAAATTTAGAAATTACGATTAATATTTTCTCTCTAACCTATTTACTATTCTTCTTATGAACGCTATACATTGATGAGAAAACATGAAATTGATTTGAGTCCTTAAAATTATAATGTCAGTTGCAGTTTACAGCGACAATTTTTTATTTCATAAGGTACCAAAATTCTGTTTTTTAATTTTACAAGTATTTGTAAGAACGATTGTAGGAAAAAAATGTTCATCGTTGAAACTTCATTCTTCTGTATTAACTATCAATTTTAACTTTTTACATAAAATACGATTGAATTTTTAAAATAGAGGAAATAATGTTATCTGACGATTTTTTTATTCCTGAAAATTTCTACAAAATACTAATGTTATTATACATTTTAATTGTTAAAAACACTGTACCAATTATAAATGAGAGAAATATAAAAATTTTCAAGAAATAGTCTAATGTCCATGAATTAATACTACCAGTTCAGCATTAATTAAAATGTGCCCACTGATAATCAAAGAATTTATTAGTTTTATTACCTATATTATAAAAACATCTGATTATTATAAATATTGCAATCGTGTATTTAATGTTTTGGTCTAAAATTTTATTACGTTTGAAGTATAAAGTCGAGTGAAGTACTAATAAATCGTGAATAATTCTTGAATGTATTTATTTTTTTTAAGTTTTTATAAAAAGATTAAAATTTATCTATATATTAATTTATAGATATATCCAATGTTCTATGTAATAATATTGTTTATTAATAAGTAATATATGTTATTTTTATAATTTAGGGAGACAGCGGAGGTTCACTTTTGTACAACAATCTTATTGTTGGTGTTAATAAAGGATTATGCCCACTTATGAATAATGAATTTCATCCAAACAAAGTAAATATTCATTTTTCCATTGAAGACTACGAAGATTTTATATTAGATGTTCAAAATTGTTTTTAAATAAAGTAATAAAACTGTAAATATCATAAAAAATATATTTTAATTAAAATAGAACTGTAAGTTTAATTATAATATACAATGTTTGTATATCACAAATTGTCAATAATTTTTTACTATTGTAAGGTAAAAATTGTTGTTTCAAAATTTTTTAATTTTATTACATTTTAATAATAATTACTTTATTTAGCTGTATTTAAAAAATAAATTAAATTAGGCCACGATGTCATGCTGCAATTCTAGATACAATTCCTAGAGGGTGCAAACTAAACTACTAGTAGGAAAGTGCTTTATAAAAATTCAGTAGTTGACTGGGGAATTAGTTTTAATTTGTTATAAAAAAAACTTCTGTTGTATTATTACAATACATACCCAGTTATAAATTATTTTGATTTTAAAATCAAAGCTATGTAATCTTTTACAATTTTTTCATATATTTACCAAAGATATAATAATAATAAAATATACAGTTTCAACTCATTTCATTATTCAATTACTATTTATATTACGTCTATTATTTTTATAAAATTTTGGATGCCATATCAAACAATTTTAATTTTGGAATATGTAAAAATGTAATGATTATTCCAAAATAGAATACTTACTTTTAAATTAATGATATTTACGAAGAGATGAAAGAAAAAATACTCGTAAGCTTATATTATTTTATCGACTAAAAGATAATAATTTAAGCAATATAATTACATTATCTGAATATAAATTATTAATATTTAAAAAATTTTAATTAATACCAAGATGTTCTTATGCGTAAAGATATTTTTTAATAATGTATAGTATAACTTTAAAAATCATATTTGGATTTTCCAGACAAAATATTTTTAAAAAATGCTATCAATATCGATATTTTAATAAAATATACATTAAAATAATCCCAATAACAAAATTAAAATCATTTTCTTAGTTTACAAATAAAGCTATATTTTTTATTTACTTTGTTCTTTTATTTTATAAAACGAAAAAAAAATTTTACGAATGTTCCATCGGTTTAATTTATTACCAAAATTTAAGCCAACTATTTTTAGCTAATTATCGTAATAATTTTTCGATTTAATTTGATCTCATGCTATCCAATGATCTAAAATATTAAAAATTGTCCATACTATGGGCTTTTGTTATAAATTCAATAATCATCATAATTTTTATGGAAAGAAAGTGCCTGTAGAGGTCTCTAACATCTAAACTTAAACGAGTAACACTACTATTTCATACTTCAACTTTGTTCATAAGCTTGGTTGGTTCTATTGGAAGAAGTGCCGATAATTGCATTCGAACTTTAGAAAAAGCCGAAGAAAGTAGTTGCGAACATAACAGTTGAGTGGCGTTATTCGATTACATTATTTTAATCGATAAAAGTTATACAATATTTTATATAAGATTATAATAATAACGTGTTTACGAAGTATAAAATTTCTGTAATCGATTTTATTAAAAGGCTGTAGTGCGATCCACTGTACAAGACAATCTAACCTTGATTTTGTAAAATTACGAAGTCTACACTCTAGGATGGTATTTAGCGTTGTTCCTGGTCGGTTGTACATAATATAAATATAATATAGTGTTTTTTTAGAAATATTCATAGCAGTTCGTAAGTTATACGTATTTTCTTTAAAAACTTTATCGAAGAAGAAATTCTTTTTTTTTATTAAAAATTGAGCGGCAAATCATGTTTTGCGTAAGAAATATTTCGAGTTCCAAGAAATGTAGTTCTATGTTTTTTGCAACTGTACAAGAACTTAATACCAAAGAGTTCAACAATCGACATTTACTAAATAAAACAAAACCTTCTGTGGCAACAGTTCTTTTGAACGAGGTAACGTTATTATATATTTCTATTCATTAATGATTACAATACGTAAATTATACGTATTTTTCATACTAAGTAGAATGGTTATAATGACTATTTTTACTTTTTCATTAGTTGAATTTTAATGATTTTTGACATATATTAAAAATTATATACGTTAATTTTTTATAGTTCTATTTTTCGATTTTATTTATTTTGTATAGATATCGTTAAATAAAGGTAAAATTAATCTTCAGTACTATATTTGTTGTTTTAGATTTTCAAATATAATGGCTCGACGAATATATCGCTAGAAAGAAAAGATCATGAAACATTGAATATTTTAAAAGCATCGTATTCAAATTTACAGTCAAATACTATTCAAAATATTCTAAGATTTAATGATAATCGTACAAATAATATTAATAATCAGAATGGTATTGATCATATTCCTCGAAAAAGTAGACAAATTTCTTTTATAAGCTCTGATAGAGATCACATATGTTTGTCTAACAATGTATTAAATAATAACTATCATGTGGCAATTTCAAACAGAAAGAACAATTATGTAAATTACAGAAGAAATTTGATGAATATAGGTATATATACCAAAAATAAAACTAAAGTTACAAACTCTACTATATTAAAAAATATTCATGTTACATCAAATAGTACACAGTTATCGTTAAAGGAAAAAGAAGAAAATAAACCATCTATTAATAATCTTGATGACGTTTATAACATATTATGCTCAGAAGTAAGTTATTAATTTGTTTTCAATTTAGTATTACAGTTTTAAAGCTATGTATCATAACTAATTCAATATTTAATTCTGTTTACTTTTTAAGTTACCATATTTCTTTACAAAGTCAATGAATTATAGCATTTACCATTCAAACATAGAATTTATAAATAATCTTAGAGGAACGGCTACTAGGTAAGTCCAAATGTAAAACATTGAAAAATTTAATTTTCTTTAAATTGTAATGTTAAATATTAATAAAAATAAATATTAATTTTAGCGGTATATACGATTATATTAGACAAATAGCTTTAGTAAGATTTATAGGACACGTTAAATATGCATATGTTTATTTAGAAGTTCTTAAAATTACAAAACATACCGAAGATAACACTATTAGAGTACGTTGGCGTATAAACGGTACACCAGGATTGAAATTGTTTGTTTCATTTTGGAAAGAACGTTTGCTTAAAGTAAATGAATCTAAGAACATTGAAAAGTTAATGTCTATTATATTTTTTTTATAAATTAAATTTAAATTGGAAGTACATTGATTTTTTAATTACAGTTGGTATGATGGTTATTCTGTTTTCTTTGTGGGAGAAGATGGTTTGATACATAAACATATAGCTGACAAAATGATGCCTGATACGCACGGTATTGAAGAACAACCCAAACCAGGCCTATCTTCACAAGTTGCATTTTCAATTAGTAAAATTTACTGATAGATTTAAATAACTTTATTAAGTCATCAAAGATTAAGCAAACATAATAATTTTTCTTTTAGTCAAAAGAAAATTTTTATGAAAAATTTAAAAGTTTAGGTTTATGTAATTTGGTGATCACGTACTATAAATATTTTAAATAACAATTTCTGTGATTTATGAAATATTAAATATTTTTTCAGCTTTATACTTAACTCTAAATTTAAACTAAGTACTGTTATTATTTGAATTAATATTGTATATACAATCATTTTTATTTCAGTTATTTCGTTGTTTGCTTATTCTAATATTCCACTATTTAAAATTATAAAATTGTTTGTAACAAAAAATCAAAGATTAAATAGAATAGAATACAAACTGTATTTATTATTCTGTTATAAAATTATTTTTGAGAAAATATAAGAATATTTCATTTTAAATAGTTAAAAATGTAGATACACTAAAAAATCAACAATATTTATTATAATAGCATTACTTTATTACATATATTTTCTTTTAATAATAAAATCTAATTTTGGAAAATTATATTTGAATAACATTAAATATTATTTGTTTTAAAATTTCAATTAATAATAGTGATAGAATGAATGTACTAATCGTTGAGAGCATAGTGCATTTATTCTGTGAGTTTATTAAATTAAAAATATGTAAATAAGGACATTTAAGTTTCTTTTTAAAAAGTATAATTTAATAAATTTCATATACATAAAATAATCTTAATAAGTACATATATAATTAAAATCTTGTAGCAGAACACAGGAAATTATCGCAGAAGACTTAAATAAGGTACATCGTTATTCATATAGTTTAAAATTTTTTAACTCTGTCTTTAATACTATCTACAAGAATTCATAGAATACAAACTTTAAGTATATTTATTATGCACACATTTGTTTATATATAATGATTATGAGTAATACTTGAGACAGTTCGTTATAGCAATAACAGAAAATAAAACTAAAAATATACTTTATCGCGGAGTTTAATTTAAGCGTTTATCGTTATTGATAATACATTAAAAAAACTAAAAGAAAAATATATAATGTGAATTTTCTGAGATCTGAATTTTAAGAATAGTTTAATTAATTTGTTTTAAAAAATAACAAATATAATTTTGAAAAACATTTTATCAGCCTGTATCGATATTTAAAAAAACAAAATTAAAATTGTATTCATTTGTGGAAGATATTCTTTTAAATTATATGAAACTTATAGAAAACTACTATATATTAAATAGATAATAAATTAATTTTTATTCGTAATAAAATTATTTTAATATTACTTTTATAATAATTTATAATAATTTACACGAATATAAATAGTTTATAATTATGTAAGTTATAAGAATTAAAAAAATATTAAAATTCAATAAATTACACCTTATTCTTTGTTAATATAAATTCGATCGAAATAATGAAATATGCTTATTTCATCGAATGTTTGGAAAGCAAAGAATGAAATTAATTTAATAAATTATCCTCAAAACGCTTATATAAACAATTTTTTGCAAAAATTGATTTCAATTCATTGGATATGATTTATGAATTAAAAGAAGTATCAATTTTTTTAAAGGATTGAAATCTAAACCGCTTTTAAAAAGAAACTACTCAAAACGTTAATATTTAAAAGACTGATAAGGAAGTGCTTACAAAGAAGCAATTTGTTATTAGTCGTTTAGCATTACAGTAGTTTTTCCAATAAACTATAAAAGTACTCGTAAGCATAACAAATGGTAGGCGCGAAATATTTATTCTGTGAAAGAATGCGTAATCGCGTAAGCGATTCAGAGGTCAATATTCTTAATATCGGGGCTCAGTGTCTTTGCTTTCTTCTTAATCTCCATCGCAAGTTTATATCCCAACTCCGGTCTACGGTCTCTACCCTCGACCATAGCCAGCACCTGACTCGAAGTAACGATAACACCACTGCTGGCTATAACCGTGCCTTTTGTTTTTTCAATGTCGACTAGATCAACGCCCCTGCTGCAATCATCGATCAAAATCGTGCGATAACCACTGGTTAGAGCATCGATAGCGGTTGCACCAACGCATACATCATATGCAACCCCGCACACGTAGATATCCGTGGCACCTTTCTCCTGCAATTGCGACGATAGCGAAGTCTCCGTGAGTTTCTTGTTGTCCCAAAAAACGGAGTACGAGTCCACTTCGGGGTTCGTACCCTTATAAATTTTCACGCCGTGTTCAACGACTTTGAGATCCTTGTGAAGTTCGGCACCCCACGAATCTTGAACACAGTGGCGTGGCCAGAGTCGTTGTTTCAGCGTTGGTGGACCTTTGAAGGTGACGGTATCGTAGACTCGTGCTTCTTCCTTTCCGATGCAGCTTGATTCGTCTAACTCTCTACACAAGATAGGATTAATCGTATCGTATACCAAATATTTGATTATTAGTTTACTTATAAAATAAACGATCTTTTTAGTGGAATCAATCCCTTTATAGCAATGTATAATATTGTTAATATTTTCTTTCGTCATTTGCGATGGTAGTTTTGTAAAGTAATAATGATTGCAAACTAATTATGCAAAAGAATTGCAGGTTCAAATTACAGTATTAGAATCACGGTGTTTTATATTTCTTTGAAACTGTGAGGGATGTTTTTAGGTGTGAAAAATTTCATTTAAAAATCGTTATATTTATTGCTATATATTAGTGACCTGCTTTAAAAACCTAAAAAGGTACAGGCACGCGTGTTCTACAATTCAAATCGCATCGAGTACAAAACTAACAGGTAATAACGTGATGATAACCAAAGGAGGCCAAACACTCGACTGGAATTTTGGTAATTTTGGTAAGTTTCTGATCGAGTATTTACAAAAAAGTTAGTTGTACGTCAAGAGATGAAAAAAGTTTAAAATTAGAAGAAAGCGATCAGCTAACAAATAACCTTAATAATAAGTAATCAAGGAAGAAGGGTCTATGAGAAACGGTAAAATCAAAGTTCGATACAAGATAAAATTAGTCATGAGAATCTAATATATTACCATTATATATAATAATTTCTTCCAAAATTATAAAAATATTAAATGAATTATATAGATGATCAAGTTGAGAGTATTTTATTTCTTGATACTTATTTCGATGCTCGAAACATACGAATATTTTTTAATTACACGGATTATAATTCAAATGCTTATAAAAATATGTATACTGTAAGCATATAGCAATATTAATTTTATATAATATTTTGTGACAGATTTAAAATTAAAATTTTATTATTTAATATTTATGTATGATTAATATATTTGAAAATCAGAAAAAATTTATTGAGATAATTTATTTAGTTTTTATATATTCTTATTTTTATTTCATTTTTAAAAATTTTAAGTTTTTAGTATATTTATTGTTTAAAAAATTTAATAAAAACATAGTATTTGTTACATTGATAACAAATTATTTTATTTAGTTATATAAAACGAATTAACTCTATTGTTAAAAATTATTAAAATTATAATTATTTTTTTAAATCATCTACCAATTACAATATTTTTTAAATTTATTTATTAATTAAATACTAGTTACTCGCAGATCATTTGCTTATAATGACGATTATATAAAATTAATAAAATCATATATATATCATCAAAATATTAGATAAAATCATAAGATTATTTTACATATATTTTCTATTATAGATACAAGTTTTTGCAAAACTAATTTGTTAACCTTTATTTTTATCTTAATACTGATATTGTATAAACTTTTTTGCAATGTTGTATATTTTAAATACAAAATTATTGAAATATTACATCGAATGAAAACTCATGTTTATCGCAAACTTTTTTTAATTTATGTAGCCTATGAAACATGAAATATTTAATGAATTTGTATTATATAATATTAAATAATAATCATGTTTCATGAATATCAACAATATGAGAATAATTTATTTAGCTGCTTCTTTTATTTTCTTAAATACTTTTGTTTAAAGACAATTTGTTGTGACAATTGTTTATACACATACGACTGTAAATAATTGATTAAATTTTTCAATATATATTTTGAAAAGAATTAAAACGACTTTGAAATATATTTGATATTGGTTGTTTTATAATTTTTAATCATGAATAATATTTTTTCGTTTTCTTTTAGACTGCATAAACTAAAAAAGATATTTTTTCGATTTTTAATATTTAAATTTATTTATCAAAATATCCAAAGTTTAGGATTATGTAATTATATTATACAAATATTCTATAATATGAATTCAATTTAGAAGATAGAGTATTGAAATGAAAGGGAAAATTTATTATTATGGTTTATGTTATATTTATAATAACTATATAATAATATTTAGAATTAATTGAAAAAATTAACCTCCACATTTTTATTTATTTTTTCATTCATAAAACTTATTATTAAAATTGAATTAAATTTTTATATTAAAACTTTAGTATATTTTATTTACATCCTGTTTATAATTTTTTAAATTTTAAATAATGTTCAAATAATATTTATGTACTGATTATTCAAATTTATCTATTTTGAAGTAAATAATATAAAACATGAAGTCGTTTTATACCGATATCAAATTTTGCTCAATTCATATGAAAATGATTGAGTTTCGTATTCGTAAAATTTTTCTCATACATACCGTAAATGTAAATTATCGATGAAAGATACATGATCAACAGGATGCCAATCAAGGGAATAAAACACCGCATCAAACGGTACATTGTCTAGGAGATTATTTATGGGTTCGATAACTTCTGATCCATCGTGTCTTGCAGCGCACTTTTTTATATTTAGCGAACCGGAAATAAAGTCATTTTGTACATCCACAATCAGGAAGGCACCTTTTGGCCTGGTACAAATTTTAATCCATGAGTTCCAACAAGTCTAGAGTTTAATCATATTGATATTTTTATTAAAAAAGTTCTGATTATGAAAAAAATTGCACAAAAATTAAATTTATAAACTTTTCTTTGAATTATTATTTCACATATTAAAACATATAAATGTTTATAGACTAACGATTACACATTACGGTTGATTACACTTGTCTGTATTTTAGTAATTTTGCAATAAATGGATTAATAAATTCGAACAGCATAATGATTTATATTATGGTTATGTAATTATTATTAGATTAAAAATTGATTATACTTAGCAATGTTAAATATTTATGTTTAAATATAAGAATACGCTTTTATTTTCAAAATAATTTGAAATGTAAACAAACAAATGTCTCATACTTTAAATATTTCACGAGAATAATATTATAAGTATAATATTAATAATAACTGCAAGGATAAGAGTTACAAAAATTTTTAAAAAATTAATATCTAAATGGCATTACTTGTAATAACTTAAGGTACTAATAATAGGTTTTTATGATTATTAAATTTCTAATTTTTTTTATTATTGGTTTTTCACTTAATATTGGATACCTCGATTTAATGCGTCAGTATTACAATTTGATCGAATATTAATATATCATGCTGAATCATGTGAAATTAATGTATCATATTAAAATTATATTTCGATTCGTAATTGTTACAAAATTTTTTATTTTGAAAAAGTAATATTTTAAAAGTATTTTTATAAAAATTATGTATAGTTATAAGATAAAATCGCGATATAGAAGAATGAATAAATTATTACAATTTGAAATTAAAATCAAAATAAATTTATCAATTAAGAAATATAATTATCTACGTTTTTTAAATTTAAAATTGATAATTTATCTCGAAAATTAAAAATAATATATCATCAAATTATTCAAATGTTTAATTATCTTTTTTACACGTTTGATATAAATATGAAAAAATTTTTTGATAACTTATAATATCAACAATAATTATATATTAGCACAATAGAGAAAATAAAAATTTTAAAACAAAGTTTTATAATTATAAATTTTATTTCCATGTATCTTTATCACCTAAAATTCCAAATAAAAATTTGTTTTATCAATCAATTAATTTACATATTTGCTTAGTTTTAAATAAGTGATTAAAAAAATATTATGGTATATAAAATAATACATAAATATATTTCTGAAAATTTAATTTTAGCATAAAGTTTCAGTCATTAGTTAATAAAGTCCTTTGTAAATCAAAATAAATTTCATTTAATTTGAAATATATTAATTTTTATAAAGAGAAACATAAGTTTTAATCCGAATAAAATTAAAATTTGTTATAATTTTATATTACGAGACCCATTATAATATAACGAAGTAAATAGTAAATCTTTATTTTATTATAATTTTTTAATTTTTTCTGAAAACTATACTATTAGAGGAAGCGAATGCACACCTACAGTGATTATATGCGCGTTGTCACGCAACATACCTCAAATTCTTTCCTGTCGATTAAACCGTTCCCATCGGCATCAAACACGTTAAAAATCTCTCTTAATCGATCCTCATCTAGTTCATAAACTTTTCCTCGATCATTGCGAAACAGTGCTTTGCAAATCAACTCGAACTCCAAGATTGAAAGAGCACCGTCCTTATCCTCGTCGAATGCAGCGAAACACGCGTCCATGACTGCTGGAACATCTGAGTCACACCTTAACCAATGTTCCACGATTTAGGTATTGCCGCTACCAAGCGAAGAGTTTGATCGATATTTATAGTTAGTTCCAGTAGCTCGTTACTCGCTATTATAGTTGTGTGAATTACGACAGCTCGATTCAAGCTTTGGAACACGTCAGTCACATAAGCGTGTAGACGTATAGAATCGGTTTTTGATTTGTTGTACATGCTGACGAAATACCAAAGTTCTTTTTACATCGTCGTAAAAGGCTCATTTCACGCGAGGATGTTTTAAATTTAGTTTTGCATGCTAATTTAGTTCATACTTTAATGATATTGTATTTTCAAATTTTCTTTTGTCGAGTACATCGATTTAGTCGAAACAATTTAACGAAAATTGGTTGCAAACTATATGTACATATATATTAAAATTATAATATTACTATTTACAATATTTTGGATTTTATGTTTTAATAGAATTTTACCTTTTTCTGTAAAACTAGCTTCTATTGTTCAATTGTCGTTTGTATGCTCGAGAAAACATATAATACTGAAGAATTTTTACCGTGTCATTCATTTATGTAAACTAAATCTGTAATGATGATAAAAATTACTAAAAATAGAACTCAAAATTATGAAATAGATAGAAATTAATCTACATTAATGCAACTTCATTTAATTTCAATCGACACAGTAATATTTTCAGTAACTTTATAAATACCCTTATTTTCAAAAATTATTAACGATTTTATTATATTAAAAATATATTCTTTTTTTATAAAGATATATGTAATCTATGGGGCATTATTTTTATATGCAATTTAATAAAAAAAATGATAAAATAATTATAGTGTACCTATTACACATTAGATTTGAAAAATAAAATGTATTAAAGGTAGCTATTAAACTCGAATATAAAAGCGATTGAAGTACTGAAATATACTTAGTGACCTTCTATTACATAAAACTCTAATTTTTCACTCTAATTTTATTTAAAAAACTTTACAAACTGTAAGCCAGTTGATATTTTTTAAAAATATTAAGTCACCCTTGAGTAAAACAAAAAGAAGTTTTATATATATTTAATTGCTTATCCACATATTTGAAATGAACTTGTACATTCTTTCTTCAACTGTTTGATTATACCTGTCATTATGTTATCAAGGATAGCAAGTCCTTTTTATCGTAAGTAATTGTTTTTGTTTGGTAACTTGATTCGCACATTTATCATCGTTCACGTTGATTTATCAATATGAAGAAAACGGAAAGAAGTAATACTAAAACTTTACTTTTAAAAGTTGAAAGAACTAAATTAAACTTAGTTTTATTTTTATCTGTAAAAAATTAAGTTATACGAAAAAGTAATAAAGTATTCTTTTCTTCAATTGAAGTTTTTAAACAATGTTTCATTCTCCAAGCTTTACTGAACGAATGAATCAAGAACTTGTATGCGAATAATTGGAAAAATTCAGCTTTTTTATAAAATATCTACAATAATTCAAAGATAATTGTTTTTCCGTAATGTAATTGATTTTTCAGAAAATTGGTGACGAATACAAAAACAAACCGAGTAATTTATCGGTTCACTGAATAATTTTTTTATTCGCCTTGAATATTAAAAAGTAAGTGGTTTCAAGGATAACAAACACACTAAAGGATGGTAGAGTAAGAAATTGCACGATAAGTATTTTGTCGGCAATACGAATTATCAATCGTACCATACTTATCTTATGAGCCGCGAAATAATATTAACTAAATTACATAATAGTCAATAAGACTATAATATATACATAATAAAAATTTAATTCTAATAATTTTCATTTCTAATTAGAATCGAAAACACAATACTGATAAAATTAAACCTAGATTCATAATTTTAAATAGATATCACATATTTTTTATACGTGAAAAAATTCATTTTAGGTTATTCGGTATTTAATTTACAATCCATATCGGAAGATTTTTCTTTATCTATATACTACTGTATTCGTTTCGACTGATTAAAACAGTGTGAAACCGAACGCCAATGGAAACGACATAGACGGAATGAATATGAATTCCGTTCTTACAAAATGCACACAGTAAAATATTAATAAAAGTGTAGTGTAATACAAAACAGTGTTTTTTGTGAAGAGAATAATTGGCTGAAAATACTTGCTTACAATTGTGAATAAAAAAACTTACATACCTTAAATGTTTATCATTTACAAATAAATCATACTGTTGTTTATATAGATCAATAATTTTTGCATACAGAATTACTTTGTTTTTTCAAACAATTTAATTTAGTTAATAAAAAAAGAGTTATATATCAATTTAAATTTTTAAATTCTATTGTCAAAAGATAATTTAGCAAATATATATTATAATACATTATTTATTATATATTACATTTATTAAAAATATTTAATATTTCATATTAAAGTAATAGTAAGTACAATTTTATATTACTTTTAAAAAATGTCAATCCTTAATGTTTTTTATTTTACCGATTATATAGATTTGTATTTAAGAAGTAATTTGTATTACTATTTTAAAGTACAGAAACTTAATTTAAATTGAAATTTATTTTAATTTAAACAATTATATGAAATAAATATATAAATATATATAATAAATTTGTTTCATGTATATATTTAAAATTATATGATATATAAAGACATTATATATTTAAAATAATATATATTTAAAATAAAATAAAATTTTATATATTTTAAATTATATGATATATAAAAACATTATTATTATTTATAAATGATATTACTCAAGTAATAAATAAAATAAAAATAAATATGGTTTTACATAATTATCTTAAAATAGCTCACAAGCTTACAAATTAAATATATTATGTAATAAGCTTGATATAAATTTAAACATTCACACAGAGCAATTTATATTACAAGTAATTCTAATTTAACTTAAAAGAGTATTTTAAAAAATTTTAAATAATTTATATACAATAATGCTATAACTATATACATTATATTATCATTTTAAATACTTCCTGGATAATTAAAATATTGTAACAAAATTTTGATTATATTCCGTTTTTTATAATCATATGGTTAAAAATATAAAAAATAAATTTCTTGAACCACTCTTATATTACTATGTTTAAAAATAAATGAAAATTCTTTAATCTGCAATTTTTTGTGTGAAGCAAATTTTCATGTTTGTAGTATACACTTGGATATAGTTTGCATTTTTGTTTCTATAGGTTATATTTAGCTGTCAAAACAATGTAAAGATTGCTTGTGAACATATAAATTTTTTTAATCGTTAAACTTATTTTACCAAACAATTGCGAATATTTTGCGTATTTAAAAAAATGTGCAAAAAAATCTGCTAATGTTAATATTTTTAGTAAATTAAAATAATAAATTTGAAAAGTATGCCCGTTAAAAATATTTAGTATTGTAATATTTTTTTATGGTTTTAGACATTGATTTATTATTTTTAGTATATTTTTATTATTTATACATGATAAATATCAATAAAATGATAAAAATCATAATTATTAATGGATAATATGAGATAGCGTTTCATAGCCATCTTGCGGAGATACTTGGTAATTATTCATTACAGAAAGGTGCTAAATTTGAAGTGTAAAAAATCAGGAACTTAATAATTCTTTGTAGTTATTTTTGAAAATGTATGATAAACTACATATAATAAAATATTCGTGCTTAAATTATGTGATGAAAATATAAATAGTAGCATTACAAAATTTTTTAATATTTTTTTGATAATTAACTGAGTTATTTATAAATATTCAAGTATATTAAAAATTTCAGTGATATAATATTTTACTCCTAAATTAAATTAAAAATGTTAATCAACATTTTTTTATATTTTAATATGGATTAATATAGTTATTATTGATATTATTTTATCCAACTAAACATAGGCAACTAAACATAGGCGACGTTTAACATATAACATAATGATAATTTGTTTTGGAATTTTACTATCATTAAAATTTACGTTGTATAGAATAACTGCCAACTTTTAAATATTTTACCAATATCATGTTATTTATATTGGAAGATATTAAATATTTTGTATAAAAAAATTATTAAGAATTTAAAAATGTGCACATATCATTTATTAAAGAAATTTATTCTGATTGTTCATAACATATATATGTATATAACCACCATGAAATAAGAAACATAAAAATATAAAAACTTATTTGTTAAATCTTTAAAAGATTTATTTACAATGAATTTTTTACAACGACGGTATTTTATGTTTATTTGAAATTTTTTCTTTAATACATTCACTTATTTTTGTAATTTATATTAAATTACACGATTGTAAAAAATATACATATAGAATTTTAAAAATGATCAGTTCACATATTCCTGAATCAAGAAACAATAAATAGAAATTTCATTAAAATAATTTTCTTTTTATAGAATATCATCAATAATAACTTTAACAAATTTTATAAAAATTTTTATAGAATTTTTCACTAATAAATTATTTAAAAGGTAAAACTTTGTAATTATAGTATTTTGTACAAAATATATAAATGTTTTAAAACTACAATAAATTACATATCAAAGAAAATAAATATTAAATAAATGTATGTATATTTTTATTATAGAAACGAATTAAAAATATTTTTCATAGAAAACATATTTTAATATAAATGACAATTACTTATAAAAATTGTTCATGGCACGAGTCCCTTCGCATACAAAGGATCAGAGTCTTTAATAGTAAGTGGAAAAGTCAATAATAAAAGTTATTAACTGTTAATTTCGGTACAAAAAGTTGTAGAATATATAAGATTTAGATGAAGTTGGTACGTATAATATCGTCGTTATTTATTAGTATTATTATTTTATTAATTTTATTTATTATATTTATGGAAACCGTCTTACTGTTTTTTATATTATTGAAAATCAATTCGATAAACTTTAATATAATATGTCTCGTTCATAATAAATTTCAGTATCAATGGCAGTTGTATATATTTGAAAAACTGTAGATTAACGAATGGAATAATTTATTCAAAGTTTTTTTAATTTAAAACAAGAATTCCATGCGCAAGATGCTTGAATCTATTCATGTATACGAGGCAATTCATCGGTAATCAAGTCGATACATCGTTGCAGAATTAACGCACATATTTACAGGGATTCATCTTTAGAGTCTTTCAATACAGATGGTACCTTCGTTAAATTTGTATTTTTCTTGAGAATATGATTTTAAAAAATCAATTTAATAATATTTGAAGGGTTGATCATACATGTATTGTAAATTCTTGTCGCTCCTGTTGTTTACGCTGCTGATGTCTGAAAATGTAAATATTTTAATGAATACTCGCAATAATTTTTTTCTGTAAAAAATCATTTAATTTTTATGAATTTTAGATTATTATTCTAATCTTTTATATTAGTATTATTTAATGAATATATAATTTTGTTTATCTTTTCTCATTTATCCATTTGTTATAATTACATATTACAGGCTTTTTATATGTAATCGAATTACGAACTTTTAGAACATAAAACTGCGATAGATATTTTGTACATATCAAAACTGTAATATGAAACATCGTAATCATATATCAATGTAATAAACAATAATAAACTCTAATCTTAATGAGATAAATTTTGAAAAAAATGCCTCAACAGTTTTTATTTTATTTAAAAGTACCGTGTGAAAAACGCGTAACATAAGGCGCAGAAAATTACAGCAATCGGTATATGGACTCACGTACAAGTAATAACGTTCTTCGTATCCGAGAAGTCAGTACACGAGGCAGATGGGCGAAATTCACGCGACGCATGAAAAGCTGGTGCACGAGTTTCACGAGCAATAAATACGCATGAGTTGTAAGAAAGACGATATATGGAGCTTACAGAGGAATACTACAACCTGATGTATTAAGCCATAAAAGAAGCAAAGAGGAGCGCATGTCAAATTCGAAGTTATGGAGTTTGAGAAGGAAACGCAAATAATCCGGATGACGAGGACAAATTTATCTATTTTTTAGTAAATTTATGGTCAAATATCCGCGAGTAGTGTCGAATATTATTCTATGTTTCAAGACTTGGAAAGAGCGCATAATAAATTTAATCTGTATAAAGTTCTGTAGATTGTATATGTATTATATAAAGATTTTTATTTCTGTATATTTCTAATTTTAAATGATTAATTTCTTTATCTAATTTTTTTAGAAATTAGAAATTCTTTATATATTATCTAAATGTACTTTTTGGGCAGTACTTAATACGAAAAATAAGAAAAAAGTTCAATAGCGATGAAATACAATATTTTAATTTTTCTATAGAGAAACTTAATATTACAGAAAATTTATAAAATTAAATACGTATATAGAAAAGTTACGAGGCGCATGCAGAATGCGTTTTTGTTGAGCTGGAGAGAAAAAGGCGCACGTAAGACACGTAAAAATTATATGCTCGGATTTAAACGAAGATTGCTCTGCATTAAGAATGTAAAGCATCTGACTAGTGTCCTTTTATAGGAAAAAGTTTACGGCGGTAAGTAGAGCTTGAACGATACATACGTCGACGGTGGTACTACATTTACTCCATCGTTAGAATTTTCCGTATGGCGCCAAAGAGATAAATTGCAGACAGACTTAGATATATGCTTTCTCGACGGTTGAATTGTTAGGTTATGATTTAGGGTACAATTTTCCAGATATTTCTAGGTTTGCAATTGACTTTTTAAAAGTATTGTTTACAATCTTGTTCTTTTATGTCGTAATATGTTTCTGTTTAGAACGGTTGAAATAAAATGGCCTTTTTTTATGAAAGTAGTTGCACAGATCCTTGAATATAGATGTCTATTATTTGGCGTGACCAATTATTAACGATAATTTAAGTATTTCAAAATGTCCTTGAATTTGATGCTTCAAAATACTCATCGTTACATCAACGAATTAATTGTACACTGTATAGAAAATTGAGTGCACAATATGCATAAATTGCACGTTATCGCTGCCTTAGAGATTAAATATTAAAACTAAATTATACTATTGGATTTACTATCATTGATCTCAGTCTCGAATTTTTTTATTTGGAATAAAGTATAGTCGGCAAAATTGAAAACAACCGATTCAAATTAAGACGTCTCATCCGAGATGACGAAGAACGTAACTTCACATGGATAAATTCTCAGTTACAGAGTATTATAGCTACTATTTCTGGATTTTACGAGCTACAAATAACAGCTATCTGAAAAAAATGATTTATATTTGTTTTTAACAGAACCTTTATGAGTTATTATTGGTTTGAGACATCAGTAATGTTAAATTGAAAACTGTTAAATGCATTGTCTTGGTACACAGATACGATAAATATCCTAAAAATTAAAATAAAACTATTTTCTTTTGTTAATTTCAAAGTAGTATGTGAGATATGCCAGTTATAGAAAGTATACAGAATTCGTTTCTAAAATTTATTTGACATATAGCGATGTGTCGATCGATTTCATATTATGAAAAAAAAGCTTTCATAGTTCATGAATAACTTCTATGGATTATGCGGATACTGAAAATTCTTTCTCAAATTCACTTGTAGTTACGTAATTATCATTACGTAAAGAGAATTTAAAAAAAAAAATATAGAAATCACGATTTGTTCTATATATAATGTATGTGAGATCTTTCATTTTATCGTCGCAATCAAAGTCTAGTGTAGTAATTGTATAATATTCTATAGTTTCGAAAAAATTTGTTTAAATTGAGAAATTAAAAAAAGCCTTAATTTCAAGAAAGTATCTAAGAAAAAACTAGAATAAAATCAATTTTTTAATAAGATTGCGTTTCTGTAAGTTGATACCAATTATATATATATATTATATTGAGAATTGATGGTAAGTAAGGAATGTGGTCTTTAAAAGAACATTGATCTTGAAACCAATTTACATAATTATAAAATTTATATTTCATTTTATAATATTATTTATATTTGATGGTATCTAATTAATTTAAAACCATACAAATCAAGTATCTATAGCAGTTTTAAAAACGTCTTGTGGAGTCGTTAGTATTGTAGTTCAAGATGCAAAATACTTTGTTAATATATAATTAGCATATTATATCCTTCAACTTTAAAATATTTTTAATTTTTAGTTTTATGTTAACTGGTATTTCTCTTGGGTATAATTCTTACCAAATTTGCTAATTAACTGTATAAAATTTATTGACATCACGTAGAAATTTTTTTTTACAGTGTTAACATTTTTTATGAGATATAAGTAGATATTATAAGATTACAGAAAGTTTATTACCTAAATAAAATAGCGAATATAAATTTTTATTACTTTTTTTAAAATGTTTTTAACCTGCTAAGAAGTATTTACAAGAATTGCAGTGTAAGTGGTCTTAATTGAGAGGTAAATATAATTTTTTACGCGTTAGGTTATAACAAGGCTAAACTCTGTAAAAAAATTCGATTCTATATTTCTATAAAATTCCTATTTAAAGGTAAATAACAAAGTATATGTGATGCAAAAAAAATGTGTAAAAGAAATTCCTATGAATTAAACTTTTCTGTATTCTAGACGCATAATAGATTAAAACTTGTAGCTTTAATAACCGACAGAATTAATAGTTTTATTACTCTATTAATTTAGTGTAAGATAGGTAGTACGATTAAGGAAAAAAAATCTTATAATCATATGGTTAAGGAAAAACATGGAAATGTCTTTTCTTTTTGCTTTTTCTCATATTTCTGTTAATTAAATTATTAATAATTTATGATAGTTTATTCTATAGAAGGGTTTGGTATGAATTAAAACACCCGTCGAGTATCGAGGAGATATTTATATATTTTGAAGACAAATCGTTCATAGTCTGAGTCTTAAAATAGATAATATAAAAATTTTTATTTTTTATCAATTTAAATGTCATTTATATGTACAGAAATATAAATGTTTTTTTCATCATGTTTTTCTGACTGAATTTTCTAAATATACTAAAAATATTCAAAGTTTCATATATACAAATAACCACGTAATTACCCAAAAAGAAAAAAATATAAATAAGTTAAAAGATAATTTTTACGTTTATACAATATTTCTATTTTATTTAATTTATTATTATAATACTATACACATACTTATTTGAAAGTATCCGAAAAGATGTTTTTTTTCTATCACTCTTCCACCCTCTTCAAGTTTTCCTAGCTCCAATGTTTTCCAATTTTCTTTGTCGAGAAAGTATAACTCTTTCGGTATTTTTCTCTCTTTCACCTAGATTCACTCTCTCGATCAATCAATTAATTTTACTCTTTCTCTAAAGTAAAATCTTTAAATTCTCGATACATCGTTAAATTTAGAAATGAAAAATGTATTACCTCGATAACACACTCTCAACGGCTTTGATCGGTAGTCTGCCGAGACTACCACCATGACGAATACCGATGGATTGCCCCTGCCAATCGTGATTTTCGAGATCTTGTTCGCATTCCCCTTGGATCAGTTCGCGGCTATCACTGAAGCCACACGGTGGCAATAGCGTCACGTCTTCTACCGAACTGCATACGATCGATGCGAAAACAAATAAAAAACAAGTAATATGCTCTATGAGTCCGATATTTATTTTTCTTATATACATCTACATGAGTATATAATTTTAATTGTATATATACTACTTTTATAATAATGTGTATCTAACGTATTTTTTTATTCTTAATTATTTTTATGTATTTTATTTATTTTTAATCTTCGAATTATTCTAATCCTTCGATAATTTACAAAATTCATTGAAGCTAAACATTTATTTTGTCCGTATATATCAATTAATATTATTTACATTTATAAAAATAAAATAAAATAAAAAGCTCGTGTTACTATTATTTAAGAATACAATCAAACTACTACATTAACACTGAATTATACACATGTTCAAATTTTTAGTTTATCGAATCGTTTGAAATACATACGTTTTTTATACAACATTCGATCTACAAAATATTGAACAAATTTTATGTATGGTAAGAATAGTATGAAAAATCAATATCTACAATAGATTAATCAACCGTGAATCGTTAATTAATATTTTATTAATTCAAAATAATTCTAAAAAGAATTTCGAAAATATACATTAACTGTAAAGTGTGATGAAAGATAAGAGGAACTTAAAAACAATCTCTTTGAATATGCATAGTATTCTTACAAAAACAAAGTTCGTTAATAAAAAAGAGTTTTGTAATACAGCAATAACGGAATTGTGAGTGCTATGTAAAGTCAAACAAACCTTGGCTACCTTCGACTCGACCTGCCGCTAAGCTGACGATTTCGACGCCTTGCTAATGATGGCGAGCCTTCGTTGTTAGATTCGGTGCTTGATTCCACACCGCGCGAAAATACATCTAACGTAATTTTAAGAAATTAAAACGAACTTTAAGACTTTGTTAAGAATGTCTAATATTTCTCTACTTGTACGCTTGTATATAATGCTAGATTAAAAAAGGAATTAGAATTAAATTGTCATTATTATTGATATTTATTTATTTTTGGCAATCTTAAGTTTATCGGTACAATAATTTAAAAAAATAGTTCAATTTAAAACATTTTTTTTAGATTATATTTTCAGTTCGATTTTTAAATTTAAAAAATTAGCTACGTATCTTAATGTGTATAATTTAATTATATTAGGTTATGAGTTATAGTTTATGATTATTATTAGATAATTTTCAAGTTTATAACTTTTTGATTCTTTTTTTTTTAATTTTCGACGCATTGATTTTAAACATATCAAAATTTATTTCTTCGAATTTTTCAAATTGTTGTGATTAGAAAACTTAGGGAGATTGGCTCAGGTGAAAGATGGCTTCGAGCAACGATAAGGTAGGAATAGCAATCACAATCGGCACGAGTAAAACCGCCCGGACTTGGGTGTACAATGGATAGTGGGTTACTCCAGACCTCGGACAGATCCTTGCTCGGCCCCGCTCGGGGCAAGGTGCAATGCTAGCTTCGTGCGTGTCGTCGTGGGACCTCTCAAAGATTACGCGTGCCTTCTATAAAGGGGGAAATAAATGAGATGGAAATCAGGAACCACTTCGAGTGAAGGTGTCGAGTAACTCAAGTGTCGCATGTGGACAATGTGTTCAGTTCATGACACCTAAAAAACCGAACGCTAATGACCAAGGGTTCAACGGAGAAGTCAGGGTACCGGCGAAGAGGCCCATGCTTTGAAGAAGGACCGAGAAGCAAGCCATTAGAGATTGTAAACAACAATGAAAGGACAAAAGAAAATACGTTAAGACAAGGAGGGAACAAGGATATATATGTACGTGTGCATGGCGGATCGGGCCAGACTTTCTTGAAACTCGATCAACGACACGGAGTCGACGATCATCGCACCTCATAACTATTCTACCGCGAACTCATCCAACGGAAGAGAAGAGGAAGTTGAACGAAGGCCACAGGATGCCTACGAGAGGTACGTCGAAAGCAGGCGACATCGAGGAACGCAGTTCACGACAACGGGACGTCCGAGAGAGCAACGTCACGGATAGTTTGGGGAACCAAGCGTCGTCAGCCGATGCTGAAGAACCCGTACTTAGGATGGACCCAGCGACCTCGACCAACGGTCGACTTACATCGCTGGACCGACCCTCGCACGAGAGCGGAAACATCGAGACGCCCTCGCAGGGAAGCACGACAGATCCGGATGACACTCAGCAGCCAACAACGGAACAGCATCCCTACGAGATGGTGATCGAGGTACAAAATCAGAGGAACAATGAGGCAATTCCGGTAAGTTGGTCCGACATAAACGACATGATTCGGGTATACGAGCGAATTGCGATAGCCACTGAAATCAAGATGACCGTTTTTGGCAAGAACGAGGCGCGACTTCTACACCGTTTAATGACAGGGAAGGATTTACTGGAATTCTCGGGCAACCTCTTACAATAGGAAGAATTTAAGCAAGCGTACGAGCTCCATAAAGAATTAGGCGGGTATAGCAACTGGGAAAACCTCGTACGTTTGCGTTCAGCGCTGAAAGAGAGCTCGAGAAGTAAATCGACTGGCTACTATCTGCGAACGGCGATGCGAGTCGTGTAATGCATATGTTAGAACGCCAGTTCGGGGATGTAAATAAAGTAGCCGAAAAAAGAATGGAGCAGTTGAAAGACCTTCCTACTCTAAAATCCGGGAAGATGAGTGAATCGGGATTCGTGTGAAAATTAAAAAACACGACGGATACGCTCCGAGGGCTAAAAAGCACGGATTACTTAGTTTCATCATATTTAACGGAAACGGTGATAATAAAACGTATAATTTCACCGTTTTTTCAAAAGAAGTAAAAGGGGACAGATTAAAATTAGAAAAATTGAGTAATTTCCTACTTATGTATTTCGAGATAGAGGGAATGGAGGAAATATTCTTTCAGAAAGATGAGGATAGGCAAAAGGAAATCGGGTCACGGAGAAAGAAACCGAGAAAGAGGAATGCGTACGCGAGTGTAGCATCACCCGGATCGGGCAGCGGAAATAGAGGCGATAGAAAACAAGGAATGCGGGACATTCGAACGGATGTTCAGTAGCGAAAAATGGAAGATAGTTAAGTCAAAAGGTCTCTACTTCATCTGCACCCAAGAAAACAGTGACAATTAGCACGACACTACGCGAACACATTCTGGCGTAGCTGCCTGAGAGAGTACGTCCCAACGCTGTTGACAAGGAGCAAATGGCAGCAGACTTCCCACAACCTGCGGGTTGGAGATGTGGTCCTGATAGCCAACTTGCGATCTCCGAGGAACCACTGGCTCAAAGCAAGATAACGCGTGTCTTCCCAGGGCGAGATGGGCAAACTAGAGTAGCTGAGATACATACGTCATCTGGGAGTTACGTGCGACCGGTGCACCGTTTAATATCCTTGGTAGCAAATGAAAGGATCGCACCAGACTTTCTTGAGACTCGATCAACGACATTGAGTCGACGATCATCGCACCTCATAACTATTCTACCGCGGACTATCGTTCCGATAACGCGAAACTTGTCACGCATTCAACCAACATACTGTTCACTCACGGTAAACGAAATATTGTACGCGTCGGGAAGCCTGGATACACTCCTCCAGGTGACAACGTTGTTAAAATAAAAATATTGCGAAAAATAAAAAGTGATAAAAAAAAACAAACGTCCGAGCATTTATTAACCTCTAACAACTATAGATTATAAATTATCTTATGGCAGTTAAAATCTCAATGATTATAAAAATATATATACATCGATAGTCTTCATTTTTAGTTTCTTTATTATTCCATTTTTAACTATAATTGTAGAATTAATATATTCAAATAAATTTAAAATCGAAATTTATTGTAAAATATTTATCAAACCATTGTTTAAATTTTATTAATTTACTGAGTTTTGAAAATTATAAATGATACGTTTTATATATTTAGTTTAAAACCGTTATTTTTATTTATTAACGAGTTTTTCTGAGTATAATACGGGAAATTTAAAACTAATTTATTATAGAAATGTAGATAATTACTTTCCGTAGATTTTTAAATTAAAAAAGTTACGTTTAATTTTCAAGTCTTTAAACAATTGGCATGTAAAATTTCTGTTAAATTAGATAGAACTTTTAATTTTTATTATACGTATGTACTCGATTATTATTATTTTTTACTATTTTTTATTATTTTTTTATTCATTACGAATACTGTGAACAAAAATTAGTAATCATTAGAATAACACAATAATAAATATTTTATAAGTTAAATTTACAATAATAACGTGCAAATATATTTATTCATTTATTTTACAAATTCTCTTGTTTTTATAGATTTATATTATTTACGCGAAATAAGTTTGCAAATTACCTCTGCATGGCTTAACAGGGACTCTATAACTGGGACCAGCACATTCTCTGCAAGGACTACCCGAAGTGTCGCTACCCGAACCTTGACGGTTGTTCCTCATCTTGCTCTCCGTTTCAGCAATACTCGGAAAATATCTTTGCTTGTGCCATCTTGGTGTTTTTGATCTATATAATATCAGAGTTTATTCTTTCATTTTATAACTCAAATTAATCGAGCAAAATCAATTCTGTAAGCTTCACCTTTCAAAATCAACACTCGAACGCTCGTAATCAATAGTATTTATGTCTTCGTTTTCCAAGTGGCCAAATGTTTTGAATTGCATCGTATAATCCAGAGTCGCAGTGGTAACGGATCGATTTTCTCGTCCAGGTACGCTAAATGTTGCGTAGGGGCTGATCTCGTACATTTCTAAATATAATTTTAAAATGAATTATTTTCAATGTAACGCATCGAATCGCTATTTTTGAGATTTCCGAAATATTTTATTTTTATTTGATATTTAAATTTTAATATTAGATAGATTGATCTTTAAATAATAAGTATTTTTATAAGGTACCTTATTTAGGAATTTGAAATATTATTTTTTTAATTTTTTAACTTTTAAATAAAAAAATATCTGAAGCCTTTTTGTTGTTTCAAAAAAAATTCTTACCCGATCCATGATCTACATCCGGTTTTTGATTATCTTGTTTAACTGGTGAACTCGTATACACTTGATGGTTCCGCCTATTATCTCTTTCAGCCGTTGACTTCATTTGAACGGTTGACATACAACTTGATAAATGATGATGCGGTTGATGCTGTGAGTTTATACCTAATCCTGTTTGTTGTTGTCCAGGCAAAATATCTCCTAAATAAGAACCTCTAAAAAAATAATTAGCCATTTAATTAAAATACTTTACGAATATTCAATATAGTTTAATTATCGCAAGCAGTAAATTCTTAATAATTGAAACTATTTCAATTATTTACTGCCATAATACAGTATTGTAAATATTATTATAATTAATTAAAAATGATTTATACAAAATAAATTTTTTACTTATCGATAACTCGAATATTTTTAATAATGTTTTTGAAAATATATTATCTAAAAATACAAACTTTAATTTGCCAAAAATACGCATTAAAATTATATTTAAAAAAAATTTATCTAATTCTTTACAGCTTTAAAAATTAATAATCTCGAATAATAAATTGAACGTAAACAAAACCGACCTGCCGTTACGTTTAAGCATAACATAGCCCAATACAACGGCTGATATGATGAGTATGATTGCACATATCAGCGGTACGACAACGTAAACCACCTTGTAGTTAGAAGTTGACCCCATCAAGTCCTCGTCCATGACTAGATCATTAGGTGGGCCTATGCTTACACCGCTCAATGTAGTCGTTGCAAAGTCCATAAGGGTCTGAGTTGAACCGGCGTCATTGTGCGCTGTTAACCTGAGGCTGTACCAAGTCGCAGGTTTCAAGTCTCGGATTATAATATTATCGGTCGCCTGGCTCGTCACAAGGTTCCATTGATCTGTGCCCATTCTTTTACGGAACTCAACGCTATAATAATCGATTGGACAATCGCCGTTTGGCCAATTCAAAAGATAAAGTCGCACCGAGGTAGCATTAGCGATAACTGTGTCTCTTTCTTTCGGCAATAAAGGCGCTGAAATTGATACATCGTTTTTAAATTTTAAATAAATAGTTAAAAATTCTTTATTAAAAACGAATTCAGTGCCTTTGTAAAGTTATTTGTTATTGTTTCTAATAATTTCTTTAAAATAAAAAAGTATAAATTTAAATTAATACACACATGCAATGACACAAGTTTCTTATAAATTTGGCTTACAAAATATTCATATAAGATCAAATGAATACTATCAGCTTAAAAAAAACTTTAAGGTAAAATAAATATTTACTGTTAATTTTATATTTTATATTACAGTTTTGGTTTTCACAAATTTTGTCAAACAATAATATTGAGATTATAAATCCCAGGGAGGTTGGACGAAGTGGACGATGGCTTCGAGCAATGACAAGGTAGGAATAGCAACCATAATCGCGACTCGTACGACCTCCCGGACTTGGGCGTGGCAATGGACAGTTGGCTGCCTACCTCCAGACGTCGAACACGTGGCGCGGGGACGTCCGTAACCCGTACAATATCGTATAAAAAAAACCTCGCTTCTCGGGGCTCGGAGAAATGAGGTAGAGTAAAGAGAAATCATTGCGGGAAAACTCCGCGGCGGAACGCAATGCTAGCCACGTGCGTGTCATCGCGTGCCTTCTACGACGGAGACAAAAAACGAGGTGGAAAGCGGGAACCACTTCAGGGAAAAGTAGCGAGTAACCCGAATGTCGCATGTGAACCATGACCAGCTTATGACACGTGCTCAACAGTTGAACGGAGAAGTCGGGACACCGGCAAGGAAGGCCCGTGTCTTGATGAAGGACCAAACAAACAAACAATAATAAAAGAAAATACGATAAGATAAGGAAAGAACAGGGATATAAAGACGCGTGCACTCCGGATCGGGCCAGGCTTTTTTGAGTCGACAAGTATCGCACCTCGTAACGTCTATACGATTAACTACTATTCCGTGGACGCGAAACTTGTCACGCTTCGATCAAACTGATTGTTATCCATCCTCGGTAATTAAATATTGTACGCGTCGACGAGCCTGGATACTCTTCTTCAGGTGTCATTATTGTTAAAATAAAATCGTTGAGGAAAATAAAAAGGTGAAAAGAAGGCAAACGCCTGAGTATTCATTTAATCCTTAACAAATAATGATCTTTATGAAGAGAAAAGTAAAAATATGAAACATTGATTTTGATGTCTTTTCAACAAGTAAGCAGTATTTATTTACCTTGTACTTGAAAATACATTCCATATTGTAACGAATATTATTTTTAAAGTCAATACTTTACGTTCTTTTCAATTTTCCAATTTAATTATGAGAAAATAAGTATCAATTCATTATTAATACAGTTAAAGATAGTTAGTTTTTTTTATTCGTTTAAACCTTTTTATCAATATTCGCAATATTTTTTAAGTATTTCACGAAGAGAATAGTAAACGATAAGTAACATAAAAAAAATACATACCAAAAAGTTCACAAATTATCCATCGATTTTTAAAATAAACTAACAGTGCCTAGGAATTCATGCTCAATGATTACCTGTGCCCTTTGTGGTAGCACTTATCAATGGACTAGGGTCTCCGGTGCCTACACGATTTTGGGCTGTCAAGTGCGCAACGTAAGATGATCCACATTTTAATCCAGTTAAAGTTAATTCAGTATGCTCCGGAGATAAAGTAATCTCTTCCCATCCTCCCTTATCTTTCTTATAACTCAATACATAACCTGTGCGATCGAAATTATGAAATCTTCGTTAATAATCGATTAGTTTTAGTTCGATTATTTACGTAGTTTTAACGTGCTCGATTTATTTTAATTAGACATAATACATAGAAAATAATTAAAAAAGTAATTAATCATATTTAATCGTTGTAATTTCGAAGTAACATCAAACCTTGAATGTTGGCTCCACCGTTGTCTGGGTGATTCCAATAAAGTTTGATACTATCCGTAGTAGTATATTGTAATTCTAAAGTAGGCGCTCTCGGTGTCATAACAACAATTAACGTATAAGTTATGGAATCATCTCCATATGTATTACTAACCGAGCAAGTATAGTTGCCAGCAACCGACTGCTCTAATGCTGTAAAATAATAAATTTTTATAATTTCACTAAGGATTCGTTACCTTAATATCAATCTCTAAGAATTTATTTTGACGGAACATCTACCGTGTATTTTTAAATGCCCATCCGAAGTAATCTCGTGGTGTTTACTCTTGGTAACTTGACTATTTTTATACGTCCACAATGGTCTGGGTGTTGGATTGCCAACAACGATACAAGAAAGAGTTACCGAAGATTTTATCGGTTTTCTTAAAATTTGAGAAAATGATGCAACTCTAGCTGGCCCTAAAAAAATAATTATGTAATTGTATGATTATATCTATTATTTTAATGCAAAAACTTTTTTAACGTATAAATACTTATTACCTGCATTACCCTGTCTATTAGTTTTTTGAGATACTACAATAGTAGCTTCTCCTTCTCCAGGCGCTGTCGATGCCGTCACCCAAAATTCATAAAGTTGTCTGAAAACGTAATAAATATTACATGGTAATAAAATTAATATACCGCTTTAAGGAGATATTTTAATTTTTGTATTTACTGTTCATTAAATTCACGTAATTCTTTCGTTAATGTGTCGGACGACGAAATCGGAGGCTCGTTTATCGTGTAAGTGTTGTGCCTACTCGAACCCGCTTCTCTGAAATAGACGGTATACTTCGAAACTCGACCATTGGGTTGTAATGGCGGCATCCATGAAACTAATATGGAATCTGACGATAATGCCAACGCTTTTATGCCAGCAGGAGGACCGGGTACTATAAAAATTTATTTCTAATGTATCGGTTACTTAAATACATGTAGTTGCAATGTTAATAAATCGCGAAGACTTTCGATAAGTTATTTGTTAAATAAAAATCATAATTCTAAGCAATTTATTATTTAAAAAATCGTTAAAGCATGTAAAACTATGAATATATTTCTACGTTTAAATTTAAAAATAATAAATTATATTTTTAGATTTTCATTTTATATGTTGTAAAGGAATGGAATTACTAGCAAAAATATGAATTACCATCTTCTTTTGTGGCGCAATAAATGGGATTACTCAATACACCATCGCCAGCCTCGGTATAAGCTAATACACGAATCGAATAATTCGTGTATTTATATAATGTGTGCAAGTACGTTTCATCGCTGGCAGTCTTTTTTATTTCACCCGTAGTAGAAATTTCCACTGCGAAAAAGTTTTTTCATATATTATATTGCAAACTTGTATTTAAATTAAACTTTTAAATAAAAGAAATATACTGTTATCAGTGGGAACCGGTCGATAAAAGACTTTGTAGCCTCGAATAATGCCACCGTGATGATGAGCAGGTGGTGTTTTCCACTGTACCTTCACACTTTGGGATGTGAAGGACGTACAACTCACACTAGTCGGTGGTGCACTAGGAACTAAAATCAATGTATGAAAATTAAATATTTACCGAAAAATTTATTAAAAAATTAAAAATATTCGAATATTGTATTTTCTACTTTACGAATATAATCTTAAAACGTAGAAAATACATATTTTTCAAATTTTTTAGAATTTACGAAAGTATATTTAGGTTTGCAGATAAATTAAAAATTTTTTGCAGAATTTCATTTTCATTTTTACCTCCTTCTTGTGTCGTACCAATGATGGGAATACTAGACGGTCCACTCGCAATGCTATTAAAGGCTCTGATGGAAATATCGTATTTGGTAAAGTTTCTTAATCCCGTTAACTGAACCTTATTTGTTGCCCAACCGTTAACATTTAAACTTTTACTTTGATTAACGCCTGAAGTTGAAGAGGAATGTTCTGACCAAGTAACGATGTAACCTAAAAGATCACCGTTGCAAGACTCTTTCGGTGGAGCCTAAAAATAATATTTTATAAAATACTTGTTTTAAAGAAAAATTTAATAGTTATACTAAATTGCTAAATATTTTATTTAAATTTGATATCGATCGAAAATTAATAATACTACATCTATTTGATTTTTTTCATAGGCTTTGCTGTTGTACGCGTAAATTATAATCATTAGAAAACTAAACAATGTAACTAAATATTAATTTTTATTTATTCATCAGCTTTTTTATTAAAATTAATTAAATTCAAAATTAATGAGAATTTCATAGATATTTGTAAAATGCAGAAATATTTAAAAATCGAAATTTGAAATAATTAAAATAAAAAGTGTTTGACTATTTAATAATTTCACAATCATATAATACAATTAAATTTTATTATAAATATCAATAAATTAGTATATCTTTAATATTATATTTGGTTATAAAGGAAGTTTATACTAGAAATATTATCCGTAATAGCAATATTAAAGTTTTAATTATATTAATTTTACCTCCCAACTGATTATCAGTTCACCGGGTCCAGCGGAAGATACTTTGATATTTTGCGGAGGTTCTGTAGGAGCTAAAATAAAAATTAAAACATAAACTCAATAGATCGATCGTTTGAAATTAATTCTGCTTAAAGATATTATCATTCACTTACCTTCCTCTTGAGTTTTTGCTATTGCCAATCCGGTTGGCTCGCTCGAATCAATAAAGTTAATTGCAAATATGCGAAATTTATAGGTCACCGCTGGATGTAATCCCCCAACGAGTGCGATTTCTTGATTTTCGCTTGTTACCACATAACGAGGTATACCTGTAATGATAAACAACATGTCATTTTTAGCACGATGAATATTATAAATTATATATTGTACAAAATAGTTTGATATAAGATAAATAATGGTGTAAAAATTTTCAAATATTATATCAAGATAGTGTTTTCACAATAAATAATATTTATTTTAAATATTAGCAACACAATAAATAAATTAATTAATTGATATTATTAATATATTTTGAGTAAATGTATATATTCTTTAAAATATTTGTTATTATTTGAGATATTATCAACTAAGAGATAGATTTTAAAATATAAAATATAAAATACTTTTGGAGGTTGTTGAAAGATTCGAAAATTTATAAAATACCTATTATCATAAATTTGTATTGACTTATTGAATAATACTACACGTTTGAAAAATTTAATACGTATAAAGTATATATTACTGTTTTGCGTTGGATTCATTCCCAAGCCGTTGAAGAAATTTGGTATATGTGAAATATTATGCACTTTTGATAATTCCCAATCGTCTTCTAATATTCCATGAGAAACAGGTTGATATTGTACTATGTATTCTCGAATTGGACTGTTTCCATCAAAACCTTTGTTCCATGAAAGTTTAATCGATCTTGAGCCAATCTCAATCACTTCTAGTGCAGATGGCGGATCTGGCCGTTCTAATGAATTTTTATTAAACGTTAAATTTTTCATATATGTAAACAAATTTTCTTAAATACTATAAATTTATAATTTTTTGTATGTAAGTATTCCATAGAAGATTTATTAAGCAATTTAATAGTATTAATCTGTATTTTTTTATTAATCGTATATTACTTTCTCGTAAGATAATATGCAATAAATCATGAATGATTCGACTTAAATGTAGTAGCAATAAACATCTATATTTATTTTAGTATATTTATCATCTATATCATTTTTAAAAAGAACGACATTTTTCGACATTAGAAATTGAATAACGAATAAAAGAACAAACCTTGCACCGCGAGATATATAAAGTGTTCGCTTCTTCCATAATCATTATCCGCGGTGCATCTATAAGATCCGGAGTCTTGACGATCGCTCAATCCAATAGACAATTGAGACTTCAAACCATTATCTGTTTTAACTTGGCTTATGGTAAAACGGTGCATGTTTGTATCAAGGCGATTATTATTGTGCATCCACTGAACATTAATGGGGTTATCACCAATAACAGTGCAGTCTAGTATAACTGATTCTCCTCGACGTATCGTTACGTTTTTGCTTTGAAATTCAAACCTCGCTGGCTCTAAAAATATGAAAAGGAACAAATATATGTTTTGAAAATGACGTAAACTGTGAAAAAACAGGAAAGATGTAGAATTTAATAAGAATTTGTAAATAAAGCTCACTGAGTCATAATTATATAAAATAAAAACTGTTTATTTACTACGTTAAGCTCATTTTCTATTATAACAGCTGAAATGCTTTAAGTTTGTCTTTTTTATGTCTCGGAATTAAGGTTTATCTCGGAAGAGGAAGTAGTAGAGATCTGTCAGAAAAAGCACCAGTGTTAAAGTAGATCACGCAAACAGTAAGATTATTAAAGTAATAAGCGGATTTGTGATCTTACTGAGAAATGAAGTGCGACTAATTTTTATCAAATCAGTCACTTTTTTATTCAGTATCCGATGTAAAGGATCAGCGGTATTATAAGCATAAAGAAATATTTCAGATATATATTTATATCGGTTTTAATAATTACCGTCGTCTAAAATTAAAAAAAATGAAAACCTTTTAAAATTTTATCTTATATCAAAGATGATTTTCTAATAACATAGTAAGATTTTTTAAATTTTTTAATCCTTATTTTACATATATGAATTTTATAAAATATTTTCGAGGGAGAAATAATAAGCTATTAAGGCCATTTTTCTGCCTATCTCGAAAATAAGTAGAAAAGGGGAAAAAGACCAGAACTTATTTCATTTTAGTATCCAAATAACTTCAAATTAGTTTCTTACGAAAAGCAGATTAAGGGCAGATCGCATATTAAAATGGGGTAGTACACCCTTTAGATTATTATGATTAAGCATTTTCATATTGTAATTTTGTTGAATATTTATTTTAAATAAAATATTTAAAAAATACTTTTATTTAATTAAAAAATAAAAACGATAAAATTTAAATAGTTTTTGTTAGATTTGTATCTAATTATTCATTTTAGAGTTAAGCTTCAGCTAGAAAATATAAATTTAATATAAAATGCAATATCAATTTTCATTTTTTGAGATACTAAAAAATTTAATTATTTAATCGTAATATATATGCATATACATGCAAGTTATATATATATTGATACTTTTAGTTATTTATTTTTTATCGTTAAGACATTTATAATATTTATGAACTATTTGAAATCATAATAAACACGTGGTTTTTTTAAAACAAAATTTAATTTAAAATAGAAATTTATTATAAAATGTTTAGATTTAAATTACAATTTGTATAAAAGTCTATTTTCTTTAAATGAACTAGTTTTTGAAAAGTATATTGCTATCAACATATAGTATAATTTTATTTATGTATTAAAAATATTATAAGCTCATTCATTAGTCAAGATTTTCATGCATGAGTGATTTCAAACAGACAAAAAATCATTTAATCATTATTCTACCTAAAAAACGCTTCACTGTATTTTTATTTATTTCAATCTAATAACTCTAATAATTTGTTATAGATAAAAAAAATCGTAAAGTTTAAAAGTACAATACAATACAAAATATTTTTCATTGTCCGTACGAGTCCATTTATTTTATATTTATGACATTGACCTTCTCAAATGATACGAAAGATTATTCACGGATTTATTTAAATATTATTTTAAATAGAATATTAGCTTAAAATATAAATAGATAATAAAAAGAATAAATATAGTAACAATATTATAAACATTAAATATATCTATAAATTTTTCTTATCATAAGGCTGCGTTACTACGATTCCATATCATAAATCATACCGTTAACGGAGACGTATATAACTTTGCTAAGTCCTGAACCGATGCTGTTATTTGCCCGACACAAGTAATGACCTTCGTGCTGGGGTCCGGCCGAGGTCGTCCATAATGTACCGTTGGGTAAAATCGTCAGTCGGCCATCCATTATCTCGGTGAGCAGTTGAAAATCATTGGAGGTTCGTGCGTGGCCGCGTAGCCACGTGATCTGCGGAGGTGGAAATCCGGTTGCCTTGCAATGAACGTAGAGCGCATTGCCAAGGAGGCTCGATACGTTTTGCGGTTCGAATATCCATTGCGGCGGTACCTTCACCAGGAGTTCCGTAGTTTCGTTTACTTTTGCGGCCTTGTTCGTCGCTATACACGTATAATTTCCACTATGTCGCGAGGAAACCTCCTTGAAAACTAGAAAGCTATAGAACTCGTCGCGCTTTTCTTCGATCTGGAATAAACATTGAACATTGTAAAATTGTTGAATTTCTTGAAGAATACGTTTGTTAGCAGTATATACTACTTAAATGGTTTTTATCGGATATGAAAAGAACTGTAGATTTTCTTCTTTCAATTTTTGAAAATGTTTGTATTAAATATAATTTTTAAGATTCAACCAATTAATTTCATTTATCTATTTTAATGTAATCTATCGTTTAAAACTTAATGCAATACAATAAAAAATAAAAATGCACAAAAAATAATTTATACAATTTATAATTCATACAAGTATCATTAATTAAAATTAAATTTAAAAGAGTGCAACTTAGAAAAGTACAAGATAATATTATATTTATATGAAAATTATAGATAACGAATATTAATATATGTCAGGTTTTATATATCACCGACGATAGAATAAAAATGTCGTTTATTATCATGAATGAGTTTGCGATATTGTAGACGCTTATAAAATATACTAAAATATGTAATTTATATATTTTGATATTAAGAAATAAACAAAAATTATTGTTTATCGCAGTGGATCACCTTTGTACTATACGATACGTTAATATATAGGCGGTATAAACATTGCATGGAAGTAGCTGTACGCGTGTTATATAACTATGCAAACATGATTAGTACATTATACGTAAGATAGTAGATAGAACTTGCCGAAGATACACGAACGCTCATCAATTACGACTGAGGTCTTAATAAATGTTCTCATTATTTGAATTACATTGTCTAATTCTCAACCATAAGTTAAAATACATAAAATATAAGCGTTGAAACTAAAATTATTAATTAAACGTTTGGCCAAACAAATGTTTAAGTTTTTAATAAAAAATAACGGATTATTCAAATTAATTTTGAAATAGTAATAGCGTGAACCACTCTTTAAATTTATTGACTCGCTAAATGAAAACGATATTACGGCATAAATAAAGAGGAGAGAAACTTACGTTCAGAGATGATGGAAGAGGTTCTCCATCTTTCAACCAAGAGAAATGGATGGGAAGATCGCCGGAGGTGATACTACAGGTGATCTGAGCTCGACTACCTTTTTGTAGATTTGGAGGAAAATTCAGTGGACTTATAACAGGGGGAGCTGAAAATATAACGCATTATATGTTTAAATGAATAAACTGTATATAAATTACCATACATATTTATAAAATAGTTAAGAATAAATTATACATGACTCGATAGTTCTGCATTGAGTTCTACAAATTTAATTAGTTTCGGACGCAATTTTATTACGTAGACAGTTTTCATTTTATAAAATCATAATTATTTCATTTTTATCCATAAAATCATGATAGAATCAGTAACAATAAAATAAGGGTTAAAAACAGAATTAAAAAAACAGAGTATAAAAATCAATATTTTAGTAGGATAAACAGATAAATCTAAGAAAAGTAATAGAATAAACGAAAAAACGTTTAAAAAATATGTAAAAGTTAATAGCAAAAAATAAATGAAGAAAATTAAGAATTACTATGAATGAAAATATAGGAATTTCAAATATACCAACTTTATAAATAGTTCAAAAATGAAATAATTTAAAATTATGATTTATATTATAGTATAAGCACTAATCGTAATATATTATAATTACTAAAAAATGTATTATATATAATAAAAAAAAATATAGTATTTACCAAATAAATATTCGTTTGATAATACTTATTGTACTCTGATTTCATAAATTATACTCTATCTTGATATGAAAAATTATTATTTACGAAGTATTTTGAACACTTTTATTCGTAATTTTTAAAATAAAAATTCGCGTTGTATCAAGTAAAGTATAAATTTCTCTGAATAAACATAATCAAAAATATAACAGAGGACAAGTGTTCCAAGGTATAATTTTATCAAAGATAAAACAATTCCTTTTATTTAAAGAATAAAAATGTAACATGGATAACCGCAAAATTAGAACTAGTCAAAACCTCGATATAAAATCGATTATAAAAACTCAATAAATTACTTTGAACTTCGACGAGAATGTCTCTGCTGGCGGTTTGTCCTGAACCCGCGTGAACGGTACACGTGTAGGTGCCTTGATCGTTAGGAGTCACGTCCATGACGGTGAGGTGACCCTCGTTGTCGACCTTGTATCTAGGATACGGCGGTAAACTTGGACCGTCTCGAGACCATTTTACAGAAGTTATAGGATATCCCGAATACGGGCAAACTATGCTGATGTCTCGGCCGGCGATTGCGCGCACTGGTCCGATCCGTAGTCGAATGTATGGAGGTCCTTTGTTAGCGATCGCAAGCAAGTAATTGAAAATGTTTATCTTTGCTTCAACTACGTTCTTATGTACTTATCGTATAAGGTATGTATATTTTTATCGAGGTATGCAATACTATAATGTTACGATCGCAAAATGATATTTTAGAAATTCGGGTGGAATATGTTTTGTATAAACGAAAATTGTATTAAAAAATCTTAGTACCTTCGGTAATTATTATTAAAATACAAACGTCTTTTTATCTTAAATTTATTATACGTTAAAAATAGAATTATATAAATTATACAGCGCTTATATTTCTTATCGAGGTAAATATTTTTTTAAATTCAATATATTCTTTTTAGCGTACTCTGGAAACATTTGTTAAATAATTAAATTATTTAGGAGTACCGAGTATAGGTCGATTTTCTACTCTACTCACCCCATATATTGAGTCTCGCTTTGTGTTCGACGGAAGCCAGCGAATTTGATGCAAGGCAGGCATATAGACCGCCATCTTCCGTTGTAGTCGAAGTAATATTTAAATGGCTTATTACGTCTCCCGACTGATCTACGTATTGACTAATAGCGTATCTAACAATAAACAATAATAATAATGATAATAAATTTTCTTCATATTATACATTAGAGATAGTTTAAGCGAAAGTATTCGTAACTTCGTTATTTATATAATAAAGTGGTACTATGGCTTCTATGCCATAATTTCAAAAATTCAGTTATGGCATGAACAGAGTAAATATATCATATTTTAATCAAAATAATTATCATTGTTTAAGGTATATTCCGTTGTAAGCATATTTTTATTTTATGTAGAAAATTAACTTATAAAGAAAGTTTTCAAGATTATTTTAAATTTATATTAAAAATTAATTGTACAATAGTGTATTTTAATTAGTCCAGAAGCGTAGAATTCTAAATTGTATAAACTAGTACTACGTTGAACCCGATAAATATATCAGTAAAATTAAATGCATATACGGGGTATTTAAAAATATATTCTTTTATAATTCTCAATTGTACTTTAATTAATTTTCCATTATACTGATTATTATTCCATTATATGATAAATTATTCTTAAACATATTAGAAGTTATTTGTTATTGGTAATGAGAAAAATATTACAATTTCATTTGTCACATTTTAAAATATTATATTTTTTTATTCTATTTGAAATCATTAAGGACATAAGTTTTCAATTATAAAAGAACTGTATACCATAGAAAATAACATTTCGACTTTAAAGAATTAATGGATATGCGAAAAATAATTTTAACAAAATTATTTTGCGATTATGAACTATAATATACATTACAATCGTATTACTGCATTTAATTTTTATTGCAATTGGACGTTGAATAAATTCTATTATATATTTTAAAAATCTAACTAAACGATGATTTCACATTAATTGATAAACAACAGTAGATTATCATTTTTACTATATTTTAAATGAATTATTAATTCCATGAGCTGTGGAATACAATAATACCTATGACTGGATGTCACTTCACTTAAAGGATCACCGTCGAGTAACCACGTAAATGAAGGAGGAGGCGAACCAGTTGCCGAGCATCTCAAGGAAACCGGTGGTCCTGGTCGTAGAGTTTGTTCGATAAAGGTGTATTGCAATTCAGGCATCGTGTCTGGTAAGAAGTAAATTATTTATCGTTGAATGGAAAATCACTGTGATCGGATAATACTGAATAATACAGAAATCTTTACGTAAAATATCGATAAAGGTAATATTTTTTAAAAAGATGTAAGAACTGTAGCTATTAACTTTTAAATTCGATAGTAACTTTCATTTATAATTTTAACATTCTTTTTTGTAGAATTTGAAGATTTCACGATTGTGTTTAATATTTGAAAATCCCCACCTTCGTTTTATGCATCTACTTTTAAATGCCTCGGTCACACCATATAATATTAGTTTCGAAAAAAAATGTTTACATTTTTAATTTACTCGTATTTTTAACTTTGATTTTTAGTTAACCAAAGAATATATAAGAGACGCACCACCAAGTCGAAGTTCGGATGTAGCCTGTGCATTTTCTTTGTCGCTTCTTATGAGGCACTGGTACATGCCTTTGTCACGTCTACCTATGGATCCAATCACAAGGATGAGCGGCGCCGGTAATCTTACCCTTGTATCCTGAGCAATAAGAACCGGTAGGCCATCGTGAAGCCACTCTACACTTTCGATTGGAAAGCCTTCCACTGTACAATTCATCGTCGCCGTTTGTCCCGAGTTCGCAATCTGAGAATCGAGGACATGTAAGGTTTTTTTTTGTTCTTTATTGAATTCAGTATTGAATTCTTGGATGCCCTATATTTGTACCATTTGATCATCTAAATATTTAAGGCTATGTTTCACTAGTGTTAACAGTAGATAATTTATTGCATCTGGTAGTCTATATTTACTATAAATACTTTTAAAATTCATTAAGTTTGGAAAATATAATTTTTTATTATATTTTATCTTTGAATTATTCTAATTTAAATAATTATAATAAAATGAGAAAAATTTTCGCAATTATTGTTTATTTACTTTAAAAAATATCCACATTTTAAATTATTCCTTAATTTTAGGTACATAACTCGTTAATTAAAATCATTTACTTTTAAATAAAGAAAAGAAAAATTGTACAGTTTTAAATTTTAATAAATATAAATACATTAAATAAATCTTGTGTAATAAATGAATATAAATTTGTGATGCATCTACAAGATTTTTAGCAAACTTTAATTTCTAAAGGAATAACTTACTGTATACATTATTATTATTAAACAGTTTTAAGAATGTAAAGCAAAATATCCTTTCGTTAACATAATATATAAATATGCAATCATCAAAAATTAGAATATAAATATATCGAGTAATTAAATAGCATATGAATTTTTTATTTTCATCATTAATTTTATAAATAAATAAGATTAATTTTAAAGTCTTAATTAATATGAAAGTTGACAAAAATCTCTACTGCTGAATATCTATCTTAATATCTTTTTTTATAATTCGAGTTGAATAATCAAAAATTATATTTATGTATTATATTCATGTATTAAGATTTTTTAATTTAGAAATTTTCTTTTAAAAGATACGTTTCATTCTATATTTTTACTAAATATACTTTTATATATATATATTTATATGATAAAATTATCTGAATATATAAAAATCTATCGACTACAAAGAGAGTGCAAGTAAAGTATATTTTATAGATACATTTTTTGATATAAATTGTTTTTTTTTTATATTTAAATATAACACTTAAAGCGTTTCATTAATTAAAAAATAATTAAAAGTAATTAAAATATATTTCATTTGTATAAGAAATAATAATTACAATTTCTTTTTAAAATAATTTTCTCCTTATATAAATCTGAGCTTAAGACGTAGAAAAGTTTAAGCGTCGATCTTAATGCATTAAGCTTAAAGCGAATAGTTTAAAATATATGTCTTCTGTACCGTGTCACTAGTCTATATTTTATCGCTTCTTCGAGTATTTAGTATTGCAATGTAAATAAAAAAAAAGAAAATTCGCGTTCTCGGAAATTCGTTGAAGATTTCCCGTTAGCATAAAAAACGCTACTGTTGTACCTGAAGCTGTGGTTGAATGCGAGCATTCAATTTCGAAGTAACAGAGAGATGAGTCTCTGCTTGTTGCTCTCCAAATTGATTACGCGCACTACAGACGTATCTGCCAGCGTCTTGAACGTCGACTCGACGGATTCGCATCAAGTCGCCCCAGAGCTGTATTCTGCCGTAAGACTCGACTGCTACTGAGCGTCCTTTCATATAAATCATTTTAAGTCAATGAGAAAATGGGAATAAGAAAAAAGTTTCTGAGACGAGATAAATCTTTGCGAGTGAAAGGAACGACGATAAGAGCTTAAATAAGAAAATGAAGAAAAGGGTATTAAATTTAATAATGAATCAATAAATAAATATATTTAAATACGAATGAATTATCAAACTTTTATAAAGAAATAATTAAATTAAAGCTTGGTAAATCGAATTGAAAAATCCGCTTTGTTGTAAGCTAAAAAACGTAGTATCACGTTTTATAATTCGGATGAACGTTACATAAAATTCGAAATAAAGTTTATATAAATAAAACTTGAACAAATAAAAATCTAGAATCGATATATACGTGTATAGAATCGTATAAAAACGTATAAAAATCGAGCATTTAAATTAAATCTCTAATATTCGACTCTCAAAAAGCTAATTTTTATAACGTGCAGTTCTTCCGATATATCTTAAGAAGAAAAATTTCCAATCGAATACGGAATAAATAAAGCAAAAGCTTTCATTTACGGGACGTCAAAGGATTTTGTTAAAATTTACACATATTCACCGTTCACGTCGCGATACCAGGTAAACTGTGGTGGCGGGTTCCCTTGAGCTGAACATGTAAGGTGAACATCGGAATCCCTCTCTGCGGAAATAGCAATTTGCGAACGCTGCATTAACTTGGGTGGCATTGTGCTACTCGGCTCTGTCGGAAATAAAGCAAGAGGGAAATTTAAACTGGTGTCATCGAAGACACGACGCTGCTTTAAATATATACGCGATATTTGTCTTTTATTTACGCGGGTATGTTGCACAGCATTGGCTTGAGAATATTTTATCATATTATTGCTACGTAATGCTTACAGGCGGTAAGATAACAGTGCAACTTTAAGTAAAATTTACTATACGGTACTCAATTTACTACTGCGTATTTTTTTTGTTCGTTTGAAATTTAATAATTTTAGTGAAAAGATTAAAAAATGTAAATACTTATTTATACATAATCAAAATTATTCGTTTTGAATAAAATCGGGATAGATATTTTCAAATTTTTATTATCTCTGTTGAGAAGTTAATGATATTTCTATAAAAAATTAAAAACAAATGTTATTTAAATATAAATCATATAATGTATAATGGCTAAAAATTTAATTTCAATTTTTTTAATTTATGAACTTACTTTACATTACTTCTTCTTTTTTCAAGATATATCTTCTAAAATTTATTCAAGAGTCTTATATTAGAAATACAAGGAAAATATGCAAAATAATAGCAATATATTCGTAAATCTTATTGATAAATTTGTATTTAAGAATTTACATTTCGTTTTTATAATCTGCAACTTCAAATATACATTTCTTAATGAACATTTGTTTTTTCAGATGCTATTTCTTTAAAATATTTGTATATTGAGAATTTTTTAATTTACAAGTATACTCCTTTTAAATTTTAGTATACTTTTAAAATATATTTTATATTCGAAATTAAACTTAAAAATATATTGATTGAAAATGTAAATCTGATGTCAGTTAGCAATTATGTAAAAGTATCGATGCTGTCCATAGGTGTCGATAGGAATGTGACTTTAATGAAAATAAGAATAGTTTATTAGATCTGAGTTTTGTAAGACCTAAATTTAAGACAAAAATACGATTTATTATAAATTATATACTAATTACTTTTATTTATTGACCACCTGCAAACAACATATGTTTTATATTTAAATATTTATATTTACATTTAGATGTTTATCAAGAAAAATATATAATTTTAATTAAAATTAAATGTTTTATAGTTAATTCTTTTTTAATCTTTGATTCAATATTTATTGAAAATTAAAATCAATAAGCTAAAGTAATTTATATAAAATTAAATAGTCTTTTATAATTTTATGTCTTTTAAAATAATAAATTATTTGTTAATAATTCTGTTCACTTATTACAATTTTAAATTATTTTTTTGAATCTTTATTAAAAAATAAATATGTCGAAGTTCTAAAAATAATCAATAAACGTGTAAGTATCTAACAAAGTAATAGTGCATTAAAAAAAATAACAATTGATTCTCTTACCGGTGACAGTCAATGATGCCGGTTCACTTTTTTTCGTTTCACCCGTAAGCGAGTGTCTAGTCAAGCAAGAATATGTTGCTCGACTATCATCTTGCCTCGTTGATTTGATATGCAAATCCCCCTGAGATGTCACCACGAATCTTCCACCTATAAAAGTAAATAAATGATCGATTAATTTCTAGATTATGAAGCTATATGTTACAAAGTTAATTATAATTAAGAAAATATAATATTTAAATATTTAAAGCGTATATATAAATTTCTGTTTAATAAATATAAAAATACAACAATCGAACAGAAAAGAATAAAAAATTTAACGAATAAACTTTTTACATGTTGAAATATTATTAGGGCAATAAAAATATTGTTAGATACATTATAGAATTTTTAAATAAATGTTTTGGAATCTCAAGTATTCTAAATTTATCATAGGTTAAACGTTCATTGTTTTCATAATAATTTTTTCCAATTTCAAATAATTTTTCATTTACAATTTCTATTTGCTACATTTTGCTTGATCTCATACAATTATGTAAAATTATGTTGTAAGTTGATTATTTAATTTTAGGTGAAAATATATTTGTTTGGTCTCTTCTTCTATAGCTATAAAAACTTATAACATTAATTACGGCGTAATTTCCATAATACTTAGGTTTTTTACTCGATTTTCTCTCTGAGTTTTACTGGCTGGAAAAGCATTTACTTTTTATTAATGTTAATGTTATTGGAGTTTCGCGAGTAAACTGCTATATCACATAACTTGTATTTAACGATTCCGTAAAAAAGATTTCTTTTCAAATTATCATAAATAAATTTTTCAAATAGATTGATTTAATTTTCAGGCTATATAGATTCAGGTACATGAATAAGAATCTTTTTGATTAACTTATCTATAATATTATTAACTCATTTTCAACATCAAAGGTTGTTTTATTACCAATTTTCGAAGTATATAAATACTTGCTATTTATATTCCAAAGTTAGTTATGCCATAAATTTCATAGAATCAACATGAATTTCAAGAAGCATCTAAAATACTCGCATCAATATTACTGAAGTTATGATCGGAAGACTATTAAATTATAGTAAAACTAACAGTCATCTAGCAAATAGTTAAATAAACAATATCTTTGTAGATTTAGATTGTAAACTCCACAATCTATTGAATTATATGATATAAAAAAACATATTCTCTGCATAGCAACGTAGAAACTTTTTAATAATTAGGATATAATATTACAATAGTTGAAATGTTATTTTAATTATATTTATAATCCTTATATTTAATAATGTAACATATAAGAAGTGAAATAATGTAAAAGTAATTCTAGTAACACTATATATAAAAAATATTTTATGTAACATAGACAAATTTGCATATTATAGTGAAAAATCATTTAAAGTATTCAAATTTTATTTCAGTTAGGGCACTTTAAACTTACTTGGGTGCGTAAAAATCTTGCTTATACAAGTTAAACTTTTATATAGCTAAGGATTTAGTTCATATATTAAAATAATAAAATAGAAAAATGATTTTTATTAATAAATATCAATAAAAAAATAAGTGTTAATATTAATAAAATATTTATTATGAATATATTACAAATATAAAATAGATAGTATAAATTCACAATTTATCTTACGCCTTTAAGATTTCAGCGTAGCTAATTATCAATTAGAAGAATAAATTCTTTGACAACTATAATAAAATTAAAAAAAAAATAAAATAGTAAGATACTTGTAAATACAAATATAAACTTTTGAAGTATAATATAATGAATATTAAAATAAATATTAGATAAAAATAAACATTATGTTCCAAGTAATGTTTGAATTTAAAATGAGTTTTAAGGTAACATATAAACATGTTGTAATAAAAAATAGAACATTCAATATTATTCTATAATATTATTTTATAAGTTTGAAAAAAATTAAAATTTGGATATAAATAGCACATATTTGAGTTAAAGACACTTTATTTTCTTTAATAGTTATTTAAAAAACTAGTTGGAATGTATCGAATTAACAGCAATGATTAAACATTTAAATACTATATTTCGAGTTTATAAGGAAAGTAAAATACAGCTCAGTTGTTAAATTAGATTCTGTGAAAATATTGTTCATGCAGCTTTGTATATTTTAATTAACTTTATTTAAATATATCTGTTAGACAAATTGTTCAATTTAATTTATCTTTTTTAGCTAAAAATTGGTAAATCCTTTTGTTTTATTCTAGTATTTACATATATACTCTTCTGATTTCTTTTCAATACTAAATTGCAATAGAAAGCGATTGCAACATTAAATCATGTGCATCAGACACTAGTTGTATATACCTATGACCATTATTTTATTTGGATTTATTGATTAGCTGATTTTCTAAATAAATATGACTTTTTTCTATTTATAGTATTATTTAAAATGCTCTAAATTATATTCGGCTTTTTTAGTTTGCTATTTATATTTAATCTTTGAAGCCAACTTGCACACACTGAACATATTAAAAATTTAAATAAATTTCAAATTACCTAAATACTGGTATATTGGATTTTCATATTCTATAATTATAATTTTATAATAAAACTACTATAAATCTCAAAATGTTAAGAATATCATGATTGAAAATTTCGTTTCTCTAGAGCTTAAAATGTTTCAATAAATAGATAAATCATATGATGTTTCGCTTATATTAAAATAATTTTCAATAGAATGTTTTAATTAATTATCCAAATAATATAAGTCATTATAATTAGATATATAATAAATAATTTTCAACGATATTTGAATAGAATCATTACATAGATTCATTTAAGAATTTAGTGAATTATTTTGTAAATCTATTATAATAAAGTTCAAAACTATGTTATATCTAAATTAATGAAACCTTTATATATAAACTATTTTTTTAATGTTACATAAAAGCTTAAATCAGTTATAAACTTGATTAGCTAAGTTCTTGTACTAATACCTTTGTTAAAGTGCTAATCGCACCATGAATATATTTCCAAGAATTGATTACATTTGTTGTTAGCTATACAGCTAAGTTTTTGTTTACATTTTACTACATCATGGAAAATACAGTATACAAATAATATCACCAATAATTTAGAAATATCATTTCTAAAATTGAAATTTAAAATTTTTATATTTTTTTATCGTTAGATTTAATATCAATATCATCAGTTTCAAAACTTTAAAGCACTATTAAATTCATTAAAGGAAAATTTACACTTAATAGCTTTACTAAACAATAATAAATATAATATCACTGTTATTTATCTAATTTTATTTAGGTGTTGTTAATCAGAATTTATATTATCTATATAATATCAATATTTTCATAGATCATAGATTATTACATAATATTTTTAATCTAAATTAGTGAATATATTCAGTCGAACAACCTGTAAAAATATATGACTAAATAATATTTTTCTTGAGTTAATTTTATTTGCGAATAATAACAGTGAAATTTTTAATTTTATTTCATAATATATAATGATATGTTTTTCTACAATATAGTTGAAAACTGTATTTTGTTGAACATTTTGAGTTTGTTTAATTTTAAACTTACTTCAATCTTTCTATTGAAAACGTGGAAAATAATTTTCATGAATTATAATATATCTATTGAAAGGTTTAATTGTAATATTTGTAATTTTACCTGATCAGATCTGTTTCAAATACTAATTGTATACTGACTATGTCTGCATTATACCTCTATTGTTAAATAATATACTCTACAAATATTATATAATTATATAACATTAAGGTTTATTTATTATATTATTTTTTTAAAATGTATTGTATATTTAACTTAGTCTAATTAAATAAAAATTCAATACATTACAAGATAATATGAACAAAATATTAAATCTATATTCATGTAAAATAACAAAGAGTATAATATAGTTAGAGACTTTAGCTTTTCATAGTATATGTGAAACTGCTTAAGGCAATGAATAAACTTGAAGCTTTTTATTTCTTATATGATGAGAAAATTATAAGGTATCTGTAACGTTTTTATACACGAGAGTTTATAAAAATTATTACATATAATATTTAAATTATGAACTAATGATTAAAAAAACTGTAGTAGTTTAGAAACTGAAATAATCGTTAAATAAACTCATAATCGAATTAGAAAATATAAGATAATAAATAAAAATATACATAGATAATTATTTTGGAAATGGACTATGTTTTAGATGTTCAGAGCTTCAAGAGCTCTTTAAGTGATTTATTTTGAGAGAACTTGCTACTTGTTCTTTTGAAAAAGTTAAAGTACTATTAACTTACCTTTTTTAAACTTTAAAAATTCTTAAATAATTATTTAATAACCAGCAGCGTAAAAAATGAGTAAATTTTGATAATAATAATATTACCTGGTACTTGTTTTGAATATTTTACTATATAGGGTTATTTTTAATAGAGTAAACTTGTTTAAATAAACAGAGCTTATATTAAAGCTTATATTAAAATACAATACATTATAAAAATAAATAAATAAATGGATATATATGATTCATAAAAAATATCCTTTTCGATAAAAAATTTTTATTTTAGTAAATATATTATATACATTAATAATTCATAATACACATAATTACATAATATGCATATATTTTTCTATATATATTAATATATAGATTTCATAATTTGTGTAGATGTTTGATAAATAAAAAAATTATTACGTTAAATGATAATTCATTATTCAAAGAAATTGTAGAGAAAAGAGTAAAAGACTAGAAAGTAATTTCCTTGAAGCAGAATCATACATAATTTGAGATTTTGTATATATTATAAGAGGTTTATTAAATCTTAACATGTTCACTGAATAGCTTTTATCTTATACCAAGAAAGTTTCTATAGATTAAGAATGTTCTTTAGTGCAAAAACCTTTTCTCTATGATATGAAGGTAATAGAATCTTTTTGAATTATCCTTATTGCCACCAGAAGTTAAAATCGCTAGAGGTTCATGAGATTTATTAAATAATCAAAACTGTATTGCGTTTGGATCAATTAGTATTTTAAGATAGATAGCTTTATTGTTAATAATATAATAATTCGATATATTACAGAATACTTCTTTAAGAATTAATATGCTGTATTGTACAATACTAGGCTTTTAATAAGGGAAGCTTTCATACACATTGAGTTTGATCATTGAATTTGTGCATTGAATTGTATTTATGGAGTATATAAATACAATAATTACATTTATACATATTATGTTTCGATACGAGGATTGTCTCTATTTGAGTGAAACTTGTGTCAATAGAGTTTCCATATGTATAATTCAGGATTAGTAAATTATATAATAACAGAATAATATTATAATCTTTATATTATCATTACGAGGGAGATAGAAACTGGTTCTTATGTCTTTCATTTATCTGATGAAACATCCGACTATCTTACCATTAAAAATGATACACGTATAATGAATAAAAGTATTTTTTCTATTAAAATAGTTTTCTATGAATTCTTAAACTATAGCATGAATAATTGATAATATTTTTTAATTTTCCAAATTATTGATTTAGTTTAGGATTCTTTCATATTAAATTTATTTCGAAATATTAGTTTATTTAAATCTTACATGTGTAGTAACATTTAATTTTAATTAAATTTATAAAAGTTATATACTAAAAATATTATTTTCTTCTATTTCTATTTTATAACTATCTGTAATTAAAATATGTAATTTTTATTAATAATATATATATATATATATATATTGATTAGAATATCATCATTATTAAAGATGAAATTCTATTATGTAAAAGAAAAACCGTAAATTTTTCTTTAAAGAATAATCGAAATTGAAATTATTTTATAATTTCAATACATACTTATTAAATAAAAGTAAAAATAAAAACTTCATGAAAATTTATTTTTAATTTATAGTATAATTATTTCCAATTAACTATTAATTATTTTAATACGATTATTAAATAAAATATCTTGCTTTTGAATTTTTATACATTATTTTTAAATTTACGAAGGATTTAGGTAACATATTACATATTGTAACGAAGAACTTTTTTATGACACAAAAATATTTCTTGACAGAAAGTATTTCTTTCATAGTCTATCTTGTATTTATCGTTCAAGAATGGCTGAGTATCGTGTCTGCTTTATCCTCATCAACGTCGGGACCATTGATATCGAACCACGTAGTCAGTGCAAATTTATACTATGCTCGAAGAGGCATCGATACTTATTAAGAATAAAAATATAAACGGAAAGAAAATATTGTACGTAAAAATAAAAAATAATGTTTTTTCTTATTCACAAATAAAAAAATATTTATACAAATATATGTAATACATTTTTTCAATACGGTTCATCGGATGTTACGGAAATTCATTTTAAGTTTATTCAATAGTGAATCCGATGTAAATACTGTTTTTGTTCCATAGTTTTCTATAAGACGTAAAAGCAATTCTTGCCCATTGGCAAATAGTTCTGTAGAATCAACTGTTTACATTTTCCCCTACCACAGTTAATCACCCTAAAATATTCATTGTAAAGACAATACAATAACATTGAATCACTCCACTCTAGCAATAAAGGAACTCTTATAGACAATCGAAATTCATGCTTTGTGTAAACACCGATTCTTACGCAAGATCAGAGGGGATTTGTTCTTCTAGCTTTCACATCAAATCTTCTTTTTTCGAACTTTAGCGCTAATAGTTCTTCTTTTTGGTTACACCGTGTATTATTTCGGGCTATTCTAACAAATTGAAGAATCTTATCAGATGAATTATAAATAATTGATAAATGAATCCTAAATGAACACTTTACCTTTTTTCCTGTTTTATATTTTCTTTTATTCGTTTCGAGATTTCCGCTTTACCGTAAAATTTAACTTCTACAGATTATGGTTTCTCATCGTTTAAACGAACAAATCAAATAAAAAAGATACATAAATATGGAATTATGCGTAATTATAATAAAATAATTTATATCACGAGATTTCCTATTTTATGTATTATTCCGCATAATTACAATTTATATTTATATTATTATAAATTAAAATATGAATGAAAAAAAGCTTGCATAACGTTATTTTAACCATTTTTCTTTTCAAATACCCATATTTCCAAATAAAAGCTAATCTTTTATATTTTATGACGATTTCATATAATTCATCTTATTTTATTTTAATATTCAAGGGTACATAAAAATAAAAAGTATTAAATTACAGTAATAAAGATATTAAAATATATTTTTTAATATTTGAAACTTCTTAAAAATCATGATATTTATAACATTTATAGTGAATTTAAAAAAAAATTCATAAATGTATATATATATAAATGTCAATACGAAATTTGTAACTAAATTTAAAAACGAATGTTTGAAATTTTTAATACTATTTAAAATATGCTATTATATTTTTACTTGAATATACATTATATTAAAATACATACATTTAAGAGACATAGGCTTACAATATATCTATTATAAGGTATTTCTCTTACTCACAATGTTTCACTCTAGGGCTTTCTGTTTCTCAGCGGAATCACAAAAATTGAATCAGATGAAAGGCGAGTTCATCTTAATTATTTGTACTTTATATAGGAATATGAAACTAGAAAGAATAATTCTATGTTTGTGTCTTAATTATAGATTTCTTACATAAGCCTTTAAAATTTATTTATTTAAATTTAATTTTAAAATTAATTATCATTTTCAATCTTTAGATTTTTTGTTTTCTCTTTTATGTTTTTATAACTTTCGTGGTCAAATATAACTAATATTGCAATATAAACTCGGCTTTCAAATTTTTGTCTATAATTCAGTAAATATTCCAAAGCGAATGAAAATAAATATAATAACACTTAAATAGTAAAGTACAAGGTTAATTTGCCAATAAGAACTGTTTTGAATATAGTTTGAATCTCGATTCGACATAATATTATTATTGCGATTTTTAGTGCATCAAATATCGTAAGAGCGAACGACGGTCAATAATCGTTCTAGCGTATATTCTTTTATTCAGCAAAGAGTGCGTATCGTTGAGCATATTAGAACAAAGTTGTTGCTCTTAAACACAAAGAGCACAAGAAAGGATACGTGGCTGTGGAAGAAATGTATAAAAGGAGATGTCGCGCACCTGTTCAAGATTTATCTCCCTTGATCAGCATGCTGATCACACCTGACCGGTTCTCATTCGTAGCCATGTGTTGACATAAAATAAGAGTTAAATTTTTGATAATATTTCTGATTTCCATATTGTGCTATCGCGTATCCAACTACATTATTCTACGGGATGGGTGTACCCTCCTGCATATCCAATTGGGTTATTACATGGTTGGAATATTCCCTTGCTACACCTAACTTTGTCATGGTATGGGTTAGATACCTCGTTTTCAAATACATTCGACTTTGTTATTATGTAGGTCGAATTCCCTTTCCTATCCTAATGTTTTTCGATTATTTTTTTTTATGTATTGACAATATATTTATATTTATCATTAGATTTTATAAATAACGATACATTATTTTTTAAAACTGCAAAAGAATCTTTAATTCGTGAGTCAAATAAACATAAAAAAGTAAACTAAAAATCTAGAGCAGCTTAAACTTTTATGATTACTAGAATCGAAGTAGATACACTTAGAAGAAATTGCATAACGCTTACATAAAAATATATATTTCTAGAATCTATTTATGGATTTATCAAAATAATTAATTTGTGCAAAAATAATAGCAAAAAATATTTAGTATTTATGACAATATCTTTTTTTAAATTAATTTAAATTTACAATTACACTCAAAACATAAATCAATAATGCCTCGATCGTTACTATCCTTTACGAGTTCGTTTAAGTCAAGTTAGCTTTGGTTTGGTTGTGAAGAGAGTATTTTATTTTCCTTTTTTCCTGCAGCTACTGCAGTCAGATGTAGTTATATAGCATAAGATTGAAACATTTAATTTGCAAGATTTTAATTGTATAAAGGATAATTCTGTAAGAAATAATAAATAATGTATAAGGAATTGTTTGAGAAAATAACAATTGATTAATTCTATTATAATTGTGTTATATTTCAAAATGATATTAAGTTTGCATAATGTGTCAGTTATACTTTTTAAAAATATATCATAATTTAAATACAATATAAAACGAGAAAAATATTTTTCAGTATACTTTATTTATTCGTAAAATTATTCACATTTAGCCGCCACGTTCAATTAGTTGGAATGAATTATTTCATATCATAATTTAACAAGATCTCATAAACAATTAAAATTATTAGTTACGATAGAATATCAAGAACTTTAATTTTATTTCTACCTTTTATTATTATAAATTTCGTACAAAAAGTTTTTAAAAGTAAAGAAAAATAACTATGATAAGTATTTCTGAAATTACTCATAAAATTAATTGTAATCATAGTATTAAAATTAGATCACTAATGGTATAAAATAATATTATCATTAGAAAAGCAATATTTTTATTATATTTTTTAATAATAATTTCATTAAATAGATTTCATAATCTTTTGTTTTAAATGAAAATATTAATTGAATTACGAATTTTATTTTTCTATTGTATATTAAGTGTAAAAAATAAATTTAAATAAATTTTAAGTAAATTTTATTTTATTATATAAAATAACATAAGGATTTATACTAACTTTTTAAATAAAATAAGAAGTAAAGTTTATTATTTCATATTAATTGTAAGCAAGCAGAAGTCATATATTTTTCAGTATTTTTTCTCCTTACTCATTTATTAATAATAATTTAAGGAAATAAAATCCTCTAAATATTAAACTGAATAAATGTTTATTTCATTCTATATGTTAATTTAGTATACATTTGAGAAAAAAACTTTTTGATAAATAATATCTTAATGAGCTTTCAAGGATATAATTCCGAGAGAGGAATTATTTAGTTATTAAACAAATTTACCCTAACCCAATATGTACAAACGATTTTCAGCTCTTGTATAAGATATAGCATATATAGAAGTGAGGGAGTAAATATAAATATGTATTGAACATGAATCCTTGAGGTGATACTTAATTAATTGTTTGCTACTGAAAGACTAACTCGAATACGGTGTGTTTATTTGCAGGTGAATAAGCTCGTTAAAATCTGACCCGAATGCATAGTATTTCTGTTTTTAACAAATTCATATAAACGCTTTTGGTATTGTAACCAGTAGACTACAATTTACTATATTATTATGTGAAATAAAAAATCTAGTGAATATATATTCAGGCTTTCTACCATTTGAAGATGTTTTTATTATTTCTGTAAGGACTATTACAATGTTAAGTGCACTTGTATGCAATCCCTTGTTTTTGGCTACGGCTTTTTAACCTTGTAACAAATCTTTATATACTGTTTCATACATTATTCATCATTATCATTTCATAAAATATATTAAAAATAATTTTAATCTTAAAAAATTCAATATTTTAAACAAAATAAAAAAGAATAATTTATTTATATAATGTAAAGTTTACTGTGTATTATAAGAACATAACAAATAAATAGCAAATTTAAATTGTTCATATTTAAATACATTTATATGATTATTTTTATGTATAATCTGTAAGAATAAATAAAGAAATACGAAAATTTTTTAAAAGGATTAAATTATGCATTCATTATTTAATATTGATAACTTATATATTAATACTGTATAGTAAATCAATTTATACTCAACAGAAAAATTATAAATATAGGTTAAAAAATAAAATAGAATCAATTAGATTACAATTAGTGGATTTTTATACGATTGCAATATCCATACTTCTACTTTGATGATGCGAAAAGGCACTTGTAATTAGCATAAAGATTAAAGAAAATACATTAGCAAGAAAAATTATTCGATCAAGTTTTGCATGTACTTCGTTATTATATGAAATATGAAGACCAGTCGCTTAAATACTACTTTCAAGAAATGAATTTTAGTATTCTGTTTGATCTGATAAATCTTTAATGAGAAATAACTGAGACTCTCTTATTTATAGAATCGATTACATAATTTATAAATTTATATAATGTTTAGTTAAATTTAAATGGAGATTTTTTAAAAGTTAATAAATTTATTTATTTTTTCACTTCTTTAAGTATTTTAAAAATTAATTTTATGAGATTTAGATTGAATACAATGTATGGAAACATTTTTCTAATAAAGGCGTTGAAAACTAATTATATATATTAAGATTGTGGAGTGCAACGTCTAATTTTTCAATTCTTTAAAATAAATTATAAAAATAGATATTGAAATAAATAAGTAGAAAATATTTTAATATGAAATGATTAACATACAGCAACTAATATATAAGATGAAGAAATTCTATCTTTTTTTTATTCGAATTACTTGATTTCTGAATTCAGTATAAAATAAAAGATATACACAATTGATTCATACATTATAAATTATTATCACTGAAAATCTTCTTTATATATAATACATTTGTGATATAAGTACTACATCTCTTTTAAAATTTATGTTTATTGAGATTTATAAAAACTTTATATCATAGTACAAAGACAACATTTTTATAATATCGTTTATTGGACTCCTACACATTAGATATTTGACCGCAACAGTAACATGTTCTAGTTTATAACCGAGTTTCTTGTTATTCCTACAACAGTAATTTAAAACACGTGTTGCTAGTTTCTTTGTAATTTTAAGAGCACAAATATCAGTTTTATTAATGAGTTTTATAATTCCTTTAAGTTTGCAGCTTGTTCACCTTTATATAATATTTATATTTCATATTTACCCTTACATCTTCCATATTTACAATTCTCTTTGAGTTCTTTGTCAAAGAGATCAAGCAGATATAATTTATTCTATAAGTTAACCACTAAGAGCTTAGCTTTGAAAATCGAATTCTATAATATATGTAATATAGTACATTAAACTTACGATACCTACTTCATTCTTAAATTATTTGAAACGTATGAATAAGGCATTTGGATATATCGAGCAAACATACTTATTCTAATCTAGACACAAGCATCATTAATTATTAGTATACAGCGGTAAACCATTAATTCGTTAAAGTTAAAAATAAACTTCAATTTCATGAATTCCTATATCGGCAGGTATAATTTTCATGCATCGATAGCGATTACTTTTAATGATTTTATTCGTCGTTTCATGTTATTACGGTGAAAACAAAATAAGGAACTAAAGAGAGAGAAAGCATTACATTTTATCAAAATTGTTTCATAAATGACGATAGAACAAATATTCATAAGTGAATGAAATCGGGAATAAAAACTAAGAAAGTCTGGCAACAACTGTATCATTCTTACCACCAAGATTCGATATTCTTTCTGAATTGATATACCCTACTGCAAATATATAAAGAAAAGCCATTTCAGCACAAAGGCCTCGTGTAATCCCTAGCACGTATGTATAAAATAAAGGAGGAAACAGACATAAAAAGAAATACGATTTAAATAATTTAACCAATGATACATTATATGAAACAAATAAATAATAAAAGAAATTTAAGAATCGATAGGAACATATACATCGTATATTAAAAATATATAAGATACGCAAGTGCTTCGTGTATGAATACATTTTACTTTTTAAAGATTTTTTATTTAACTAGTGAGGATGAAGTTTCAATAAACATGTAATATAGCGATCAGTTTATAAAAGTACTATCTCGATAAATTTCAATGGATATATTTGCTGTATGTGTATCTCTACGTATGCGATGGACTACGTAAAAAAATATTTGCTAAGAAAAATACTGTGTAGCGAAAAGTTTTATATATAGAATAAATAATTTTTTTATTATTTTCATGTAGAGCATAAACAGAAAATTTCATTTTAATTTATTTATGCTAAAGTATGTTATTTAAATAGACAAAATGTTAAGCTACTTTTATTTAAAGAGTAGACATTTCGTATTTTTCACGAAATTCATTCAATTTTTTTCTACTTTATTGATAACAACTTTTTAAATCAATATTATTCTTATATTTGTAATCATATGCTATTATGATTTCTTTAAAGTGTTAATTTAATTTACTTAGTAAACTTATATTTTTGAACGATGTTGCGTAATATTTATTGACTTATTGACATGAATAATAATATTCTTATTACGTACAGATTTGAGTTTGAATTTTTTTCAAAAAATAATGTGCATATATATTTTTTTTTCATATAAATATAATATGAAATATTACTATATAATAAATAATAAAACTATATTCATTATCAATATATATATAATATATTATTTATATAATGAGTAATACAATGACAATAAATTTTATAATCTGATTGTTTATACATTGATTTTATAAGTACAAATAAAAAATATTTTTCAATAAAGCTTGGTTTAAATATATATTTTAAATATACCGTTTAAATATACGGTAATAAATATAAATAAGTAGAGATTAACTTTCATATAAATTTTTGAGCATTGAGAAATAAAGTATCTCTCACTATAACTGATCGGTATAAAATTCATTATTATACTTATGTTCTTAAAATTAAATGTTTCTTTTAATTAATTTTTGTATATATCTGTCTTTTTTCATATATGTGTCATAATATCATTATTCAATAAAATGATAATATTTGTTAAATTGAAAAAGATTAAATGTAAATTAAAATAATTATTGTAAAATTTTTTTAATTATTTCTTAAAATATTGAATTAAAAAATGAAATCTTTATATAAATAAAGAAACGTCGACTTTCATTAGTTTTTAATCTACATTTTAAATAATCAAACGATAAATTATTTAAAAAATATATATATGTATTCTTATGCATTGTAATATTTGATATAATTTTTTGACAATATAATATATTATATAATTAGAATTGATTTAATTTTTATAATTATATATCAATTCATTTATTCAAAGATAAGCATTATTAACATTTTTCTTTTTAAAATGTGTTTATACAGCTATAAATGAAACTTTTGAACGTTTTTCTTATTTGATACCAATTATAAAATGTAACATTATTTTATATTTTTTCTCGTTGCAAGTTAATTTTGCAATGCTTGAATTTTACGTTTGTTTGAAATTTACCTGTGTCGGTGCTCCCGGGCAGTAGAATTGATTCGTCTCGATACCAGGACGTAACGGTGAGATGCTCTTTGATGTCCTCGCGTGCAGTACACGACAACACGGCATTGTTACCTTCCACTACAGGGGAGCGATTTACTCGAACCTCGTAGCCAGGTACTGTAAGCACTATAAAAAAAGAGTACGTTTTTCAATTAAATAAATTACGTAATATGAGGTTAATGTAAAATGTATGGAAAACGAGAAACAGATGAGAGAAGGGAAGAATAGATAAGGAGAAGCAACAGGAGAATAATCTTTTTCTTGAAAGTAGCTACGTTATTGAGCGAATCCTTTCTCCCGCGAAATGAAAATAATGCTAATGTAACGCCCGAGATACTTGAATTTAATAAAACGTGAGATTTTCTGTCGGATGAGAAGATCGAGGGAGCAAAGAGCTCGTCTCGAAAATAGATTTTTGTATGCTTGTCGTTGAATGCTGCGTTCGTTCCTTTTTCCTTTTTACTCGTTCCTCGCTACTGGAGAAAAGGTAGGACGAAAATTGGGAGTTTCGCGTGCAAATTCGTTATATACAGGTATGGAAAAATGATTCTAAGATCGTAAAAGAAGCGAAATAGAAATAGTCCCGCTTCTTTTTCCACCTACATCTTTTCCCCTACTTTATACTTGGCCGATAAAATTGAGAAGGGAAAGAGTGTCAGCGGTGGTATGGCGGCTCAGAATAAAACGAAATGTGCAAATGAAGCCAATATGCGCTCCGTTTCCCTATCTGCATGCTCAGCCAACCAACTTATGATATTTCTCGAGCCGAGTTACTTTTTTATCTTTCTCTCGCTTGATCTTCGTCTATTTTTTGCTCTTTCATCCGTTTTCTGATCTCCAGTCAAAGAAAAAATTTCGAAGAACGAAGCGCATCCGTCACTATGGACCATCTTTAAAATTTATTCGAAATTATTTTATTCTATGCTCGACGTCAAACGAGTATTTTTAGAAAAGACAAATATATTACGTTTAATAGATATCGGATGAGTAGTTGATACGAAAAGCTTATCTTTTAATAGGAAACTCGTTGAGTTAAAATTGTGCAATGTATACAATGATAAAATTGTGGCCGTTCAGTTAGGATAAATTTAAGATATAATTTATTAATAAACGATATTAAATTTTTATTTATTGAGATAATTAAAGTAAAAATTTCTTATTTCTATATAATTTAATAGAATGTTACATAAAATTAAATTTTTTATTATACGTATGTTTTTCTTATACTTTACCTCTTTTATCGAAAAGTATCATTTTTATTTCTAATTAATTTTTTGTAATTAATCTTGAATTTTTTTACTATAATATAGTTTTCGTATATCATTCTTAATAATTATGATATTATTATAAAATAATTAGCAATAATTTATTAACGTAATAATACGGTACATTAATAATAAATTTGTTACTTTATCTATTTCTTTTTTCTTTTTGAAAAAATGTATTTGTTTAAATTTCTTACATTTATATTCTTTATTTTATGCATGCATTAATTTTCGAATAAGCTGATACTATGTATTTTATTTTTTACATTAATTTCTTTTTCTTTTACATTAATTTCTTTTTCTTTTACATTTTCTTTTTTCTTCTCATTTTTAATCGATGTATTTCATCATTTTATCGTGTTTTTTCTTAACCTTCTGTATTCTTCCTCCTTTTTCTCGTTCATATTTTTCTTATCCATTATTACTTCCAAATTTTTTTTAATGCTTTTTCTTTCTACCTTCATAATTTATGTGACCATCTACAGATTATCGTATTCCATTTTCAATTTTCTTTCTTTCATTTGTCTTCTTCATTTTATTTTTCTTTATTTTCTCATTTAAAACTTTTCTAATTAACTTTATTTTTTTATTTTTTGCATTTTCGTCTGTATGTTTCGGACTATTTTTCATCATTTCATTATCTTTATTATTCTTATGTTACTTATTCGTTTTTGTATTTCAAATCATTCGTTACTTTTTGTGATTCCTTTAAAATTACTCTCCTCAGGTAATTTCTAATTTACTCTATCAGGTGCTGTATCATTTTGTTTCGGTTTTCTTGATTGCTTCCTAACTTTTGAGTTAGAATATATTACTTTCTATTGTCTTTCGAACTTCCTTACACTTTTACTTTTCTTATTTTATATTTGGATGTTTCTTTCTTTTGAAGTGTACTTTTTTTCCTAATTTTTTAAACAAAATTTATGCTTCATAAATTTAATTTTATATAAGTTAGTTTTATATTAAAATATACAAAATTTTATTATGTTCTACATTTTAATTTTTTTTTTAATTTCTTATGTTTGAAACAAGTTTACTAAATGTAAACTATATAATAGATAAAAAAATAATATCGTCAATTAAATTTCTTTTTTAACTAAAAAATGTATAATTATCAACAATGATTTAGTAATTAATGATTTATTTATTATCAAATAAAAACTATTTCTATTAATATGAATTTATTAAATTTATTTGTATTTTATAATAGTATATAAATACAATTGTCGCATAATTACATCACATTACAATTCTGATTTGGTAATAAATACACATAATTTAATACGGTTACATGACCACCGTTATTATTACATATTTTATAATCATTACTATAATAATAAATTTTATATGAATTTAATAACAACCGCACAAACTATGAAAATAGTAGTCCATAGCAATTTGATTCTCTTTTATTGACATTTAACTTCTTTTACAACTATTTTCTTATTAAGTAATAAATCTTAATACTAAGATATTTTAAATTGAAAAAACTAAAAATTTCAAGTAATTTAATTCTAACTTATTAATTTCTAATAAAATTTTACTTGAAAAAACTTCTTATTTTAACAGAAAGGCTAAATTAATTTATGTAGCAAAAAATAATTTCACGATATTTCATTATTTAATAATATTTATTTTATATATAATTTCATTATTTAATTATATGTATTAATACTTTCAATAAACTCTAAGTAAATGTAATATAAATAAGTTATTTATATTTTTATTTTTATATTTGTATTAAATTTTATTTAAAGTTTCCATTAAGATTATCAAAAGATTAAAATAAATTTTCTTTTTATATTACTCTTTATATATTTTTATATTTTTCTTTTTAAATTCTAAGGGGCTTTTGGTCATTTAGATTTTCTTTCTTATAAATGTATGTTTTTAATATTAATAAGTTAGGTTCAATAAAAACAGAATTTTCTTACCCTATATAGCAGTATTAAAAGTAACAAAATATTCAAGAGCTCTCAATTATCGTCTTAACTCTACAGAATGAAAGTTGCACCTTGTAAGGCTTTTTTGGGTTTTTCTTTTGCCTTATGAATAAACTATAGTCATTAAAGTTGTTTAAAATGAAGATGTGAATAATCTTTTTCGTAAAAACTACCATTTTTAAAAACTAGAATTTTCAAAATTCATGCGAAGAGCCACAATAATGAAAGGATATAAAAAGGATTTTCATAAAAATTTAAAGCATTTTAAAGAGATTTAATTCTTCACGCAGAGTGGAAAATAATATATTATATGTTATTTTTGAATAATATTGCGTATAATAGTTTTTTACGAATCCATAATGAATTTATATACAATATACTTGCATGGACTTATAGAAAGAGTTTAAATAGTGTATTTGTAAAATAATATCTAAATCAATTGTAAAACACATTTAGAAGGTTATAATTTCACTAAATTTTTGTTTGTGGCTCTTACCGTATTACAGTATTTTTTACTTAACTTAGATCTTCACAATGTTCATGATTCATTGTTAAAGCTGCAATGGAAAGTTTCGTAGTAGAATCCTTTTTATGGTTCTGTGAGTTTCTGAGTGTTTCCTTCAAAATTTAGATAGCAGAGTCTTTCGAAATCAGATTAACATTATATTTAACGCTAATTATTAAATATGTTTTGTTCAAAGTAACTATTTAAAACATAGTAAAAATTTATTTTTCTTATAAATGGTTGAGTTTTACTTCTCTTGGAGTAAACCTTTTTCAAAATAATTTAATGAACATAAATTATTCAATAATATCAGAATTATTAAAAAATAGATTAAATTATATTAATACTGGATGTCAGTACAGAAAAATTCTAAATGATTTGAGGTAATTTTTGTTATATTTTTTAACTAGTTTAGAAATTTAAATTTATATCTTAAATTAATATAAAAGGAATATTCAAGCAAAAGCTTAAACGAAAAATGAAAACGTAATCTTTCTAAATGATGAAGAAATTACAGAAATGAAGGAAAGAAAATGAGAATGAAAATACTTGACCGTATAATCTACAAGAAACGATTCTCACGTTGAATAACGTAGTTAATAGGAATAGGAATTCTTACGCATCGCCAAGCGAGAAAGAGAATGGTTAAACATCAAATAACTTATCTAACAAAGATAAGGATGAAGACAAGCGTTAAGAACGTAGATGCAAAATTGCGATGTAAATGGGCTGAGGAGATTGAAGTCAGGCACAAAACCAGAAAATCGGTTTTGAGAAGTGTCATTGAAGCACGTATTTACAAGACTTGTAGAACTATTCTAAATGATGCGTGGATTCTCTAGTAGGTGATTATCAACGAATCAATAAATCGAGTTCTATTTATACTTTTTATTTATGCATTTATTCCTAGCAGAATCGATCACTACTTGTAATACGTCGTCTTTAACCGGTTCTTTGTGCACTGTTTCGTGTTCGTTCCATTCATTGGTTTCTTCGGTGTAGTGTTTGAGATAAATCGATCCAATCGAGATACGCATTCTTATCATGGATCTTCATTGTTTGATTGCTCAAGATATTTTGTTATTAGTACACCGGGTACTTACTACCCTCTTAAGTGTGAATGAGACACGCGTCATCTGGTGTTCATTCCACAAAGGAAACGAGTAATAGAAAAAAGCACGTCCGTGACAATATTTCTAGATTACAAACGGTGATACGACCAACTTGAATTTATAAATTTGTAAAATTAAAAAAGTCTTTGATTACTCGGCGGAGATAAAGCTATAGCGTGTAAAATAAAGAAAGTAAATTTTTACATATGTATGTGATTAAATATACAAATAAAATATAAAAGATAAAGATTTCTTATGAATAGAAATTTTGAGAAAAAGTTTCCGAAATGAATATGTTAGCCAAGTTATTGCACTAAAAAGAGGAGACTTGGTTCTCAACGCCACATCAAACTGTAAGTTGGGGAAGCAACCCTATAATTTTATCGGATATTCAAAATATGAACTTGGAAATACACGAATGAGTAAAAATGCTCTCATCGTGCTCAAATAGACGGTAAAATTGGATACTCAAAAATAGAAAAAAATATCGATATGTTAGACTGAAACGTTTCACATAAATTAAAAAATTTATACTTATATATGCATGTATACTTATATATAATCGAGAACTGTATCGAAAAAGAAATAATACCATAGTATCACTTTTAATAAATGACGCAATTATTTCGATGTGAAACAGAAGTACAAATAAGACTGAATTTAAAAAAAATAATGTTGATCCTAGAAAAAAATATTAAAATAATCGAATAATAATCATCGAATATACATTAAAATATCGTTAAAAAAACTTTATTTTTAAATATATATTTTTGTTTGATAGTGGTATCCAAATATGCCATCAGAATCCACTTTCATTTTGGAAAATTCAATATTTTTTCTTAGCATAGTTGCATCTACATTTATAAAAATTTTATTTTCTACGTTTTTTTAAAATATTTTCTTTTAACGTCAAAGCACCATAAAATACGGGTATTTTCGATTCATCAATAAAGGTCAACTATGCTCACATACCACGAATGCCCCCATGTTGATATATTTTACGTGACCCCCAGTAAAGTAATTTTTGGATTCCAACGAGAATCAATCATAGTCCACTTTATCTCATAACAAAGTAATAAATATTAATAATAATTCAATAACTTGTAATTTGATATTTATCAAGATCGAATCAAATGATCAACTAAAAAATAAAATATATTCGTCATGTAATATTACTTAACGTATAATTATATTTATATTTATCAATCCATTTTTATTAAGAATATTTACCTTTCAAATATTAGTACCTTAATATTTGTTATCAATTGTATACTTACATTATAATTTCAATATCACGTATGTTTAAATTATACCAGAATATCAAGGTAACAAATTTTTTCCGCTCTTTTACCGTATATAAAAAATGATTTATTTTTATAAACGCCATCGCATTTCCTATAAATTTCAAAGAAATATTTATTTATTAGGTAACAATTATAAAAAAAAACGAAAAATAAATAAATCCATGGTTCTAAAAATTTATGAGAAAATAATGGCATTCTCCCTACAGCAGCGCCTATAAACTTTAAACGTCGTATAATATACAAAATGTTATAAATACTTTCATTCCTAGACACGAAGGTGGTCGAAAACGCAATTTCTCCACACCGAAACGATCGTAAACGCCTGAACTCCCTTCCTCTATCAGGAACCACCTTCTCGCCTACACACCCCTACCCTTTTATACCACCGGACTGAAACCACTGGTACGACCACATCGTACGTATCTCGGAAGCACATTAACGTTAAGCGTTTTAAATGAGCGGGTGGTATTGAAAAATATTGTAAATAAATTTTTCTTGTTTTTCTAGGTGTTATTATTTTTATTGCGTTATTTAAGATGTGTCTGTACGTGATAAATAATTGTACAAAATGTATCAAGAATTTTTTATTGTAAATTGGAAAATTTAATAAATGATAATTCGAAATGGAATAAAGAGGAATTTACAGAAGTTATCATTCAAAAAATTATACATCGAATGATTACGATCGCGTTTAATCGATCAAAATTTTGAATAAAATATACTTGTATTCTTATAATGCGAATAAATATTACGATACTAAAGGGTTTTTATTAAAAATTAATAATCTCATTTATCGCATTTAATATATGAGTTAATTAAATAAATATGCAGAATTATGCTTAATACGTTAATATCGTATTAAAAAAATATGTGGTACTGAAAAGAGTAATAATATATCCGCATCAATAATTGATAGTTAAGATTATAGAAATTCTCTCAGTTTATATGTTAACTTTTTCATTTTAATATCGATCCGTTAAAATAAAAATATTTCTGTATATTTGTAAATAACCTCTTGAATTAGTGCAAATGGTATTCAATACGAATAAAACAAATTCATCAAACCTCCAATGGTATTCCATAACCTAGAAGCTTGCCGATAATTACTTCGGCACAATGCGTTATTTTTAAACAATTGAACGTTCGTTTGAAAGCTGTTTCAAAAACGTTATACGTAGAATTAATTCTGTGTAAGTTTGGAGTTATTCTTTATACAATAAAATAGCGATATGTTAGAATTAATGTATTGAAAATCTATCGTATGCCGAGCTTTTATTCTAAGTTTTCAGCGTTCGCTGAAAATTACAGCTATGTAATTTTCTCTATTATGGCGCAGAAAATTAAATTACAATATCATAGAATATAATTTAATGTTTTTTCTCTAAATTTATGTTTCATAAAATAATAATATTAAATCACTGAAAGAAATATTAATAAAATATATCATTTAATTCTCAAACACAGAGTTTGATAATCGAATATTAATTCATTATTCCTAAAAATGAAATATATTAAATTTATATATTGGAGGTTATCGTATCGAAAGCATTATTGTGATAAATAATTCGAGATATTCGAATTAATATAGTATAAATTAATTTACTTTTCATACGTATATAGAAAAATAACGATCAATCTGTTTTTAAATACCATTGAATATAAAAAAACCTAATCAATCTTAGAGTAATTTTAAAATTTATATATAAATTGAGTAATTTCGCACATTTATCGTGACGATTAAGGAGTCGAATTTTTCATTTCGAAACGTTTTTATTCTTCGCGTGTAGCGCGCATCGAAATAATATTGAAAATTTAATACCACACGTATCGACAGATCCTAAAAAATCAATGTTACAAAATTGCTTGTTTTTATTTCTGATCCACGTGCCACACGAGGAAGCAAATCAAACTCGCCCTTTTATTTTCATTTTTCCAACCCAAGATTCATCGTGATCGCAAGAGCATCACTTCGAAGGATCAGAACTTGAAGTGAATATTCCAGAGCTTTCCAAACAAAGAAAAAAGGGTATACAAAACGGAAACTCAACGAGTATCTCCATGGTACGAGAAGAATAAGAAGAGGAGTACACCAACTTCTTCTAAAAAAAACCCGCGTGCTAGCCGAGTGGTTTCAAACGCGAAGATACACCAGGGAACCACAAAAGGGAGGGCGACAATGAAGGTTCCCCTTTACGTGTATCCCAGTCAGGCCTCGGTGTCTTTGGAAATAAATCCTTTGGAGTGTGAAACAGCAGCGGACTGGTCGAGGACCGATGTCATTTCAGATAAGTTTCTTCTCGGATCGGCTTTCAGTCCCATGTAAAGAATCCGCGAGTGGCGGCTACAGGGCCGGTCGAGACAGGTCGAGAGGGTTGCTCAAGGGTTTCCTCGTTTAACTAGATGCTTCCATAGCTTTTACGCGATAGGCGATGCGCGTGTAAGTCGCAGCTGCGGTGCTCGATATATTACCGTTCCTCTTCATCTCGCACTCACTGCTAAGTTTTAAGCGACTCTTTTTACGGCGAGTTTAAGCAAGGAGGAAACGTAGAAACGTGTGGAATTTGCGGAGGCAATAAATGAGCAAATAGAAACTCCTGTTAGACGCAATACGCTGATGATAAGCGGTAAATGCTAAGTATGCATATTTATCTTAGCACATGTCTTTTCAGAGTACATGGACCTTTTTTCCTACTTTTATTATATAATCCGATGCAATCAGACTCGGAGAGTTGGCTCGAGAATTCACTGCACTGTTTGAAGTTGCTTATACGTATTATAATGATTTGTTTGCTTTACGTGGAAATCTAAGAAATTTTGGTATTTATCTGTGGATGAATAAACTTGCAATTAAAATTCTTAAGAATGCTTCAAATAATGTAAATTATTTAAATCTGGTAAAATTTTACTTTGAAATTATGATATGCTATTCGAATGGAAATAAAATAATCCTAGTTATAAATTCAACAAATCATATTGCTATTTAAGCAGATTTTATTTTATGCAAACTAAAATTACGAATAATTTTCTAATAAAATTACGTTGATTCGATCGAGTTCTTTGATTATATGCAACAAACTTTTGTACAAAAAGATAATATTTTGAATACTCGTGCATGAAATGTATCATCTCAACAATATTTATGATATTTGAATTTTTATCATTGGATATAGTTAACGAGAAGTAACGAAAAATATCTTTTAGAAATAAATAGGCAGAAAATACTCTCTAGTAATTCAGAAAATATTTACAATATTGGACTTGTGTTTCATTCGACGGTTGATGTAACACCAATGCTATTCCACTTAGAGACAAGTAGCTACAGATACTAGAATAATACCTAACTGAAGATAAATTAATTTGCTCGAAAGTAGACAAGATTTTTGAAAGACTAGAAAACAAAACCAATATATGAGATTATTATTTATAAAGTTCTTTTTATTGAGTTATTTGAGATATTTACAGCGCAACAAAAATGTATCCTTTTTTTAAATAATTTTCGTATGTGTGATTATGTATTCATCTTTATTATTTTTTCTTATCTAAGTAATAAAACAGTTAGAAATTGAAAATATAATTATTCGCTAGGCTTTAATTAAAATTAGTTTTTAATTATCGAGAGCTGAAGCTTTAATAAACAACGTTTAGGTAATTTCGAAGAGATAAAATTTTCTTGTACAATATTTCAAACGGTGATTTTAGTTATTCTAAACCTATTCATTTGTATACAATATTTTGAAAGCGCTATCTTTCAATCATAAATGTAATTTACATTTGCAACTTCCCATACATATAAACATTAATAAGCAGGAGCTCGTAAAAAGAGTAAATAACATTCTATGCATAATTCGGCTACAACCGAAAACGAAGCAAGTTGATAAATACCAGGTTGGTGGTTGAAATAATTAAATGCGTAATTACCACAGAATACTATTTTTTAATGGGAGAGTCATGAAAGGGTAGAAACAGATACATAGACTTCAGTCGAAAAGATGAAAATGCAAAGATATGAAAGAAAAAGGAGAGAAAGAAAATGTCTCGCGCTCTCTTAGATATGAAGCTCGAGTATCTACTGAAATTCTCTTCAAAGTTACAACGATGAAAAGAGCAAAGGAAAAGAAAAAATTAATGTTGAAATAAAAGTGTATACGTGAAGCGTTGATTCATTTTATAATTTTACGATGACTTAAAATGAGCTCATTATAAGTGTGAAAAAGTTTACCTATCTATGACGGATAATAAGGAGAGATATTTTTTATCTAAAAAATTTAAACGGTTTTAAAGACGATGTATGCATCGAATGCTCGCAGCGAGTTTATCGAAAAAACGTTACAATTAATAATCTGATAGTATAATGTATATAGGAAGTGTATAAAATCAATGTGCGAAAAAATATTTAAAGAGAGATAGAGGAAATTGTAAGATAAAAATGCTACAGTGAGGAGTTCCAAGTCGATATAATTATATTTGATTCAACCAATTTAGCACTACCTCACGTACGTTTCCGTTTCTTTCTTCTATATTCACACCATCGCACGTATACATATTCCATGCATGATAGTTTTTCTCTCTTTTATAAGTTTTTCTGTTTCGTATGCAACTTCGTTCTTACTATTACATATGTCTAGTTTTAACAACTTGGATAATCTTTTACAATTTTTTATAATTCTATAACTTCTTTTTTCCTTCGTGATAAACTTATACTTAAATTTATTACCAAGATATGAATTATAATAAAATTATAGATATACCATTGTTCATATAAATTTCTATTCTATATTTTTATTACTAAATAATATATTAATATACCTTACTTTTATATTTGATTTTGAACATAGCTAAATGTCAATTGGAATCATTCCACTGTAGTATATAAAATATGTCTAAAATATATATTTTTGTAACCTTTTGTACTAGAATCTTTTAGATTTATCTTCATGCTAATTTTTGTCTTCAATTTTCTATTTTTACTTGTAATTAAATCAATATTATAATATAAAAATAAAAATATTTAATATTAAGGAATACTTTAATAAAAACTAACAAATATTACTATTAATACTATTTTGAATATTAATTCATTCACAATAAAAATTTAATAATATTTTATGATATAGATATTTTTTAAATAAAATTAATCAAAAAATGTAAAAAAAACATAAATATTGTTTAATTTATAAACGAAATATTGAAAATTGTCGAGAGAACTTATCTTGAATACTAAACGAATCAATCTTACAAACGATTATTTCATCATTATTTTTGAACGTATACGTTATAAAAGAAAATTCCATTATCATCGATAGTCTGAAATTTTTATTTTACGTTCTTTTTCCTATACACAACTATAAAATCGTTTTATATTGAATCTAAAGAAAAAGAATTCTTCCGTTTGTGTCTTTTCGAATCAAACTGTATTCTAGATTTTCTATGGTTCATTACGGATATTTCGTAAAAGATATAGATCTCTGGAGCCAGTCCGTAATTGAAAATAGTCCAAGTTTGAAGATCTGTATATCCGTATGTCATTATACGTATTTATTGGAGAAAATTTACAAGAGTTTGGTGTATTTACCGATCACACTTCAAGGAAAACGAAGCCTGAAAGGCGTAAAAAGTTCGAAGAGGGATCGAGGAATACAGGGTCAGCTTTCTACCGAGAGTAGGAATATATATATATATATCATTCTCTCAAAAAAGACTAAGTCGTACAGCAGAACTCCCACGGCTCCTTTACTCGCGTAATTACCTCCTCCCTTGAGATTGTCGGGCCTTTGCGATTGGCACGGAAATCGAAGGATTTACTGGGCGCGCGAATTTGGCTCAGGCTGTCGGAGTACGGCTACGAATCGAGTAAGGTAAAAATTAAGCAGCGTTGTAGCGATCAAGATTGGATGAACCCATTCATTTTTTTACAAAAAGTTTTTGTGGGTAGAATTTCCATGAATCAGGTATTACACTGTAATATTAATAATTTGAAAAATACTTTGAAAATTTTTATACGATTATAGCATAATTTAAATTTTATTGTAGACATTTTTGGTATGTATCGATAAAGTTACTTTTAAATTTTTTGAATAGTTTTACAATCGATTAAATTTAAAAATCTTTTTACATTACGTATGATCTTTACGTTAAATATATAAATTAGCAATAATTTAAGCTCCCTTTTTTTGTAGACAATATCAAATAATGTTTAATCCGTATCAAAAACTTTTTAAAACAATTTAATAATTGAAAAAATGAAATTAAATCAAATATCATTAATTTCAATGTAGAAGTTCTTTGCAATAGGAAGTACTAATTTTGCAGATTATAAAAATGGTATAAAATATTTTTTGTAAATAACATTATTAATCGTATTTATGATATTCGATTCAGAAAAATATTAAAATTTTTTTTGAAAAATATAATGCGAAATTTTAAATAATAAATGTTTAAATATAATAAAATATACAACAGCTACATTTTATAAGATATAAATATAAATTAAGATCTATAATAATATCTATATAATATATATCTTTTTAATAATTTTTATTTTATGTGAAATTTGTAAAATATCTATGAATTATCAATGTTATTAATATATGTTTCACAATTTTTAATAGTCAAATAATACAAAACATTCCCCTGCTTTAACTTATTACGCGTCCACTCGTAGTAAATAATAAACAAAATGTATACATTACCAACTGTCTTAAAATAATTTTGTTTATTAATTTAGTTTATTATTTATCTTATTACGAAAATTTTCGAATGTTATCCAAGTGTTTTAAATAAATTCCAATGAGAGCAATATTTAAATTTTATTTATAATATATTTATTGTGTACTGAATCCGAGTATATATAAATACCAATGAAAATTCAATTATCTCGAATCCACTATCCGTCGCTACATGTAAAACACATTTTAAATTGCATGCGATAAAAAGTATAATCTTCAATTTAAATAAAAATAGCATATATAAAGTTCATTGACAGTCATTACCTGCACGAAGAGTGACCTCTCGGGAAAGAACAGTGCCGACAGAGTTCGTCGCTCGACATCTATATCTCGCGTTGTGGATTTCCGCGCGGAAGTCCTGTGCCAAAAATGGTGGAAAGTAGAGCGTTCCGTTACCCAGGAGTTGTCTGTAAAAGGGATATGATTTATGTTTCTTTTTTTTGTAAATGGTGGATTGATAAAGGAAAGAAGGAGACACGGAGACACGGAGACAAGGAGACACGATGTCTGTGGATGGATGATTTAAACATTTTTTTTAAATACTTGAACGATGTTCATTCTACCGAGGTAAAACAGATTATGAGGTCTGTTTTGGAGAATAATGTGCACGATGTTGCTTTATGATTTAGTCGTAGATGTATTTATGCGAAGAATATCCTTTTACTTTTTTATTTGAGTATACGTTCGGAATAATCTATTTTAATAATTCGTTTTACAAGTATAAAGATAAAAGATTTCGAAAATAGGAACAAATTTAATTAATGGATAGTTGCTTTTCTAAAAATATCATTCGATGGTCATTACAAAAAAGGAACGGTTTACTAAACTATTGTAAACGTATAGTAGAAACTTATATTTGATAAATAATATGCGACTATCAATATTTTCATTTATTTTCAATTATTTTCATACGTAATAGTAATGCATATTTAGATTAATGTAATCGAACTGATATTTATAGAATTATGAATTTTGATTAAATTAATTAAATTACGTATGAAATTAAAGAAATTTTTGAGAATCATTTATTCGTATAGATCTTTTATCATTTTTTATTCTATAAAGTATAATCTCTAGAATTTGAAATATTGAATTGAGATTTTGACTTTTATAAATATATTTCAAACCAAACTTATGAAGCAGTTTTAGCAATCTGTATCAATTAATGGCTTTTTATCATGAATACGTTGAAATAATTTATCCAAACAACTTCTAAAATTCATTATTTCAATATATCAAGGACACGATTAATAAATTATTATTTAATGATTATTTCTTATATCTATGTAATTTAATGAGCAAAATATAGGAAGAGAAATATTAGTTTTGATTATTCAACATTAAATACATTAATTTCATAAATTTGCACTGTTAAATATTTCTTCTGTGGTTTTAAAATTTTCATAGCGATGCTTTCTTTAGAATTAAGAAATACTACAACAAAGAAAATTTATAATATCTCATTAAGCATAAGAAAAATGTGACAGGTAATCCTACTTCTTATTACTTTGCTGACAAACTCATGAATATTTACAAAGAAAATATAAATAGTAATACAAAGTGGATAAAAATTATCGCTTCGCTGTTTTCATTGTCATCTTTATATTCACTGTAGTATTTTCAATTTAGAATTCGTATCACGTGCTTTCATTTATCTATTCGTTATTTTGACATACAGTCTATCACTTGTCACCCTACATTTATACAATAACTTATCAGTTTATACACGAATAAGGTTTCAAAATCAATCACGTATTAATAAACTTCTATAAATGAGTAAATCATCGGTTTCGAATGAATCGGATTTAAATCTGTTTTTGTACAATGTTTATAATAATAGCACATCGAATTAACTGTATTACTTTAAATACTGTTTGTGATTACAAGTAATTTTTTATAATATAATTAATTAAGAATAATCTTTCAAGTAATATTTGAATTTTTTGAATTCTAATATTTTGATTTAAATATATTAGCGATAAACGTCTTATTTCATAAATTGTATATTTTTTATTCCTATCTTATTTATATTTTATTTATTCATATATTAAATTATAAAAAATCTAAACAATTTATTTCTCATTAATTGATGTTCTAGTATATATTAAAGGTATTTACTAAACGTTAAAATCATCTCTGAAACTACTTTTATTAATTTAATAGTTATAATAGTGTGGTAATCGATAAATATCAGAGTAATAACATTATTACGTGCTTGTCATACAAATTGCCTCTCCTAATTAAAACACTTGTTTTTCAAAGCACGATATTTCTATATTCGAATATACAATCTTATATAAAATTATTTATACCGGAAAATTTCAAATTAAAGAGCGGCATAATCTATTGCATTTTAAATGTATGGTGCTAATTTACATTTGAAAAGATGAAGCTGAAGATGAAAGTAAATACAAATAGTAAATATAAAAAAAATTATGACAAACTTATTTTTTGAATAATTTTAAGGTTTATTGATGATGAATTAAAAAATATGCAATATTTAATTAGAGTAATTGGTTTAATTTACAGAGAATATTTTTGTAATATTTGAATAAAAATAAATAGTTATTTTAAGCATTGAAATGCTGATATAAGTATAAAAACAATATATAAAAATAGCAAATCAATATATTAAGTTAGTTTTGCTTATATTTTCTTTAGTTTAATTAATGTAAAAAATTAAAAATTTTTTTAAATTTATGAATACAAATATGTAATATAATTTTTTTTATTTATCTTATAATTTCTTTTACTTCCAAATTTATTAAAATTAACATCATGACAAATGATAATTTTATTTATTTAAACATAAAAATAATCTTTCCTTTAAACGATAATACAGTCACATTAATAATTTGAAAATAATGAATCTAATTTAAATATAGCATTTTAATTCATAACGTATATTTAATAAACAGTGGAATATGTACTCATTTTTGTGTAGATGAACATGGATATAAATAGTTTTATAATATTTATATATTTCTAGATATATTAATAGTTATATAGAAAAATAATTATAAAATTGAATATTGAATAATAATAATTAGAAATCTAATATCCTAGATTATTGAACAAATTATATTATATTAAAAATCAAACATTAAATAAAAATATAAATTAAACAAATTATTGGAATAAGAACAAATTTTTTTTATTGTTTAAAATAATAGGTCTTATAAAAAATTATTTATATTTAGATCAATACTTTTATAAATAAACTATAAAAGTGATGATCATATTAATCGAGAATGATTTCTGTAAACTTAATAAATAATAAAAAAAAATATATCATAAAAACCTATGAAGATATTAAAAGAATAATTTTTACCGAGAAATTATAAAGATAGTTTAAAAAAGGTAAAGGCAAATGATATTCATGAAATTTTTCTTCGTATAATAGTGAACTTTTATATCAAATATAATTTCTATATTCATATTAATTATAAGTATGTTTTTTAGTTTAGAGACCGACTTATGGATAATATACTGGACATAACGTAAATAATAAATTAACCATTTTAAAACATGAAATTTGCATATTAAATCAAAGACAGAAAAATTCCAGGTATGAAAAGTATGAAAAGAAAGTCAAATTTATATTTTAAAAAAAAGACGTTGATATTTCATCGTGATAACATAATAAGACTGGTATAATTTAGTTCAAAATGTGTGAAATTTAATCTAGATTCTGAATTGTTATAACAATTCAACGGATGGTACGTAATTGTGCAAAATTTTAAAGGATCAAATAATTTATGTAAATAATAAATTCCTAAGGTTCTAGAAATTCACAAATATATTGAATTAGAGTTTTCTATTTAATATAATTATGAATGTATAAAAAAAATTTAATAACATTTATTAAAATCAAGACTAATAAATAATAAAAATCGTAGTAATAAAAAAAAATTATGCAAAAAATAACATTTTAAACAATGAAATGTGCTTTAAAATACTATATCTAATAAATGTTTTAATTTTAAATCAGTCGTAAATAAAAAGTTCAAATTTATATTACTAATCATTAGTTTAAAAAATTTCATGTATTCCTTTCTCTTTGAATACTATTTTAACGTAAAGTTTGAATAAAAAACTCATCGTACTCTGAGTTATTATATAGTCTTCATAAGTAAATTTAATTCGTTTGAAAAATTAGTTTATTTTAGAAAATAAACATACTTTGAAAAATATTTTATTATAAAATAATTTTTTATTCTTTACCTTTCGCAAAATAAATAAATGATAGTAAACATTATATACAGTTATTAAAACTTTTTACAGAGCTTTCGACATAAAAAATATACATATTAAAGCTTATCAATATTATAATGTAGATACTCTTAATTATTATCATTAAAATATGCTTTATAGAATAAAATAACAATATAGATATTTATTATTTATATTTATTCTTGTAATATAAAAATTTGTAGATTTTTATTTCGATTACTAAATATAGAATTAAGCATTTAAATAGATCATTTATATGTTTAATAAAACTATATAATTTAAATTTATTACAATAAAATAATATTTTATAAAGATAAAAGTTCATAAAAATATATTATATGTTATATCAATTAGTATATAATTTTATAATGTAAACATGAATTATTCATATTTAAAAGAAAATTTATATTATGAAATATTTAATTATTTTATTGATTTAAAATTTTTTAAATCTTATAAAAATACTTTTTAAATATTTTAATTTACAATGCTCTTAAAATATATGCTATTATTATTATTAATATTCATATTTTAATGCAATATTGATATCAATTTATTATTACTATTGGTACAATGAGTAAGTTTCGAGTGATATTCATAATTAATTCAAATATTTATACAGGACAAAGATTTTTGTAACTAAGCACTAATGGATAATATTTTATGTATAAAATAGTATTATAAATACTATTTTCGTTTCATTTGTATTTTAAATCATAATATTTTTCTATATTCATGAACTTTGAATCAATACACTATAATTTTAGAAAGAGTAAATAAATATAATATTCGCAGTTTAATATTTTTCATGAAATTTACTTGTTATTAAATTTACTTATTAATAAGCATCTGTATTATTTAAAAACTACCTTAATTGATATGTATTTATAAATTAATTAGTAGCAGAAACTCTTTAATCAATCATGAGAATATAACTATGTATAACATTTATTTATCTCATTTTATAAATATTATTTATAAATATTATTTTAATTATTATAATAATTATTAATCTAAATTAGTTATTTATTCGTTAATTACTATTTTATGGGTTGTTTATTCAATTTTTTTATAATATTCACTGCAAGAGTTAATTAAATGAATTATTTTTTATTACAAAAATGAAGTATTTTTAAATTAATTTATTAAATATTAAATTTAAGACTTTACGTATCAAAAAATCAGTCGTTGCATTATATTTTTGTAGAAATTAAATAAGATCAACCGTTATGAGATAACTTGTATCATTTAATGAAGAATAGTACTGATCACATTTTCGTTAAAAAAGTTAAGCTTCCATGAAAAGCTAAAAACAAGAAACTAGATAAGCTAAGATTTGATATACTCCGAATGCAAGTTAAGAGTTAGAACTCGTTAGAATAAATAGACCGAGTAAACTCTCGGTACACAGTCGTGAAAGTTAATAAAAATTCTAAACTGTAATGTTGAGTGCGGGAAGAAGAGTATAACAGAAAAGCATGTTGAGATGTTCATACAGTAGTGAAATTACGCCGAGCTACTGGATAAGCATCTATCCACAGATAGCCACCGAATTTCCTCTGTTTGTCTCTCCCTGACTCTCTCACTTTTATTTTATTTGCTCTCTTACTTTCTCACTCACTATTCCTTCCATTCTCTTTTCATTTTTTATTTTTTTTTCAGAAAAAAAAGTATACTCTTTATACTCTTTTTTTCTTACACTATTTCCATGGTTATGTCCGACTTTCTTCTTTTTGTCTTTTTCCTTTATTCCTTATACGTGGTTTAGCTTTTAGTGATTTTTTTTTCTTCTGCTTTTGTTAACTTTTTCACTCGTTTCTTTTTTATGCATTTTCATTTATTTTAAGTACCTGTGTAATTTTGAATTTTTTTAGTTGCATGCGTTAAGGTAAAATGATAATATATTGGTTGTGACTACATTCTAAGCGACAGATTGTATCACGGTAAGATTGGTTATAAGAGAACCAATTTTAGAGAGAAAAAAAGAAGAATTTTAATTTGTATAAAAGAAAGATTTTCCATGGTATACTTGTAACTAGACATAGTATAAGATATGAAGATATGGCAGAAAATAAAATTACAACTTTCGGGAAATGAAATTGAAATACTGTTTAATTTTTTTTGGTGGAACATAACTATTTTTATTTTTTGTTCATTTATTATATATTATGATTCTATAACGAATTTTTTATTATAGACCTTTTTTTAACACAGCTACATATATAATTTTAATAAATATTACATATACATTAGTCACAAGTTTTTCGACAAAGATATAAAAATGTGTTAATTCTATAATATTTTCATATTCTTGTCTTTATAAACGTTTTCTCTAATATAAATTAATTTATATGCATGTAATAGTACAACAACATATAATTTATAGTTTATTTTAGCACAACTATAAAATTTATCTCCTTTGCGTTTGTCTTTACTTATCGTGAAATTTTTTTTATTAAAATTCAAAATTTATATGTATAATGTTTATTCAAAGTTTATATATCTTACATAAACAATATATATAAATATTATTTAAAAAGTATTTACTTTGATCAATTATTATATAATTTACGTAAATCGTAAAATTATTTACATCCGAATAAAATGTAATTTAAAAAATAAATTTTTATACAAAGGAATTAATAGTTCTATTAATAGTTAGATTTCTTTTGATCGCGGTAGTCCTTATATTTCAATAAAATTCTGTATATACGATACAGACCTTAAATGATCATTTCGATTTACACAAAACGACGAGGTTAATATAAGCGAGTGTAGGAAAGGGAAAGTAATAAGGCTGGAAAGTTTTGCGAGCGAGCGATATAATACCTTTCGTTCGCATTCCTGAGCCGATTAAAGCGATACGCTTTTGAAAAACGAGAGAAAGAGAGAATGAAAGAGAGAAAGAGAGGGTGAGCAGGAAAAGCGAAGAGAAAGAAAGAGAGATAAAGGGACCATCTACGCGCTTCTCTGCGGTTTAAAGAGATAAAGGAGGCCTTGGCGTGTGTCCGCAGGTTGAGAAATTTTGCCACGTTGATTTACATAATTATTTTACTCTAGGTCTTAGCATCTTTTTTCTTTGAGTGTACCTCTTTATTCTTCAAATTTTTGTTTTAAAATCAAACAATGTATTCACTTAAATTGCACGAAATAGTTTCTAAATTTCTTTAATTTAAATGCTTTTGCTGTATTTATCAAAATGAAACAAATATATATTCAAATAAAAATTTATTTATTATATTTTAAATTATTGCATTTAACATTTTTTGATATTATTCATTAAAATGTATTTTGAAAATAAATCCATACCGATTCCTATTTTTTAATTCAACATTTCCGAATTTTATTTTAAATCTTTTATTATTCATACATATATATGTATAAATTTATACGATTGATATTCCATTCGTGTACATATTGTTAATACATAAATAGGTAGTATTTAATATGGATTAAAATTAATGAAACCAGAAAACATATCATAAAATAATCATGTAAATTACGGCTACGTTCTGATTACATTTTGTTAATAAGATACGTTTAAAATAAATCAATATTTAAGTTATAATATAATGGATATTTAATTTACCGTATTAATGAAACGATTAATAATAATAAGCAGAACTAATGTTTTGACTGATCATAAAATATAATAAACGAAATTAAATTAAAGGCTAGATGGTAAAGTAAGCTCTTCGGAAAATCATTAAGTTACTTAGATAAGGTAATAAGAAAAAAGCGCGAAGATAAATAATCCTAAAAATTTCATCACTATATCTTTTTTTATCGTAGTTCCTTTTACTAATATTTTATGTATTCTCTTTCAATATTTCTATCTTCATCTTGTTGAGTCATTTCAAAATTTGATTTATAGGAATACTCATTACTCCAGGCAGCAACCATAAAACCAAAACTAGATACGCGCATATGCATTTCTGCATCTATGCATACAATACATACATACAAGCATGTGTGCACACATATATATATATATGACTAGAGATCGCGCGAGAGAGATAGAAACAAATACAACTAAAAAAATAAAGCAGGAATCTGATAAATGTGGAAATGGCAGGAGAAAATCGAGATATTTGAGGTATCTGGAGTACTTAGAGAAAGAGCGACAGAGTGGAAGTGAAGAGCCATTGCTGTAGTTTCAGGAACACGTCGTTGGTGGAAGGTCGGAAGTTTGATGGCGTACGGCCGGCAATAGAGCCACCGCACCTGGGAAAACCATTTCCTTCAGTTAATCGAAACGTTCCTTACGGTTTGCCTCTCGTTCTGTCTCTATCTATGTACATTTCTCTCTCGCACTTTCCCTGTTTCCCACCTTCCCACTCTGTTCTCTCTTTCTTTCCCTGTCTTTCTGTTTCCATCTACCACTTTCTCACTCCAGGAAAAGGTTAGCCTCATCTTGGCCAAGAGAAACGCTAAGCTCTGTCAGACAGAATTTTATTGGAAACTGCACGTAAATTCGAAATTGGAAGAAGTTATATATGTAACAAAAATAAGCTTACTGATTCGATTTCTCTTACTTATGATAAATATGAAAAAGCCTCTCAAAGGCAAGAACTTCCGTTTTCTCTTATTAAATCTTCAAATGACATTTTAGTACTTTGTACCGAATACGGCCGAGAGGAGTACAAATAAATCTACAATGCAAGATATCGATAAAATATCTTCTACAAGTTTATAAATATTAGGAAATATATAAAAATAAGAATATACCGCATTGAAAAATATTGTCTCATTATTTAGAATGAATATTTATTCGATATTTACCTATAACTTATAAAAGTTTATTGAACCATGAATATATCAGTGTCCATTTTTCTAAAGAGGATACTTCAAATAATTTTATATACAGAACTTAAATTTCATAACTGGGAGTAGAAGAAATTTGGTTTTTAAAGACTTATGTTAAATAAATATTTTTTACCAAAAATAAAAAATAAATTTATACAAAAATTTTCATATGTAAACTTTTTATATAAAAAATATGCGAAGTTAAGTTATTATTAAAATTATTTATATTCCTTTAGTATCAAATTATTTTGTATTATTTTATAAATAAAAGTCATTTTGAACGACCTCTAATACCGAAGCATTATGGATAGTTAAGAGATGGAAAACTAAAATACATAATACTTGATCCAAAAATTAATTTGTATTTATTTAATCTACTTTGTACGTAATTATAATAATTCATAAATTTTTAAATATAAGGTACCGTAAAGCCTACTATATTTAATATAAATTAAACGTCACACATGTAATTTATACACCTATACTTTTAGATTAGAAGATTATTATCGAAGATAGATCTCGAGTAATGTATCAAAACACAAATGTATTAAAGCTATAACCGTGAAATCACTTGGATATATGAACCGATCTTTCGATCAGACTCGACGATTCCATAACTTCTTGACATATATACGATAACGGATGTTTACCTACCTTAATCCTGGAACGGCACTAACCGATCGTTGATCCGGACTAGTGATCCAAGTAACGTGCGGTATCGGACTGCCATGGGCCGAGCAGCTTAATTGCGATCCCGTCGTATTCGAGAAAACGAGTGTACTCGGTGGCTCCAGGACGAAAATTGGTCCCTGCTGCCCCAGAGTCGTCGTTGACTTCCAAGCTGTAATCACGTCGACGTTACATTTTTTACGTTCTTAAGTTATCGTCAACAGCTAATACAAAATTTATAATGAATGTAACGTAAAAGCAATTTTTATTCAAGAGATCGCTGATTCTGTTTTTCTTAGCAATTTTTCGAAAGAAAGTTTATACGGGTATGCATGGATGTTGAATAAAACGAATAAATAGAAAAAATAGAGAATTCTAAATAAATATTTAGAAACTGTACAAGTGGAGATGAAAAGGACGATAAACACCGATAAACTGGGAAGAATCTTTTTCGCGATATAACATGAAAATGTAATTATTTCTTTTAAATAAACAAGAGTGTTTCATTACTTGTTTTCTTATTTTTTTTTTAAATTGAAAAATTGTCGATAAGAGTACGTATTATAGAATAATTTGAAGAATAAATCGTTTCAAAAATTATTTATACGTCGATGCTAACGGTATTTATCCGTTATACAATACTATTTAAAAATCGATAACAGGAACATCATGTTTTCGTGTATACCTTATATGTACGTTGAAGCTATTCTATAGTTTGCTGCTAAATCAGGATTTTACGTCGGTAGAATCAGCAAAGATCGCTATTTATAGTAAATTGTATCGCAAGGTAGTTTTATATTTCTTTTTCTTTTTGTTTTCGTCTTTTTATTTTAGGAGCTAGTAAATTTGTCGATATAACTAAATTTATTATAATTATATTCTTTTTCGTCAATTCAAAAATTGTCGAAAGCTAGTTTTGGTTTAAATCAGAAAATTAATGGTTATATTGCAAAATTGAAACGTTATTTACCTAATTCTTTGCAATTTAAAAATTGATTCATTTATCAGTTAAATTTCTCATTATTACAGCTTTAATTTCTTAAAATTTAATTCATTTCCTAAAACGTTAAAAGTAAATATTCAATACAAATATCTTAAACTGTATAAATAAATATTCGACACATACGACAAAAGATGATTGAAGGAAAAGTAACGAAAAGAAGGCAATAAAAAAGGATGTTCAAGGATAGTTTTCTGATGCATAAATAATATTTAGGAGTAAATATGCGTTAAATTTGGGTTGGATGCATCTGCGTCGACACCTTTCTCTCATCTGTACCCCTTCCTTTTTCCGTCGCAGACGACCCTAGTAAATGTCGCATACCATTATACATTCCGTATCCGACAACTGCAGCTTTTTATGTTCTATTTTCAGAATTTTTAAAAGGCGCACGGCAATGTCGCACATCTTGAGAAAACACGACATACCCATAAACTCGCTCGTACCAGTGTCACGAACTTGCCTAGATTCGATGCACGTTTGCTCGTGTCCTGAACGTGCACCCTTTCGGCTTCCGCGTCTATTTTCGCTCACCACCAAGTCTTCTTCGGTCTGCTTCTGTTGCGAATCCGCCCAAAATTCACTCGTAGAAAGCAGTTTTACGTTTTCGTTCGAAAGTTCGGGACTGCTCGGTATTTGCTGCCTCAGCAGCCCTCGAGGCCTTAATCTCGCGAACAATCATTTTGTTGAAGAAACTTTTGACACGACCAGCTACTTTCATGCAAATTTTGCAACGCTTCGATCGCTTGTACAACTCCGTGTTGTATTTTTGCGAGGTAAAGTTCTTTGTCCTTGAAGGTTCTAACGTGTTATGTATTGCCGAGAAAAACTGATGTGTATCGACAACTTCAATTGCTTTTCTACAATGACCAAACAAATACCGTGAATAAAAGTTATCGTATTTTTAGCTGACCGATGAATACAGCGACGAGTTATTTACAAATTTATCGTCAAACATTATTTATCGTAAAGTTTTGTTTTGATTTCATCAAAAACACGTTATAAATATAAATTATACCGATTCATTCGTATATTAAATATTTGTACGTTATTATGCGGTTGCATTGTATTATATCAAAATATGTTTCTGCTTTTTTCAGAATATAAAATCATAAATTTATATGTATTTTAACTTATAACGGTCCATGAAATCGTTAAATTAATAAAATAATTATCATTGACTATATATTATACATAATTTAAGATTTATTATAAATTAAATTTGTTCTTAAGAAAACATTTATTATTTATTATTCTCGATGAAATGTTTTATGGGGAAACATTGACAATGTCGGCTAACGGGGAATTAAAATGCGTTATCCAGTATTTTGAGAAAGTATCGCACAAGCATAAAATTAAAAAAGAACTCAAATAATGAAAATATAGTAAATTGTTTATCGAAGAGTGCGTGAGGTGAAATGGAAGACGCGCAGAAAATAGGAAAAGTATGTCCCGCAGAGTCGCTAGTGACCCGTTATGTATAGCTGAACACTCGAAAAAGTTATACCAAGCTAAAGTCTTGAGACTGATACTGGTATTCTGTAACTGGAGTTTTCTTTTTCTACATGTACGTACATATACATATGTACTTATGATTCTCTTTCACAAAAAGAGTGAATTTTATTGGACTGTTGTGTCGCCGTCTGGCGCTGTATAGCTTCTTTTTCTTTCCCCTTTTAGTAGTAGAGTTCGATGTCGATTTTGCACTCTTTTTCGTCTAGTTTCATGGAAAGTCCGCACCAAGGGAAATGAACTTTTGCTTTATTTCTTGAAAAATCGATGGAGCATGTACAGTGGAAAATGACTTGTTCAACGTATCCTCCCTAACAGTAATCAAGTTATATCCTATTGATATACATATATATATATATACATATATATGTATACATATATGTAAGAGAGATACGGCTTTTACATAAAACAAGTAGACCTTGACAAAATACTTCTTTTTCCGTTATCCATTTATCTTTCTAATATTACTTTTATTCTTATACTCGTATTTATCTAAAATTTATAATATTTAAACTCTCTTAATTGCAACTATCAAAGATAAGTTGAAATATAAAATTCTAATAAGTTAGAGCATGTAAAAATAAAATGATATTTAAAAGCTATGATGAATCGTTGTATCATTATCTCAAAATTTATTCATTTTTAATTATATCAATTCACTGGAAATTGTGATTAATATTTCATGATTTATATTATATAAAAATATTATTATTTCATTCGATAAAATGTTACTGACAAAATTTCTAATATATTTACATATGAATATTAATCAATATAGTTAAATAATATTTTTAATTTATTTAAATTATAGTACGTTATTTTCATTTTTATAATAAATATTTTCAAGCTATAAAAAGAATTGTAAAGTAATAAAAAATCTGTTTTTATCAATCCATAAATATTTTCCAAATGCTTGAAAATCGTAGCGCACTTATAAAATATATTTATTTATGTATTGAGTTTAATTTTATGAGATATTAAATTTTTTATACAAGTAACCTTATATAAAAAATAAAAAATCATAAAAATCAATTCTTCATTATAATAAACAATAAAAAATATTTTTTTTTAATAAAATAAATGTATAAAAGAAAAACCAAAACGACTAAAATTATTCTTATATCACCAATTTATAAATTTATATATTTAAAATAAAAAAACATTTTTAAATCAAATTTGTATTTAATTGTAAAATAAAAATAGAAAAATGTAAATATGTAATGTATTTAAAACGTTTTGAATTTATTATTGTTTTAAAAACGTTATAATATTTCTCAATTATTTATTGTATGAGAAAAATATTTTCAGTTTTCTTTCTAGAGGAAGAGAACATTCATGAAATATCCTGATCAAATAATAAAAATGTATAAAATTACAGAAATTATAAACATTCATTACATTAAGTTAAGGATTTAAATTAAAATTTAATCATTTATCAGATATTTTAAGTATTTTCAGTAAAGGATAAAATATTTTTAATTATACGTAATTGTATTCCATTACATACTTAGCATATTCATATTATCTAATTGGGATATAGATATTTTTTCTTTAGAAATTTGAACATATATTATGTATTAATATAAAATATTCATATTTAGGTACTCAAAAAATGGTATTAAACTATCAATATTTATAAATATAATATGAAAATAAAAGCATAAATCAACATGTAATTTAAAATTATGTAAAAAATTTAATATATATTATTAACATTAAAATTTTTATTAGTGAGCAGAATTTTGCTATCGTTTATTAAAGAAAAATTATTGACATTTGGATTAATAAATACGTTCAATTAAATTTAAAAATTTTTAAATCAAGTTTTATCAATTTTAATTTTATATTACATGATACATAATCTTTAAATTTCTAACAAATAAAAAATTTGTATTTAATTTTTCATAATTAAAATTTAAAAAATAGCGATAGCTGTTATTGATATTATATCTTCTTATAATTAAAAATAAAACGAACGCGAAAATAAAAAGAAACCTGAAATGTAACCTAAGTCAAAATAAAGTCTAAAAAAACAGGTATAAGAAAATAATAAATCAGTATACTTGCAAGTCTTTTGTCCTACAAGCATTATTTTTTAAAAGCAAATATAAAAAGAAAAACTTCATGAAAGTACGAAATATATGTAGTCACTTTTAACAAATATGCGTACTTTTTAAAATCATTCCTAAATTACTATATTCGTTTTTTTAGAATTACATGTAGTATTTAAATAAAATTTGCATTATAATATGTAATATAATATAATTTATGTAGCTACTTAAAACTTAAATTTTTTAGCTTATCTCATTATACATATCGATATACTTATTGATAAAGTATATTCATTTATTATTATATTATTGGTTATTCGTCAAAATTTATAACTATTTTTATATGCAATTAATTATTTAAATGTATTGTAATTATCTGAGATATTTGCAAAATCATTGCTTACAAAATTTTATAAGAATTAATTGTACTTACATAGAACAAAAATATTTCACGTTCACATCCGTTTCAGGTTTATGTTAAAAAGTTGTCTTCTTCACATTTTCGTTTCGCTCGGAATTGTCAGCAAAGGCAGAGATTTCAACTCCATAGAAAGGATCGAAAGAAGAGCGATAGGATGAGACGTACCATGGGGTGGAAAAAGACGGTTGGCATGAGGTGGAAAGGGAAAAATGTATCGGAATCTGACAATGTAGAGGAGTAAAATTGCTCGCAATCTATACGTGACATACGTGTGTTCACAGTTACTTATACATACATGGCTTTACCACTTACATTTGCACTCCTTTGACACATTCAGTAATACGAAGTCAACGCCGACTACGATACAATGACAATACTGGCGTAAAAACAATGCCGTCGTGTACAGGCTCTTGAAAAATTTTGTCACAGTATTCGAACAATGTACGTATTCATATATATTGACCGTATAAAACCTAGGACTATGGTACAGTAACTATAGAAAATATTTTACTAATATCTTCGCTTTTTGCCAATTATTCTTTTCGTCATAGTGCATGTATTTCTTTTACTGGAATATTTTTATCTGTCGTCACTCTATCGCGAATTATCCTTTGATTTTTTACTTTTATGACTGCATTTCAAACTTTATGAGACTATAGATTTCAAATCAATTTTTTCGTATCAAAGTTAGCTTTTAATTAAAAAAGATATACGTGTACAAATGATACATACATTACTTTCTGGCTATGTGTATGTCTGAATATAGTCACGTATTAAATTCGAATAAAGGCACATGGGCAAAAAAGATTTTACCATTACTATAAAAAAGTATATAAATCTGTCTTTAAATCTATGAATTTTATGGAATATACAAAATATTAATTCGATTAAAATTTATTTTTTATTAGAAATAATACATGTTTAAAAAATGAAATGATTAATATATAATTTGTTCAAAACTATTATCGATTAATGATTATTTTTTTGAAAATATTTGTTTACCAATATAACTATGTTCATTACTTTATATAACTTAATATATTAGTATTTACGAATTAAGATAATTTTTAGTTTCTTTAAAATACAAAATATATAAAAGATGGATATTTTAAATATACGATTTCTAATTTATTACTTGCCATATGTTATATGTTTGATAAAGATTAATATTTTTGAATTGTGTCCAAATCACTTTTTATTACTTTAAATTTACAATGCAAAGAGGATTTAAAATTCTATAGTGGTGATAAGTAATGATAGAGAATAAATTAAGAATTTATTTATTTATCATGATAAATAATCGAATGATATCTTATATCAGTAAAGATAAAACAATATTACTATATAAAAATAAATGCCAAGAGTTAAAAAAACAAGACTATTAAATCAATGACTTACGAGCTACTAAATCAAGCTTTATATCTTAAACGAAATCGCACAGGACAGACAAACTCTAGAAGGCAATATTTTCTATTTTGCAGGACACTAAAGTCGCGCATTCTTTGTTACTATTTCTCTGGATTTAGTACATTTCGTCTGTCAGTAACTACTGTCCTTTGTGCGCGTAAAGAGTCTTCCACTTCTGTTCATATGAAAGAGGATCCCAAAATCAAAATCAATACAAGTTTGTCAATGTATTATAATTCCAGTATAATTAAGAAATGAATAGGTTTGAGTATTATTTATACTTATTAAAATTCATCAATTATATTTACTGTCCTTATTATTATTTTGATATAATTTTTTTAATTCAGTTTTGACGTTCTAGTAATTATTATTATTTATCATTGTCAAGTATATAGTTGATAAAATTATTATAAAGATAATATTATATATGTATAATAATTAATATTATTACATATTTTAAATTATAAGTAGTAATATTAATATTCCGATAAATATTAATTTTGTTTTGTTTTTCATTAATAAAAGCATCAAAGCTATAATCTCATTTAAATTAATATATCTGTTCACTAATTATACATATATTAAGAAAATAAAGTAAGTATTAAACGTATTGTAATAATAAAATTGTTTTGTATAATATATGTAATGTAATGATTAATTTTAACATCAAGTATAAAATAAATTTTGATTAAATACTATGAGTTTGATTACATGTCGATCATCGAAAATATTTTTTTACCATATCATATCAAGTACAATTGTTCATGTTCAAAGTGAATGATATAAACATATTTAAAGCTAATATTTAAAACAAATTATATATTGAAAAGATTGTATGGAAAATAAAATTAGAATATGAAATTTTTAATTTATGAAATTTTTAATTCATAAAATTAAATATGTATGATTTGTTGAAAATTGTTAAATATCCAAAAATTTTGAATACTAATGTAATATTTAATGTAATATAATTTGAAATTGTATATTAATTCTGAAATATATAATTTTTTATTAAATTGTAAGTTAAATTCATTTGAATATGCAAAAATACTATTTTTGTTCATCAGTTACATTTCTATGAATTATATTATTGTATACATGAAAACTGTTTATAGCAAGGATCTTCTAAATACATAAAATTAATATTTATACAGTTAAATTTTTTATTATTGTTGCAGAGAAATGTCTAATTTAAGCTATTAAAACCAAGTATTTAAACAAATAAAGCACATGTATTTTTTATGTATTTAGATAAGATAAAAATTTAAGTACGTATTTTTCGTAACAAAAACCGCTATAAATTCATAAATTATAAACACCAGCGTGGATTATCACTGGCAGGTAAATGGATACAATAATCAAATATCAGTCTGGGCAGAGATATCATTTTACACAGTAGTTCTATCTTCGGTGAATAAAAATATATGTATTATCGATCAATGGCACATGCTTTCATGTTACGCGTATATGAACGGATGAGATATTTGTACTCGAATGCATCCTCGTAATCTTTAAAAAAGATAATGTCTCTACAGAAGGAAATAAAACGGTAAAATTCACTGAATACATACATATTCTTAAATACAAAGGTATGTAAATGAGTAGAGTTATATACAAGCACATAAACATATATACGCAAACATTCAAGCTGTATAGTCATGCATTCGTACATAAGTCACATAAGAGTAGTCGCAGTAACGTTGATGTTGAAAGATCGTAATTGCGAATTCGTTGACCCGCGAGGCTCGAGTGGCACTTTTTGTGACTATAGCCAGCGCGCCAGAGAATAAGAGAAAGGAAAAAGAGTGTAAAAGAAAAGTCGGGCTCTGCTCTGTGAAAAGCAAATGCAGAGAAAGAATAAGACACAGTGAGAGAAAGAGTGAGAAAGGTTGGAAAAGGAGGAGCGGGCGGTAGCGCGAGAGCAAACAGACTTTGCAATCGTTTATTTTTCTGGCAATTATATTCTTCCGTGAAAAGAACCCCTGAGTCCTATTCACTAGGCGTATTTATATCCATCCTGTGAATGTGACTGAGAAAGTGGGCGTCGCGTAGTGGCTCTTACTTGCAACGTACCACCCGATTTTCACTACAAGGGGGAGTCAGAAGTCAATGCTGAGACATAGTAAAATGATGGTAGTAAAGCTGGAGGAATCGACAAGTTTATGGAAGGAATTGTATGGCAGATGTTATTCAGAAATTGTTTCGAAATCGCAGAGTTTTCGCAATGATAGATAACTCGTGTATAAAGAATCTTTTTCATTTAATCAATGGTTGAAAATTGTGCACTCGCGTAATTTATAACTAGCGCAATTTACGTGTGTTCCATTTAATACGATTGTAATTACGATAAAAAATTACTAGGATTTATAATACAATATAACGCTTCCACGATAATACGTAGAGATTTTCCGTTATTGAACAAAGTTACAGAATCTGGAAATTTTTTAAGGACTTAACGTCTAAGCATGGCTATACGGTTAGCTTTAACTATAGAAAGATAAGCGAAAATATCGTCTGAGTTAAAGTTTAAGTAGTTCAAAATAAAGATCTTTGGAAATTGTGGTCATCGCTTTATCCGTATAAGACATATATATTATCAATTCAGAGTATGATGCATTATTCTAAAGATTAAGTTTTCGAGAAAAACCACAATAATTAATCAAAGATCTATTCTACTCGAATAGAAAAAAAAAATTAATTACGCACGAAATTCGAAATATTACGGTCTATTCTGTAATGTTTTCAAGAGCGATGGATCGAATCATTACTTTATATGATCTCACATACATATAAATCAAAGATATTAAATTCGCATTAAAATATAAATTCAGTAATGTTTTTATGAAATATGAATATATTTAAAATATTTATACATTTTTTATTATTGCTTTTATCAAGTTAATAGCACAAAATTTATTAAAGATTATGAAAAACAATTTATTTATTTAATATAATATTGTCTAATAAATTAAGAGAAAAATAAGTTAAAAATTAGTTTAAATTATTGTGTTCAAATTTAACTTAGAATAAATTCATTTCTTTATGATATTATTAATTTTATAATTTAAAAATTTTTTTCATTTAAATATTGTAAATTATTTTTTTTCATTTTTATTTTTATTTTTGATTATTCAAATTTTATCAAATTGGGACTGATATACGATATTAAACCAAAGCAATTTCAAATACAATTAGATACCATATAAGAGACTAAATATGGACTTACAAAAATAATTCTCAGTTCTTATCATATCTTTTATTTCTTAGGACTATGATAGATGCCATTACTCAAGTAAAAAATACGAGTTAATATGAAAAAGGATCTTAAGTATGTCTGTAACAAAATAAATATGTGTGTTAAGGATCGAAAAACTCCACGGAAAAGTGATTCTTGCAAGGAATGGATCGGGCGACAACAAGGCGAGGGAAAACTACGAATTAAAGGGCGCGATTGAAAATACCCAGACCGCGTCAATCTCCAAAGCGCCGGGTTACTCGATATGGGTCCACGAACTTAGGACGCGGGGAGCCAAAGTCCGTGTAAGATCGTACGAACAAACTCGTTTCTCGGAGCTCGGAGAAGCGAGATGAAACGGAAAGACACTCTCTGAAAAAGACTTCTTCTCGAGACGACGCGCAGTGTTAGCCTCCTGGGCGTAGCAGTGGAGAAACTTCTTAAGGATTACGCGTAAACTCCGCTGAGGAGCTAAAAGCGAAACGGTATCGCGCGGAGGCGACGTTTGTGGATAGGAGGAAGATGAGATGATGCGAGTGACTCGGCATTATTACGGAACGGGGTTTGACGAGATAAAGTACCGCCGGGTCTAGTGGGCGACATACGAGCTTGCTCGAAGATGAACTGCCGGACGGCCTTTCCGGCCAGCGATGAAGAGGAAGGTCGCTACCCCAAGGCGACTGGATCCTTCTAGAGGTAGGAAAAAAAAAGATCACGGGCCTAGGGAGACTTCGGGGTGTCTGGCGGCGGACTCCTTCGTTGGAAGAAAGGAGAGACCGCGAGCACATCGTAAATCCGAGGAACTTTCGTGTGGCAAGCAATGAGAGAGAGATTCTAGAGGTCCGGGAATCCAGTCGTGGGAAATAATGGACACCTTGTTGCAGCTCGATAACTTTCAGGAAGGAAATACGGCACGGGTCGAGGCGGCAGGTGACGGGTGAATACGTGACGTCCGAGTAAATTAGAATAAATTGTTTAGAGAAAATTTAGAGAGACTGGGATTATCGGGCAATTGGGAAAGACCTAATTACGATAAAAAATGATAATGGGAAAGTCCAGACGGCAGGTAGAGAAGAAGACTAAGATAGACGAGTAAGGAGGAAACCGACAGATTTCCAGTCCGCTATTCCGCCTAGGACGACACTTAGAGGTACAACCGGAAACTATGCGAACACGTGTAAAGACATCCAGAGGCGATTCGAAACAAATTATGTATGGGTTCGGACTATTAAAGAAATTGTTAAAAAATAAATGGTTTAAGAGAAATAAAAATGTGTATTCTTATGCCCAACTCTGTTTCTAATCATAAATGTTCAAAGAAGGTTAACTGATAAATTTCGGATCTTCAGTTTCGATTTTTGCTTTTTCTCTTTTATTTTTCTACATGCTTTGCAATCTCTATTTTATTTTCATGTATAATTAAACTTTGGTTTTACACGCTACAATGACTGTAATGTTCATATGGACTTCAATTTTTAAAAGACTGATATCCTATAACACTTGCTTAATTATTTTTTACAACTGTTAATGATCTTAGCTTATTCTTTTTCTGTAATTTAGTAACAAATCTTAAAAATTAGGAAAGGCCTACACTAGAAGATCTCGTTACAGCTAGTGCGATTCTTTCTTGCTTATATGATACGGCAAAAAGAGAAGAAACTTTGTAGATCTAATGAAGATATAAACAACCAAATGAGACTTATTTCTGAGATTCAAGAAAGAAGCTCCATTCAATGAATTCGCGACTTGACATAATAATAATGAGCTAACTCAAATGAGAATAAGAGAGCAAAGTACATGTATAGAATAAATAAAAAAAAAAGTGGCAGTCATTAACGTAATTAAAAGTTATTATGTCAAAAGTAAAAACAAACTGAATATTCATACAGATTTTTCAAAAATTCTAGATAAATATTTAAATATATAAAATTATATATTTCTAAATTACTTAAATTATTTTGACATAAAATTGTAATAACAATAACTCGTTTAAAAAAAGTTGAAACTATTTCTATATAATATTGTTTAAAACTATACCAAATAATAAATATTAATTATTATTTAAAAAATTTATCAAAAATCTCAGTCAAATTAGACAAATATACATGCTTTATTCATTATATTAAATTTCGCAATAAACAAAATCTATTTTTTAAAACTATAAGTTGCCCATGAATAATTTAATTGTTTAAGTAAATTTTTCATATCAAATAAATCAAATTGAATTGATTTTAAATTTACATTTTCAACAATATAAAATTCTTCGAATATCTTCATTTCTTTAAAAACCATTAATATTCAACTGTATAATAATAATAAATACGAAAAACTTACCTTTCCAATTAAAAAGTGTAGATTATAGATTTAATATATCGAATATAAGTCTTATTTTCTAAAGCAATTAATTCTATAAAATCAATATTCAGTTTATAAATACTTTAAAAATATTACAGAAATATTTCATAATACTTATGACATGAGTTTGATAAATATTTTGTTTTTATATTTTTAATACATTATTTGAAACTTAACCCGGATAAGCCTCACATCATTTATAAAATGCAAAATATTTGTACCTATTATTTATGTGAGAAATAAAATATAAGTGTAGAATATAAAATTCTATTTATTTAAAAGTAGTTTCTTGATATATAATAAAATTGCCCAAAGTTATATAATTAATCTTTTAGCTTAAATGAAAAATAATTAAAATTTAATATACAAATTGGATATTATATTCTTTCATATATAACAAATCAATTATTTAAAGTAATATAATAACAACGAATTACAAGTGAAGCAAAATAAAATTTTTTATTGTATCATAATTTTAAATTGCAAATAAAATTATTATTATACATGTCATCTGAAATGATTCGTAAAATCTTAAAACTTGAATCTTTTAATTTTTCTTAGGATATTATTTATTTTATTAAAAACAATAATAAATTTTTCAAGCATATTGCATGAATGTATAATTATTTCAATACATTTTAAGTATACTTTTATTCCATTATTTAACAAGCAATAATATGCATCATTAGTGTGTAAAATAAAATAATATGCATGTACTTATGCAAAACTATTCATAAGTATAAATAAAATAGAAATGAGAGATATGAAACAAATTTTTTATAGCATCGGGACTTGGTTATAAAGATAGAAAGAGAGAAAAGTATAAAAATGAATCTTAAAAATTCATTATAATATTATTACATATAGTTTTTTGATGACTTATGAAATAAATCGGAATTTAAGATAGTCTAATACAAATATTCTTATGAATCATTTAATATGTCTGTTCATATAAGTAGAAAAATATTAAAGAATTGACATTTAATTTAGATTTTTAACTACAGTTCAGAATATTTTCTTCATTAAAATATCCTTTTTTTCTTTTTGATTGCTTGTAAATATTCCGATAAATTTTAATATTATCTATTGTCTTTTTTCACAAAAATGAATTAAAATGCAAATGAAATGTCAATAAAATAATAATATGATTGCGATTAGTATTTATATTTTATCATCTATTAAAAATAGATTTTTATAAATTTTTACAAATGATCTTTATATAGGTTTGAGATATCGATGTGTATTAACTCGATATAATCATTTATACCGGATATTTCAATTTCGATATTCAAATGTTCATAAGAACTCGAGGATTAAGATTTAAGTTATCCGAATCAGTCTTTGGAAATATGCATTAGAATTTATACGTATATATGTACTAAAGTAATATAATAAAATATTTTTACATCAATTATTTTTTAAAAATATAAACAATTTTATTTTATACAATTGTAAAATAGTAATTTTAATATAAATTTAAACTCATTCTATACGTTTATAAACTACAATTTAAAAAAACTGTAGCAAATTATTAATTCATATTTGATAAAAAATAATACTATATAATTTATAAATTGAATTATATATTATTAAAATAATTATTTCACTACTAATTATTATAGAATTATATATACGTGTAATTAAAAATTCTGGTCGAATTCATGGTATTCTTAGTTTTACTTATTGGCATGTTCATATTTTAAAGGAAATTAATAAGTTGATATTGTGCCTCAGAGATTTATGAATTTTAATAAGTAGAATTTCTTAACAAATGAAGTCGATGCATCATATTTAAATTCGTTCGAGAAAAATGAAAAATATCTCTATAGATAATCTTCAATATATTAAATATGAATTAATCGCAAGTTCTATTTTGAAGTATCTTTTAAACTTGTATCATTTATTGAAGGATGACCCAGCACGTATAGATGATTGAACGCACACTGCGAGATTGTCGAAAAGTACGATAGCAACATACTGGATAAAATCCCAGAGCTCCTAGTTGGATCCTGGCTCTGCTCGTGCTGTGCTAGGGAAAGACCTCCGTGAATTATTTAGGGTCTCGCCGATAGAGACTGGTAATCTTGATTGCCCTGCTTCGACTGTGTCGGTATAGGATAGATATAGACGCAATAAGAGTACGAACGGTTCCTGCAGTTTCGACTTAATGCCGTTGGTACTGCTAGCGATGCAAACCGAGCAAGAGCGAGAGCAGCAGGTGTAGTCATCCATTGGAGGGACTAGAGAGACATCGATGACACTATACATATTGACAAGACACTTGAGACCGGCTGCCAGATCCTCAGCCTCCATCACGAGCTTCGTGCTCTATTGGGAGCTCATGCATGTGTAAAACTATGCGATGCTGCATGTGAGCGAGCGTAAGGCGGCCACCCACGTAACATCAATCATACGAAATCACATATTCCCTCAAATATACAGAGCATACCTATGTGCACGCTTATTGGAAAAAGAATGACATTGAGAGACAATGTAAAGGGTACTTTTCAATGCTTTCAAGTTTCTTGCTCACGGGAAATAAAATTACCGATAACGTGAATTTTTTTTTTCGTCTTGTTTAGCTTTGTGCGGAATGTTGCAAAATAATCGATAATTGCAATCATATAATATTTCATCTTTATTTACGATATAAGATTTTTTCAACGCATGAATTCTTCACCATGTGTTAATTATTCGACAAATTTTTTTGAAAATGTTTTGCAGATTCAATTGTGTTGAGAAAATATAAATTTTTTTGTTATATTTTTTTTGAATCATTATTATTTATTTATTTATATTTATTCACAAAAATATATGTATAATATTATAGTGCAAATTTATCGAAAGTTTCGTATATAAATATTATTTACTAATTAAAAGAATATTATTAATCGAATAAAAACATTAACTTTTATGTTTATATTTTATAAATATAATTAATAAACATAATAAATTCATAATCAAACTTATTTATACAGATGACATATAATTGAAAATTTTAAATGTCATCAAATATTTCTAATCGAGTAACGTATTTAATTATATTTTTGAAAAAATTTTCTTCATTTATTTGGTATAAAACTCCATAATCTTACGATGTTTATGTATTACTGATTTATGGTTTGATAATAACAATTCCCTTGTTAAAAATTATTGATACTTAATCATTTATATTATCGATATTTTATGAGTGATAGTTAAATTGAAAATTGTCACACATTTTTTCGATGATATTTCTAGAATTTTATATTACTTTTTGTATATTTATTACAGTATAAATTTAATTTAAAAATAGTATAAAATGTATTATACACATAAATATCTTCAAACAATGAAAATATTTTAAATTATTAGTTTAATTTATTTTGTATTTTTATGAATGGGGTCAGTGTGTAAATATAACTTGATTAATTAAATTTCTTAATAGAGAGGTATGGATTAAAAACAAATATTCCCTATATGATCACAATGTCATGTTATTTTGGTCATATATAATAACACGTATTAATAATGGCTTTATAGAATTGCGTGAAATCTCAAACTTTATTTTCCATTTATTCAGATATCTATATATAGATAAATTCGAATAGAACGCGAATCATTCCTATACAAAATTTAATATTACACAATGATTATAGTTATTAAACTCATAATATATTAATCCTTTTTAATTCATACTAATCAAATAAATATAGGTGTGAAAAAATATTATCGTAAAAGTTTAAAATTTTTAAGAAGATATTTTCACTAAATTTATGGTTAAAAAAAATTGTAAAACATAATTATCTTTATGAATAAATTTTAAATCTTGAGTCAGTCGGCTGAACATTCTATTAAAAAATTATTATTCAATTTAAATATTTTTTTAATAAATTGATATAATATAAGAATAAATTATAAATTAAATTTTAATAATTATGTAGAAATTACGTTAAATACAATAATATACTTTTCAATTTACTATTATCAACGTCAAAATTGTAATCAAATTTCAATATAAATGAAAAATAGTGTCTGCGGCTTGAAACGAAAAATTATATATAATCTACGGATATAATGCTCTTTATATATACACCTGTATTCCAAATTGGAAAATTTAAATTATCAAATTATCGGTGTTGCAGTACATACCAATACGCTTCGATTATCTTGCACTAGACACCCAGAATTTGCCTTTCATGAGGTATCAATTGATATGTTCAACATTTATCTTATTCGAAGCATCGCATGTTAGGTACCTCCGAATAATAAAAAAAAATACATAAAAGATCATGCGTGTAAGAGACACTTGCGTGCACACGTGTTGATAAGGCGAACCGAATCGAGCGGACTAACAAGCTGCGTGCGTTACCGATAAACATCGGGGAACAATAGATCGGCATTTATTAAAACAATGGCGTACATCGAGACTGAAACAATGATTGTCGTCCACTTTCTGATACAGACGTGTCGAGTTGGGGAGTACACGGGCGAACGAACAATATATCTCAGCCAACAATGCATCCGATATCTTTCTTTTCAATTCGAAATCGTGATCAGCTATGGAATTACAATTGTTCGAGACTGTTATATCCTTCTTTTTTTATTTTTCCTAGTGTCGAATCATTGCCAGATTTACGTGACAAACGTATGGGATAGAATCATGCGATCGCATAATTATGAATCCTGAATAAACGTACGTCGTTAAAAGTTCGAGAGAAGTAGGAGAGTCGAAAGTGCACTAAACGATGTCCTTTCGTTCTAAATGCTATGCGAGACGATGTTAATACCAGGAGTGGAGTTTTTCTCTTTTTGGATGCTGTACGAGATCCTTCAGATATATTTTGCCTATGCGCGAATATGTAAATATCGTCCATTAACGTGAATAGGAAAATACTTTAGGATTAGGTATTTGAATAAGATTTCCATACAAGATTTTAGTAAATAGTGAGTTTGTTCTGGTTTTGTAATTCTTTTGGTACTCAATTTTACAACTAAAAAGGTTTTTTAACCGTGACGCTAAATTAAAATTTATACTAGTCGATAAATATTAATTTAAATGTAATTTATTACTTATACTACTATAAATAATTGGAAATTTATTTAAAAATTTTTTATATAAGAAATACATTTACTTTGTGATGAATTTTCTTAAATATTTGTAAACATCAGTTTTATGATGTTTAAATTGTACATTTTAAATATTTAAGAGAAAAAATATAAACACGATGTTTTAGAGAAGACTTTATTACTTGTTTTTCGTTTGACTTAATTGAAACTAAATCGATAAATCATATATTAAAAGCTTTATTTTTATATTTGAAGTACAAATCAATAAATAATACGTTATCTCAATCATTAGATTATTTATTTGATTCAAGAATTATTCATTTAAACTAATACAATTTTTTCCTATTTAATGATATTTAATGTTTATTATTGTCTTATTTTTTAATAATCAGATATTTTGTAATTAAGCCATTACATTCTTAACTTTTCAAGGCAAACGTACGATAAGTAAATAATGAAATAAAATAGGAGGATTCTTGTTTAAATAAGTTAGATAGAAAACAATGAGGACTGCTTTCTTATTGCTTTCTTCTTTCATTTTGAGTCGACTAGAAAAAACTAAAGGAATAAAAGGACAAAGTAAAAGAACAGTTGTAACTACAGAGAAAGGGATGATAGACGCTGCTTCCTCATAAATGATCCAAAGGGCAGTCAAATATTTGCCGCTCGCGGTGGGATGCCAAAGAAGAAGTGAATCCTTGGCAATAAGTTTTTTTATTGCAGTTCCACGCTTCTCTTTTACTTTCTTGTTTTTTCATCATTTGCGAGACAAAATCGCTGGACTCTACTTATTTCTTTGTTTCGGATTCTGCAAAGTCTGTATTTGCACTATCTTCCGTTAGTTTCTTATTATAATTTGCTACCACTTCATACAGTTGGCGAAGACTTACTTGTGGTTTGACTTTTCCTTTTTACTTTTTTACCTGCTGGAAAAAGTTTCTTTAACGCGTTTTCTAGATAAAATTGAGGGTATAAACGAATTATTTTTTATAAGATCGTCTTCGGAGGACTAAAAAGTTGAAGCGGAACAAAATGTAAAATTTATAAAGATACTTTGTAACTTTGAAAAAAAATAGTTGCAAAAGTACAATATATACTAAATAAAAAAATATTATCTCATACGCTTAGAAAATCTTTAAATTTATCTACTTTTTCAAATATCTTATGTATCAGTTAATATTGTATTAAAATTCTACGTCAATTAAACTGGAATATACGTTATTAGAATTAAAATAAATTTATTCCAGCTATCAAATTAATTTCTTAAATTAATTATCTTTAATAAACTAATCAAGATTATATCTTACTAGAAAAACCAACTGAGATATTTATATTTGAATTATAACCAATCAGATTAATTACATTAATTAACCTACACAAGAGTCGAAGAAGGAAAAATCAAAGTCTGTTCAACCACTGCTTCATCCACTTTTTATCCCATAATGTTACGTGCGCCGTATCTCGACTGTCACACTTCATCGATTTTCCTTGCTGTTCACCTCAATCACGTATCAATAATAAGGTCTTACGTGCAACCTCAGGATCTTGATCACACGATCCTCCATCGGACCAAATTCCTGATCTTGAAAACCTCAAGATTTTGCTATGATAACTATGCGTTCTACCAATTTAGAAAGTTCTATTTTTAAACCAGTTATTGTTGTAACTACAAAAAACAACTTGAATTATATTGATGTAAAAATTCCTTAAAAAGTTTTATGTAAATTATTGTATAACTATAATTTTATCTTATCTTTTCATTTTCAGAATTACAAGATATCGATAAAATTGCAATTATCGATAATATTTTTACATATTATTATTAACTTACGATTGTCTTTTATATAAATATGTAAAATGATTTTGAAATTTGTTATTTGATTTCACTTCGACAACATTTCAAAATTTTTTCGTAATCTAGAAAAACATTTAGAAATTATTTATGTAACTTAATTAGAATATCGAATATCGACATTTAATCAATTTTCTTTAATTCAATATTATTAAATATCAATCAGTATTTAAAATTATTAAATTCTATAATTAAATAATTACTGAACGAAGAGATGGATAATTTATTTTAAAAATAATTAAATATATACAATTATTTTTATTGTAACGGTATCAGTTTTTAGCAATATTAATCGATTTAATCTTAAAGCTGAAAATCTGCGATTTAAAGTATTAAAAATTGTGTTTCGTATGTTCATACATTCATTTTTTAACTTAAAAATTCAAAAGGAACTAATAATACAGAAAATGAAAATTTGTTAAAGCAGCTCAAAATTGTATTTTCTTGAAAAGAAAGAGAAATTAAAATGCATCATATAGAATTCTCTGCACAATTTTCATCCGGAAAATTAGATTTAAGCAATCTCTAAAAAATGTACTTAGGCGCAATCAAAGTAGTAATATTACGCTTAATTCGGAAGGCGGCTACACGACTCACTGAGGGCAGATCTTGCTAACGAAATTATAAGAGCAAAAAAGAGATATAAAAAAGAAAAGAAAAGAGAGATACAAAGTGAAATAGTGTTCGAGAGTAATAGTAGAGGGCGCTGGAGAGAGCAAACTGAGAGAAAGAGAATGAGTAAAGGTGAGAGAAGTGAAAACAAAGTGAAATTGAGAGAGGAAAACAGAGAAATAGAAACAGAACGAAAGAAAAGTGAGTGGTCAGGAGTGTAACCCGTCTCGGAGTCGTTTGGCATCATTATAAAGAATTCTTGTCAAGAGCCATAACACATAACTTAATTATACCGAGCTTGAAAATTCTTGCATTCTTCGAATTTCTAAAGCAACTTATACAAGGACATACGGACTCAAAAGTTTTCAATATTGATCGTCCCAGTATTAATATTATAAAATTTTACAAACATATAATAAATATCATAAATTCTTTTTAATAAATTAATTAGTAAACAGTAGTAAGAAAGAAAAACAACACTCTTCATTGATATCTATATACAATATAGATTAAAACAAAGATATTATCTCAGAAGTAAAGAGTTTAATTTTATTTACTAAAGAAATTGCGTTTAAATTTTTTAGTCATTTAAATTGGGTCATGTTTAAATTGACCAAATAGTGCATGAAGACATTACAATCTTATTGCATCCTTCTTTTAATACCTTGATAGCACGTGTTGAGATTATTTAATAACAAAATTAATCAGTACTTGATCACTAAGGTAATTTAATTAATATTAAAATTTAAGAAGAAATTACTATTATTGCCTTTAATTTTATTACCCTACGAATACATTTTTAGCAACGTAATTACATAATCGAATGTAGTAATATCTTGAAAATTAATTAATATTACAAAAATTACAGATTTAAATATTATATTCAAATATAAGTCAAAACATAAATCAAGGTGAAATATTTACATAATTTTTTATACAGGTATTAGTAATTATTTTATTTTAATTAGTATTTAATATTAACAGTTCGACTAATTTCATCTACTGTAAAAAATCAATGTACATTCTTATCTAATTTTTTTAACAATGTATTTGTAATTAAACATTTACGGTAATGAAATGCTTATTGAAGTTAGCTAAAGCTTTTTAGAAGCAAAACTCATATTTCATTAAATAAATAATTAGATTAATCAATTTTATTATATTAAAATGTATGTAATTAGTTCATCTACACAATATTGTATACAAAAGAAGTTAAATTAATTAATGAGACTATCATATATTAAATTAATTGATGAAATACATATATTTATTATTTCATTAAAGCATTTTTTAAATACATAGTAATGTAGTTTTCAACTAAATTATATTCCATTTTATATTTTCCATTTATAATACCAAAATGTATTAAATAAAAAAATAATACTTAACAGATATGAAATAAAAAAAATCCTCCTTTTTTATTATCTTATCTTCTTTTATGAAGTGAATATTACTTTATATGTAATTATTATTTACATCTATTAAAATTAATTATTTTATTTTTAATTTAGAAGCGCTAACAAACCAGAAAAGGTCATGAGAGCATCCAGGAGGCGAAGACACGATCATTGAGTTCATACATATCACTAATTTAATAAAAAGCGTGTCTCTTTTTTTTTACACTCTGCCTCTATACCTTTCTTTTCTCCCCTATTTTTACACGGACATTGCTCCATTGTATAATTCTTCAAAGGTACTTGCCTATACCTTATAAAATATTTCCTTCATTGTATTTTGCTTCCTCCATATTATCTTGTTCCTTGTGTATCTTTATATATATAATTATAATGATAACTTCATCCGATTATATATAATACATATAGCTTTTATAACACACTATCTCACCATAATTTATATGTGCTTCGGCTGAAGTCTCGGTGACTTTTTACATTTTTCTATAAGCTTTTTATACATTTAAAAAAACGAGTACTGGATAATAAATATTAGAATGGAATTTTAAATATTTTTAATCTTCAAAAAATTATGTAATTAATTATAAAATTATCTCGGAAAATATATCTATGTTAAATTAAATATTTCAGTATCATTTAATCTTTACATTTCTCATACAATAATTTTCATAATTAAAACTACTACGGATATGTAATTAAAAATGAAATATATTATATATAAGAGATAAACATATCCAAACGCGAATACAAAATCCAAATAATTATAAAATATTTTATTTTCAAATTATACTTAATCCATATTATTATTCGAAAATAACATAACAAAAATTTTATTATACATTACTTCTCTCTCTTTACTATATATACACTCTATCCCGATCGGTGCTAAGTCACAAGCAGCCTCTGAATATACATAGATACAACAAGTCTGCAGTATTACCATTGTCAGTACAATAGAGAGGAAGAGGTCTATGAGGACCCTTAGAATCAAGTTCATGAGGCACACTGTGTATTACTTAAGCTTTAAGCCGATTATATTGAAATGAAGTAGGACAGCCATCGAGTTTCCCGTGTGTCCGAATGGATCAACGCGGTGAACAACCAAATGGTAAAGTCTTCTTCTTCTTTTTCTTCTTCACCTTCCTGTCCTTAGCAATCAATCGATATTATTGACGAATTTTACTAAGGTACACTTCCTGTTACAAAAGATTCACGATTCAATCTTTTTATTTTTTAAATTTATTATTGTCACTTTAATTTCTTTAAGAAAGTATATCGAGGACCGAATAAGTGTTTTTTTTTCAACCGCGGTATATAATTTTTCTAAGAATATTTAATATTCTGTTGTTTATACTTTTTTGTATATTATACAGAAGAGAATGTACAAATAATTTTATAAATTTGTATACTCTATGAGATCAATTATAAAATAAAAATTTAGATTATAAAATAAATATAAAAAATTATAAAATAATTGTAAAAAAAGTTTTACTTATTTTGAGTACAAATGTAAGGAAGAGAAATTTGTTCCGTATCACTATAATATCACGAATATCTGATAAATTATTCTATGAAAAACTCGTATGTTTTAGCAATCTAAAAATTAGATATCTACTTGGAATTTGATACGATTGACTAGCTCTTTTGGAAAAAGGTGAAATTCAGCAAAATAATTCAAAGAAAATCTCTAGTTTCTAAGTATTTTGATAAGTTTTTCAATAAAAGTTATACGAATTTCATAATGTTCGGAGATACCTAAAGAAACTCATAAACTAATATAAAAGTGTCCGGATTCAATTTTTTAATCATTAAATATTTCATAAAGTTCCTTTATAAAATTCATCGTTTTCAAAAATATATTGATACATTTTTACTTCATAAATTTGTTTAATAATATTTTTTCTTTAATGCTAATTGACTTATAAAATTTGTTTAGTAAGTAACATATTTGCACTGTTTATATATTTACACAAAATAAAAATTAATTTTTTAATATAAACATGTTCGATGCAATTATACTATCAGCGTTTAATTTGATACTGCAAATATTGATAATCAAAAAATTTAATATTAAAACTTTGTATACTAGTTTTGTTTCCACGTTGTTTCGTTTATTGAAGAAAATGTGGTATATTACTCGATATAATCGATCAGAAAATATAATCTTTGAATTATAATCATAATAATAAATCTAAAAATTATTTAATATAGTGAATGTTATAATATTTTAATATTATAAAAGTCCAGATTTTAGTAAAATAAAAAACTTCTTTTGATTCAAAATAAATAATATAATGGTACATAAAAAAATTGACTAACGGAAATATTAATACATATTTATTTATATATATTTATAAATCATGTTTTTAAATAAGTATTTTGTTCAAATTTTATACACTACAAATCTTTACATCTATTATAGGATTTCAATTATCTCACTATGTTTCAAAAACTATGTTATTAAATCGATAATTATAATTTTTGTAATTTATTTTATTATCAGAATTGTTTGTTTATGTATCTAATATATAATTATGATTCATCTTTCGCATGCATAGGTAATAAACAGGTCCGAATAAACTAATTTAAACTTCAAGGAGAATAATACGATCAGTGTTCAAATATAATTCTATATTCCAAAGGAAACTAATTTTACTAATGTATATATATCTTATCAACAAAGTATTTTCGTTTCAATAATGATTACTTTTCCATTTCACTCAGTATTACCCACATACGATTGCAATATACTATATTTTATTACATAAAAGTTTTTAAGCACTTAATTATACAATTTAATTGAAGCTTAATAAAAACTCCAAATTATTTTAAATTAAAATTGTGCAACACAAACGATTTTTAAAATCAAAATCTCCATGAAACGAATGATGCAACAACTCTATAAAGTAAATTCAATATGCTATGAAAAATATGCACTCTTTAAAAAGCCACAAATAAGATACTCGCTCTCTGCATTTCTCAGTTGAATAACCAAAGATACTATTCTCTTATTTCTCTACGTTGAAAAATAATTTTTAGATTTAACACGAGACACACGCGCACGTTCGCTTTATGTGCATGTGTGCGAACGACTGACACAGAGAGGGAGTGAGAAAGAGTGAGAGAGAGAGAGAGAGTGACATAGCCTGGAACGTGTGCAAGCTTTGATATACGAGCAAGCAGCACCACAACCGTGACTACCAATAATCGAACGTTATTGCGTTACTACGGTGAGATTCTGCCATCCCTTCTCATCCCTTCGCGTAGTCGTAACAGTAGGAGCATCGGTATTAGGATCGCCCGGGACGAATACTAGATCTACGAGAGTGTGAGAAGGATGGAGAAAGGTAATACGTAGCATTGCATCTATCGTGCCAGCAGTTCGCACTTCTGAATATAAAACCTTCAAAGCTCGTAAAATATACATTGACAAGAAGAGAATCGAAGCCTCGCGCAAGTCAGTAATGGACGCTTCTATTCTCACTTTGTTCTGCTAATTTTTTTTATGATTTTACGATCCTGATTTTGCGTCAGCATCTACACAGCCAAGTATTTCACTGCTAGTTCTTCTTTCATAACTTGCTTGATTTTATAATGCTGAGCTTTCTACGATCATTCGTTATCATTTTTTATTGACGAGTTTGATGAAAATTGTAAAAATAAAATGTTTCAAATATTTTGATTTTTATTTATTTTTTCTTTATATTTTGCGCTTATTCTGTTAAAATAAATTAAATTTTTAGTAGAATTAATCTCGAAAACACTCAGTTTAATATTTTGATTTTTCATTATATATGCATTACGTAAAAAGTAATTTCAAATTCGAAAAAATATTAGGATTGACACTTTTTTCAAATTATTGTTAAAAATAAATTTCAAAATAATTTATAATAAAATAAAATTTTTTAAATACAAATTTATTTCATATATTTTATATATTCGATGCTATGTTTATAGAATTTCGAATTACGATGTATTACATGAAAATGGTTGTATATTATATTACACTGTAATTACTCTATTAAGCAGTTCAGTGATTATCTAAAGATATTATGTTATAAGGAATGTCTATAATATGTGGATAAATACATTTTCCATGCATAATCCATATATAATATTCCACTCGGACTTCATACTTTGAGTAAATATACGTATACGTGCAATTATATGAAAAAATATTTAGTTATATTTAACATATTCATGTCATTTCGATAAATAAAATGGAATGATCTAAATGATTTATATTGCTAATGTTAATATGAATTTGATATTTATGAAGTTTATTATTAATATCGGATAAATTAAAGAAGCTTAAAAAAAAAGTACGCGTACTAATGTTTTTGAATTATATTTGAAATAAAATGTACCATCTCATAATTAATTGTTAAATTAAAGCTGTATTTAATAATTTAATACATTTATATTTTTAAATAACCTTCTATTTATAAATATGAAGGATAAAATTTTTAAATATATTTAATAATAATAGTTACGGTGCAAATATATATGAGTCTGAATCAAAGTATTTATTGCAATGCAGATTTTATTGTGTATTAATTATGTAACTTTCATAACAATTATATAAATTATGTAATAAAGAATAATAATTTTTAAAATATATTTATCTACTAATTTATAATAATATTGATTATGTAATAACAAAATTATTCAGATTAAAATGAATAATTCAAACATGGAAAATATAAACTTATATTTTTTCTTCTTGAGTTTTATGTAATTTTCTTTATACATTGAAATTCTTTCTCAATAGATCTCAACGATGAAATAAGAAATTTAAACGACGTTTACAGAAAAAGAGCTCTTTTTTCTTATCTGTAACCGACGGTAATGACTTACATAAAAAATGTCAATATACTAAGTAAAATCAAGACAACAAAATACATACATAACAAAACATTTGCGTTTTATGCATTAGTTTGCATTTTTTTAAATGCAATTTTTAGATATGTATATATACAGAATAAACAACAATTGATATTGTACAATTAATAAATTACATACGCGCGATAATTTTTATCATATTTATTTTAAATAAAATTTGATATATAGGTGATTTATTAAATTTAAAATTATAAAGAATAAGCATTGAAATATATTTAATAACTAAGTTTTGGAAATAAAAAAATTATTTTTTAAAAAATGAAATTTTTTAACCGAATTCTACAAGAATTATTTTTGTAATATAAAGGTAACTTCTATATAAATATCTTACAGAACAAAAAAGATAGTTACTTTACTTTATATGCAAGGAAATATGATTAAATAGTTGAGTACATATTTAGAAAATTATTAAATATTTTGATATATAGGGAATATACTAAACATGATGAAATACGATACTCAATAAATATTTACTGTTGCAAGTAGTACAATGAAACAATAGTATAATAAACTTATTATTGCCATCACAAAATTTTAACTTATAAAGTACGAGAATTAGGACTCTTTTGAATTCGTGTACGATCGAAATATTTTGTATTAAAATTTTGTAGAACAGTTATATTGATTCTGAATAATTTAGTTTTATTTTTAATTTTAATAGATTTTTATTAACATACATATACACGTTAAATCAATTTTTTAAGTTGCAATAGATTATTAAAACATTTAGTAAAAATCATGGAAATGATTTCTTAGTATTTAATTACAAAATTATTTTCATTATTTGAATAAACATATAATCACTTTTTTCTTGAACTATTTAATCGAATATTCTAAAAATTTCTAGTAGTTTTTATAATTATATCAACCTTCCTATGTATGAACGTTTAAATTGATTTTACTCTCGAAAATATATATTTATATAATGAGAACACATTTATTTTAAGTATTTAGCTTTTCATCTAAATTTTAAAATAGATTTTTAGATTTACACTATATATAGTAAAAGTATAATAAAATATTCTAAGAAATTCAAGATATCATTATATGGTTTTTTATAAATTTTTTTTTCTTGAATGTATTTCCTATTATATGTTAAACAAATATATTTATGACATTTAATAAACTCTTAAATCTTTTAAAACACAATTTCAATTTTTCATTTATACTTTTATTCTCTTTTCAACTGTTACTATATTAACTTTATTTCTACAATCCAGAAATTTTGCGTTAATCGCACTAATAAATCTATTCTAATTGGAATTTTTTGTATTTATACTCTTTTTCATTTTTTATCTTTCTTTTTCTTTCAAATTTTCTACCTTATGTACAGATAGAATAATAATAAACGAAGAAGAAAGTAAAGAAAATATAAAATGTCACACTTTACGTAGTTATGAAGTTTTTTTTGATTAATGTATTCCTTTAACAGAATAATATTTTACATATATATTGATAAATAAAATGTATTGAAAATTTCAAATCTTATTTAATCATTCGTATTCGATAGGATAACTGTTTTTGGTACAAAGATGTTTATAAGTCAATAAATGAATTAAAAAAATCTTTTTTAGTTGATGATAACGGTATCTATTTTTAAATATTATTAAAATAAAATATAAATATAACGTGTATGAATTACTTTTAATGTATAGAAAAGATATATTGTCAAAATACATAATGTCATATTAAAATCTTACAAAAATATATTTAAAATTAAATAGTAATCTGCTTTACGAACATAATAATTGATATATAAAATTCATTTATTGAAAGTTGAAAAACGCTTAAATTTAAAATCGAAATAAATTGCAATTTATAGATAATATTTAAACGTATTACTTACAATATACTTTTATCTACATTATGAATCGCCAAACCTCGATAAATTATCCAAAAAATTTTTGTCGATAATATATAAATATCAAAAACTTTTTTTATCTTTAATTTCCTCCTTTTCCCTTCCCCCGTTCTTTCTTTCCCCTCTCCCCCCCCTGCCACCCCCGCGGTCCCCCCTCTATCTCCCGTTATCCCGGTTACCTCTTACCGTTGTTTGTCCCTCTGCCACCCCTCTTTATTTTCATTCTTCTCTAAATACTGCTTACCCCCACTCCCCCTCCCCTTGCCTCGCCTCCTCTTCTTTAAAAACCCCGGACCTTCCCCTTCCCCCTTTCTCCCTCAAGGTCTATCTAAATTAAATCGAATATTCATGCCTTTATATTCTTTTATAATATCCGAAACATCTATACACCCTCTCTATTTGCCCCCGGTGCTCTGCTCCTAATCCGTCTCCTCCCCTCTCCCTTTTTGATAAACTCCCCCTGCCTCTTCTCCTCGTTTCGCTTCCCCGTCTCGCTCTGTCCCGCCCCCGGCACTACCCCTCCTTTTCCGCCCGCGCCGGCCACCTCCCAACGCTTTTCCTTCAATCATTCTCTTTCAATAACGCAATCTTCTGATAAATAAAAACGTTCACGGACGCGTTCAATCCGTTTAATCGGAGTTACCGAAGGATAACGATCAAACATAAAACGAAGCCGCACCATAGAAAAATTTTCGGCATACGGAAGATGATAAATTAGAAAAGGATAAAGATGAAATGACGAGCGAAGGAAAAAAGTAAAGGAAAGTCCGTGGATTCAAGCATCGCGGGTCATGGCCGAACATCGACGCACCGAGAGAACATACGCGTATCAAGGCGATCGAAGGGCAGGACGACATACGTGGAAGGGACAAGGAACACCGAAACGGGAGAGGGAAGAAGGATGGAAAAAGAGAGAGAAGGGGAAGAAGAGTATCGCGATACTCTATCGGCCAGAAATCGATAGAGGGACATAGAGTGGTCAGAGGGGTTGTGCTACTGCTACCGTCGATGCTACTGTTGTGTACAGGAGAGAAGCTGCGTTTTCCAAGCACTTTTACGAATATCGTGGGTATATTTATAAAACAAAAAGGTAAATAACTGTACCATTCGAGCGCTATTAAATTTCAATAGTAAGAAATAAAACGAAATATTTGAAGTTTCATTAGATGGACTAAAATATCTTTTTCTGCCGGTTACCCTCTATTTTTAAAAATGTATAAAACTTGAAAATACTAAAAAGTATATTGCACGTTTCTTAAGGAAAAAAATATATAGAATAACAGTAAAGTCGTTTAATATCAATTTAATTTCGGATAATTTTGCATCTTTAAATTATGCAATGATTCGCTATATCGGAACTTTTCACGAAATAACGGACGAGTTGTATTAAAATTAATACCATATTTTTCAATTTTTAACAATTTTGACTTTTCCAAATCTCATATTTATATTGATAGAAAAAAAGTTTTTTTTATATATACGTATATATTAAATAAATGTTCTACATTTAACTAATCGGTGCTGAAATTTTAAATGTTACTTTTAAAGCTAAAGTTTTAATTCTTTAATAATAGCACGAGTAATCTAAATAATTTTATGAACACGATTATTTAGATATTAAATACAAAATTAAATTGGATTCATTTATAAGTATTCGACTTTTATCATTCACCGTGTAAAATGCATTTTCAAGATTCGTTAAAATTTTCAAATCGTCGTGTAAAACAATAAATGTTTACAAAATAAAATATTTACCGATTTTATTTATATAGTATTTGTTTGTTTTATTATTATAAGAAACAGAAAGTTGAAAGTTCAAAATGAGTATCAAAATAAAATAACAATTTTTATTTTCATCCCAAATATAATAGCGAGATTCGGAACATATAATGCCAAGATTCGGACTAAGATTTTTGTATTATAGTCACGATAAATTTAATATTCCCTTCAAAACTTTAATAGTTCTCCAGGTCTAAGTGTTATACATCTATGCATTATCTTCGCTACATGTTCTAAAAATAATATAATATTATTGCGAAAATAATTAAAAAAATAAAGATTTGAAGTTGCACACAGAAATATCGAGATGTATATTAAAATAATTTATCAATGTTTTTTTTTATCTTCGAATTCTCATCGATATTATTAATATAATCGAATATCGCTCCTCTATTTAAAATTCATTATTGACAAATTATTCAACGGTTTTAAAGCTTACATTAATTATTCAAAAATATAACGAGATAGGCAAAGAAAGACAGAGACGCGGATAAAGAATAGAAGAAGAAAGAATTTGCGATTTTTGTTGTTAAATCAAACTTTTGTAAGCCTCGCTATGGACGCATGCATCATAGCTTAAAAAAAAAATTATCGAATTTTTCATCAAGTGAGCACACCGTAGCTAAGTGTTTGCATAGATTTAAATGCGACTTTTCCGCTGCGATTGCAACAAAAGAGATGGCGTTTGGGAGAACGCGAGGTTCGGGCAAAAGAACGGACACTAGGGATAGAGCGAGACGGAGAAAGTCAGAGCGTATAAACACGTTGATTGGAAAATGAGAGTTGCGGAGGGTTTGTCTCCCTCCTTTTGTACTCCCCGCAGCCTAGCACTGGAGGAGTGTTGGCAGAGTGCTCGTGATCGATTACTCGTCATCCGATTGTGTAACCGAGTACCTCCCGGCCTCCGAACTACCTCCTCTTTTGCCTCTCACAAAGCAAACGTACATTTTCTGCTTCTATTACACTCCGCTGTGTCGCGCACACTTTTATTTTAATCCTAGTCTCTGAATTTATGTCGTTCGTTTCGGTCTTTCGATATCCATGAGTGTTTTAGATATGGCAACGATATTGGATGGTACTAATAACGCGAATTATAATTCAACGAGAACGATAGCCTTGGCAAAAATACCGATGTAATATTTTTGTGTGCGAATCGTTCTTATTATAATAGCACGAGTGCGCTAAATTATAAAACGTACTTTTGGAATAAAATATGGTACGAAGATAATCATGGATGTAAAACACTCGAAGGTGAAGATTATTAAAATATTGAAAGGAAGTACTAAATTTATTGCGTCGCATTCATTTATTCGCTTAATACTTGCATTTGTAGGGCGTACCTTATCATGATAGGGCATGATGGTTAGTACCGATTGATAGATCAATCGCAAACAAGGTGCCGCGATTATTTTCCATCCGTGTCGTTCACCCGCAGAATAGAATGCGGTTTTCGATCGCACGAGTACACAAGCTGAGCTTCGTATCCAGAAACTGGGCTACCGAAGTTAGTAAATACGTGGCCTCATACTCCGGAACACGATAATATTACTGTTGATATAAAAAAATTGATGATGGGTTTATATTCTTCTTATGTGTAATAATGGAAAAGCTAGAAAAATTTTTTCAAAAAAAAGTAACGCGCTAAGCGAATTATACGTGTTTTGAATTTTTTTAACGATATGAGAATATTATAGGTTTTATACTTCTATCGAATGGTTATAAATATGAACGAATAAGATTATTTTGTAAACATAGTTATTGTTAACATTTTTTCAAATGTGAATTTGAATGTCATATAGAAGACCTTATAGTTCTTAATCTGTAATAATTAATTAGTGTTTAATAACATAATTTTATAATTGTAGATTTGATGATTTTTACTATTAACGCTTCTGTTGAGTTAAAACACAGTGATAAATGTATTTGACTTCTGCACGTGTACAGAATTTAACTTTTTATTGAATTAACACCAAAAATATCAAAAGAATTAAAAAAATTAATGGAATTTCTGTTACAATAACACATGTACATAAAACTACAGCTTAAATATTTATATACGTATGCAGTTATCAATATGCGTTAGAATTTCAATATTATATTATAAATAAAAATCTACAATTTAAGATTACCGCATCAAATTATATTTGGATTATCCATAAACTTGTATAAAAATTTTGATTTTAAATATAATTTAAATTAGAATATTTAATATCCAATGAAAAAAAATTTAAGATTTTATCGAGATCTAATTTATAAATAAGTTGAAAACTTAAATATGTGAATCGTTACAATTGTAAATGTAATATTTTTATCTTTTAAAAAATATTTTGAAATATTCCATTTATTCAAAATTTGTTACTTAAAATTATCCTTATTATTTTATAATAGCATACTATATGTTGAATATTTTAAAATAAGTAATAATATTCTATTACTTTTATACACATAGATGGACTATTTATTTAAAAAAGAATTATAACAGTAAAAATTATACGAATACTTAAATAGTAAATGTTAGAAGAACGAATTACTTGGTATTAAATTCTTTAATTTGTTTTTAAGAAATAAGAACAGATATTTCATAATTTTGTATAGTGTGTTCATGTTTTTTTGTAATATAAAATTTTCAGCTAATACAATTAATACTTACACTTAGTTATTTTTAATTATTATTCAAATGTCTTGAGTCGTAATCTTATAACCATGTTAATAAAATTATTGATGTTTAGGTTTCTAAGTAATAAAATGAGAATTATTGTATTAAACTGACCACATCAAATATATACTGCAATATTATTATTTGTTCTCTCAATTTAATATAATAGAGAAAATGAAAATTTAATATTGTCTAGTCTAAACTAAATCTACTTTAGATCAAAATATCAGTAAGGATATAAGTTTAAAAAGCAATCATAAGGTTTATTTATTTTTATTGTATACATAGATGAGAAGTTATATGAAGTCATAACTCTAGTTTATATTTTATAAATTTTTTTTTATATAGAATAAGTTTTTAGTACCAATAGTTTGAATAATATGAGTATTATGATAAAATTTAAAAAATTTTAAAAAATTTACAATTTTAAAAAATTATTTTACTTTCAATAAATTGATTATTCATCGTAGCAAGAAAATTTGCATATTTTAATATGTCATTTATTTTTTCGAAGTATTACTACCAATGCTTTTATTTCTTTCTTCGGCATTTGTCCCCGTCGCGGTTCCCCTTTTTTTTTGCCTCTTGTATCCGCTCACGCCCCTTCCTCGGCCTAGGTTTCTTCTTTTTACAGTTGATATTAACATCATAATTATACCAATAATTTTTCGATGATATTCGTTAATGGATCAACATAAAATATTGTAGCTCATATATCATTTAATCAAATTTTTCGATTTTTTTTCTAAGAATCCAGAAATTATTTGATAAATTTCATTTGCTGTAGTGGCAATCACCGGTGTAATGTTATCTATGATATTCGTGGCGGTTTTCTGACTAGCTTGTAATAGCCATTAATCGCTTCGAATATTACACGTATCTTTAAACATCATATGGATACAGTGGGATGAAACCCGTCGATATTGAGTTTCGAAGTATAAACCCGATGAGATATCCAAGCACTTTTACCAAAATCGCATACGTGTGGTGAAACTAGATACCAATAGTCATCTACATGAAATAGCTTGTGGTTTCGACGCATAAAATATACATTTTTTCTTAACTTCCCAATTAAAATATGTGTTTTTAAAAGTATCAGTCAATTAACTGTAATTCATTTTAATCGTATCTTTCTTTAAAAACTATAACAAATAATTATGGAATTTATCGATGTATTACAATACCTGTTATTTTTCATTTTTATTCTATCTAGGTTAACAACAATTATATTTGGAAAAATTCAGAGTGATTCAACGTATTTGTATTTAATTAAATTTATATACGTAACAATAAATTCGTTATTTACATCATTTAATTGAATCACTACATTTTAAAGAATTAATTTACCATTTTATATTGGAAATTAAGATCATTTAAATTGAAAATTATAATATATTTTATTTCCTTTGTATTCCAATTTTAAAAATAAATAAAACGAGTACAAAATTTATCTTCAAAAATGTTAAATGAACTCTTTATTTATTCCTGAAAAATAACTCTTTAACTAATTGTATAAATTTATCAAAAAAATTAAAGTGATCAACGAATGATTTTCACTTATAGTTTTATGCTGTTACTATTTATTATACATTTATTATATTTCATAGTTGAATGACATTATCGTGTATGCATATGAAATAATAATTATCATTATGACGTACTAGGTTTTTATGTAATTAACGAAAGTTTTATTATTTTTTTTCTTTGAACGAAAATTTTTTTTGAAGATTAGTATTTAAAAAATATTTTAATGTATGTATTTTTACTTTTAAAATAAAATGAGATTTACTCCTGGATAACACTGCTATAACATATAATAAAAATAATAGAATGGAAAGTCTGGATAAATTTTTTAAAGCGACTTAGTTGTCTGTATATTTATTTACATTGATA